>JAHZTW010000001.1:430909823-431040307 GCA_020283515.1 Alliaria petiolata
GTTTAGGGTTTTTCAAAGGTGATTGATGAATTGTTAGGTCGAATTAAATTGTTAGAATAAAATCATTAGAGTTCTTCATCTGGATTTGTGTTTAATGCTTATTCTAGCTTCATGACCTAGAATCTGATCTTAGGTTAATTAATAGATGCGAGAGTATTATTGATTGCCTGAACTAATGTTAGATGTGCAAAATACCTATTCGCAAAGAGATTTGGTTTAGGTTTTTGTGAACAATCGAACCTGAACTTTAATGCTTGTTTGAATTGTTAGTATTTGCAAAGAGATTTGTAATTCTAGGGTTTAGACATAGATATTCTTCGCAGCGAGAGTTGGTTGATTTTATTTTTGTGTTTTGAGTTCTAGAATTGTTCTTCATTATTCCTAACATTCTGTCTAGACCTGCAATTTTGATCACCTGAGAATTTCTCTGAACCTAGCGTTTCGTCTCCTGAATCTAAATCGTTTAATTGCTTTCTGTCTTTTAATTCCATATTGTTTCTTAGCTTAATTCAAAATTAGAAAACTGCTGTGTGACTATCCCTTCTCTGTGGATTCGATCCCTAAGTACTACAACTGATCTCTTAATTGAGAGAGTTGCTTAGGGTAAATTTGACCCATATCAAAGAGCTTGCAGTATAGATAATCTTCAGTCACTCCATGTGCCTTGATACTTGATGCCAGGTCTTCAAACCTCTCCAGATGGTCCATTGGGTGCTCATGAGAAAGACCATGAAAAGGGTGATGAGCCACGAGAGTATAAAATGCGGGCTTCAGCTCAAAGTCATTCCTCTGAAAAGTGGGTAGGCGGATTGCAGCTCTATTGGCGTAGAACTGATCTGGCCTGTTGTAGTCGCCTAGGGTGCGCTCATCCTCTGGGTCATTGGCTGGTTCAGCGATTACAGCCCCAGTATCATCAAGACGCGCTCCTTCGGCATTGCGCCTGTTCCCTTCTCGGTCTCGTAGCAGACCTGCGGAATCTTGCATCAGAATTATAGCGTTTGGCCTCTTTGTCTGCGAAGGGTGTCGATCGATGCTAAGGGTGGTGTCGATCGACGCTCTCGCAGCTTTTCGGTTCGTACGTTCTAATTCTGCAAGTGCCTTTAAGTTAAGTAAAGTTAGTTATGCTTCCTTGGTGCTTCTGGTGGAGCGTTTAGGCATACACCTGAAACAAAAGAAAGTAAATTTAGTTAGTAAAAAGTTAGCTAAAACTTAGACAAAAATTCCAAACAAGAAATCTGTCTAGATAGAAATCAATTCCCCGGCAACGGCGCCAAAATTTGATATGCTCAAATTCACCCTGAGTTACTCTCTCAAATTAAGAGATCACTGTAGTACTTAGGGGTCGAATTCCACAGAGAATCGATGCAACTAGACAAATTCTAATTCAATTTTTAAGCGAAGAGTAATGTAAGAAAGCAGTAAAAGCAATAAAGTAAACAAGGCAAGTTCGATTTCCGGTTCTTAAAATCAAGGAGACAAGGCGCTAGGCAGTGAGGTATCTCCGGAAGATTTAGGTTGAAGGTTTGATTACTATCGGGATTAATTGTTCTAGAACTCGAAACACGGAAAACAAATAAACCAGCTTTCGCTGCAGATGTTATCAATGTCTAAACCTAGAAAGCCAACTTTCGCTGCGAGTTCTAAGACAAAGGCATGCATTAATTTCAGGTTCGATATTGTTCACAAAGACCTAAACCAACTGTCGTTGCGAGTAGATTCAATGCTCATCTAAGTTATTAACAACACTTTCGCATCTGTTAAACAACCTAGGATTTCGAAATCTAGGTGATCAATCCTAAAATTCAGAGTTAAAACAATCAAAGATGAAGAACAAGCAAATAATCCCAACAGAAAATCAATTCTAACAACCTAAATCAATCCCTTGAATTCCCCACAACCTAACTATGAAACTACTCAGACATGGATGCAGCAAACATCATAGAATAAGTAATTTGCATAAAAAGAATAGAAGAGATACAAGGGTTCCAAATCTCTCAAGAGCAGAGTGCAGATTTTTCTCCCTAAAAGCTCTCAAAACCTAAACTCTCTCTTTTGCTCTCTGAATTATAAGGTGTATTCCTAAACAATGGCATAAAAGCTCTATATATAGGCCTAGGTACGAATCTTTAATTCCCTGGAAGATTAGGAAAAGTCTTGAAGATTTCCTTTTTCTTCAAAATTCTGGAATCTTCACGTCTTCTGATCCGGAAAGGTCGGTGTCGATCGACACCAACAGCTAGTGTCGATCGACACCCGTCGTGCATCTTCAATCCAACTTCAACACTTCGTGACTTCATTCCATTATGCTCCAAAACGTATCCAAATCTCCAGTTCAGCTCCAATTGTACCTGAACCTGCATAGACTCAATATAGACTCGAAAATAGTACTAAGACTCAATAAAAACACTTATATCATGGTCCAAAAATGGGTAAAAACCATAATATATCACTTAGCTTAGATAGTTTCATGTATTCCTAGTGTTGTTAATCTTAACCCCTTTGGATTGACATCTCAAATACTACAATGACATGAGTAGTAGGTTTGAGTAATTGAAATAGGAAAAATCCTACTATCAATTGGAGAGAAGAGAAACCAACCACTCACGGGCACGCCATGCATAGCCCGATCTTAAGTCTTGGTCGATGGGTCTATGGCTCAAAGATGTACATTTTTGGGTCTGCTTTCCGGTTTTATTAGTTGATTTATTTACCATAAACACCACAACAAAATACCTGCCCCATGTTAGAATTCAAAGTGAGTTGAATTCGAAAATTGATAAATTGATGAGAGTAAGAACATGAACGTGGTATATTGAAGTTGATCTATTTGTACATAATTAATTATATATTAATAATAACATCATATGAATATTTAATAATAATAAAATAACGATAAATCAAATGAAAAATGTTGTAGATTTTAATAGAAATTGAAGATAAAAAAGCCATTAACCAAGATTTTAAAATACTTTCTTAGATAAAAAGTGTAAATATGATAACTAAATAAACTGAAAATATTAAAATATATAATAATTTATTTAATTTTTATGGTTGGTGTGCACGCATGTGCATGTATAATTTTTTTTATAGACATAAATAGTTGTAATATTTAAGTATTGATTAATTTTCTATATATATTATGTAAACGTTAAATTTTTATACATATACAGTTTTAGTGTTTAACAACAATCACACAAACGTTTCATATCGTTTTGTGTGTTTTGAAACTGATTTATTTTAAAAGAATTTATTTTTTTCTCTCGTTTACAATGACATATAATTGCAAATGTAAAAGTTATATTAAATAATAATTAAATTTAGTTAATATTTCTTGAATATTATCTATACTATGCTTTATTTTCTCCTTACACAATATTTTATTGCCATTATATATATTTTAAGTATATATTTTTTTCTAGACCAATTGCTAATTAAACCAAAATGGGTTTTACAATCTTTAGTTATCCTAAGAGCGGGTAGATGGTTGGTCCGCACAATCGTGCGTACCAACCACCTCACCGCTCTTAGGACTTATAGAGATTTTAAAAATATATAAATTGTTTAATAACTAAAATTTAATTTGGACTGTAATCGAGGTTTACAAAATGTATGCACGACAAGTTCGCATGCGACTTTGAATTTCGCATAATTAATATTTATATCCACACAAATATTTGTGTAAAAATCGAAGTATGGTTTTTATTCGTAATATATTTTTTTATAATGTATGGTTGAATTTTTTTAAAAATACGTATATATATGCATGTAAGTATGAGTTAAAAATAAGTGAATTGTAATATTTAGGTGTTGGTTAGTTTTTCTGGTATTTTCCGCAAACGTTATGTTTTTACACGATGCAGTTTTGGATTTTTAAGAACAATCACGAAAACCGTTTCCATCATTTTTTTATTTAATCAAAATTTCTTATTTTTGAGCATTTTATGATATATGCTTTCAAATTAAAATTTATATTAATATTAACAAAAATTACAAAGAACTTTTTAAAAATTTAAGATATAATATTTGACTTTATCATGAAAATAAATATAGTACATGATTGGATAATCTATTATTAATTTTTCTTTTCAATAAAAATTATAATAAATATTTATTAAAAAATTTGTGAAATCATATTTTATAAATTCTCTGGTAGCTCTCCGCTCATCTCTTAGTCCAATATTGAGGAACTGGTTTGATGAAGAAAATAAACTTCTTATGGTTGGTATGCACGCATGTGTTCATTATAAAATTTGAGCCGCACATATGTTTATTATAAAATTTGCTTCATAAGATTTTTAAATGACTCCGTAAAACAAAGCACGAGACTGTTACGGAAAAACAAAACTGTAGAGATTTATTATTATTTTTAATTTTACTTCTTATACATATTTTTTTTATCTTTTATAATTTATTTTTTCATCCGGTTACATTTTATTTTATTTTTGATCTCAAATTTTCGATCTAAAATGAGACTGTATATGAGTATGATTTAAATATATTGGTTGTAAAATTTTCGTAAACATATTTTATGCAATTTATTATGAATATATGTATAAACAAATCGAAATCATAGTAATTATTATATTCGGTTAATTTAAATTTATTAATTTTTGTGTTATAATCTAGTGTATTCATGTTTTAGGGCTTCACTGGTTTAAACGCAGCGGTTGCGGTTACGATTGCGTGAGTTTGCGGAAGTAGGCGATTGCGGTTAACTACTACAGCGGTTGAAAACGGCTGCGTTTGCAAGATATTTACGACTGGTTAACTTGCGGGTGCAGTAACTGTTAAACAATAAATTAACAATATAAACATATTTTATAACTATAAAAAATATTAAAAACCACATTATTATAAAAACTATAAAATTATTAATTAAACATAATTAATTATAAAATAAGTATGTGTATAATACTTACTTTTATTTCTTAATTTTTTTAGTATGGATGAAAGTTATAATTTAAATAGAGAGTTTTCTTTTTTGTATGGAGATGTTAGATGAAAATAATTTTAGTTGTTATATACATTAGTGATGGAGAGAAGATTTATCAAAATAATTAGAGTTTATAGATCTTATACATATAAAATTATGAAAGATTGTTAATGAATATTAGTTAAAAAGTATCAAAATTATTTATTTATTTTTAATTATAATATTCAAATCTTATTTTTTTTTTAAGTTTCTTATATATATCTTGGTTTTAAATAAATTTTGTGTTTTTTCAATTTTTATTTTTTTTAATTATCCACCCGCAACTGCAAACGCTAGCTGGAAGGAGCTTTTGATTTTGAGTGACAAAAGCGGTTCGAAGCAGTAGAAAGCATTTTGCGTGATTGTTACTAAAAACCAGCAACCGCTACCACCCGCAAAAGCTACGTTTGCGGGTGTTAGCGGGAAAACCAATCAAGCTCTTAATTTTGTAATTTATTTAATTTTAACTCAACTAATCAAAACATTTCGTTTATTTTATGATATTTGACATGTCACATTTACATGTCATCATTAGAATGCACTAACTTTCATTATGAAGCTGAAGTCAGCATTTTTCACTAAAAGGGATTCTCAAATAATAGGAAGGAGGATTAGCTCTCATCAAGATATTATTACAAGATGCATAGACTTATATATATACAGATGAAATCAATCTAATTTCCTAAACTAATATGCAAATAATACATAAAGCTAAAATTTTTATTCTAAGATAGTGTCAAATCTCGATGATCTTTTCCATAATCTCGATTTTGTACCCTTGTCGATCTCGATTCGATTACGGTCGATCTCATTGATCTCTCAATACGTGGTAACACGTGTGAGTTTGGACAAGTCTTCAAAATATCAGGGTTGTACTCGACCGTCGAGAATCGATGTTTATACCCGACCGTAAGGTTCTTCAGCGGCATATATACCTTGTTGTCGGGTCAAATCGGCTCCGTTAGATCATCAACGACATTTAGATCCGGTCATAGGGTCAAATTGGTGGATGGAAAATACTTCATCATCAACATGATAGCTCGTGATTGTAAGATCAAAACACAATTCGCGAGAGTTAAAAGTTAAATCAAAAGGATGTTAAACTCCCGAAGGTGAAAAAAACATGAAAAAGTTTAACGAACCCATCATATGTTCATGTTCATAATCCATTGCCTTTTTATTCAAGCAAGTAGCAAATTTTCTAGCTATTGACAAAATCTTAGCCAATAATTGACTAGATTAATAAATTAAGCCACCATAAGCACTCGTCGGAGGCATTCATCAATACGGCAAACCGTATATCTTTGTTCTTCAGCGATCATAAGGAAGGACAATTGTCCATGTTATCAATTGACATCAACGGCGTCTTTTGCAACAAAATTGTAAAAAATATTAAGAAAGTTTCAACGAAAAGGAAACAAGGTGAAAAAAAGAAGAAAGGTAAAATTAATAGAAATTCACAAACCACTAGGATTAGAATGGCTCTGCCATGATAGATTGATAAGAGAAAAAAAAACAAAGGTGTTATGCAAGAATTATTATTGACTCTCATCGGAATAATATTATAAAATGCATAGACTTATATAAAGATGAAATCAATCTTATTTCTTAAACTAATATGAAAATAATACATTAAATATAAAGCTAAAATTCAAATTCTAAAATATTATCAAATATTTACTATCTTTTTCATAATCCCGATCTCGTACTCTCGTCGATTTCGATTCGGTTACGGTCGATCTCGTTGATCTCCCAATAAAAATTGTAACAGATGATTACAACTGCAATTCTCCATCAATTTGCCATTATTGCTCAGTTTAATGCTGGAATTTTTGGCTTGACCTCTCCTCTTATTCTAACATATTAAACATACATCAAAAACAGAGCAATCCTCACCGCTCTTCCTCTTCTTATGTTTTTTTTCTTGAAGAGATGATACGATTCTGGTCAGCCTCGACAAGAATCCTTCCAAGACCTTTCACTCCAAGGGGTAACGTGATAATCCTAAGCTTCGGGTGGCTCATGTAGACCCAACAAAAGGTATATTAAACCTTATGCCTGATGCTATTTTAAACGATCCAAAGGAAGATAGGCGGTGGAACCTCCAAATGAAGATTGTGTAGAACCAATAGCAAGTATATTAAACTCACCACCTGATCTATTTCAACACAAGCCAACACCTTTTGGTTGATAGAATGGTCACACAAGAGACTGCGGAATGACTCTTGATATACCGGGTAGATTGAATGGATATGACACACCAGACAATCTCTTAATCCCTTGGATATGACGCACCAAGATGGACTAAGGTTTGATAACTTAGATATTACACACTAAGAAATCGAAATGTTCACAAAGGAACAAAGAGAATCACTCTCAAATAAAAAGAAGATAAAAAGTTGGTTGTTATTTCTCAAAGAGATTACAAGAGTATTTATAGGAAATACTTTGTAGAAAACTAGGCTAAAATGTGTTAAAAACAATGCAACATTAATTAAGAAAATACCAAAGACCAAAGTAAATGAGTTGACTGACTCTTGGCTTCAACGCATGACCCTTGAGATCATTTAGCTTCCCATTTTAGTCTCCTGGTCGAAATAGACTCTTCAACTGCATTTCCTTCCTTTGGCAGAATCTTGACTATATAGATGACGAATGTAGCTTGACTATGTAGTTCGACTATATAGCTGACGAATGTAGCTCGACTATATAGCTCGACTATATAGTTGACGAATGTAGCTCGGCTATATAGCTTCTGAATGGGTTTAGAACATGTGAACCAATTTGCCTCATCAAAACCTTTCATGGAAAACCTATTGGGATAAAACCAAGGATAAGGAAAAAGAGTACAAATGGTCACAATCCATTTGTAAGCTTTGGCTTCATGTTCAGTAACTTGTTTTAGCTTGGCGTCATGTCCATTTTCCTTCGTGTTATCCATGATTGCATTGGCATCCCCTGGTTCAAGCTCAGTTTCCTCAGGTTCGAGCATAGCTTCCTCAGGTTCAAGCTTAACTCCCATTTGATCATCTTGGTTGCTTCTCATGATCGTATCATACCCCTCCTCTTGAAAAAGATTTGTCCTCAAATCTTGTTTATCTGCAACAAAAGAAACCAAGTCAGAAACACAGAAACTTGATCTCATATCATACTTACCTTGCAAGTCATTCTGATTGGCATTGTCACTGATTTTCTCCAGGACTTTGAATGGACCATTGATCCTTGGCATCAGTTTTGGTTTCTTTTGGTCTAGGACACGATCCTTCCTCATTTGAACTAAAACCAAATCACCAGGTTCAAAGATCATTCTGCAACGCCTTTTACTTGCTTGATTTTGGTATTGCTTGTTTCCTCTAGGCTCCAGCGACTCATAGTCATGATGAACAACAAAATCCATTAACCACAAGTGTAGCCACGTCTTTGATGTTTGGCTTTTCATTCCTTCAGCTTGTATACCCTGTGCACTCACAACAGAGACTAGAAACACGAAATTATATGTGCTACAGGTAGTCTCTTTCAAAACAAACAACTTTCCTTTACATAGAACATCTAAAACAAGTTTCAAATGTTCAACATGTTCATCTAAGTGTTTTCTATGGACCAAAATGTCATTAAAATAGACAACATTAACAATTCCAGTGAATGGACTCAAAACATGATTCAAAAACCTCAACAAATTACTAGGAACATTAGCTAAGTCAAACGACATCACTAACCATTCAAGTAAACCATATTTTGTTTTAAAAACAGTTTTCCATTCAGCACTCTTTTTCATTCGAGCCTTATGATAACAACTCCAGAAATCAATCTTAGAAATCACACATGAACTATGCAACTTATCAAGCATGTCATCAAACAGAAAACAATTTGGCATAAAAAGCTTTTCAGGTTTAAACTTTTCACAAGATTGGATTATGCTATCAAAAGCAGGTTTTGAAACACAAATCTCTTTCATATTTTCCAAACCAAATCGTTTTTCCTCTTGATAAGAAACAAGAACAAACAAACTAGGCTCTGTCCTCACCAAATCAATTTCCTTACAGTGCTTTGGATAGTCATAAGAAAATGACTCAGGAATTGGTTTTGGCACAAAGATGGTCTGCTGTTCCACGTCACTAATCAAGGACACACTTCTTTTTGCTTCTTCTGGTAAGTTCTCTTTTTGGACGTGTGAAACAGAAACATTGCTACTCGGTTTCACCGGTTCAAAACATGTAAGTCTGCCACAAGTATTTTTCTTTTCAAGCACAAAATCAGTTTGAGAAAAAGAAAGAGAACACCTGGTTTTCAAGGATCTTTTGAGAAAGGTGTGTTGCTTCTTGATGGATCTGCAATCTTTGTACACCTCCCAAGTTCCATCCTTCTCAGGAACTAGCAAAATAAGATCAGCACATAGGCTCATGCTCTCTTTGATGTACCCTTTCGTCACTAGCTCACTAACTCGCCTCTGTAACTCTTTTGTTTCCTCTGGAAAGACTTCATTGAAATCCTGCAAAAGAGAAGTAACTTTACTTGGCAGCACCGGTTCAAAGTTAGTTAAACTCATAAGAGTTTCAAATAAAATCACAAGCTGTTTAGAGAAAAGAACTCTCTTATCCTCACAAGATCTCACCAAGAAATTAGAATTTCTCACGGGTTTACTCTCAAAGGACTTTTCCTGGGTTTTCCTCAAACTCTCACTCTCCTTTTGGTGGTAAGTGTTTGGGGGTTCACTCAAATCTTCTTGTATCTCCTTTTGTTTCAGTAGAAACTGATCTTGATAAACCTCCCGTGGTTTCAAAGGAACAAGAATAATGCTTAATCTGCTATTTATGCATTAAAACCTTGGTGAAATACTTATTAAAACATTCACTTATGATAGCAAAAACGGGCCAAAAATGAGTGTTATCAACGTTGGGTGGAATTCATTGAGACATTTCCTTATGTCATTCGGTACAAACAAGGTAAGAAAAATGTTGTGGCTGATGCATTATCAAGGACGTAAGCTTTACTTTCTACTTTTGATACTAAGTTACTTGGTTTTTAACCCATTAAAGAGCTTTATGCGTCAGATCTTGATTTTAAAGATGTCTTGTGGAAAAGTTTGCACATGGGAAGTTCTTTAGACATGAAGGTTTTCTGTTTAATGAGAATAAAAACTGTGTGTGCCTAATTGTTCTTTGAGAGACCTTTTGGTTAGGGAAATACTTAGTTACTTGGTTTTGATGGGGTCTAAATAGTCGTCCGAGATTGGAGGATTTCTTTAAGGACTCGTCGAGCTTGAAATTTGTAGGACTCTAAGCTGCAAGTGCACAGCGTGCGTTGTAGTACTTAGAGTATAGATCCACAGGGAGGAGGTCAACTGCAAAACAGAGAATCAGGGCAACCAAAGACGCAGAGAACAGGGGTTTTGGGGTAAGTGTCACGGTTTTTGCAGAAAAGAAAGAGAGCAGATTCACGTCTTATATAGAAGAGGTTGTCAATCAATCTTATAACCAACGGGAAAAGGAAATTTAACTTAAGAGCTTGTAAAAAGGAAATCAGGTGCACAGTGCAGAAAAAGTAAATATTAAAGTGCGTAAATCTCGAGTTGTAAAGCAGATGGGGAAAACACGTTGGGGATCTTCTCGGGAAATCTATGGGGTTCTAACTAGAAATCAAACTCACAAAAGTTAAGCAAACGAGACTAGGCGAATTTCCCTAAACTGGAATCACTAGATTTAACGACCTAACCCTAACTAGCAAGGTCGATCTATGTTCTGCAAACTTCACAGGTATACTGTCGTATCCTGTGTCCTAAGCAAACACGCAGTAAGTGATCAGGACAATAAACGTTCATGACTTCTTCTAGGCACGCGTTGTCATCCTAGAAGCGTTGCGCTCCACCAAACTAGGTTCGGATCTGAACTTCAGCACAATTGTGGCTTTCGAAGATCCTAAAATCAGACATCAAGTTCATGACGTAGACTCATGCAATAAGAACAAGTTTGATAAGAAAGAAAAACCCTAATCTACAGCCTAAACGATTGGTTTAAAAACAGTTAATGAAATTTCACATAGATCCCCTTAAAGAACACCCAACGAAAATAAACTACTCAGACATGAAAGAAGGAGTAGAAAACGTGATAGACGAATGCATGCTTGTATAAATCAATGAAAAGTAACAAAGATTTCGGCAGAAATCGATCTCCCTCGAAGAACAAGGATGGAGATCGAGAGAGAACGAGATTTGTGACCGTCGGAACCAAAACAATGAAACGTGAAAAAAAAACTCTGAACTCCCTAAAAGTAACCCTAAACATCGAGTATATATAGGTCTTCAAGTCCCCTTGGTCGTCAATTAGGTCTTGGCTTGCATAAGATGGTTGCGGGTTCAAGTTGGGCTTCAAATGGGCTCGGGAACAGTTAAGTGGTTGGCCGGCCGAGCGACTGGTCGTGGCGCGGCCACGGCCTGACTAGACGACCAGTGGCCGCGCCACGGCCAGCCACTTAACGGTTCACGAGCCCATTTGAAGCCCAACTTGAACCCGCAGCCGTCTGGTCAGGCCGTGGCGCTGGTCGTCTGGTCAGGCCGTGGCGCGGTCAGCTTGGCTTCCGGGTGCTTGACGGACCTTCTTGCTTCTTCCATAACTTGAAATCCAACTGTGGGATTGTTTTCAAACCACTTTGAGGTGAAAGACAGCTGATAAGGCTACCTTGTATCCAAATATTGGCTTGATCTTGTGGTGTGAAGGCCTTCGTTTGATGTTGAACTTTTGTCCTCGAGCACTGTTTCCTAAACTGTCCATTTTGCTCCAAAATATGCGTCTTTTGCTAAGATTACCTGAAAAGAGTCTTGAACGACCAAATACTCAAAATCTAGTGTTTATGCATTAAAACCTTAGTGAAATGCTTATTAAAGCACTCACTTATAATAGTAAAAACGGGTAAAATATACATGTTATCAACGTAAGCTTTACTTTCTACTCTTGATACTAAGTTACTTGGTTTTGAACCCATTAAAGAGCTTTAAGAGTCAGATCTTGATTTTAAAGATGTCTTGTGGAAAAGTTTGCACATGGGAAGTTCTTTAGACATGAAGGTTTTCTGTTTAATGAGAATAAAAACTGTGTGCCTAATTGTTCTTTGAGAGATCTTTTGGTTAGGGAATCACATGAAGGAGGATGAATGTGGCACTTTTGAGTTGCCAAAACGTTGGTTATTTTGCAGGAGCATTTCCATTGGCCACACATGAGGAGAGACGTGGAGATTATATGTGGCAGATGTGTAACTTGCAAGCAAACTAAGTCAAAAGTGCAGCAGAATCAGAAGGATTCTCTATGGATTTTCAACTACTCATTTGCCTATTCCCACTGAACCATAGACTGATATCTCTATGGATTTTGTGCTGGGATTGCCTAGAACTAAGTATGGTAGAGATTATTTCCTTGTTGTTGTTGATAAATTCTCTAAGATGACACATTTCTTTTCATGTCATAAACTGACGATGCTTCGCATGTTGCCGATTTGTTCTTTAGAGAAGTTGTTTGACTGCATGGCATGCCTAGAACCATTGTTTTTGATATAAATGCTAAGTTCTTAAACTACTTTTGGAATACTTTTTGGGCTAAGCTAGGAACTAAATTGTTGTTTTCAACTACTTGGCATCCGCAAACTGATAGTCAAACTGAAGTAGTGAATAGAATTTTGTCTACTTTACTGTGTGCTATCATTAAAAAGAACATCAAAACTTGAGAATATTTTTTACCGCATGTTGAGTTTACTTATAATCATACTATGCATTTTGTTGCTAAGTTTTCACCTTTTCATATTGTGTATGGTTTTAATCCCTTGACTCCATTGGATTTATCACATTTACCTTTCAATGAGCGTGTGAATTAAGATGGAAAAAGAAAAGCTGAACATTGAGAAAAGCATTGAGTAGTACGAAAAGCAAGCAAACAAAGGGCGACGCAAAATGATCTTTGAGTCTGGTGATTTAGTTTGGGTTCATATGATAAAAAGAACGTTTTCCAGCCCAAAGGAAGTCTAAGCTGGTGCCAAAAGCAGATGGTCTATTTCAAGTCTTAGAATGGATCAATGACTCCTATTACAAGCTAGACTTGCCTGGTGAGTATCATAAAAGTACAAGCTTTAATGTTTATGACTTGACTCCTTTCGATGTAGGTAATCAACTAGATTTGAGGTCAAATCTTTTTCAAAATGAGGGAAATGATATGAATATCATGAGCGGGAATGCGTTGCTTGTACACAGTGTCATGCTTAGGTTTATAGGAGCTTTAGACTAATTTAATATTTTCTTAATATGATTTTTTTTTTTAAACATAGTTTCGAAACAACACATACTCAAAAAAAAACCATAATATAAAAAAGAGTAAGACATAATGTTTCTTTTTCAATAAACTTGTTCAACAAACTCTCATATTTTAGGTTTCTAACTAGTTCTTTTTCTATGGATATGATAGCTAAACAAAATATCCAAAATATGAAGAGCCAATCTAAAACAAATTAGATTTTTGATTTTTGTTTCTTTAAAAAAAAATCTAACCAAAAGAAGTTATTAATAAACTATCAAAACTTGTTTCGATTACTTTTTGATCTGAGAATCAGATTTCCTTTTTGGTTTTGGATTTAGAATTTTTTCTTCAATTTGGAATCTGAATTTCTTTTTTTCTAAAAGCCATAACTCTACAAAAAAAAAAAAAAAAAAAAAAAAAAAAAACACAAACAAGAGAATCAAACTTGGGTTAAAACCTATCTGACACACCTACTTTTAAAATTTGAGGGTCCCTAAAAGTTTATATATATTGGGGGCCTAAGGCAAATGCCTTTTTACTTACACATAAGGCACGGTTCTATTTTGTACCTGCTGGGCCATTTACAAGGGCACGAACCAAGCAGCTTCAAAATTTACTTAACATGTTTATTCAAGCAATTCTGGACAAGAAAAATATTCACAAGCCATTTGGGATGATATCTATCAAGTCCAGTCCACTTTGACACAAATACAACCCCAAGAAAGCTCAAAATTAATTCTTTAATTTTGTGGTCAAAAGAAGTGACGAAAATAAAGATCAAGAGTCACATTTGAAGTTTAAGAGTTGAATTCTCATTCAACTTTCTTTATTTCTTTTAGTTTTCAAGACAATTAATTATTTAACTTTATTTTCAAGCTTTGTTTTCCTATAAATTCATGTAATCTCCATTTAGAGAAGATATCCAACTTTTTAATCAAATATTTTCTTTGTAAGAGTGATTCTCATTTGGTTTCTTGTGAACTTTTCCATCCATCGGTGTGTAATATTCGATTATCACGTGGCTTAACATACAATTTTCCTTCATCGTGTGTGGTGCCTTCCAGACCAAAGTCTGTAGTTGCGTTTTAAGATAGTATTGTGTCTTGGGTTTAATATACTTAAGGTTTGTGCTACACGATTTCTACTTTCTGAGGTTTCCACCGCTTAATTTCACGTTGATGTTGCATGGTCAATAAGTTGACTGACTTTTACCTCGGGGTACTAGTTATACCCCCTGCATGATGCTGATCTCGGGCGAGATACTGGAATTTAGGGGTCATTCCCTATAGAGATAGAAGTACATGAACCAACTCTTTTAATAATCCTTTTGTCTACCAGAGATCGAACGGATATAATGTTCTTCCAACCATATAATGGAGAATACGAACGTATAGGATCCAAGGGGTTGGCATTCCTGAAATATTGACCTTTGAAAACCTTAGCAAATAAAGACTCTGGGTGACCAATAAGTCGTCAAAGTTGTTTGGCAAGCAAAGCCATATTAAAGTCTTCTATTACCCAAAATCCAACTCATCCTTCCAACTTGTGTTTACATAGTTTTTTCCAAGCCAACCAATGCATGCCACATGTCTGTCCGTTAATGCTCCACCAGAACTACGAAATGTGCTAGCGAGTTTCGTAATTATCTTCTTTGCCAGCCGAAACACCACATAGCGTATGTCGGCATTGCTGTCGCTACTGGCTTGATTAGCATCTCTTCCCCTCCTTTGGACAGTAGCCAAGAAGTCCATCCATTTGTCCTTTTTGTTGTCGTTTTATAAAAAAGTTAAAAATCTTTGTTTTTGCTCCCGTACTCTCTGGTATCCCCATATATGTTTCCATCCCCCCACAACCCCCCCCCCCCCCCCCCCCCCCCCCTCTCCCCCCGACACTCAGTATACCCAATGTTTGATGAATTTCTTTTTGACTGCCATGTCCATTGTATGTCCAAATTGCACCGATGATTTGGAAAAATTTATCTGGTGACCACTCATATTGTTTTAGAATGTTAAGCACTATCTGGGTTTCTTCCTTGTTTTCCTTACAAAAAAGTAATATGTCATCCGCAAAAACATGTGGGAAACCGGCGGACCGCGCAACTTTCTGTCCCATGAGCAGTTTTCCTTGTTCAGCTTTTCTCAGATTCGTTATTAAAACTTCCCTACATAGAATAAAAAGATACAGGGATAACGGGTCGCTTTGTCTAAGCCCCCGTTTTGTTTTTATGTTTCCTCTGGACTGGCCGTTTATGAAAACTATATATTACACCGACTCAATGCACCATATCATCCACGTGATCTATTTTTCTGCAAAACCTATTTTTCGTAGCAAATGTTCTATAAAAAACCAGTCGACTCGGTCATAAACTTTACTCATATCCATTTTCACCGCCATATATTCGCTTTTGTAAAATTGATTCACAGCTATCATTTTACTATATATTTTTTCTTTTTTTTGCCAATTTTGGCATATATTTTGATTATCTAAAGAGGAATAAAAAACATATTTAAATAAAGAAAAGTAATTAATGTAATATTTATTTAATTTTGAGAATTAAAAAACGGTTAGCTTAACACCTGAACAAAAATTGTGATTGATCTAATAAAAGAAAGAAGACCAAAAATAGAGATGACAATGATGTTGTTTGACTCGTTGAGCAGAGAGGATGATACGGTATACCACCAACTTTGAATCCATTTCCTTTCCCACTTATGGTTATGTATGTATTCCTGAAAAATCAACAGAACAAACCTTTCAAACAATTCAAGTTTTGTTAGGGGTTGCAGAAAATGGCCGAGGAAAACAGTACGGACACTTCAATAATATGTTACGCGCCAAGCATGATCACCACCAATGGAGTTTGGCAAGGCGACAATCCTCTCGATTTCTCCCTCCCTCTCTTTGTTCTTCATCTTACCTTGGTCGTTGTCGTCACTCGTTTTTTTGTCTTTATACTCAAGCCCTTTCGCCAACCTCGTGTTATCTCCGAGATCCTTGTGAGTAAGCCAAATATTCTGTTTTTTTTTTCCTTCGTGTTGGAGATTTTATTAGAATAACCCATACCCGAAGTGGAGTTGATATAACTTTCATATATTGAGGATTTTAGCTTTTCTTTAATCAAATGTAAAATTAACTCAATCAGAAAACGTTTTTACAATGATTGCAACTTGTGTTTGTTAAAAAATATAAAAAAAGAAGATAGGCTTAATACATTTATCTAAGGACAAACCAAGTCTCCATGCCTTGGTCGTATTTTGCATCCCCCTTCTCCGGATTTTAGTTTTTTTATTCATTATTAATCGGTTTTGAGTTGGTAGTCTCTAGTTTCTCACAAGATTATCCTATAACATATCTTTGATCTTAATTTACAGGGCGGAATCGTGCTAGGGCCATCAGTGCTTGGGCGCTATGAAAAATTTGCAAACACTATATTCCCACAGAGAAGTGTGATGGTACTTGAAACAATGGCTAATGTTGGTTTACTGTACTTTCTTTTCCTGGTGGGTGTAGAGATGGACATTATGGTGGTACGCAAGACAGGGAAGCGAGCACTAACAATAGCTATTGGTGGTATGGTCTTACCATTCCTCATTGGCGCTGCATTCTCTTTCTCTATGCATAGATCAGATGACCATTTAGGGCAAGGCACATACATACTCTTCCTCGGTGTAGCTCTTTCTGTTACGGCATTCCCGGTCCTTGCTAGGATTCTTGCTGAGCTCAAGCTCATCAATACCGAGATTGGTCGGATATCAATGTCTGCAGCCTTGGTCAACGACATGTTTGCTTGGATTCTCCTAGCTTTAGCCATCGCATTGGCCGAGAGTGACAAAACTTCATTTGCCTCCCTTTGGGTAATGATCTCTAGTGGAGCTTTCATCGCTATTTGCGTCTTTGTTGTAAGACCAGGCATTTCTTGGATTATACGGAAAACCCCTGAAGGAGAGAACTTTAGTGAGTTCTATATATGTCTCATCTTGACAGGAGTTATGATCGCCGGTTTCATTACCGATGCAATCGGAACACATTCAGTCTTTGGAGCTTTTGTGTTTGGTCTTGTGATTCCCAATGGACCTCTTGGTCTTACCCTTATTGAGAAACTTGAAGATTTTGTCTCTGGACTTCTCCTACCTCTCTTCTTTGCCATAAGTGGTCTTAAGACTAATATATCTTCCATCCAAGGCCCTGCCACTTGGTTAACTCTGATGCTTGTTATCTTCCTCGCTTGTGCTGGAAAAGTCATTGGTACTGTTATCGTTGCGTTCTTCCATGGAATGCCAGTTCGTGAAGGAATCACTCTTGGCCTTCTTTTAAACACCAAAGGTCTAGTTGAGATGATAGTCCTCAATGTTGGAAAAGACCAAAAGGTTTTAGATGATGAGACATTTGCTACCATGGTGCTTGTAGCCTTGGTTATGACAGGAGTCATAACTCCTATTGTAACTGTCCTTTATAGATCATTAAAACGTTCTGTTTCTTACAAGAGACGTACAATCCAACAGACGAAGCCAGACAGCGAGCTTCGAGTACTGGTATGCGTTCACACACCGCGTAATGTACCTACTATAATCAACCTTCTTGAAGCTTCACATCCTACAAAGAGATCTCCCATATGCATCTACGTTCTCCATCTTGTTGAGCTCACGGGTAGAGCATCTGCAATGCTGATTGTCCACAACACTCGAAAATCTGGAAGACCGGCGCTTAATAGAACACAAGCTCAATCTGATCACATCATTAATGCCTTTGAGAATTATGAACAACATGCTTCATTTGTTGCTGTTCAACCCTTAACAGCAATTTCGCCTTATTCGACAATGCACGAAGATGTTTGTAGCTTAGCAGAGGACAAACGTGTCTCCTTTATAATTATACCATTTCACAAACAACAAACGGTGGATGGAGGAATGGAAGCAACAAACCCGGCTTACCGTTTAGTGAACCAAAACCTACTCGGAAACTCGCCTTGCTCTGTTGGAATACTGGTAGATAGAGGACTCAATGTTGGCACAAGATTGACCTCTAACTCTATCTCTCTCCAAGTTGCTGTTCTGTTTTTTGGTGGTCCAGACGATAGAGAAGCTTTAGCTTATGCTTGGAGAATGGCTGAACATTCGGGCATTACGTTATCGGTGTTGCGGTTTATTCCTGATGAAGATGTAACAGAAGCAGCTTCGTCACGAGGATCCAATGAGACTGACGTGAAGATGAATGTGGACCTGAAGAAGCAAAGACAACTTGATCATGACTACATCAATACCTTCAAGTTGGCAAATGCGGATTATGAGTCAATAGTTTATATCGAAAAAGTGGTTAGCAATGGAGAGGAGACGGTTGCAGCAGTGAGATCAATGGATAGCTCTCATGATCTGTTTATAGTTGGAAGAGGAGAAGGAATGTCTTCTCCTCTCACCGCGGGTTTAACTGATTGGAGTGAGTGTCCTGAGCTTGGTGCCATTGGAGATTTGCTTGCCTCATCAGACTTTGCCGCTACTGTTTCAGTTCTTGTGGTTCAGCAGTATGTTGGGTTATGGGCACAAGAAGATGAGATGGATTTGCCTGATAGTCCTGTAAACTCAAATGAACAACCAAAGGCCACATATGGTTTAGAGAATCCACGTTAGCCAACATTGTGATTTTGTGTATTTTTGTTCATTTTTAAATTTTTCTTTTTTATATATCTTATCTTACATATGTATTTTAGCAATCTATAAGTTGGCTGCCACCCTAAATTTGGGTGTTTACCGAAATGGATTAATTTTATATTAAGTTTTTTTTAGAACCTTAATTTTATATTAAGTTTTTTTTTAGAACCTTAATTTTATATTAAGTTGTTTGTAGATCTTTCCATGTAATTTGTATGTCCAAGCGAGACTCAAAACTATGTCGTTTTTGTAGACGTAACTACGAAAGTTCGTAGAATTGGTTGCGTATACTGTATGAGAGAGGATATTATTTATTGTCACGGTAGTGTTTATACGTTGTAAACTTCGTTGTGCTATTTCATCTTCGTTTCTTCAAACTATTCGTCAAAAACTGAGTGAGGAAGAGATAATTTTTTGTAAAGATCTTAAGATTTCTAATTTTTTAATATACAAAAATTAAAAAAGTAAAGAATATGGACTTTGCTAATACCATTCAGAAAACATATAAGCCACTTTTTGACATTTTAACCATTTACTTTTGTAACAATTTCCTTTTTAGTCATCGAAAAATAAAACCGAATTTTCTTTTTGAAAAAACAAATAAAAGTTAGCAACGAATTTTAGAAAAGGGGTTTTCCATAATATGCTCTTGGGTATGATAACAACAGTAACCACAAAATCTTGAGGATTTTCAATGAGTCTAAAATCCGAAACAAGATCAAGAACAAGTACGAAATCTACGATTTTAGCTCTAACTCATGGAGAGATCTTGACTTCATTCTCGATTCCGATATAGAGTTTTGTCAATGCAGAGTGTCTTTGAAAGGAAATACTTTACTTTTCTGTTGACGTGAAAGTAATAATGGAAGGAGATATAACAAAGTTTGAAGATTGTTTATTCTGTTTTGATTTTACAAGAGAAAGATTTGGACCACGTCTGCCTCTGCCTCCTCCGCCGGTTGACTCTTTTATTGTGAGCCAATCTTGTGTTAGAGAAGAGCAGTGTTATATCTACGCAAGGAGACATTTCTTAAAATGAAGATTTGGGTTACTGATAAGGTTGATCCGGATAGGGCGTCGTGGAGCAAGTTTCAGGAAGTGGATACGGAACCGCTCGATGGTTTTTCGTTAGATTTATATGCTGAGAGCTTCTTCATTGACGAGGAGAAGGAAGTCTCTGTGATTTTCTATCTAGACGGATTTGCACTGACCAGGACCTGTCGCTACCAAATAGCTTCCATTGTTGGACAAGATGGGTACTTGAGATCTGTGAATATGGGAGAAGCTCAGATTCGCAAGAAATTTTACAGATTTGAATCTAAATTTAGTTTCCCCGACTACTGTTTCCCATATGTGTGCTCTTCTTATGTTCCAAGCTTAGTGAAAATCAACCAACCGGGCAAAAAGAAACAAAAACATTAGTAACTGATTCCATTTGCAATACCTGATTTGTTTCTTGCATCATAACTTGTTTTCATTTACTTTGTGGATTATTAATTTAGTTTTTTGCTATTTTCAATGTTTTAGCCTCTTATCAATGACTAGTGTAGGAGTTCATGCGGAAGTAGAGAGATTAATTTGTGCTTCCATGTTCAATCTGCAAATCCCCAATATCGGGAATGAAGATTCTTAACTTTTGAGCAGAGCTTAGAAATGTTTTTTACTTAAATCAACAATGGATTGATAAAAAACCGAAGACTAAGTCAAAATCTCACATCGCTCTGTTCCATGCACCTTACATACTTCACTTCTGTATTTCTACACATATAATAAGAAACAAAAGAGATCGATCGATGAAAGCATATTTGCAACCAATGAAGCAAATGATATTAGAGAAAACCAGTGGTTGTCACACGCATATTCCTCAAGTTTCCTTTATTTTGAGAGAGCCCCGAGGTTGAGCTCTCATATATATGATTAGTCTCTAAAAAATATACCACTAAGTAGTCTTCACCAAATCAAATATATACTATATATCTTCGATTCTTCGTAGAGATCGTTCTCGTCTTATCTGTTGTTGTAAGTTTGAAATAACTTGATGATCAAGTTAAGTATATTTAGGAGAATCTAAATATACATATTTGTTATGAGAGATTTCCTTTTCTTTTAGGAGTTATCTAAATAGGGTTTTGAAGTTATGTTTCCCTATATAAGGAGGTGCTAACTTGTAGCACAACTTATGAGTTTTGGTATTAAAGTTTTGAGTGATTTTCCTTAAGATTAATAAGAGAGGTATTCTTGTTAAACCCTAGAACTCTACAATCGGTTTCTACACGTGGTATCAGAGCTTCAATGGTAGAAGGAGACGACAAAATTTTGGCGTCAGGTGAAGACGAGAAACCTACGTCAAAAATGAAGGAGGGAGGAGGATCTTCTTCCATCAAGTGCCCTATGTTAAACTCGAGTAATTACACAGTATGGTCCATAAGGATGAAGGTATTACTCAAAGTTCATAAATCATGGGAGGTAATTGAGAAGGGAAATATTGATGAGACAAAGAATGATATGGCGATAGCCTTGCTATTCCAGTCCATTCCCGAATCTTTTATTCTTCAAGTTGGGGATCTGGAGACCGCCAAGGAAGTATGGGAGGCTATAAGAACGAGGCATATAAGAGCAGACAGGGTTAAGGAGGCAAGATTGCAAACTCTAATGGCCGAGTTCGACCGCTTGAAGATGAAGGAGACGAAGAAGATTGACGATTTTGTTGGGAAACTTTCAGCAATCTCGTCAAAATCGGCTGCCTTAGGCAAAGAATTAGAAGAACCTATGATTGTCAAGAAGTTCATGTCAAGTCTTCCTCGAAAGAAATACATTCACATAGTAGCTTCTCTCGAGCAAGTACTGGATCTCAACGAAACCAGCTTCGAAGACATCGTAGGTCGCCTAAAGGCATACGAAGAAAGAATTAGTGAAGAGGAGGAAGAGCAAGCTGATGATCAAGGCAAACTCATGTATGCTAATGCTGATTCATCTCAAAATAATTATGGAGGCTACAGAGGAAGAGGACGAGGAGGTCGCTCATCGAGAGGTAGAGGACGAGGTCGATACGGGAATCAAGGGAGAAACAAAGACAAGGAATATGACCTTTCTCATATCACATGTTTTAGATGTGATAAACAAGGCCATTATGCTTCGGACTGCCCCGCTAGATTACTCAAACTTCAAGAGGCAATGGAGAAAAAGGATGAAGATACTCAATCAGCTGATGAACTAATGATGAACAAAATAGTATATCTCCAAGAAGACAAAGTAAAACCGAGCAGCTTTGAGACGAGTCTGGATACTAATAACACATGCTATCTTGACAACGGGGCGAGTAACCACATGAGTGGAGATAGAAGTTTTTTCTATGATCTTGATGAGAGTATTACGGGAAAGGTTAGGTTTGGAGATGATTCCCGTATAGACATAAAAGGGAAAGGTTCAATAAGGTTTGTATTTGGGAATGGTGAGAAGAAGGACCTACATCATGTCTACTACATACCAGACTTGAGGAGTAACATCGTGAGTTTAGGTCAAGTTACTGAGGCAGGGTGTGAGATACGAATGTTGGAAGACAAGTTAATGATCTATGATCAGTTTGGTAAGCTACTTGTTAGAACAAAAAGGTCCAAAAACCGGCTATACAAAGTTCTGTTGGAAGTTGAAAGCATCAAGTGTCTTCAGTTGGCTTCAACCGAGTCAATTACATGGCACACACGGCTAGGCCACGTCAACACAGATACGATAAAGCGGATGATAAGCAGAGATTTAGTAGCTGGCATACCAAACATCAAGGTCGAGAGACAAGCGTGTATGTCATGTTTGCGTGGTAAACAGACAAGACACCCGTTTCCACAAGCAACCACGTACAGAGCTACACAAGCTCTCGAGCTCATTCAGGAGGACCTTTGTGGACCCATCACACCCTCAACGCTGGCCCAAAAGAGATATGTGTTTGTGATCATAGATGACTTCTCGCGCTACATGTGGACAATTCTGTTGAAAGAAAAGGGTGAAGCACTTGAGAAGCTCAAGAAATTTAAGATACTTGCTGAACAAGAATCAAAGGCTGTGATCAAGACGTTCAGAACTGATAGAGGTGGGGAGTTTACATCTCATGACTTTCAATCCTACTGCGAAAAATATGGGATCAGGAGACATTTAACTGCTCCTTACTCTCCTCAACAAAACGGAGTGGTTGAGAGACGAAACAGAACGCTCTTGGGAATGTCGAGAAGTATCTTAAAGCACATGGAGCTGCCAAATTATCTGTGGGGTGAAGCCATAAGGCACTCCACATACTTGATCAACAGAATTGCGACGAGGTCTCTAGTTGATAAAACTCCGTACGAGGCGCTGAAAGGGATGAAACCAAACCTTAATCATCTAAGAGTATTTGGGTGTCTCGGATTTGCAAGAACAGAAGCTGTGGGTAGAAAGAACTTGGATGACAGATCGAGAGTCCTGGTGCACTTAGGAACTGAGCCTGGATCGAAGGCATATCGATTACTTGATCCCTCAAGCAAAAGGATCACTACAAGAAAACACGTATTTTGCGACGACGTAAATGGTCTTTAAATAGTCGCAAATGAACAGTTCGCGACTAAACTAAGACTAACATATTTAGTCGCAAATATTTGGTCGCAAAATAATGATGTCTCAAAATGGTCGCTATTTACCGACTACATTGTGACAGCATAAATTCGTCATAAAATAGCGACTCTGTTGAGACAGAAAATGATCGTCGTATATTAACGACTACATAGTGACTGTGACTGCTTAGCGAGTCTTTTGTAACGTTGTATGATAGTCATATAATCGAGACTAAGTTGTGACGGTTTATGTAGTCGTAAATTTGTAACGTTTTTAAGACTATATTACATTAGCATATAATTAATGACGAACTGAGATACTCTTAAATTTGTGTCCCAAAGTAGTCACCAAGATTTGCGATAGTTTCTGAATGAATGAATATTTATTATTTTTCAAATTTAAAAAGCTAAAATTAAAATAAAATGCCAAATTTTAAATATTTTATAGCAAAAAAGGTTATAATTAATTTTGTTAAACATCAAACAAAAGATCTCAAACATAAATATAAGTTCCATAACACAAGCAAAACCAAAAAATTCCAAATCTAAAAAGTAGTTTAAGACAAAGGAGAGTTTTATGAAGTGTGGCAAAGGTGAAGTGGTTGGTGCGGTGGCTGGTGTGGTGGCTGGGGCTGTTTCCGGTGGAAATCATGCTCAAATTCTTGTTACTATACGTACTACACAAAAACAAGATTCTTTTC
The DNA here is from genome assembly GCA_020283515.1 of Alliaria petiolata. Lineage (NCBI taxonomy): Eukaryota > Viridiplantae > Streptophyta > Magnoliopsida > Brassicales > Brassicaceae > Alliaria > Alliaria petiolata. Next base: position 430,933,995 of record JAHZTW010000001.1, read on the forward strand.
ATGATCAAGTCAATTTTTGATAACAAAAACAGAACAAAGAGGTGCTTTACCTTGTGATATCATAGACAATCAATGCCCCTGCATCACCTCTATAGTAGGACTTTGTGATAGACCTAAATGATTCTTAACCAGCCTGCCATGTAATATCACAGTGAAAAATTAGCCCAACCACCAACTTATAAAGGAAACATGCCCTTTCATATGAACTTAAACGTGTTTTTTGAGCACATGACAAAAGATTCCAAAGATCAACAGTTTATATTCTTCTCTAATCTTACTCCTTAAACATCAATCAGAAGCTAATGGAAAAAAAATGATTCTCCCTTGATGAATAAAATATTCATAGAGGTTGCCACCAATTCACAACTTTGACCAAATTCAGACCTCAGAATTAAAGCACATGGCGAAATTCAGACCTTAGAATTAAATCACATGGTTATACTTATTCCACTCGTAACCTGTGTGAACTCTGTTGAAATACTTCGGTTTTCTTGGCCGGTACTTTTCATGCCATGCACCAGTATACCTATACAAGAAGAACATTTTGATATTTCCATTCGAAAGAATAGACAGGATAGACAAGAGTTTAATAGCGATCAAGGTACCTCCGAATCAAGGTTCACTTCAGCATCAGAGCCAAACACAGCATCACCTTCCTCCATTGCTCCCATTTCTTTCATTGCTTTAAGCTCCAAATTATCTTCTACATGAGCTGGTTTTAAGCCGCTTCTTTTGTTTCTCCAACACAACCATCTGTTTCATTTTCTGTTATAGCCACAATTATGTCAGTAAAACCATCAACGACAATTAATAATTCATGGGCAAAAGTCGATTGTAGGAACTTTTAAAGAATACCAGTAGCTTCTTGTCTTCCTCATATCTGGTCAACCCATTCCAATTCTCATCAAAAAGATAATTGAAAACATAATCTTAAGTGCAGAGCTCAAAACTCATATTCACAATAGCTAATCACAATTTTAACAAAATTTAGAGCTAACGACATGGCATAAATATACTTAGAGATACAATTAGAGCGAGAGTAAGAGATAGAGTAAGAAAAGAGACCTTTGAGCTAGATATAGATCCTTGAAATCATCCAAGGCGTCTGAGAAAGCCACACAGAAAACCCAGAATTATCATTCTAGAAACGAATTATGCACAAACGAATTAAATGTCAAATCATAATAATCCTCAGTTCATTCTTTGATTCAAAGACTTTCACAAAATTTTCTGAACCAATCAAAAATACAACTTGAAACCATCAAAAGCAGAAACCCAAGAGAGAAAGGTCAAACCTTACGACCTCTCTCGATGTATTTCATGAAAATAAGCTCCTTCATCTCTTTGTGCCTAAGAAGATGGAAAATTAGATGAAGGAATCGAGAGAACACAACTGAGAGACGAGAAGAAACTAGAGAGAGAAATTAAGAGATGAGAAGGAATTTGAGAGAGATGAAAAGGATTTTGAGAGAGATGAAAAGCAATTTGAGGGAGAATGGCAAAGTTACGGAGACAATAACTAAGGGGAAGATAAATGGAAGTGAAACGTTTTGCCTAGGAAATAACGAAGGTAGTCACACATTAGACCCTAATCGGTGGCAAATGGAAAAAGAGAGGGACAATTGCCGCTTAAAATTTTACCAAAAGTAAAAAAAAAACGTATAATTAAATACGGTCCCAAAGTGGTTCCACCAAAAATAGTAGCAAATTGGTCACATAGCAAAATAGTTATTATGTGTAACAATTATATGACCAAAATAGTTATGACACACTCATCCAGACCTATCCTATAGCGTTGGAGTTTTGAGCAAGTACATGCAAGAACCAAAGAATCTCATGGAGCAGGTTTGAAGCAGGTTCTTAGGTATCTGCGTGGTACATGCTCCCTTGGTCTCTTCTTCAAGCGCACGAGCAAGGTACGTCTGTTGGGGTATAGTGATAGCTCTTACAATGTTGATGTCGATGATGGAAAAAGCACAACGGGACATATATTTTACCTCGGTGAATCTCCAATCACTTGGTGTTTGACAAAACAAGAGATTGTGGCTTTGTCATCGTGTGAAGCTGAGTTTATGGCTGCTACAGAAGCTGCCTAGCAAGCAATCTGGCTTCAGGAGCTCCTTGCCGAGGTAACCGGAAAGGAAAGTGAGAAGGTGACAATTCGGATCGACAACAAATCAGTAATTGCACTCACCAGGAATCATGTGTTTCATGGTCGGAGTAAACACATACACACTAGGTACCATTTTATCCGAGAATGCGTCGAGAACGAACAGATAAACGTTGAGCATGTTCCAGGTAATGAGCAAAAGGCAGACATTCTGACTAAGGCAGTTGGAAGAGTCAAGTTCAAGGAGATGAGAAGTTTCATTGGAGTTCAAGATATGAATGAAGATGATTTCAAGCTTAAGGGGGGAGAATGTTGTTGTAAGCTTGAAATAACTTGATGATGAAGCTAACTATATTTAGGAGAATCTAAATATACATATTTGTTATGAGAGATTTCCTTTTCTTTTAGGAGTTATCTAAATAGGGTTTTGGAGTTATGTTTCCCTATATAAGGAGGTGCTAAATTGTAGCACAATTTATGAGTTTTTGTATTAAGGTTTTGAGTGATTTTCCTTAAGATTATTAAGAGAGGTATTCTTGTTAAACCCTAGAACTCTACAATCGGTTTCTACATTATCATCAGGATTTAGAGTTTCTAATAAGAGAGTGTGAGAAGCTTCATGATCAAAACCTATTGCAATGTCCTTGTCATTCCACAAGATTGTTATATGTTTTGGTACTAATCTTCAGGCCCAGGAACTTACAAAAACACACAAAGAAACAAATCATTAGACACTTTCAATAAAATTGTACCAAAAGTTTCAGTTTCTCTAAGGATTCGTAGACGGGACAAATCAGAGAACCTGAGAAACTGGTTTCGTCTTGTAGCGATTCTGCCACGTGTCATGTCCGCTCGTTCCTGGGACTTCTGTGGAAGAGAGGACTAGGAGACGCAGCAACAGAAACTCTTTGGGACGTGAGTTATACGCTGCGTTTCGTCGCATACTTGCTTGCCGTTTAAGTGAAATTATACTGTTTCGGCGCAGCTAATTTGCGTGCCGTTTAGGGAAAAAACATGTATGCTGTTTATAGTGGGACAAAGAGCAAAGTGTGAAGTTTTTTTATCTCTTTTTGACAAAAACGAACGAAATTATAACAGAAACTTTTTTGGGTTTTCCGGAAATTTTAACATGAGAAAAAGTTTTAACCAATGTGCTACATTGGAACTTTATTCAAATACTAGAATAGGACCCGCATATATGCGGATTTTGAATCAGATATTTTAAATTCGTAAAAATAAATTGAAAATAAAATCGGATAATTTATAATAAAAAAAAATTTAATTAATATTTCCAAATATATATATTTTAATATTCTTATATTAATTATGTTTACTACTAATATATATATATATATATATATAATTATTTATTCAAATTTTAACGAATTATTTATCCTACTTTTTTATATTAAAATATATATTAGGATCTGCGTATACGCAGGTTTATAATAATAAAATTTAAAACCCGTTAAAATAATTTTTAAAAAAATATAAAATAAAATCAGATAGCTATTGAAAAATATATATGAAAAACACAAAATCTAAAATCTAAGAGTTATTTATTTATTTTAATTCTTATTTATTTTTAATTAAAACATTTAAAACACGGAACATGTTGAGGGTCCTAAGCAACATTAACCATACTTCTCATATAGCTCACACACTTTATCAACTATATTTTTCTCTTCTCCTGCGTTAAAAACTTGTGTATGCAATTCGAATTTTTCAAGTATATTAACGATCCCATTAACTATTTTCAAACAATTAAAATCTCTCTTTCTCTTCACATTCTTCTCCCAGATATGACCTCTCTGCTCTCTAGAGAAGTTATGCTTCTCAAGACTCGCATCAAAAGGATTTTTACATGATTATTGCTATCTTTCTCTTCATTGAGCTCATCATCGTCTAATATCATATCATTAGCATCTAGAATATATATTTTTAATTGAAATATATACTACTTAATCTAATTTACTTTTTGTTTATATTTTCCTTAAAGTGAAATAGTTCCTTTTGTTTTATTTTTATTTCTTAAATTGAAATATATTCTAGTTAATTTAATTTTACTTTTAAATCTAAATCAATAAATTTGACTTTTTATTTTTTATTTTTTTGGAAATTCCTTTTTTCTTTAAAAATAATATTTTATCGAGACGCACGTCAAAATCTAAATCGATTAACTTGACACGTGTCAAAATCTTATTGATTAACTTGCCACATGTCACGATCATATTAATAACTAACTTTTAAGTTTATTTTTTGTAGTAAAATTGAAATATCATATTTACTTTTGTTTTTATTTTATTTTTCTTAATTGAAATATGTTTTTTCTTTTATTTTATTTATTTCTCTTTTAAAAATAGTAGTATTTTCCTTTTCCTTATAGGATTAGTATACTCTTTATTTATAATATATTTTAATCAAAACACGTGTTGAAATCTTATCGATTAACTTGACATGTGTCACGATCATGTGAATTATCCTACTTTTTATCATAATTAGATTTATCATAATTAAAATTTATATTAGTATCTGCGTATACGCGAGTTTATAGTAATAAAATTTAAAATCCGTTTAAATATTTTTTTTAAAAAAATAGAGTACAAAATCGGATCACTACTCAACAAAATATGGGGTTCTTGCAAAAATAACCCAAAATTGTTGGTCAAATGCAAAACTAACCCCTCTTTCAACCATTTTCAACATTAACCACTTTCTTCCAAAATCACCACTCTCAGTTCCACTTATTCACGAAATTGCCATCGGTTTTGGTTTTTTTTTTCGAAAATCCAATTGACCAAACAATCCTCATCCTCTTCACTTATTCACGAAAATGCCATCATCATCAGTTCACCCAACCACCATTTTCAACCAATTTGAAGCTTTTAAAGCTTTTACAACCAATTTTTGAGCTCTTTAAGCTCATTATCTCCTCTCATAACCTTATATTCTTTACTTTTCTCTCCATTTTCATCCCAAAAACTCTCTAATTTACCTTTTCCACACTTGAAGTTCTAAGATATTGCCATATCCGGTGATTTGGTCGTGCATAGCGATTGGGCTTCTTTGGTGGTGGCTAGAATCGAAGTTCTCGGCCGTCGAAGAAGCTAAAGACCACTTCTAGGTAATTTTTTCAGTTGATTTTCGTGAATTTTCGTGAATTTTCTGATCTCCTTGAGAAGTCTACTCTCCAAGAAGTCTGATGGTCAACGCACAAGTTAGTTTTGCAATTGACCGCGTGTTCCAATTTCTGATAGTAGACTTTGTGTTGAAGTATGCGCCTTTCTTTGAGAACAAAAAAAACTGCCGTAGACTTCTCAAGGAGACTTCTTGAAAAAAGTTAGTTTTGGAATTGACCAAAACAAAGACTTTTTTAACGAAGTCTACTCAAGAAGTCTGCAGAAAAGAGAGGTTAGTTTTGCAATTGACCAATGTTTGACTTTTTTGCAGACTTCTTGAGTAGACTTCAGAGGCTAATTTTGGGGTGACGAAAATATTATTTAATTAGGTGACTTCGTAGAGAAGTCTACTTTCCTCGCAGACTACTCTGAGAAGTCTACTAATTAATTAATTCAATGTTTGGTCAACCCCAAAACTAACCCATTTTAGACTTTGTTTGGAGTGGGGAAGTCTACTTGAAAAGTCAAACTTGGTCAATTGCAAAACTAACCTCCAAGAAGTCTACTTTGCATAGTAGACTTCTCTGAGAAGTCTCATATGCAAAGTAGACGTCTTAGAGAAGTCTCGCTTACGTGGAGAAGTCTCATTCGAAAAGTACATAAAGTACAACACAATGTTTCAGTTGCAAAACTAACCTCCAAGAAGTCTTTTTTCATATGAGACTTCTCCACGTAAGGGAGACTTCTCGGAGAAGTCTACTAACTTTTTTCAATTGCAAAAGTAACCTAAAAAGGAGACTTCATATGTTGGCTACTATAGTAGACTTCTCTGGTAGACTACTATAGTAGACTTCGTGATGAAGTCTACGTTTACAAGTTTTTTTAAAAAACTCATTTTTATCAAATTTATAACGATTTTCAATGATTTTTTTGGTCTTGAGCTTGTGCTAGTAAGTGTATTTGCTTATGTATCAGTTTTACATGATAATGTTTTATACGTATGGTGGAATCAGTTTTTTTGTTTTTTAAGGTAGTCAGCTTATTAACCGCAGACTTCTTAAAGAAGTCTAAAAAAGTAGTCTTCTTTGTTAGTCTCCGACATGAATTTTTTTAAAAATTCATTTATCTGAAATTTGTAAGAAATAAAAATGATTATTTGACTCTTGAGTTTGTGTTATTTATTGGTCTTGCTTATGAATGAGTTTGACATGTTCGTTTGTTATAGTTAAGCTTTAATTAATTTTCTTGTGTTTTTAGGCATTTAGCTTATTAGTAGTAGACTTCGTTGAGAAATCTACTAAGTAGCCTTCTTTTTCAGTCTGCGACATCAATTTTTTTTATAAAATTTATTTATCTGAAATTTGTAACAAATAAAAATGATTATTTGGCTTTTGAGTTTGTGTTATTTATTGATCTTGCTTATGTATGAGTTTGACATGTTTGTTTGTTATAGTTAAGCTTTAATTAATTTTCTTGTGTTATTAGGCATTTAGATTATTAGTAGCAGACTTCGTATAGAAGTCTACTTCAAAGGAACTCTGCTTACGAAGTCTGAAAAAGAAGTCTATTTAAGAAGTCTATGTACAATACTTAGAAAAGCCTTGTTATATGGGTATCGAACCTGTAATGTTGTTGTGTTTTATCATTTTCAAATAAAGTTTGCTTACGATGTATGTTTTAGAAGTCTATTTAAGAAGTCTGAAAAAGAAGTTTATTTAAGAAGTCTATGTACAATACTTAGATAAACCTTGTTATATGGGTACCGAACATGTAATGTTGTTGTGTTTTATCATTTTCAAAGGAAATCTGCTTTCGAAGTCTGTTTGAGAAGTCTATTTAAGAAGTCTGAAAAAGAAGTCTATTTAAGAAGTCTATGTACATGTACTTGGATAAGCCTTGTTATATGGGTACCGAACATGTAATGTTGTTGTGTTTTATCATTTTCAAAGGAATTCTACTTACGAAGTCTGTTTTAAAAGTCTATTTAAGAAGTCTGAAAAAAGAAGTCTATTTAAGAAGTCTATAAATGGGTATTCTTAGCACACCGAAACGCTATCATAGGGGTATAATAGCTATTATATGTTCTTCTATCATAGCGTTAATCAAATGCTATAAATTATAGCACTTTTGAATCTTGTTTTGTAGCATATAATCAATTAGATTTATAAAAAAAAAATATGTTTGAAATTTGGTTCAGAAAATTGTTTCATTAATTACCCAAAACAAGTCTTACACAAACATCATACCAAAACAAGTGTTACAATACATCAACTCTTACAAAACATCAGGTCTTATACTAGCATTATACTAACGTCTTATACAATTATACAAACGGTACCATGACTACGTTTGAGCCATGCAATTGGACCTTGGACATATTGAAGAAGTTCCTCCCTTTACCTAGAAAAGAAATACAGAAAATGTCATTACATTACAGAGTACATGCCTAGATTTGAAATAGCCAAAAGATTAGATATCAAAAAAAAAAAAATTGTAAAAAAGGGAACAAGAAAGTATCTTTTCGTACCAGTAGATAGTGTTTCCTTGGGTTCTAGCTCCATCTTCTTGGCGTCACCAACTGCAAACAAAACAAAAAATATCTGTATTATTTGATTTCTGATTTTGCAACATAAAGCACAACAGCTGCTTCCTAAGTAAGATCCATGTTTCTATAATTGGATGCGGTTTTGATTACGATCTCTTACATGTCTCATTTGCGACCGAGTTGCTTCTGAGGAAGAATGATTTGGACCGAATGAGCTTCATTGGTATCTGGAATAGGATGGCTCATTATACATACTGCTCGAGTCACTTTCCCAACTTTCTTAACCTGAAAGACAAAGGAACCATCTTAATAGGCAGTTACACCAACGTTGCATCATTGTTAGTCATCGAGTATTAGACACTACCGGAACAGATCAGTATGGATCTAAATTCGATCAGTTTACAAGAACCATCTCCAAATCAAAGCCGATCTGAATTAAGGCTAGTCACAGTCATGGCATAGTAACAATACAGGAAATGTGGCCCAAGCGGGATCTAACGAGATCTAGATGAGCTAAATTTCAATGAGTAAAGTACTGGACTTTTAATAGCCAATGATTTTTAAAAGAAGCTGACGAATTAAATCCTCAGATCAAGAATATAAACTGAAATCCCACCGACACTTTCCTTGAGAGGAGAAAAAAAGATGCGGCATGACTTTGGTTCATAGATCCAATCTTGGTTTCAATAGACATAAATTACAAAAGTGAAATCTCAGTGGGAGATCGGAATCTGAGTTTCTGTGATCCAACAGACAAATTACAAAAATGGAGAAATCATGATGAGATCTACCAATCAAAATCAATAAGAAACACCAAATGAACAAAAGAAGAAAAACTGAAAAAGCAAAGATCAAAGATGATAACTTTCTTCTCTACGTCTCAATATTTCAAAACAAAGATGCTAACTTTCTGTTTTGGGTTTAGTTAATAAAGTAATCAAAAGCACATGTCCTAGTTCTTAATTCTAAGATGCATTTGAATTCATCCTACTCCAAAAGAGTTAGCCATGCTCATCACAACAATCAAATGCACAAAGATCTCAATCTAGATAAGTCTCCCTATCCAACCAACTCTTTAACATTCATTAATTTACAAGCCATGAATCATGACAATGCAATGCAAGTGAATTCATTTGTCTAAGGGACTAGGCTTTGAGATAAGAATGATCTCAATTCATGTGGCTTCCATTTCAAACAAGGGTTTTACTCAAAGAGGATTGAACTTTATGCATAATGCTAAAGGTAAAAGACAAATGATGCATACAAGACTAGACTCTCATCTACCCCATAATGCTATCAATGGCCCTAAACCCCTCTCATTCATTCTTTTCAAGCTCACTCAACCCTATAAAGCAATCCTTTTCTCTCAAGGCTCTTTGTGCCTTGCTAAACCCATGAATTGCATAAACACTTCTTCTTTTAAAGCTCTAAGGGGAATCTTCTTCAACCTTTATCTCATAGCGAATGGTGTGATCTTTTAACAACTTAGCTCTTCTTTTTATTCCTAGGTAGCCTTTCTCTTCTTTGGCCTTTCGGCTCTTTTGATTTTTTTTTGTTTTTTTTTTTGTTTTTAAGGCTACCTATAACTTTTCAAACTTAGAGCTATACATTTAATCACACAAGATTCACCATTTCAAACTATGCTTCCCTTATTTTCAAGCCTTTTATCACCCTTTTCTTTCTACTCCTTTCCACAACTGAACATGCCATAATGCAAGCATAAAATTTCATTCCAAAGCATCAGGCAATACCACGAACCATACCCCAAATCTTAAGCCTATAACTAGCCCCAAAATGCGAGAGCTAGAATCTACATGAAAGCCTAAACTTGTCGTCTCAAACCTAACACTTTATGCTAAGTTCAATCAAAATAAGGCGTCACAAGCAATTTCACTAGAACATTTGGCTTCGAAGGAGGTAAGGTAAGGTGGGGGTACTACTTGAGCTAGCAAGAGGGTGTCAAAGTGAGTAAGAAAGCTCAAATATGTATACAATCCATGAAATCACTTTCAATGCAAGGCATGATAATTAGATGTCAAAATTTGGTTCAAGTGAGTAGAGTTGGTTATCAAATTCAAGACCCTATTTCGACCAAAATCTAGGTGACAAGTGAAGTGATCCAAACATGGTTCTTCCTTGCTTTCCAGATTTTTTCAATTGCATCAAAGAACTACTAACTAGGGCATTGAATTGATTTCATGAGTTGGCATTCTACAAGGAAAGGCTCATCATTGCTCCCTATGCATATGAATGCAAACCTACATGAAATGCAACTAGACTCAATCCTATAATGCAAATGCAACATCTAAATGACTTTCTTTTTTGGAAAATTTTCAAAATTTTCGATTTTTTGTGTTTTCCTATGCATTAGATGAATGCATGAGACTCAAATATGCAAAATAAAAAATAAGAAAACAAAACACGGAATCAAATCTCTCAACCTCTCCCCCAAACTTAAATTACACAGCCCCTTGTGTAATAAAAGTTCAAGAGAGACCAAAGCAACAAAAACAAAATAAAAACAAAAATGGTATATACAATGAAATAGAAAGAAGACCATACCTTGGCCCTAGCCTTCATCTTTAGGGAGTTGGAGAGGAGGAGTAATTTAACTCCTTGTTGAGGTGGTGATGGTGAGATGAGTTGCAAGGGGTGGATCCAAGCTTGTGCCATGTGTGAGATTAAGCTTGAGAACCTTGGAGAGTAGCTCTTCAACCCTTTCCTTGTCATTCTCCTTCATTGTGGAATGGCAAATGACTTTGACACTTGCAAAGGGTTTAGGAATACCCTTACACTTCACATTGTACTCAATGGCTCCATCTATGAGTCTAAAAGGGTGTAGACTCATAGTGTAAGAGGATGGAGAAAGAGTGGGATGGTTGTATTGGTTTGGCTTCTTCTTGGCTTTATTGCCTTTACCTATTTTTTGCCTCTTGCTATTCTCATTCTCATCTTCCAATGTGGTAGAGAAAAGAGTTTCCAAGCAAAACTCCATCCAATGCAAAAGCTTCTTCAACATTACCATAACCCAAAGCATTCTCTTCATGAGATTCTTTCTCCTTCTTACATGCTTTTGTGGGTGAAGCTAAATCCATTGTCTCACAATTACTCACATCCTTCTTAGTCTCCAATGAGGGAAATAAGAAAGATCTTAGGCATTTTTCATTGAGAGCATATGCATCCCCTTTATTCTTCTCAAAAACACTCTTCTCTTCATGAACCCATTGGATGGAAGGTAAACTATAGCTTAGAGCTTTGCCCACGTTTTTAGCCTCCTCTTCTTGCTTGGGTTCACCAATTCGTCCATTAAAACCATTGGGTGTCTTTTTCTCATCAACCTCAACAACATCAATTGGTGAATTGACATACCTTGAATCTTTTGGTTTCTTGGATGCCAAAGTGTGTTGAACAAATTTGGACTCTATGGTTTCCAAATGTGAGGTTGATTGCTCAAGCTTAAGGGTTAACTCATCTTGCAAACCCTCAATCTTGTCATCCATTGTTTCCATCATCTTGCCAAACCTAATATCATTCATTTGTTGACCTTCTAGGATTTGATGGAGAACCTTTCTTTGTTCATCATCTTGGTTAGAGATTTGAGAATTCTCAAGGTCTCTTGGTAGCCTTGTTGATTTCTTTGAACTCTATGGTTAGACCATTGATTGAGAAGCCTACTCCCTTGGTTGAAGCTCCCATTGTTGACCACGAAAATTGCTTCCTCTTGGGGCTTCTCATGAACAAAACTAACTTCTCTTTGTTGCACACTAAAGAGTTTTTCAATTCTATCCAATTTATCTTGCAAGTCTTTCCATTCATAGTCTTGACATGAGCCTTCTAGAGGGGTTGTATCATGCCTTTCTGATGGGGTCTAAATAGTCGTCTGAGATTGGAGGATTTCTTTGGGGACTCGTCGAGCTTTGAATTTGTAGAACCCTAAGCTGCAAGTGCACAACGTGCGTTGTAGTACTTAGGGTATCGATCCACAGGGAGGAGGTCAACTGCAAAACAGAAGAATCAGGGCAACCAAAGACGCAGGGAACTGGGGTTTTGGGGTAAGTGTCACGGTTTTTGCAGAAAATAAAGAGAGCAGTACCACGCCTTATATAGAGAAGGTTGTCAGCCTTTTCTATAACCAACGGGAAAAGGAAAATAAACTTAAAGACTTGTAAAAAGGAAATCAGGTAAGCAGTGCAGAAAAAGTAAGTATTGAAGTGCGTAAATCTCGATGTAAAAGCAGATGGAGCGAACACGTTGGGAATCTTCTCGGGAAATCTATGGGGTTCTAACTAGAAATCGAACACACAAAAGTTAAGCAAACGAGACTAGGCGATTTTCCCCAAACTGATTCACTGGTTTTAACAACCTAACTTTATCAAGCAAGGTCGATCTGCGAACTTCTATTCCGCAGGTATACTCTCGTATCCTGCGTCCTAGACGAACACGCAATAAGGTCGGGACAATAAACATTCAGACATCTTTTAAAGGATGCTCTCTACCCTATTTTGGTCTAGATCTGAGATTCAGGACATTCGTCGCTCTCAAGATCCTGCGATCAGAATATAGTTCATGACGCTAGACTCTTGCAATAAGAACGAATAAGGTGAGACAGAAAACCCTAATCTTCGGCCTAAACAATCGGTTCAGCAACAGTTAATGAAATTCCCCATAGATCCCCTTAAAGAACACCCAACAAAAGTAAACTACTCAGACATGAAAGAAGAAGTAGAAAACGTGATTGATGAATGCATAACTTGTGTAAATCGATGAAAAGAAAAGAGGGTTCAAGAACAAATCAATCTCCCTCAAAGAACAAAGTGGAAACCACGAATCAGAGATTCGCGGCCGCCAAGAGAAGTTTGTAACAAGAGAATTTCGTGAAGCTAAGTGGTGATGCCCTAAAAAAAACCCTAAACATCGAGTATATATAGGTCTTCAAGTGCCCTAGGTCGTGGATTAGGTCTTGGCTTGCATAAGACGGTTGCGGGTTTAAGTTGGGCTTCAAATGGGCTCGGGAATCCGTGAGTGGCCTGGCCGCGCGAGCGAGTGGCCGTGGCACGGCCACTGGTCGTCTGGTTTGGCCATGGCGCGACCAGCTCGTCCTTCCGGGTGCTTGACGGATCTTCTTGCTTCTTCCATAACTTGAGATCCAACCGTGGGATTTTTCTCAAACCACTTCGAGGTGAAAGACAACTGATAGGGCTACCTTGTCTCCAAATATGAGCTTGATCTCGTGGTGGGAAGGCCTTCATTTGATGTTGAACTTCTGTCCTCGAGCACTGTTTCCGGAATTGTCTATTTTGCTTCAAAATATGCGTCTTTTGCTAAGTTTACCTGAAAAGAGTCTTGAATAATCAAATACTCGAAATCTAGTGTTTATGCATCAAAACCTTAGTGAAATGCTTATTAAAGCACTCACTTATGATAGTAAAAACGGGTAAAATATGCATGTTATCAACTCCTCCAGACTTAAACTTTGTTTGTCCTCAAACAAAACAGAAATATAAGTAAGGAAAAGAGGTTTGAAAACGTGGAAACTCACCAATACTTGGGAACTCGTCAAGTCTAGCAATCGACCTGTTTGAGCCACATAACTCGGAATTCAGCTTCAAGGTGTTTGGGTCTAGTTACCTTGAGCTTTTCACCCTTCCCGGATACGCTTCATGGTCCCTTTGAGTATTTCAAGCTCTCTCTTGTTGACCCCTTTATTCATTTAGGAGTGCGGTCTCTATCGAGGGAGTATTGGTCGACGAGACATTATACTCTTCTCTTCCAAACATCTAGACAAAGACATTTCAGACACAACTCTCCTATTTTCTCTTCCCTTAGTCGATTTCTCCCTACTTTTCTAGGGTATCATTTTATTTTTTCTATCAACTTTCTTTTCTTTTTAGCTTGAGAATGATCACTTCTTTGAAGTTTCCATGATTGCTGCGAACCGTCATGGTCCTTTAAAGAACTCGGGTTGCCATCCTCAAACTGAGACTTTTCTTTCTATTTTTTTTTCTTTTCTATAACAAGGGAAGATCAAGGAGAGGTTGCACTGCATCTACTTAGTCATGCTAGAGTTTAAAAGAGGAGCAAAGTTCGAATTACCTCAAGCCCCTTGACGAGATGTTTTGATTCATTAGGTGCGGAGTCAACGCAAGATCCTTCGAGTACTCTAGAGATTAGAACTTTCTCCGTTGGAACGATCCACTCGCTGTGTTGAACTTAGTAAACCTTTCTTCTAAACCCGTGAGAATGGTCATTAAGGTTCCTTGTTCGAAATGACTTGTACCTAGCAAAGTTCATAGTTTCCGACTAAAAGAAAAAAAAGTTTTGACTCTATAAAACGACTCGATAAATGATGTAAGTATGCATAAGACTCATCAAATAAAAGCATAATTAGTAATATAAGAAACCCCCCCAGACTTAAATCAAACTGTCCCCAGTTTGTTTAAATCGAGTTGAGGTGAAAAAGATAGGTAAATTCAAGTACAAGCTTGTGAAGACTTACTTGAAAGTGGCGTTGGGTTTGGTATGGGTGGATGGGCGTGTGGTATGATTGAGCTAAGGACTTGATCATTATCCTTATGTCCCTGCTTAGAATCGATTTGATTGAACAAAAGAAATCGAAAACTTAGCTCGAAAGGAAATGTGTTGCGCGGTTGAGCTTCCTTGCTTCGGATGGTGGTGGTGGGCGTGTGTGGGTGATGGATGAGGATGGTGATAGGCGTTTGGTGGTGATGATTGGCTCGCCTTTGATGTGAAGAACAGGTACTCCGGTTGTTGAGTACTCGTCTTGGTTCCTTGACCTTTGATAACACCGTGAATGAGAGATGGAAAATCTTCCGTCCTTGCGTCTTGAAGATTGCGTCACCTCAGAAACTTGACTTGAAGTTTGGGTCTATGCTGGCCTATCCAGTGATCTGTTCGGGATCCCGGAAGACAGGTGTTGCTAGTATGAACTTCAATGCCATATGAAATCCTTACTTGGCTTCGGTAAAGGTCTTGGTTGCGGAAGAGAGAAGCTAGTCTTCGGGAACTTTCCTCTTCGCGGTTTGGTGAAGGAAGTTGCATCTTCTTCCTTCTGGAGCTTGCACTACGGTTTTCATCCTCTGGAACCGTGGTGTTCTTCTTCGTTTTCGTGGATACAGGTCCGTTGAACGTGCTGGACGAAGTAAGTAGAGAGATGGATCATTAACTTGACTTGACTTGGATGGAGTCTTGTCTTGTCTCGCCATCTTTGATGCAACAGCAATGTGCCGCGGTTGTGGAAGTGATCTTTGCGGTCTTTAGGTCGTGTTCAGGCCATTGAATCAAGGAGGATACTTGAAAGGCTTGAAACAGGTTGAAGGAGGTCCGGTTTGGTGAGGTCGGGACGGAAACGTCTTCAGACGAAGGCCGGCCGCGCGACGGGTTGTCGCGGCCGCGGCCGAGCGTCCTTCGTCCGCGCCATCGTGGCTCGTGGCGCGGCCAGGCTCCTTCTGGCCGGCCGACGGGCGGTTCGTCGCCCGGTGAGTGTTCTTCGGGTTTCCTTCTTCATTTTTTTGGTCTTTTCTGGTTTTTCTGATTTTTTTGTGCTTTTGGAGTTTATGAAAATGCTGTAAACTAAGAAGAAACCAAAACTAAAAATTAGTATGGTTAAGGAGATGAGAAAGAGAATACCTAAAATGGGTTGCCTCCCATTGAGCCGCTCTTGTTTAGAGTCTTTTAGCTAGACTTTGGTAGTTTGGGAGCTTAGTTGGAGGTGGAGTTCGACCTTAGGCAAGGTCTTTTTGCCTTCTGCGCGGCCTCTTCTGCTAAAGGCTCCTCGAGTCTCTCCATGATGGCATCTTCATCCTTCTCAAGAAGGTGTTTCTCCATGGTGTAAGGTACTGTGGGATAGAATTTCTTTCTGTCGATATTGGCAAATGAGACTCGCCTGTTTGGCCAATCCATGATGGCTCCTGCAGTGGCTAACAACGGCCATCCCAAGATGAGAGGTGCAGCTTCTTCTTGGCGTGTTTTGACTATGTAGAAGTCTACCGGGATTCTACAATCGCCAATGATGACCGGGAGATCATAAATGACTCCTTTCGGGGCAGCGAAGGATTGGTCCGCCAATCCAATCTTGATGTTCGTAGGCTCACCACATTTGATGCCGAGCTTCCATGCGCCCCATTCGGTTATCATACAGATGCATGACCCAGAGTCGCACACCGATTTGCTGAAATCGATCCCTCTAATGCTGCATGTTATTAGGAAGTGGCCGTGATCTTGGACCTTGTAGAGGTCCCTTATTCCTCGGTCCTTTCTCGCTTTGTTGAAAAGGTGTTCGATCCCACCCAAGGACTCTCTACTTTCCGTAAAGTAGTGGCCGACCTGATGCTCAATGTAAGCCTGCTCAAATGTCACTTCATGTGGAAGGGTTCGAACCAAAGCGTTGAATTGCTCCAAAGCCTTGGGATCAATGTGGGCCAGATACCAGTCGTGCATTCTTACTCGCGGCATCGTTATCACCTCCTCGAGGTTGGTACATCGGGCCTTGTTAAAGTGAATGCGGGCTCCTTCCTTTCCTTCAAGGCTGTCTTCGAAGAATTTGGCTAAGTCATATTTCTTCCATGCTTCCTCGAAGGGCGCATCCTTCGGAATAGTCTTGACTCTATCGACAAATTCTATTAGTCTTTCCCTCAGGATATGCGTGGTGAGAGGCCTTACCAGCCTTGATGGATTCTCTCCCGTGGTGAAGGGCATTTCGAGGAGCTCTTGCGACGAATCTCGAGATGTCATGGGCGAGAGGACGGGCTCAAATACCGAGTGTGGCTCAATGAAATGGCAGGGGAAGTGTCCTGCATTGGGAAAGGCTTCCTTCTTTTCCTTATTTTCGATGAGATTGCAGAACAACTCATCTAATCCTTTTTCTTCCTTGGATAACCTTCCCAGCGAAGCTTCACTTATTTTCTGGGCTTTCACCAGGTTTAGAACCTCGTCTTTCAAGTCCTTGACTTGTGATTCAACCTTGTTCTGGGCGTGTTCCATCTCCTGGATGTTCCTCTCCACTCGGCCCATGATGTTGTAGGTAGTCCCGCGAGTTTCCTCGAACTCGAATCTCAGGGCGCGTACATCGCCTAATCCGCGGTTTAGGACCCCTCTGTGATCCGCCAAGTCCTCGGAAGTTCTGGGTAGTTTGTTGATGTTGCCAAAAGTGCGGTTCTCTAATACCTTCACGTTGTTGGCGACTTCCTAGAGCTTGTGGAAGACTTCACCCTGGATAGAGTTCATCCGGGCGTGTAAAGATCTCTCAGACTTAGCTTGCTAATCAGTCATCACTGTTATCGCCTCGATAAGGTTCTCCACTTGCTGATATAAGGGAGCAGGTGTGATTTTCTGATCGTTCTGGGCAGGAGGTGGAGACTCTCGCTTCCGTGAATAATAGGAGGTGGGAATCCTCCTTGTGGGCGAGGCGTGAAGCGCTCGTGTGGTAGCAGCGTCAGCGGCGGTCTCCGAGAATGGTGTAGGAGTTCTGCAGGTGGGCGTGAGTTCGGGGGCATGTAAGGATCGCTCCTTGTATGCTCCATGGTATGGTAGTTCCTGAAACTCATAGAAAGAAATCTAGAAGTTAGAGAAAAAGAATGTCTTTGAGTTGTGATCCTGACATTTGCTTTGGACAGCAAAACGTAACCTCCCCGGCAACGGCGCCAAAAGCTTGATGGAGTCTAAATAGTCGTCCGAGATTGGAGGATTTCTTTAGGGACTCGTCGAGCTTTGAATTTGTAGGACCCTAAGCTGCAAGTGCACAGCGTGCGTTGTAGTACTTAGGGTATCGATCCACAGGGAGGAGGTCAACTGCAAAACAGAAGAATCAGGGCAACCAAAGACGCAGGGAACTGGGGTTTTGGGGTAAGTGTCACGGTTTTTGCAGAAAATAAAGAAAGCAGTATCACGCCTTATATAGAGAAGGTTGTCAATCTCTTCTATAACCAACGGGAAAAGGAAAATAAACTTAAAGACTTGTAAAAAGGAAATCAGGTAAGCAGTGCAGGAAAAGTAAATATTGAAGTGCGTAAATCTCGATGTAAAAGCAGATGGGGCGAACACGTTGGGAATCTTCTCGGGAAATCTATGGGGTTCTAACTAGAAATCAAACACACAAAAGTTAAGCAAGCGAGACTAGGCGATTTTCCCCAAACTGATTCACTGGTTTTAACAACCTAACTTTATCAAACTAGGTCGATCTGCGAACTTCCATTCCACAGGTATACTTTCATATCCTGCGTCCTAGACGAACACGCAATAGGATCGGGACAATAAACATTCAGACATCTTTTAAAGGATGCTCTCTACCCTATTTTGGTCTAGATCTGAGATTCAGGACATTCGTCGTTCTCAAGACCCTGCGATCAGAATATAGTTCATGACGCCAGACTCATGCAATAAGAACGAATAAGGTGAGACAGAAAATCCTAATCTTCGGCCTAAACAATCGGTTCAACAACAGTTAATGAAATTCCCCATAGATCCCCTTAAAGAACACCCAACGAAAGTAAACTACTCAGACATAAAAGAAGAAGTAGAAAACGTGATTGATGAATGCATAACTTGTATAAATCGATTAAAATAAAAGAGGGTTCAAGAACAAATCAATCTCCCTCAAAGAACAAAGTGGAAACCACGAATCAAAGATTCGCGGCCGCCAAGAGAAGTTTGTAACAAGAGAATTTCGTGATGCTAAGTGGTGATGCCCTAAAAAACCCTAAAGGTCGAGTATATATAGGTCTTCAAGTGCCCTAGGTCGTGGATTAGGTCTTGGCTTGCATAAGACGGCTGCGGGTTTAAGTTGGGCTTCAAATGGGCTCGGGAATCCGTGAGTGGCCTGGCCGCGCGAGCGACTGGCCGTGGCGCGGCCACTGGTCGTCTGGTTTGGCCGTGGCGCGGCCAGCTCGTCCTTCCGGGTGCTTGACGGACCTTCTTGCTTCCTTCATAACTTGAGATCCAACCGTGGGATTGCTCTCAAACCACTTCGAGGTGAAAGACAGCTGATAAGGCTACCTTGTCTCCAAATATGAGCTTGATCTCGTGGTGGGAAGGCCTTCATTTGGTGTTGAACTTCTGTCCTCGGGCACTGTTTCCGGAATTGTCCATTTTGCTCCAAAATATGCGTCTTTTGCTAAGATTACCTGAAAAGAGTCTTGAACAACCAAATACTCGAAATCTAGTGTTTATGCATCAAAACCTTAGTGAAATGCTTATTAAAGCACTCACTTATGATAGTAAAAACGGGTAAAATATGCATGTTATCACTTTCATTGTAACTTTCATCACTCTTAGGCAAGTTCTCAACAAGTAGCTCTCCTTGTTCCATGGTGAGGTTTGCAAAACACCCTTTGCTAGCTACATCCAGTGTCCATTTGTGATCCTTATCAACCCCCCAATATAAAATGCTAAGGATAGCTTCTTTCTTGAACCTATGATGTGGACAATCCATAGTGTATCCTCTAAGTCTCTCCCATGCTTCATGAAAGGTCTCATGGATGCCATGCTTGAAGCCCAAAATGTCTCTCCTGATTTGGGCTGTTTTTTGTGTGGGATAGAACCTTAGAAGGAAGATCCTCTTGCAATCATCCCAAGAATTGACCAAGTAAGATGGTATAGCTCTCTCCCATTTGCTTGCCTTTTCTCCAAGTGAAAATGGAAACAAAATGAGCTTGATACTATTTTCGAGCACACCTTCAATCCTAAATGTGTTGCACAACCGCTCAAAGAAGTCCAAATGATCATAAGGATTCTCCATTCCTATTGATGGGGTCTAAATAGTCGTCCAAGATTGGAGGATTTCTTTGGGAACTCGTCTAGCTTTGAATTTGTAGAACCCTAAGCTGCAAGTGCACAGCGTGCGTTGTAGTACTTAGGGTATCGATCCACAAGGAGGAGGTCAACTGCAAAACAGAAAATCAGGACAACCAAAGACGCAGGAACTGGGGTTTTGGGGTAAGTGTCACGGTTTTTCAGAAAAAAAAGAAAGCAGAATCACGTCTTATATAGAAGAGGTTGTCAATCAAATCTATAACCAACGAGAAAAGGAAAATTAACTTAAAAGCTTGTAAAAAGGAAATCAGATGAGCAGTGTAGAGAATCTAAATATTGAAGTGCGTAAATCTCGAGTTGTAAAGCAGATGGGTGGAAACACGTTGGGAATCTTCTCGGGAAATTTATGGGGTTCTAACTAGAAATCAAACTCACAAAAGTTAAGCAAACGAGACTAGGCGATTTTCCCTGAACTGATTCACTGGTTTTAACTACCTAACTCTGACAAGCAAGATCGATCTATGAATCCCTATTTCGCAGGTATACTGTCGTATCCTGCGTCCTAAACAAAGACGCAATAAGATCGGGATAATAAACATTCAGACATCCTCATGAACACGCATAAGCGCCCCAGGAATGATGCGCTTTACCCTACTATGGTCTGGATCCGAGATTCAGGGCGTTAGCCGCTCTCGAGATCCTGCGATCAGACTTCTAGTTCATGACGGTAGACTCATGCAATAAAAACGAGTATGGTGAGAAAGAAAACCCTAATCTTCTGCCTAAACTATCGGTTTAAAAACAGTTAATAAAATTCCCCATAGATCCCCTTAAAGAACACCCAACGAAAGTAAACTACTCATACATGAAAGACGAAGTAGAAAACATGATTGATGAATGCATAACTTGTATAAATCGATGAGAAACAAAGAGGGTTCAAGAAGAAATCAATATCCCTCGAAGAACAAGGTGAAAAACCGCGAATAAGAGATTCGCGGCCACCAAAAGAATTCTATAAAATATGTGTTTCGTCTCTCTCTAAAAAAAACCCTAAACAACGAGTATATATAAGTTTTTAAGTCCCTTTGGTCGTGGATTAGGTATTGGCTTGCATAAGACGGCTGCGGGTTTAAGTTGGGCTTCAAATGGGCTCGGAAACCGCAAGTGGCCTGGCCGCGTGAGCGACCGGCCGTGGCGCGGCCACTGGTCGTCTGGCTAGGCTGTGGCGCGGCCAGCTCGGCTTCCCGGGTGCTTGACGGACCTTCTTGCTTCTTCCATAACTTGAGATCCAACCGAAACCACTTCGAGGTGAAAGACAGCTGATAAGTCTACCTTGTCTCCAAATATGAGCTTGATCTTGTGGTGGGAAGGCCTTCGTTTGATGTTGAACTTTTGTCCTCGAACACTGTTTCCGGAAATGTCCATTTTCTCCAAAATATGCGTTTTTTGCTAAGATTACCTGAAAAGAGTCTTGAACAACCAAATACTCGAAATTTAGTGTTTATGCATTAAAACCTTAGTGAAATGCCTTCGTTTTGATCTTGTGGTGGGAAGGCCTTTGTTTGATGTTGAACTTTTGTCCTCGAGCACTGTTTCCGGAAATGTCCATTTTGCTCCAAAATATGCGTTTTTTGCTAAGATTACCTGAAAAGAGTCTTGAACAACCAAATACTCGAAATCTAGTGTTTATGCATTAAAACCTTAGTGAAATGCTTATTAAATCATTCACTTATGATGGTAAAAATGGGTAAAATATGCATGTTATCACCTATCCCCAAGAACTTAGAGCATTGAATCAACCTTATCAAGCTTGGCTTGATCTCATAGGCATTGGCTTCTATTGGAGGAGGATGTATTCCAAATCTCAACCCATGATAATGAGGAGTATCAAAGCTCCCAATTGTTTTCTTGTTCTCTTGAGCTTGGGTAGGAGTGGATACCAATTCATGAGGTTGTGGAACTTTAATATGCTTCTTTGGTTGTCCATCTCCAACACCTCAAATGATCTTGTCTTTCCATTTCTCTTCTTTTTGTTTTGGTACCTTTGAAAGAACAAGAGAATTAAGGAAGACAAGTTAGTAACCACAAATAAAAAAAAATTCATACAAGGTAAAATAAAAGCTTAGTCTCAAAGATATTCAAAATCCTAATGGTTAATGCTAAACCCCAATGGCAACTGCGCCAAATTGATAGTAGGATTTTTCCTATTTCAATTACTCAAACCTACTACTCATGTCATTGTAGTATTTGAGATGTCAATCCAAAGGGGTTAAGATTAACAACACTAGGATTACATGAAACTATCTAAGCTAAGCAAAATCAATTAAGATGGGATTTTTATCTAACAACCTAAATGAAATAAAATCAAACAAGCTAACAACTTAAGCAAGCAAATCAAATTAAAAACAAGAGAAGATGCATAAAAATTAGGTTTTAAAGTATTTATAGGGAATGAGGTCAAATCGGATCAACCCGGAACAAACCGGGTTTTGACCCAGTTGAGCAGTCTTGCGGAAATCTCCATATCTCCCTACCCGCTGCTCGTAATGACATGAAACCACCTCCCAACGAAAGAAGATTCAATTACCTACAACTTTGATGCAGATCGTGAAGGCTAATTCGGAATGGAAAGTCTTCTTATGGGCTGATCTTTCAGTCAAAATGGTCTACCAAAACTCCAGACGGACATGTGCTTGATATAATCGCTGTATCTCTTGCAATACGGATCACAATGACTTGAAACCATCTCCAAACGAATTCTGATTCAATTATATACAACTGTCATGAAGAGATTGGAGGCTGAATCGGAATAGAAAGCCTTTTTATGACCCGATCTTTACCCTGCATGGATCTGTATCGGGCTATGTAGCTCGATACACAGCTCGATATGCGTTAACCCGGGGGTCCGAATGACTTGATTCCAATGCCATTGGAAAGCTCACTGGATCCTCTACAACTTTTAAGAAAGTTTCAGAGTCTGAATCTGGAGCAGAATACCGATACAAAACCTACCTCAATCGTGTAATTCACGCAAAGAATTACTTGGGAGCCGCTTCTTGTGATCAAAACTCAAAAGAATTTTAAAGACAAGGAAGAACGAAAACTCTCGTTATTATTGTTTCTGCAAAAACTGTCTTTCCCAGCAAGGAAGACAAATACTTAAAATAGAAATCTTTAAAAGGTCGGTCACACACGACTTCCTTAAAGAATTAGGAAAACTAGTGTAAAGTAGAAATATTGCAAAACAGAGAAAAGGAAATAGACTTGAACATCGTGAAAGTCTACCTAAGAAAACCAAAATCCTAAACCAATATCAAAACCGAGCTTAACCAATCTTCAAGATGTTGCTGCATCAGGACTCCACGGGTTAGAAGGATTCGTCCTCGAATCAGAAATGGTGTCCCCTGGAACAAACTGAGGGAGATATCGAATAATAAATACATCGGCAATGTTACGATCAGGAGGAAGACGGAGACGGAGACGATAAGGGTTGTTGTTCATACGTTCAAGAACCTCGAGGGGTCCACCCTTCCTATGCTTTAACTTGTTGTAAGAACATTCGACCACACGATCTTTAGTAAGGTATGCCCATACGTGATCTCCCACTTCGAATACAACAAGACGACATTGCGAATCAGTTGCAGTTTTGTACTTCAATGTCGAGTCTTCCAAATGGTCTTTAGTCTTAGTGTGAACTTGCGAAATATCCTTGATGAAATGATGAGTACGATTAGAAAACGGTGACAAATTTACCGGACCGCGAGGAACCATCCCTACTTCGTGCATTGTACCTTCAAATGGTGCTCGTTGTAACAACAAAATTGGATTTGGCGGACGAGACTGTTTTATAGGTGGAGGAGTGAGAGTAAAATTGCGATTATTTACTCGCAAGGTGTATGTGTTTAAGTAACCATCATGAAGAACACGTCGGCCGAACTCCCAAGGTTTACCTAATAATAAGTGGCATGCATCCATAGGAACAATATCACAGTAAATTTGATCCTTATACGCATCACCCACGGAGAAATCAACCAAGGCACGTTGTGTAACAGCCACTTCAGAACCTTGTTGTAGCCATGCCAATTTAAGTTTAGCCACTGCTGCTTCAGCTATAACATTCTCACAACTTGCAGAATCAATAATGAAAGAACATATTATCCCATTGATCGTACAACGTGAATGGAACAGGTTATTCCGTTGAGGGAATTCCGCTTGAGGAGCCAAACACGAGCGACGAATCATTAATAATGGACCATTATCTGCACCCAATTCTTCTGTAACATCAGGTTTGTCAACATCATCATAGACCACTTCCATATCTCTATCGTTTTCATCTAACAATAAACTTCGACGATTGCGATTCGGACACGCTGATTGACGATGGCCAATTTCATTGCAAGAAAAACAACGAAGAGTACCTGGACGGTTGGTATGCATTGTGTCAGCTGGCATAATTGCTGTTTCAGATTTCAGAAGTTGCGTTTCAGTCAAGGAGTGTGTAGCAACAGGATTGCGAGACGGACAAACAGAACTCCAAGTCGAAAAATTGCCTTTAGTTTGTGTTTCAATGGTGAGAGCTTGTTGATGAGCTTCAGCCAAGGAAAGAGGATTAAATAAATTGAGTGTATGATGAATGTTATGTCGTAAGCCACCGACAAAACGTGCGATCAGCTGCTGCTCTGAATCCTGCAAATCAATTCATCAAGAAAAAATCCGTAGCATATTCTTCGACGGAACGACTTCCTTGTCGTAAGTTCTGAAGTTTCTGAAACATAATTTGCTCATAGTTGAACGGCAAAAAAGTTTTCTTCAATTGCTTCTGCAGCTTAACCCACGAGACAATTGATTGGTTCCTTGCACGAGCATGTGACTTCTTAAGCTGCGACCACCAAGCAGCAGCTCTTCCTCGAAAACGGGTGGCAATTAAAGGAACACAACGATCTAGTGGAACTCGTTTAAATTCCAAAGTCTCTTCCACCGTAACAATCCAATCAAGCAAATCTTCTGCAACTGTAGAACCAAAAAATTCAGGAATTTCAAGTTTGAAATTCGACTCCCAACGTGGATCAATGTCTTCATGACCCACCTGATTGTGTCCCGCAAAGGGGTTATCATCGTCAGAATCATTAGCAACAACTCTGCGATTACGAACCTGGGGTGCGATCTGTTGTGCATTCAACGCTTAAAGAGATGCAGTTAACGCAGCCATATGTTCTTGAAGGTCCTGGATAGATTGCCTCATATCGTTGCCGTCGGCAACAGGTTGATTACGTCGAGGACGGAGTGCTCGAACCATAGCGAGGAATGTAGCAAAGCTCTGATACTAACCTGACGCAGCGTACCGATACAAAACCTAGCTCAGCCGTGTAATTCACGCAAATAATTACTTGGGAGCCGCTTCTTGTGATCAAAACTCAAAAGAATTTTAAAGACAAGGAAGAACGAAAACTCTCGTTATTATTATTTCTGCAAAAACTGTCTTTCCCAGCAAGGAAGACAAATACTTAAATAGAAATCTTTAAAAGGTCGGTCACACACGACTTCCTTAAAGAATTAGGAAAACTAGTGTAAAGTAGAAATATTGCAAAACAGAGAAAAGGAAATNTTTAAAAGGTCGGTCACACACGACTTCCTTAAAGAATTAGGAAAACTAGTGTAAAGTAGAAATATTGCAAAACAGAGAAAAGGAAATAGACTTGAACATCGTGAAAGTCTATCTAAGAAAACCAAAATCCTAAACCAATATCAAAACCGAGCTTAACTAATCTTCAAGATGTTGCTGCATCAGAATCTAAGTGCAAAACCTTCGTCCGGACCCATATATTTCGCACCTCGAGTTGCAAGAAAGCTTGGTAGCTCGATACACAGCTCGATATGCTTCTAAAAGATTTTTGCATCTCATTTGGCTCCTTCTCTTCCTCCTCTTGGTCATCCATGAAACTCCATATGGTCCTCCAAACCTCCAAAACACCTAATATAGACTCCATATGTACAAATATGCAACAATCTAGGCTAAGACTCACTAAACTCTAATATGAATGCAAATGAGATCAAAAGTGACTAAAAAGAATGCTCAAGTGGATGCAAAACTATCTAAAATGAATGCTAAAACATGCTAAATTATGAGTCTATCACCAATACACCATAATGTATTCAAAGTGATGAGTTCTCCTATATATATAGAGAGTGTATTCATCCACATTTTCAATGTGGAACATTTTGTAGTTTGACACTTAACCAAATTGTAAAGCTTTACGTACAAGTTTACCAAGCCACCTTCCTTTAACCTCCATTTCTCATTTAATTAACTCTAATTTGAAATGTAAATGCACAAGATTATGGTTCTCGCAGCGACGATAACATTATACAAAAAATTCGATCGTTTCGATAAATGTATTTGCCAAAAATTGCAACCAGAAAAGTGATCAAAACCATTTCATCAAAATCAAATTCCAAAAATTATAATTTACCAAATATATCATCAAATCACTCCGGCCCAATTTCATATCTGTCCCTAAATTTTTTTTCCGAACTCTTTAAGTATGTGTGTGCTTTTTTTTTTGTTGAAAGACTTGGCAAATAGGTAATCTTTAAGTTTGTTATTATAGAATATATGGTAGTTTTATGTTTTCATTAGATAAGTGGGTAATCACCATTTGCTTTCTAGCCTTCAGATATTTATCCTATTAACGACTTTACCATTATGAATTAATTATATTTATAAAACTCCAAAAATTAAATTTTCTTCATCTCGATACAAGGAGACTCTGGTTAGTTTGTCATAACCGAACGAATTTAAAATTTAGAGCCAACTGTATGAGTCATCTCTCTCCAATCACATTGTGCATCAATACATCGCCACGGTATAGAACTTAGCATGCCGGTAGTATTTGAACCTAAACACCATCTTGGTTGCATATATCACTAAAGTTAATTTAAAATGTTCTTTGTTCTTGAACAATCTATCTTTGTATATCTCAGCATCCTCATACCTCAAATCAACATCGTGGATATTAAATGTGACGCATGTCATATCATTAAACATAGGTGGGGATCTTGATATCCATATACATCTACCAACATAATATTGTTCTTCACAGATTTCCACCCCTTATCACTGAAATTTATATAATTAAATAAATTCTATTTACAATTTTGACAAAATTGTAATTAGATTATAGAAATTGGAAGTCCATACAAATATAATTAGCTTATAAAAATACTAGTATAATATTATTTATTTTATTTCAATGGATTCGTAGCCAAAAAGTTAAATAACAAAAGATAATACTAAATCTATCTTTTAAAATGTGGTAAGAAAAATATTGTAATGCTCAAATCGCCAATTACTTGGAGTGTTGATTTCTATACTTTGAAACAAAAAACATTGTAGAATTGTTGCACATTTTTCAACAAAAGTACACTCTCCTCCTACATATTTGTGAGCTATACAACTACCGCCACATATCCTATTTCTCTACTGTTTGGCACAAGGCCCTATGGAAGTTTCATTTTTCACTTCCTTGATCTCTGCATATATACAACGCGAGTTAATATATATAGGCATAACATGTTTATACAAATTTCCATATTATTTTTTTTGAAATCGACTATTGCTTTTAAAATGATTAAAGATAACTAAACAATAATAATTACCTAGCTTTCTAAAATTTTGTAGTTAGAAAACAAAATTTTCAATATTATTACAAGGAAAAAAAGCAAAAGTTTTTGTGATATCCATTATATTTGTTTTACTGTTAGTTCTATTGAGAACATAGATATTTATATAATTTTATAAATCTATGAAAAGCTCTATTTATATGGTTTTGTGTTGGGTAAAGTTTCTATTTTTTACCCAATTTTTAATTTGTTTTTTTTTAAATATTATTTCATATTTATTTATATAAAATAGACTAAAATTTAAAATAAGTTTTGACTAAAATTTGTTATACATATTAATTATAAATTTGATTAAAAATAATTTTTATTAAATTTAATTAAATAGATGATAAAATTTGAACATTGTTGTCACAAATAAAATATTAACAAACTTTATATATTTAAAAATTAAACAAATTTGATGTATAATTTACTTAATTTACAATTGCGAAATTATTGCAAACATTGTATAATTTTTTAATCTGATCATGTACTATTCCCATTGATCTCAATAAACACATCTTTCAGCCAGTAACACATTTCTACCGAAACTACGCGAGATCTAAATCATTTTCAACGGAAAAAAAATCTGTCAATCCGTCAGTCCCTCCTATAATTCCTAAATTGACTGATCTACCCATCCTAGAATTTTCTATCTTGAAATACCACATATCATTAGAGTAGATTCTCCACCTCTCATCCATGACGACAATGTTTCCATCCACTTCAAATGCAGGATTCGATTATCAATAACATTTCTTATACGAACACAGGTGTAGAACTACTAGAGAATGCTTACCTTCGGCGGCTTCATATACAGCATACATCTTCCCTTTTCCTTTCCAATCGAAATTCCTAACGCTGAAATTGGCGTCCCCGAAAACATAGGTTTCATTTCGTTTTGGTGGGCAAAAGGTTTATCTCTTTATTTTCTGATATTTTAATTACATGTTAAATCATGATCAATAAAGAAGTACAGTTTTATCTGTTGTTTCTCGCCAAAAAAAGAGGTGGATTTCATCTTTAATTTTGGCCCAAAAACGTTCCAACTATTGTTTTACGTTTTTGATATTTTAGGCCAAAATATTATCCAAACGCAAGATATAGGGTCGTTTTGAGATAAAGTAGGTACCTTTTCTCTCTTTGGATCTACTGCGCGTGAGTTCTTCTCTCTCTGGGTCCACTATGCGCGAGTACACTCGCTCTCTCCATACAACAAGTCACAAAAACTCTCGTGCAAAAGTTCTCAACCGCGAATGACAAGATGATAAAACAAGGTGAAATAAAAACTAATGGTATATACAATGGAGTTTGGAGTGTTACCTCTAGAATTGGATTGAGGAGGAGGAGGAGGATTCCCCCATCGAGTATGATTGATTGCTTGACTCCGGTGTTGGGGAACGCATTGGTTTCCTCTTCCTTCGGCGAGTCTCATAGGAGGAAGATCGTGGTGGTTCCTCATGGGAAGTATTCCTCTCTTGCTCGTGGAACGAGTGTCTCCTATCAAGCTCCATAGTTCTTTCTCCTATGTCTTCTTCCTCATGTGTAACCTCGTGATCTCTTGATGATGAAGCGCCCCCAATCTTGGCCTTTAGGCCCTTGATTTCCTTTGTCATCCCCTTGATGGTTTTGACCATCTTTCTAATGGCCTTATCTTGGTATTTGTTCCACCTTTGGAGGAGGTTGATGCGATGATGTTCTTCTCTAAGGGGTTGGGAAGGAATGGCAAGATCATAAGCATCAAAGAAGTAGCGCTCACTCCCAACTTTTGGACTTATAGGCTCCTCTTGGTCTTCCTCTTGGCTAAACTCGGCGCTTGCTTGACTCGTGGAGCCTCTTGTCTTCTTCGCGGTCTCAAGTGGAGGATCGACTGAAGGGTTGTAGAGATCATCATTTGGGGGACGGAAGCTGATGTGACTCCTCTCACTGAAACTAGTCAAATGGGGGCATGGAAGTCAGATCCTTGCTTATGTCCTTTCGCCATAAGCAAATTTAGCTACCTCCCGCTGTTCCACTAAGGAACCTCGTCTTGCGAAGGTATGAAACATCCATCCATTCCATCTCATGTGTAACCTCCCCGAGATCTGCTCCACAAGCCTCGAGAATGGGTGTCACTATCCCTCCCATGCTGAGTTGTGGTGCAGTGTCCTTAGTTGTAGCAGCCCATTCCTTGCAGCTCAATAGCCTCTTAAGCAGGAGAGAGATCAAGCCTATCCCGGAACCATCCCCATGCAAAGTTATCACCTTATTCCCAATCCTTATGGTCCTTAGGATGTTCTTAAATCCCATGTCCAAAAGCTCGAGCTCATCCTCAATCACATAACCACACTCCTTTCTTGCGAAGAAGGTATGAGCTAGTGCCTTGTGCGCATACCTCAGTGCGGGATGTGTGATGGAGCCACTCTTGCTTGTACCAGCCTTGAAGTTGCCAACCGCGATACACTTCCACAGATTTGTAAGCTCATCCCGTCGAAACTCCACAACCTTTCCTCTTCTCCATCCTTCTTCAAACCCAAACACTTCATTAAGCTCCTTGAAAGACATCCTATGGTGTTTGCGGCCTGCCTTGAAGGTTATATATCCATGCCCATCTAGCTCCTCTTCTTCAGTTGGGTCCTCACAAAAAGGGTAGAATTCCACCTTGAGAGTAGAGAGGAATTGGCAAAGTGGAGCCTTATGGGTTGGGTGAGCCATTTGGAAGAACTTCCTCATCCCCATTTGTGTATAGAGCTCTAGCACATCATCAAATAACCCAAGCTCTTGAAGAGTCTCCATGTGAGGGAATCTTGTCCCTTTGTGCTCCATGGCCATGAGGGACTTGTAAAGCTCATTCGCAGTGGGCTCTTTTCCATCAGCTTCTTTTGTGGGTTTGCTTCCCTCACCGTGCACCATTGCTCTCTTCCCTTTTCTCCTATCCTCTCTTTGTTGAGCAGTTTCTCCATCATGTGGCCCTCTAACTTTCACCATTTGTACCTATGAATAGGAAATGCTTGGAAGAGAGTTAGCTACTTGTTATTGCCATCAACAGGATTAGAATTTAAAGACAATAACAAGAGAAGACCAAATATCAAACAATTCTATACTTAGAGAAAATTTTGACTTGAACTCAAATTTTCAATTTGGTCAAAACTCAAATTCAAGTGATGCTATGCTCAATCGTGGAGAATGCACCTAATTACAAGTAAAAGCCCCAAATTTTAACTACACTTAGAGCACCAATTGGTAATTTTCGCACTTTTTGATCCTAAAAACCCTAAGTGTCAAAAATTTCAAAATTTCTCAATGTAGGTACGTTTTTGCCCACAAAATCAACAAGCATATCATTCCCAAGTATAACCCAAGCTTCCAGCAACCAATTTCGATTCCTATTGACCAATTTCCTCAAGTTCCTCAAAGAGGGAAAATCATGGATATTGAGAGAAATAGGGAAAATACCTCGTTGATGCACAGAAGGATGGCTCGAAATTGGATTAGAAACAGTTAGACAAGAGAAATCCGAGCAAGTGGGTTCTTGAATCACCAAAATCGAGTGAAAATAGAGAGTTTTATGCTCAAAATCGTGAAACAATGGGAGAATGGAGGAAAAAACGAGTTTGGGGAAGAAGAAGAGACTAAACCAAGCAAAATTCTGTAAAAATTGGTTTAGAAAAGGCTTGGTTTACTCGATTTGAACCGGTCAAAGGGGGANTGCTTCCATAGCATCCAAATCACCTGATCAAGACTCCAAATGCACCAAAATATGCAAAGACTATGCAAATACACCCTAGAACTCTAAATGATCAAAATGCAATACAATGATGCTTAATTAGGTTCCTAAATGATAAGAAACTTACACTAAATGGAGGTAAATATGATGCAAATTATAGACATATCAGTTTGCCAAACCGAGGTGCTGCAAACTGATGCGGTTGCACAGAATTCCCTTTTCATGCCTTCCATCAAAGTTCAACTCATATGATTCAAACCTGATAATCACCAACACTTAAAAACACAATATTAGAAATGAAAAACAAGAATATATACAAGGATACCATGGGAATGCCTCCCAAGTGCTCTTGTTTAAAGTCACTAAGCTTGACTTTTCAAACCCTTAGGCATGTGGAGGATCTTGAAGAGGACATGAGCTTGCCTCTTCCTTAGACACATTCACCAAGTATGTCTTGACCCTATGACCATTGACTGTGAAACTCTCCCCATTCTTTCCAATCAAAGTGATTGCTCCATATGGCAACACTTCTTGAATCTCAAAAGTACCTCCCCATCTTGACTTGAGCTTTCTCGGGAACAACTTCAATCTTGAATTGTAGAGAAGTACTTTGTCACCAACACTTAGCTCCTTCTTCACAATCCTCTTGTCATGAAAAGCTTTGGTCCTCTCCTTGTAGATCCTTGAGCTTTCATAAGACTCAAGCCTAATCTCCTCAAGCTCTTGGAGTTGAACCAATCTCTTTTCTTGTGCAGTTTTTATGTTGTAGTTGAGAAGCTTCACAGCCCACAAAGCCTTGTGTTCAATCTCTACTGGTAGATGACAAGATTTTCCATACACAAGGTTGAAAGGAGACCTCCCAATTGGTGTCTTGAAAGCTGTCCTATAAGCCCACAAAGCATCATCAAGCTTGATTGACCAATCCTTTCTTGTTATACCCACATTTTTCTCAAGAATAGCCTTGATCTCACGGTTTGAGACTTCCACTTTACCACTAGTTTGAGGGTGGTAAGGGGTGGCTACCTTATGCTTGACACCATGCTTGTTCAATAACCTTTCAAAGACCTTGTTGATGAAGTGGCTTCCCCCATCACTAATCACAACTTTTGGTACACCAAACCTTGGGAAGATTATGCTCTTGAACATCTTAACCACGACCTTGGAGTCATTAGTAGGACTTGCAATGGATTCAACCCACTTGGAGACATAATCAACAGCTACTAAGATGTATTGGTTTCCATAAGAAGATGGAAAAGGTCCCATGAAGTCTATGCCCCAAACATCAAACAATTCTACTTCCAAGATAGGGTTATGGGGCATCTCATCTCTCTTGCTTATGTTCCCCTTCCTTTGACAAGGCTCACATCTCTTGATGAACTCATGAGTACCCTTGAACAAAGTAGGCCATCAAACCCCACTTTGAAGCACCTTTGTAGCTGTCTTGAAGGTGGCGAAATGACCTCCATACTTAGACCCATGGCAATGAAAAATCACACTCTCAACCTCTTCTTGTGCCAAGCATCTTCTATAAATCCCATCAGCACATCTCTTGTAGAGATAGGGCTCATCCCAATAGAAGTGTGACACATCTCTCATAAACTTCTTCTTGTGATAGTTGTTGAGATGTGTTGGTTCTTCTTTGCACACCAAGTAGTTAACAAAATCAGCATACCAAGGCTCACTCTTTGCCTCTATACCTTGAATCTCTTGAACCTTCTTGCCAACTCCATGTGCACTAGCAACACTCTTGATCATCATAATTTGCTCTTCCGGTAAGGAATTATTGATTGGCAAAGCATCCTCAATCCTCATCCTTGACAAATTATCAGCTACACCATTCTCTACACCCTTCTTGTCAACTATCTCCATGTCAAACTCATGTAGAAGCAAAATCCATCTAAGGAGCCTTGGCTTGGTCTCCTTCTTGGCATAGATATGGCGCAAAGCAGCATGATCCGTGTACACTATCACCTTTGATCCCACCAAATAAGATCTAAACTTCTCAAAAGCAAATACCACAGCCAAGAGTTCCTTTTCAGTTGTAGCACACTTGGTTTGAGCTTCATCAAGTGTCCTACTTGCATAATAGATCACATGAAGCTTCTTGTCTTTCCTTTGCCCAAGAACAGCTCCCACAACATAGTCACTAGCATCAGCCATGATCACAAATGGTAAACTCCAATCCGGTGCTTGCACAATAGGAGCACTCACAAGTGCTTTCTTGATTGTCTCAAAGGCTTGCAAGCACTCTTCATTAAACTGAAAATCCACTTCCTTGCAAAGGAGTCTTGTCAAAGGCCTAGCAATCTTTGAGAAGTCCTTTATGAACCTCCTATAAAACCCAGTATGCCCAAGGAAACTCCTTATGCCTTTCACATTTGATGGTGGCGCCAAGTTGATCATGACATCTATCTTGGCCTTGTCCACTTCTATACCATCTTCAGAAATCTTATGACCCAACACAATCCCTTGATTGACCATGAAGTGACACTTTTCCCAATTAAGCACCAAGTGAGACTCTTCACATCTTTGTAAAACCCTGCAAAGATTAGAGAGACATGCAGAAAAAGAGGCACCATACACAGAAAAGTCATCCATAAACACTTCTACCATTTCCTCAATAAGATCGGAGAAGATACTCATCATGCACCTTTGAAAGGTGGCTGGAGCATTACATAACCCAAATGGCATCCTTCGATATGCAAAGGTACCATAAGGGCATGTGAAAGTAGTCTTCTCTTGATCATTAGGATGAATGGGTATTTGGAAG
Source organism: Alliaria petiolata (assembly GCA_020283515.1). Lineage (NCBI taxonomy): Eukaryota > Viridiplantae > Streptophyta > Magnoliopsida > Brassicales > Brassicaceae > Alliaria > Alliaria petiolata. Next base: position 430,967,670 of record JAHZTW010000001.1, read on the forward strand.
AACCCACTATATCCATCAAGGAAACAATAGAAGGGATGGTTAGCCAATCTCTCAAGCATTTGATCAATAAAAGGAAGAGGGAAATGATCTTTTCTAGTAGAAGCATTAAGTTTTCGGTAATCAATACACATCCTATGGCCATTTATGGTTCTAGTTGGTATTAGCTCATCTTTATCATTCTTAATCACAGTGATTTCACCCTTCTTAGGGACAACATGCACGGGAGAAACCCAAGTGCTGTCACTTATAGGGTAAATCACATTAGCTTCCAAAAGTTTTAAGATTTCCTTCTTCACCACTTCCTTAAGGTTTGGGTTTAATCTTCTTTGATGTTCAATTGAGGAAGTGTTTTCATTTTCAAGGTGAATCCTGTGAGTACAAAGCATAGGAGATATGCCCTTGATATCACTTAAAGAGTAACCAATAGCTCTCATATACTTCCTCAACTCATTAAGGAGAGATTTGAGCTCATCATCACTCAAGCAATCATTTACAATTACGGGGTAAGTAGAGTTAGGGCTTAAGAAAGCATACCTTAGTCCAATGAGAAGTGGCTTGAGGTCCACCTTTGGAGCCTTAAGTTCACTCCAATCCTCATCAAGGTCCTTAGCCAATTCGCTATCCTCAAGCTCCTCTAGCCTTTCCTCTTGTCCTTGACTTGAAACCTCAACCCTCATGGACCCCTTGTCTTGGTCAAATTCCACTTCACCCTCACATGAAGCTACCAATCTTGTAAAGCCTTCCTCCCCACCTAGTGCCTTGCGTGAATCAAGCATGAGCATGTATGCTTGTGTTTTCTCATCCAAGTAGCCATCCTCTCCATGTGGTTTGGTTAGAGCCACACTAAGATGGTCTTCTTGAGCTAGCTCTTCTAGCAACTCATCGGCCAACTCATCCATAGTTTCAATGTAGAACACTTGGACATCAATAGTTGGCTTCCTCAAGGTCTCTTTTATGTCAAATTTCAACTCCACCCCTTTTCCTAGATGCAAAGCTATCTTCCCATGCTTCACATCAATGATTGCACCAGCTGTAACTAAGAAAGGTCTTCCCAAAATCAAAGGATCCTTTGGTTCTTCATCCATCTTGAGCACCATAAAATCAGTTGGGATGATGAAATTGCTAACCTTTAGAGGCAAGTCCTCTAGAACTCCAATAAGCATCCTCACACTCCTATCCGCAAGTATTAGAGAGATTCCACACTCCTTGTACTTAGTGAAACCGAGCTTCTTAGCTATTGAGTAAGGCATGAGGTTGATACTAGCTCCAAGATCACACAAGCAATTCTCAAACCCAAGAGGACCTAGGGCGCATGGTATAGTGAAAGAACCGGGGTCTCCAAGCTTCTTTGGTATCACCTTGCTTTGGATTATAGCACTACACTCTTGAGAAACTAGCATGACTCCTTGGACATCCTTAGCTCTTTATGCCACAACATCTTTCAAAAACTTAGCATATTAAGGAATCATCATAAAGGCATCCACCAAAGGCATCTTGAGCTCAATGTCCTTGATTTGCTTGTCAAACATAGCCTTATATTTTTACACCAATTGTTTCTTAAACCTCCCGGGGAAGGGAAGTTTAGGCTTGTAAGGTGAAGGAACAAATGTTGAATCCTTCTTGTGCACGTCCTCCCTTGGCTTCTCCTTTACCACTTCCTTGCTCTTCTTTGCAATATACACATCATCAAAAGTTATAGCATCTTGAGCTTTTTCAAAGTTATCCTCCCCATCTTGAATTTCAATGTCATTGATCAAAGGACTTGTCCTTGGAGGCAACTCCTTTCCACTTCTCAAAGTAATTACATTGATGTATTCCTTGGGATTTGCTTCACACTTTTCCGGTAGAGTACCTTGAGAGTTTGAGCTAGAAGCCTTGCCTTTCTCAAGTTGCTTGAACTTTTGTTGAAGACCTCCTATTTGAGTAGCAAGCTCATTAAGTGAAGAGTCCATCCTTGTGTTAATTTCAGCAATAATCTTTCCCATATTAGCATCACTATTGGCTTGACCTTGAAGTATTTGTTGAAGCATAAGCTGAACATTATCTTGTGGAGGACCTTGTGGAGTTTGATTAAAACCCGGTGGAGCATTGCCTTGGTTGTACTTTTGCCCACCAAAGTTGCCTTGGTTTCCTCCTTGGTAGTTAGGTCTTGGTGCATAACCTTTTTGTTGATTGTTGTAGGGCACAAAAGGTTTTCCTTGAGTAGCTTGTGGAGGGTAAACTTGGTCTCCAGGATTGGCTTCATTAGTACTTCTATAAGAGAGGTTGTTATTCCCCTTATAGTTGTTGTTGGAGTAGTTGTTGTAGCCACCTTGGCCACCCACGAAATTTACCACCTCTTGACCCTCTTGGTACTCAACTTGGTCATCACAATCCCCTTGATTCTCTTCAACAAAATGTACATGCCTTTGGTTGGAGTACATGAGCTTGTCCATCTTGTCATGTAGAGACTTCATTTCTTTCTTGTGAGAGTCATATTCACCTCCCCTTGGAGCTCTATCATAATCTTCATTGTAATTACCATCACTCAAGGCAAGATTTTCTACAAGCTCCAATCCATCTTCTACTTCTTTCCCTAAGAAGTTATCATTGCTTGCGGTATCAAGAAGCATTCTTATCTTTGGAAGGACACCTCTATAGATGATACTTAGTGGAGACTCTTGTGTGAAGCCATGATGAGGGCATTGCATTGTGTAGCCCTTCAATCTTTCCCATGCTTCATTGAAAGACTCATTGTTCTTTTGAGTGAAGCTAGAGATTTGATTCCTCAACTTGGCGGTCCTTGAGTTGGAGAAGAACTTAAATAGGAATGCCTTCTTGCATTCATCCCAAGATGTGATTGTTCCTTGAGGCAAGTTTTTCTCCCATTGTCTTGCTCTATCCCCAAGATAGAAGGAAAAAAGTCTTAGCTTGAAAGCATCCTCACTCACACCATTCATCTTGAACAACCCACAAACTCTATCAAAATTATCCAAGTGATCAAGTGGATCCTCCATTGGCAAACCATGGAACTTGTCTTGTTGAACCATGGAGATGAAAGCTGGCTTGACCTCAAAGGTGTTGTTGTGAACTGGTGGAGGTTGAATACCATATCTATTTTGATGAATATTTGGAGCATCTCCAGCCCCAATAGTCCTCCCTTGTCTAGGCGCATGCAAGGGGTTTCCATTGCCCCTTGGTGCTTGCTCATTTCCATTATGAGGAGGTGGTGCATGCGCCATGTTTGGAGCATTTTGATCCCTTTGTTTCTCTTCCATCCTTAACCTCTCTAACCTTGCAGCTTCCCTTCTTGCAATCCTAGCAACCCTTTCCAACTGATCAATCTCTTGAAAGCCTTCGAAGTTGTTGTCTCCTTGTGATCTCAAATGCATTCAAGGAAAAACTGAAATCTAGAAAAGTAGATGGTCAATAAGCAAAAAGATCACTTAGTCTCAAACAAAACTCAAATCTTAATGATCAATCAATCCCAATATGGCAACGGCGCCAAATTGAAACAAGAGTTTTTATGTCTTGCAAGCAATTCCTCAATTGCTCATATCATTGCAATATATTGAGGTATCAATCCATCTTGGGAGATGATGCAATAAGAATACAAAGTTAAGTCTAAGCTAAGCTAAAATGATAAAAGCAAGTCACAAACAAGTATTGAAAGCTAAACACAAACTAAAAGAGATACTACTAGAGCAATACTATGAAACTAAGCCTTAATCACTACTAATCAAGATACTAAGCAAGGATTACTACTAAGCAAGATTATCAATTGACTAAATCGAAACCTAGGGATGGAATCATTGATTTGGGAAACTAAATGGACAACCTTGCAATCATTTAAGCAACTAATCAAGCTAACTCTATGCCTAGAACACTTAATTAAGATTAAACCATGATGTGTGGCACTAATCCCTTTCTTAATCACCCTAATGAACTAATGATGTTTTAGCATTAGGATAATCAACAAGCATTAATTTCAAGTCTAAATGGCATGATAAACACTCTAGGCAACTAATGTCTTAGGCTAGAAATGTAAATCTCTTATTAAGTTGGTTCAAGCATTTCATCAAACACTTGGTGGGTGTATGAAATGCCTATCATCCAAAATAGCAAAGATTGGCTATTTGGCATTAAGAACTATTTAATAAGAAGAGAAATGAAAGAATATATCCTAGATTGCAAGATTGAACCATTAGAAATCCCTAAATCTAACCCATCCCCAAGTTCCTAAAGAACTACTCACTAATCATACTTAAACCCATCAAATCAAAGATTAGAGAAAGGTTAAACATGATTAGAGAAAGATAAAACAAGAAATCTAAAAGATTCAAAGCATAAACAAGGTTTTTCTCAAAGTGGCTAAAAGTTTAGGCTAAGAACAAAGAGAATCAAAGTTAAGGCAAAAATTAGGTCTAAATAGTATTTATAGTGAATAGTGATCGGACCGGGTCAACCCGGAACAAACCGGGTATTGACCCGGTTTTTGGCTTGATTAAGTGGCCGCATCGGTTTGGCAAACCGATGGGCTCCTATCCGAGGCGAGAAGACGGATTGCGTCGGGCACGTCTCGGCTTGCCTGTCCGAGGTCGTCAAACCGATGAGAACTCTGGAGTGTCCGTCTCGGTTTGCCGTCCGAGGTCGTCAAACCGATGAAATCTCTGGTGGCTTCGTCTCGGGTTGCCCGTCCGAGGTGACCAAACCGAGACGTTCTCTGGTGGCCTCGTCCCGAGCTGCTCCGCACGTCCACACCGATGCAGCTAGACCGAGGCATTCTCTGGTGGATCCGTCTCGGTTTGCAGTCCAAGGTGCTCCTAACCGAGGCAGTGACAGAGAACTTCTGTCAATCTTTGTTTCGACTCTTCTTTGATCCGAACTCATCCCCAAAACTCCAAATAGTTTCTTTAGCTCCAAATGTACCTAAGAAACACTCCAAATGCAGCAAATATGCAAAGACTATGCAAAGACACCCTAGACTCTAAATGATCAAAATGCAACACAATGATGCTTAAATACTCCTAGATGATGAGAAACTTACACTAAATGGGTGAGAATATGATACAAAATATAGACATATCAGTGGGTCATCCTCTCAAAATCGACTGGTTCACTCGATCGTCAACTCGATCTTAGTAAATATCGAGTGACATCATTCGATTCACTAGCTCGATCTAGTAAAGATCGAGTCAGGACTAGTCGATCTATCACTCGATCTTCTGCCTCTGCTTCTCCTTTTTTAGCCTTGTTAAATCCAAGATCATTATCTCTGGTTCCCATCTCCTTGTACCTACACACTTAAACTAAAAATCATAAAATTGAAACAAAAATATGTACAATGATAGTCATGGGAATGCCTCCCAAGTGCGCTTGTTTAACGTTCTAAGCTTGACTTTACCGGATTAGGCCGGTTGTAGATCTTGGAGAAGCTGCGTGGTGCTCTCCTTTCTGAAATCACTCGCCAAGTAGGGCTTGACTCTATGGACATTCACAGTGAAGCTCTCTCCACCAGTGCCAATCAAAGTCACTACCCCATATGGTAGTACTTCTTTTATCTCAAATGGTCCACACCATCTAGACTTGAGCTTTCCGGGGAACAACTTCAAACGTGAGTTGTAGAGCAGAACCAAGCTTCCCTCCTTGAGCTCCTTGTGCACCAGCTTCTTGTCATGAAAGGCTTTGGTCCTCTCTTTNTGGTCGATCTTGACCTCGATCTCATGCCCATTATGTCCGAAATCGCATGCCTTACTCGATCGTTGGCTCGATCTGATTTAAATCGACCCTCATATCGAGTATCCTCCTTGTTTCAGGATTCTTCGTGGTTGGGGTTACACATCTTGGATCAAGATGCCAGGTCGATCGTGAGGTCGTTTTGGAGAAGATCGAGTGAGCGTATCGATCCATAGGTCGATCTTAGTTCGAAGATCGAGTGAGTCAAGTCGATCCACACCCCGTTTGTATTTCAAGTTAAACACATGGGTGGGTCATCCTCTCGAAATCGACTGGTTCACTCGATCGTCAGCTCGATCTAGTAAAGATCAAGTGTCATCATTCGATTCACTAGCTCGATCTAGTAAAGATCGAGCCAGGACTAGTCGATCTATCACTCGATCATCTGCCTCTGCTTCTTCTTCCTTAGCCTTGTTAAATCGAAGATCATGATCTCTGGTTCCCATCTCCTTGTACCTACACACTTAAACTAAAAAGCATAAAATTGAAACAAAAATATTTACAATGATAGTCATGGGATTGCCTCCCAAGTGCGCTTGTTTTAAGTCTCTTAGCTTGACTTTACCGGATTAGGCTAGTTGGGGATCTTGGAGAAGCAGCGTGGTGCTCTCCTTTCTGAAATCTCTCGCCATGTAGGGCTTGACTCTATTCCCATTCACCGTGAAGCTCTCTCCACCCGTGCCAATCAAAGTCACTACCCCATATGGTAGTACTTCTTTTATCTCAAATGGTCCACACCATCTAGACTTGAGCTTTCCGGGGAACAACTTCAAACGTGAGTTGTAGAGCAGAACCAAGCTTCCCTCCTTGAGCTCCTTGTGCACCAGCTTCTTGTCATGAACGGCTTTGGTCCTTTCTTTGTAAATCTTGGCACTCTCATAAGCATCTAGCCTTATTTCTTCAAGCTCTTGAAGTTGCACTAGCCTCTTCTCTTGGGCTGTCTTGAGATTGTAGTTAAGTTGCTTCACAGCCCAAAGAGCTTTGTGCTCTAACTCCACAGGAAGGTGACAAGACTTGCCATATAGGAGGTTAAAAGGCGTGGTTCCAATGGGGGTCTTGAAGGCTGTCCTATATGCCCAAAGAGCATCATCAAGCTTGCTAGACCAATCCTTTCTAGTCACTCCCACGGTCCTCTCTAGTATAGTCTTGATTTGCCTATTTGAAACCTCCACTTGGCCGCTTGTTTGAGGGTGATAGGGCGTGGCTACCTTGTGCTTAACACCATGTTTCCTCAAGAGACTCTCAAAAATCTTGTTGATAAAGTGGCTACCTCCATCACTAATCACCACCTTAGGGACTCCAAACCGTGGAAAAATGAATGTCTTGAAAAGTTTGATCACAACCCTTGAGTCATTTGTTGGTGAGGCTATGGCTTCCACCCACTTAGACATGTAGTCCACTGTCACAAGAATGTATTTTTTGCCATATGATGATGGAAATGGCCCCATGAAATCAATCCCCCAAACTTCAAAGACTTCCACTTCAAAGATAGGTACTTGTGGCATCTCGTTTCTCTTGGTTATGTTCCCAGCCCTTTGGCAAGCTTCACATGACTTAATGAACTCATGTGCATCCTTGAAGAGTGTAGGCCACCAAAAACCAGCTTGTAGAACCTTAGTAGCCGTCTTGAATGAAGCAAAATGACCACCATAAGTCATACTGTGGCAATGGAGAAGGATGTCTCTTGCTTCATCTCTTGTGACACATCTTCGGTATAGGCTGTCCACGCACCTCTTGTATAGATAAGGGTCATCCCAAAAGTAGTGAGAGACATCCCTCATGAATTTCTTCTTGTGGTAGTGGTCCACGTGAGTAGGTTCTACTCCACAAGCTAAGAAATTCACAATATCTGCATACCATGGTAGATCTTCTTCCTTGAGACTCAAAACTTCTTCAAGCTTCTCCTCTAGCCTTGCACAAACCGTGGTGTTAACCAACATAAGCTTCTCCTCAAGGAGTGAATCATCTAAAGGTAAGACATCATCCACTCTCATCCTTGAAAGATTATCCGCTACACCATTCTCTATGTCATTCTTATCTTTGATCTCCATGTCAAACTCTTGCAAGAGAAGGATCCATCTTAAGAGTCTCGGTTTGGTGTCTTTTTTGGAGTATATGTACCTCAAGGCAGCATGGTCAGTGTACACAATGACTTTAGATCCCACCAAGTAAGACCTGAACTTCTCAAAAGCAAAGACCACTGCTAGAAGCTCTTTCTCGGGGGTTGCGTACTTCAGTTGTGTATCATCCAAGGTACGACTTGCATAGTAGATGACATGAAACTTCTTGTCCTTCCTCTGACCCAAGACATCCCCCACAGCATAGTCACTTGCATCACACATAATCTCAAAGGAGAAATCCCAATCCGGAGCTTGAACTATAGGAGTCGTGACTAGTGCTTCTTTGATGGTTTAAAAGGCTTGAAGGCATTTTCCATCAAAGTTGAATTCGGTTTCCTTGCACAATAGCCTTGTAAGGGGACGTGCTATCTTGGAGAAGTCCTTGATAAATCTCCTATATAAGCCAGCATGCCCCAAGAAACTCCTAATCCCTTTCACGATCACCGGAGGCTCCAAGCTAACCATAACCTCAATCTTTGCTCTATCCACTTCAATCCCATTCTCTGAAATCTTGTGACCAAGGACAAACCCTTCTCTGACCATGAAGTGGCACTTCTCCCAATTGAGCACGAAATTGATCTCCTCACATCTCTTCAATACCCTACAGAAGTTAGACAAGCAAACACCAAAGGAAGAGCCATACACGGAGAAATCATCCATGAAGACCTCAACCATCTCCTCAATCAAATCAGAAAATATAGACATCATGCATCTTTGAAAAGTGGTTGGAGCATTACAAAGACCAAAAGGCATTCTCCTATATGCAAAAGTTCCATATGGACAAGTGAAAGTTGTCTTTTCTTGATCATTAGGGTGAATTGGGATTTGAAAGAAGCCACTATAGCCATCTAGAAAACAGTAGTATGGGTGATTGGCTAGTCTTTCTAACATTTGGTCAATGAAAGGGAGAGGGAAGTGATCTTTTCTTGTGGCTTTGTTGAGTTTTCTATAGTCAATACACATCCTATGACCGGTTATGGTCCTAGAAGGTATTAACTCATCTTTTTCATTTCTTATAACCGTGACACCCCCTTTATTTGGTACCACATGGACTAGAGAGGCCCATGTGCTATCACTGATAGGGTATATCAAGCAAGCCTCTAAGAGTTTTAAGATCTCTTTCTTGACCACTTCTTTCAAATTTGGGTTCAAGCGTCTTTGATGTTCAATAGATGACGTGTTTTCATCATCTAAGTGAATCCTATGAGTACAAAGCATTGGTGAAAGGCCCTTGATGTCACTTAGAGAGTACCCAATGGCCTTTCTATACTTCTTCAACTCCCCAAGGAGTGAGTTCAACTCATAATCACTTAGATTTTCATTCACAATGACCGGATATGTATCATTAGGTCCTAAGAAAGCGTACCTTAGCCCATTTGGAAGCTGCTTTAGGTCCACCTTTGGGGCAGGCAGCTCGCTCCAGTCCTCCTCTTTACTTGTGTTGAGGCGCTGTCCTCATTATCCCCTCTTGAATTCGAGTCATGAGCCTTTAAGTTAGTGCCTTGAACCGTATGTACCGCAGAGATCAAGTCAGATGGTCGATCGTCCCCTCGATCTAGTCTGGATCGAGTATACTCCCTCGATTCACTCGGTCGTTCTAATATGGATCGTGTGAACGAATCGAGTTCTCCTGATCGATCGTCTGGTCGATCTCTTCCTTGAATCGAGTAAACTGGTCGATCTCACAGTCGATCTCTAGGTACTGAGCTTCATCTTCTTTCACTACCTTGCGAGAATCAAGGATACGAACATACTCTTGAGTTTGTTCACTCAGGTAACCATACTCTCCACACTCCTTTGTCAATGCCAGCTGTAGATGATCATCTTGTCCCAATTCCTCTAGAAATTAATCGGCCAAAGCATCCATAACTTCTATGTAGAAGACTTGTCCACCAATCGTTGGTTTCTTCAACACTTCATTGATATCAAAGTTTAGCTTGATGTCTTTGCCGAAGTGCAGAGAAATCTTGCCATTCTTCACGTCTATGATGGCTCAAGCAGTTGCCAAAAATGGTCTACCAAGGATTAGAGGATCCCTAGACTCTTCATCCATTTCCAAAACCACAAAATCGGTTGGCACATTCACATTGCTAATCCTCACGGGTAAGTCTTCAAGCATGCCTACCGGGAGTCTTATACTTCGATCAGCCAGGATGAGAGATATCCTACACTCCTTAAACTTGGTAAAGCCTAGCTTCTTGGCAATGGAGTATGGCATGAGATTTATACTCGCTCCAAGATCACATAAGCAATTATCAAATCTCAATGGACCGAGAGCACAAGGTATGGTGAATGAGCCCGGATCTCCTAGCTTCTTTGGTGCTATCTCTTTGTGAATGATGGCACTGCACTCTTGACTCAATACCATGACCTCTTCACCCTCTTTGACCCTTTTAGCAAGTGTATCCTTCAAAAACTTGGCATACTTCGGTACCATAGCCAAACAATCAAGCAACGGCAACTTCAGCTCAACGTTCCTCAAGTGCTTCTCAAACAAAGCTCTATGCTTCTAAACCAGCTGCTTCTTGAAACGTCCAGGGAAAGGAAGCTTTGGTTTGTAGGGTGGAGGAATGAAAGCTTCCTTTTCTTTGCTAGCTTCCACCTCTTGCTTCTCCAAAACTGTTTCCTTCCCTTTTCTTGGCCTCTCTATGTAAACATTGTCGAAGGTGATCTCTTGATCATTTGAAAGATCACTCTCCCCCTCTTGAATCACAATGTCCTCATTGACCTTAGCTGTAGACCGTGGTGCTACTTCTTTTCCACTCCTAAGTGTGATCACATTCGCATACTCTTTCGGATTTGTCTCACACTTTCCGGGTAGACTAGCTTGGCCGCTAGAACTAGCTTTGCCTTTCTCTAACTGGCGAATCTTGTTGTTCATGTTTGTGATCTGTGTAGAGACCTCAGTGAGAGAAGAGTCCAGCCTATTGTTCATCTCAACAAATTTCTGGTTGTTAGATACTTGGCCTTGAAGAAGTTGTTGTAACATAGCTTGTACCGGATCTTGAGGTGGAGCTTGGACTTGTTGTTGCTTTGGCATGAAACCAGGAGGGTAAGTCTTGTTCGCTTGCTGTTGTTGGCCTTGATAGTTGCCTTGTCTTTGCCCTTGGTAGCCATTGTTTTGTACAAAAGGACCTTTGTTGTAAGGAACAAAATGTTTTCCTTGATTGCCTTGTTGTGGAGGGTACACTTGGTCCTTTGGATTCTCCACATTTGTGCTTCTATAAGACAAATTGTTGTTACCTTGTCCTTGGTACCTTGGAACATAGCCATGTGGCTTAGGATAGTCTTGGCCACCAACCCAATTTGCTTCCTTAAACTCCTCTTCATTTCCCTCTTGAAATAAATCCGAAGCTTCACCAACAAAGTGAACTTGTTTTTGGCTAGCAAGCATCATCTTGTCTATTTTCTCATGGAGTGACTTCAGCTCTTTCTTGTGTGCTTCAAGCTCATGACCCCTCGGTGCTCTATCATACTCCTCAGAATAATTGCCATCACTCAAAGCCAAGTTCTCAATCAACTCCATACCCTCTTGCACATCTTGTCCAAGAAAATTTCCTTTGATTGCAGTGTCAAGTAGCATGCAAATTTTGGGCAAGGATCCACGGTATATTGTGCTCAAGAGTGTCTCCTCAGTGAAGCCATGGTGAGGACACTGGATGGTGTAGTCCTTGAACCGCTCCATTGCTTCACTAAAGGTCTCATTTTGCCTTTGTGTAAAACCGCTAATTTCACTCCTTAGGCGAGCTGTTCTTGTACTTGAGAAGAACTTGGAGAGAAATGCCTTCTTGCAATCAGCCCATGTGGTGATGGTGCCCTGAGGTATAGTCTTCTCTCAATGCCGAGCTTTGTCTCCAAGAGAGAAAGGGAAAAGCCTTAGCTTGAAGCTATCCTCCGATATACCGTTTATCTTGATCATACCGCACACTTGCTCGAAGTTGTCAAGATTCTCTAATGGGTCCTCCATTGCTAGCCCATGGAACTTGCTGTTTTGCACCATTGAGACAAATCATGGCTTGATCTCGAAGTTGTTGTTTTGGACCGGTGGAGGAGTGATGCCAAAACGATTTTGATGAGTGTTTTGTGCATTATCCCTTCCAGCAGCAGCATGGTGAGGTGGTGCCTCAGCCTGGTCGTGGTCAGCCATGACCTCTTGCTCAGCCTCTTGAACAAACTATTGCACAAACGCTTGCACTTGTTCTCTTTCTCTTCTATGTCTTGCACCTCCAAGTTGATGAATGTTTTCTAGAGGTTAAAGTAATTTGTTGTCACCACTAGACCTCAAGTTCATGTACCTGAAAAACACAAGGAACAAAGTAGAAAAATCAGTAACCAAATTCAAAACAAAAACTTAGTCTCTTCTAAGCTCCAAATCTTAATACTTTCAAACAAAACCCAAGTTTGGTAACGGCGCCTTTTGATAACTAGCTTTTTAAGCAGTTTTATCAAACCTAAAGCATAGTTTTGTTGTTGTAATATTTCAGGAATCAATCCAAATTGGGAGTTTTAAAGCTACCAAGAATACAAGAGCTTTGGTAAATCTAAGTGAAATCCGGATAATTTGGGGGGAAATTCTGTAAAAACTATTTGCAATCACTAAATGACCACAAAAACTATTTTAAAATCCCTACTGAAAGGTTAAACAACTACTAGATGACTTCTAAACGTTTAAACAACCGATCTACTAATTTTAGAAAATCAAAAGATAAAGCAGACAAAACGGGAAATTGGTAAAAACCTAGGATGAATTTTAAAAACTATTTATTAAATTCCAACGACTTTAAAACGATTACCAGGCTACTATATGATACTCTAATCAATTTCTAAAATACCAAGACTAGCAAAAACACAACTTTACGAATTTATAGGACTTGAATGCAACTATTAAGCTAACTAGGTGATTTTAGGGAAAAGATTCAAACTTTAAACTAAAAGAAGATGATTTTAAGTTTTCAAAAGCTAAAAGCAGATTCAAGGTTGAGGTTCATTCTTAGGGAGGTTAAAGATTCGAACTTGGGTTTTTAGAAACATAGATCTACATATTTTTGTGTTATCTCTAGGGCTTAAGAAGCTTATAGCTAGATTTACCCATGGTTTGTGGTGTAAATCCTTTCTTCACCCTTTCCTCCTAACCCATGATGTGTGGTGGAAATATAGGGTGAAGAACATGAAGCTTAGATCTTAAAAATGGCCTAACTAGCTCCCTAAGCATCCATGGTGTTTGGAAAAGGATGAGCTAGTCTCTTAGAGTTGGGTTTAAGGGATCTCCTAAGTCTTTTTGAGATAAGGAAATCCCTAAGATTAAAGAGATCTTTCTCAAGAGTCTCTAGACTTTAAAACCCCCAAATCCAAGAAGAGATTAGATGAAGAACAAGAAAAGACCCAAGTTTTAACCTTTAAAACTCCCTAATCGCCCCAACCTTAAACCTTGGTGGTTTACTCACTCAACATGTTCGAACCTCTCTCAAACATGAGTTTAGAGATGCTCAGCCTGTTGGGATTAAGGAAAGAAGAAAGATTTAAGAAAAAAAAGTGCAAGTACTTCAAATAAAAATCAAAAGATTCAAATTACAAACCTAGAAACCTTAAAGTTCAACAATGGAGAGAAAATAGAACTTAGAGATAAAAATAGAAAAGTGACAATGAGAATGATGGTCTCGGATCCACCAAATCAAGGTAGGTAAGGTGTCTTTTTCACCTTATCCTCAAATGGTCCCCCACTACTAAAAGGCAAAAGTAGCAAAGAGATAAGGTTGGCGCGTCTGGTACGGAAGATCGAGCTGGGACGTCGATCTTCCACTTGATATGTTCTCTGAATCGGCCATCGTTACTCGATCTTTAACTCGTTCGGACCTCCAGATTGAGGCGCCTAGTCGATTTTGTGCTCGTTCTCCTTTAGATCGACAAGCGACCTCGATCTCTTGCCCGATCCTTCCTTCCGTCCATGCAAACGTCATGACTTGGTCGATTCCCCACTCGATCGGAAACTTGGTTCGGGTTGGCCCCTCGATCGTCTGGTCGATCTCTCCAAGATCAACTCATTTTGCTCGATCTTCTACTCGATCTCGGTTCCTTTGCTCTTGTCCGAGTTCATCTAAGTGCTTCCATAAATCTCCAAGCTGTCCTTTGAACCTCATCAAGCTCCAACAAATTCTCCACAGCTCCAAGTACTCTAAACAACCTGAAAAAGATGCAAATGTGCAAGGAACCATGCAAATGCTAATGCAAAGTGTTCTAGGACCTAAAATGAGATAAATGATGCAAACTAGCCTATTATGTATGATGTATGCATGAAAACCTACTCTAAATGTATGCTATATATGCGAAATATATGAGTATATCAAGGATCCAGTGGAGGATAACTTTGGAGAAGATGTGAACTATGGATGCATCTTGGCCTCTTCACTAACAAGGTACAAAGCTTGGGCGCTAATGGAACGGCCATGCTCAGTCTACATAGGCGGCTTTCTCACTCCTCTGTTCGCAAAAGCTGGAGTTGACCTATCAGCATTCGAGGCATGCATGGATCGAGCTTACATGGACCACGACTACAAGGTAGCAATTGGTTTCTTTGGACCCCCTCCAGCCCCTAATACTTATGCCTATCACTTCACCAATAAGGCAAATGAGAGGAAGGCTTACATCCTCACAAACTTGAATGAAGTGCTAGTGGATTGCATCGAAGGCCTTGAGTTCTCTCCCTCCGATGAAGAGTGTTACATGGCGATAGGCAACACAGCTGCAATCCCAATTTCGCTAGACTCCTCTCTCTCCTTCTCCTCTTCACGTTTTTGAGGTATCTCCACCTCCTTTGTACATATTTCTTTTAGTTTTTTATTTTATCATAATTTCATGTTGATTGAGGCCTCCCTTAGACTTTTATTACACAAGAGACTGTGTAATTTAAGTTTGGGGGAGAGGTTGAGAGATTTGACATTGTGTTTTGTGAGTCTTATTTTTCTTTAATGCATTTTGAGTCTCATGCATTTCATTTAAGGCATAGAAAAACAAAAAAAAATCGAAATATTTGAAAATTTTCCAAATAGAATGTCATTTAGATGTTGCATTTGCATATTAAGATTGAGTCTAGTTGCATCTCATGTAGGATTTGCATTCATATGCATTGTGAGCAATGATGAGCTTATCCTTGTAGAGTGCCAACTCTTGTAATCAATTCAATGCCCTAGTTAGTAGTTCTTTGATGTAATTGAACAAGTCTTGAAAGTAAGGAAGAATCATGTTTGGATCACTTCGCTTGCCACCTAGATTTTGGTCGAAATAGGGTCTTGAATTTGATAACCAACTCTACTCACTTGAACCGAATTTTGACATCTAATTATCATGCCTTGCACTGAAAGTGAATTCATGGATTGTATGCATATTTGAGCTTTCTTACTCACTTTGCCACCCTCTTTCTAGCTCAAGTAGTACCCCCACCTTACCTTACCTCCTTTGAAGCCAAATGTTCTAGTGATATTGCTTGCGAGGCCTTATTTTGATTGAACTTAGCATAAAGTGTTAGGTTTGAGACGACAAGTTTAGGTTCTCATGTAGATTCTAGCTCTCGCATTTTGAGGCTAGTAATAGGCTTATGATTTGGGGTTTGGGTCGTGGTGTTGCATGATGTGTTGATTGAAATTTTATGCTTGCATTTTAGCATGTTGAGTTGTGGAAAGGAGTAGAAAGAAAAGGTGATTAAAGGCACGGTGGATCTTGTGTGATTAAATGTATAGCTCTAAGTTTGAAAAGTGCTAGGTAGCCTTAGGAAAAGAAAAAGAAAAATCAAAAGAGGCAAAAGGCCAAAGAAAAGAAAGGCTACCTAGGAATAAAAAAATATGAGCTAAGTTTGTAAAAGATCACACCATTCAATATGAGTTAAAAGTTGAAGGAGTTTCCCCTTAGTGCTATAAAAAGAAGAAATGGTTTATGCAATTCATGGGTTTAGCAAGGCACAAAGAGCTTTGAGAGATAAAAGGTAGCATTAGAGGGTTTAGTGAGCTTGAAAAGGATGAATGAGAGGGGTTTAGGGTCTTTGATAGCATTCAGGGTAGATAAGAGTCTAGTCTTGTATGCATCACTTGTATTTTACCTTTAGCATTATGCATAAAGTTCAATCATCTCTGAGTGAAACCTGCATATGAAATGGAAGCCACATGAATTGAGATCATTCTTATCTCAAAGTCTAATCTCTTAGCCAAATGAATTCACACTCATTGCATTCTCATAATTCACGGTTTACAAATTAATGAATGTTAAAGAGTTGGTTGGATAGGGAGACTTATCTAGATTGAGATCTTTGTGCATTTGATTGTTGTGATGAGCATGGCTAACTCTTTTGGAGTAGGATGAATTCAAATGCATCTTATAATTAAGAACTAGGACATTGAGTTGATTATGTTTGTTGGCATTCTTGGATATTGAGCTCCCACTTTCACACCTCTCTCTCTTAGATTTGTCATGTTTGTTTGCTTGATGGCCAGAAAAGGCAAATTTGGGGGAGTTGATATACTCATAATTTAGCATGTTTTAGCATTCATTTAGGGTAGTTTTGCATTCACATATGCATTCATTTAGTCACTTTTAGTCCCATTTACATCCATATTAGAGTTTAGTGAGTTTTAACTTAATTTGTTGCATATTTGTACATATTGAGTCATTATTAGGTGTTTTGGAGGCTTGGAGGACCATATGGAGATTCATGGGTGATCAAGAGGAGGAAGAGAGTTGGCCAAATGAGAAGCAGACAATCTTTAGAACTATATCGAGCTTGGTATCCAGCTACCAAGCTCGATATGGTCCACCAAGGAAGACGGAGCATTCATATCGAGCATATGTGTCGAGCTACTAAACTCGGTCTCTCCGGGATTCTGAAGATGGCGTATCGACCGTTTGTATCGAGCTACCAAACTCGATACAAACGACCATGGAAGCTGAAGACAGCGTGTCGAGCATTTACGTCGAGCTACCAAGCTCGATACAGCCTGTGAAGGAAGTTTTTAGAAGCGTATCGAGCTGCATATCGAGCTAGCAACCTCGATACGCTGTCCGATTTCCAGCCTTTAACCGGGTCAATACCCGGTTTGTTCCGGATTGATCCGGTTCGTCCACTGTTCACTATAAATACCAAATGACCTGAATTTTCCTAAGTAACTTTTAATCTTTTATTCTTGCTTATAAAACTTTCCTCTTTGGTTTCTAAGTGATTTTGTAAGAATTTTAATTGAGTTTATGCAATTTAGTATTTATCTTTGTTAATCTTTCATTCTCTATCTCTCTAATCATGTTTATCTTCATCTCTTCCATAGGATTTGAGGATATAATCATGATTAGTTAGTAGTTTCCTTAGGATCTAGGGATGGGTTAGAATTAGGGTTTTTCATGGATTAATCTTGATGTCTAGGGTTAGATTCTTTCATTTCCTTTCTTGTTTAGTGATCCTAAAGCTAGTTTAGCCATGATCAAGACAAAACTAAATTTTAGGGAATTTCCCACCCACAAGGTGTTTGATGAAATTCTCCAACCAACTAAACAAGGGATTTACATTCCTAGCTCATGACAGTGATTGTCTAGGGTGTTTATTAGCAATTTAGAACTGTTTTATAATGCTTGTTAGCTTCTTTTTGACAAATGAGAGTTTGTTTTTGATTAGGATGATTAATGAAGGGATTAGTGCCATGAGAGTGGATTAGTCTTGCTTTTGAGTTCTAAGCTTAGGGATTAGCATATTGATATCTCTGTAAATTACATATTTTAAGCATACATTTCATGCTAGTTAGGACCTCATTCATGCACTTTCATCTTAATTTTCATCACATATTCACTCATGTTAAGTCTAGATGCATTAGGATAGGTCTTTGCATATTCTTGCATGTTTTGGAGTGTTTTCTCAGGTGCTTTGAGAATGAGGATGGTCCGAAGACGAAATCAAGAAGGGAGATCTCAAAAGGAGGGTGGACAGATGATATCGAGCACGGATCACGACCCCTTGGTCGATATGGACAAGCGCATGATGAACCTCGACGAGTAGCAGCGACTTGGTCCCGAAAGAGGCACCCCGGAGTGAAGATCCAGCAAGAGGATTCAATGAAGACAGATATCGGAGCAAGGCAACGAGAAGTCCCCGATCCAAGTGGAAAGGAAGACGAGTCATCACGACATGATCCCGAAGCACTTGCCCGATATGGAGATTGCTCGAAGAATCACAAAGAGATAGCATATCGGCTTGCTCACCACGACATGAAGCCGATACGCTACAGTCCAAAAGAGTACCATTTCGGGAAAGTGGTCCCAACGTTTTAGGTTTTTCCTCTTTCATGTATAAATACTTTGTCCCCCACGCCTATCTCTCTATCACTCGTTCCAGATTTAGTTTTTCTGTCTTTCTGGTTATCAAGAACTCTTAGTTTTTTCACCATAAAAGCTTGTTTTCAAAGATTGATCTTTTATGATATTTTTAAGTTTACAAGTATTGTTTCATAGCATTTTCTTGTAAAAGCTTCTTTCTTTCCTTGTTATTAACTATCTTACGACCATGAGTTACCTTGTTATCCTTATGGATCTAGAGGTTTCTCTAATGGTGCGTGAGTAGTTCATATCGGTTTAGGGGATGAGGTTAGGGTAAACGAGTTAAAGGTCCGATCTTTGATGCATGTCTATGCTTAAACCAACTTAATCCTTTCTTATTTGACACTTTTAATGCTTAGTCATCTTCGCTATTTGATTTCTGCCATCTAGCTTCTTCAAACAAACGCCATGTTTGAATGTTTGCAAGGACCAATCTCATAAGAGATCCGCTCATCCTAGCCTAAGGGATTAGATGCCTAGGGAGCGTTTTGGCAATAGTAGAGTTGTTTAATCGTGCTTGCTAGTTTCATGGATCACTACGCGACAGCGAGGTTAGGTTATGAGCTAGCAAAGTGATTTTTACCACGACGGTGGATTTGTCTAGATCTTGAACTCTAAGCTGAAGGATTAGCCTCATAGGTAGTTAACATTTGCATCAAAGAAAGGCCTTTATCTTATTTGCCTCTAAAATCCCCTGTCCCTTGAACCGATCCTCATTTCATCTTGCAAAGTTTGCTTCTTTAGTTTCTGTTTCTTTCTTTCCTTAGCTAGATCTAGTTTTACTGTTGAGTCTTCTATCGTTGTGGCAGTAGGGTAGTAGACCATCTCCTCTTAAACCGTTAAATATTTCTTAGCTTGTAAAAGAATCTCATAAATGTAGTAGCTTGAACCTTTCCATCGGATTGATAAGACCCATAACCTATACTACATTCGGTTATAAGTAGTGGGTCATTGATTAAGTAGAAATAGCCAAAAGAAACTGCTTATCAATTGGCGCCGTTGCCGATTTGGGTTGATTTCGAGTATTACGTTTCAGATTCTTAGCAAGACTAAGACTTTACTTTAATTTCAGACTCTAATTAAACTTCTTGAGACTTTTTCGCAGGTACTTAAACCAACAACATCAAATGGACAAAGTTCAAGATGCCCAAGCCGAGCCAAATGAGGTACAACGGGATGAAGCCGATATACAGCGTCAACACCGCCTCATCGGAGAATGTGACTCACCAAGCAACTACAGACCAATAATCGGTATTACACCACCCTCGGGTGATGCTGGATACGAGATGAAGAGTAGTATGCTTGCAATGGTTCGGAACAACAAATATCAGGGTGATGCCCTGGACCACCCCCTGGACCACCTTGATGATTTTGAGAAGATTTGTTCTTTGACAAAACAAGAAGGAATTTCGGAAGATGGATTCAAGTTAAGACTTTTCTCATTTTTACTTGGAGGAAGAGCTCACCAATGGAAAAAGACACTGAAACCGGGATCTATAACAACTTGGGATGAATGTAAACGAGCCTTCCTCAAGAAATTCTTATCACCGTCAAGAACAGCAAAACTGAGACTTGACATCTCCACGTTTACACAACTCGAAGATAAGAGATTCAATGAAGCTTGGGACCGTTTGAAAGGGTATACACTCAAATGCCCTCATCACGGCTACTCAAGCTCTTCACTACTCAGTATCCTATATAGAGGTGTGTCAAAGAAATATAGAGATCAGCTGGATACTGCAAGCAACGGAATCTTCTTTGGCCAAGACGTGGATGCTGGGATGAACCTAGTCGAGAATATGGCCACAAGTGATAGCAATTACGAGGATGACATTGACAACGAAACAACAGAGCTGAACAAGCCGAGGAAAAGCGAGGTAATGCAATTACAAGCCCGTTTGGATGCTTTGCTAAAAGGACAACACGTCCAAGATGCTAAGATAGCAAGTATCAGGGTCATCCTGACGGAAACTAGCCGATATGGGGAACCAAACTCCATCAACGAACAAAGACAATATGGGGACCCTACAATTTCGGATATACATCCTCAGCTAGCTCCGCCGTACAATGCCAATGCTTATACTCAGCAAGCTTACACTCCTACTCCTCAATATTACCATCAACAACAGCCATATCCTCCACCATATGCCCCACCTCCTTATGGACATTATGGTTACTATCCACAACAACCACAAGAATCGGACATTAAGAACCTGCTCACTCAGCTCGTCCAAAGCCACTGCAGTAGCAACCAGGAGATTAAATCGATCAATTCAAGGTTGGACAAGCAGGAAGCAAATATACGGCTAATCCAACAACCAATCCACTATGAAGCTACTCCACAACCAGCATATATCCAAGTTGTAACCCTACGAAGTGGAAAAGTCTTACCACCAAGAGTTCAAGAACTGCCACTTAGCGAGGACGCTGCGATACAAGTTGGGGGGGGGGGGGGCAGTTTTGAAAAATCAAAAGTTGACAACGAGGTATAAGAAGTTCAAGAGAGTGTTGAAGATCAGCTCTTCACCAAACTCAGGGAACAGAATATCGGGATCAAGCCAAAACCTGTCCGTTGTGAGAAACCCAAAGTGCCACGATTTGTTCCTCCTGCATATAAGCCTCCTTACCCTTTCCCAGGAAGATTCAAGAAAGAACTCCTCGAGAAATACAAGGCACAATTTGAAGAACATTTGAGGAAAGTGGAACTCACCATGCCTCTCATGGATGCTTTGGCCTTGGTACCGCCATACCAAAAATTCATAAAAGATGCAATCCTTGGAAGGACAAAAGAACTCCAAGGGATGGTGGTAATGACACATGAGTGCAGCGCCATTATTCAGAAGAAGGTAGTGCCAAACAAGTTGGAAGATCCTGGAAGTTTCACCCTTCCATGTTCAATTGGTCCCCTCACATTTAACAACTGCCTTTGTGATCTTGGGGCAAGTGAGAGCCTCATGCCAATGTCAATAGCTAAGAGGCTCCGCTTTACAACCTACCAGCCAAGTCGAATATCTCTGATACTAGCAGACCGATCTGTGAGACTACCCAAGGGACTACTCGAAGACGCTCCCATCCGGATTGGTGATATCGAGGTATCAACTGATTTTGTGGTGCTCGAAATGGATGAAGAACCACGAGATCCTCTTATCCTTGGCAGACCTTTCTTGGCTACGGCAGGGGCAGTGATCGATGTAAAAAAAGGAAAGATCGAGCTGAATCTCGGAAAGGATATCATACTCAAGTTTGATATAAGGGAAGTAATGAAGAAGCCTACCATAGGAGAAAAAGTCTTATGGGTGGACACATTAGATAAGCTAAACGATGAGCTTTTTGAAGAACTTTCCTTAAAAGACCCGCTGCTAGTTGTTTTGACAAAGGAGAAAAAGCGGCATGGACATATAGAGCAAGAAAGTGAAGTCTATGTCATGCATATTGATGCAAGAAGAGCCGTTGAAGATGATGAATTCCCCGAAGACCTCGAGCACGGAAGGCATAAGATCGTTTGGGGAACAAAGAAAGGAGCATATCGGGATCAAGCCGATAAGGATGTACCGAGCTCGGGCGAGCATTGCATACGCGGGGATTGGAGCGAACTTGATGCTCCAAAACTCGAGCTCAAGCCACTACCAGATGGGCTAAGGTACGCTTTCTTGGGACTCAACTCCACGTACCCAGTTATTGTGAATGAGGATCTAAGTGATGATGAGCTAAATTCACTCCTTAAGGAGTTGAGAAAGTATAGAAAAGCCCTTGGGTACTCACTAAGTGACATCAAGGGTCTTTTACCAACACTTTGCACTCATAGGATTCACTTAGACGATGAAAACACGTCTTCCATTGAACACCAAAGACGTCTAAATCCAAATTTAAAGGAAGTGGTCAAGAAAAAAAAATTAAAACTTTTGGAGGCCGGCGTGATATACCCCATCAGTGATAGCACTTGGGTATCTCCTGTCCATGTGGTACCTAAGAAAGGGGGTATCACTGTCGTAAAGAATGAAAAAGAAGAGTTAATCCTTACTAGGACAATAACCGGTCATATGATGTGCATTGATTATAGAAAACTTAATTCAGCCACTAGAAAAGACCACTTCCCCCTCCCTTTCATCGACCAAATGCTGGAGAGGCTAGCTAACCATCCATACTACTGTTTTCTGGATGGCTATAGCGGCTTCTTTCAGATACCGATTCACCCAAACGACCAAGAGAAAACCACATTCACATGCCCGTATGGTACCTTTGCATATCGAAGGATGCCATTTGGGTTATGTAATGCACCAGCAACCTTCCAAAGATGTATGATGTCTATTTTCTCTGACTTTATAGAGGAAATGGTAGATGTGTTCATGGACAATTTTTCTGTGTATGGTTGCTCTTTTGGTGTTTGTTTGTCGAATTTGTGCAGGGTTCTCAAGCGATGTGAAGAGACAAACTTAGTACTGAATTGGGAGAAATGCCATTTCATGGTCAAAGAAAGGATAGTGCTTGGTCACAAGATATCGAAGAGAGGTATCGAGGTCGATAAGGCCAAGATATAGGTCATGATGCATTTGAAGCCACCCACCACAGTGAAGGAAATTCGTAGCTTCCTAGGGCATGCAGGCTTCTATAGGAGGTTCATCCGTGATTTCTCCAAGATTGCTAGACAACTCACTAGGCTCTTATGCAAGGAAGCCGAGTTTATCTTCGATGAGGATTGCCTTCAAGCGTTCACTTCGATCAAGGACGCTCTTGTGAGTGCTCCCATAGTCCAAGCCCCTGATTGGGATCTACCATTCGATATTATGTGTGATGCAAGCGACTATGCCGTGGGTGCTGTTCTCGGACAAAGAAAGGACAAGAAGTTACACGTGATCTACTATGCAAGTCGGACGCTAGACGATATCCAAGTGAAGTACGCCATGACCGAGAAAGAGTTATTGGCAGTTGTGTTTGCCTTTGAGAAATTCATAAGCTACCTGGTGGGATCAAAAGTGATTGTTTACACGGATCATGCTGCACTAAGGTACATCTATGCGAAAAAGGACACCAAACCGAGGTTGCTAAGATGGATTCTCCTGCTCCAAGAATTTGACATGGAGATCTTGGACAAGAAGGGAGTAGAGAACGGTGTAGCTGATCACTTATCCCGGATGAAGATAGAAGATTTGATTCCTATAAATGACGCCCTACCAGAAGAACAACTCATGATAGTAAATGTCCTCGGAGGAATGTACCAAGTGAATAAGTGTTTGGAAACCGTAGCCAGCATGGAAGAGAACACCATTCCTTGGTATGCAGACTACATCAACTACTTGGAGAGAGGGGACATCCCAAACGACCTCGATGCTTACCGAAGGAAGAAGTTCTTCAAGGACATTAACTATTTTTTCTATGACGAGCCGTATCTCTTCAAAAGAGGGTTAGATGGGATCTACAGAAGATGTGTATCTTAGGGAGAAGCGAAAGGGATCTTGTTCCATTGTCACGGTTCAGCCTATGGTGGTCACTTTGCCACGTTCAAAACCGCAACAAAAATCTTACACACAGGATGATGGCCGAGTTTATTCAAGGACACTCACGAGTATGTCTCCTCTTGCGAGGCTTGCCAAAGAAAAGGGAACATGAGCAAGCGGGACGAGATGCCACAAAACCCGATATTGGAAGTCGATATCTTTGACGTTTGGGGAATAGACTTCATGGGACCATTTCCCTCCTCTTACGGCAACAAATACATATTAGTTGATGTTGATTATGTCTCAAAGTGGGTCGAAGCCGTTGCCAGCCCCACCAACGATGCAAAGGTTGTACTAAAGCTATTTAAGTCAACTATCTTTCCAAGGTATGGGATCCCAAGAGTAGTGATAAGCGACGCTGGTAGTCATTTTATCAACAAGTTGTTCGAAAGCCTCCTAAAGAAGCACGGGGTCAAACACAAGGTGGCCACACCGTACCATCCACAGACAAACGAGCAAGTCGAGATATCCAATCGCGAGATCAAGGCGATATTAGAAAAGTCGGTCGGAGCAACAAGGAAAGACTGGTCAGCAAAGTTGGACGACGACGCTCTGTGGGCATACCGAACTGCTTTCAAAACACCCATAGGGTGATCTCCTTACGCCCTCCTCTATGGTAAGGCGTGTCACTTACCCGTGGAACTCGATTACAAAGCTCTATGGGCCATCAAACTCTTGAATTTTGACATCAAGACAGCTCAAGAGAAGAGGCTGATGAACCTTCACGAACTGGAAGAAACTCGGTTGGAAGCATTCGAGAGCTCTCGGATCTACAAGGAGAAAACGAAGGCTCTCCACGACAAGAAAGTCAAGCCCAAGGAGTTCGCACCAAGGGATCAAGTGCTGCTGTACAATTCAAGACTGAGGCTATTCCCCGGAAAGCTGAAATCAAGATGGTCTGGTGCATTCACGATCAAGGAAGTCTTGCCATACGGAGCTGTAACACTTGTGGGCAAAGAAGGAGAGGATTACACAGTAAACGGGCATAGACTCAAGCCATACCTGGGAAGTGAGAAATACCAAATTTGGGAGGCAACCGTGGTTCGTCTCCTAGACCCCAACACAGCCTAAACGGCTAGAAAAAGTCAAGCTATGAGACTTTAAACAAAGCGCTCTTGTGAGGCACCCCCAAGCTTATCCTTTTACCTTATTTTGTTGTTCTTCTCTCTTTACTTTACATTCTCAAGAATAATTATAAGTGGAATCGATGATTTAGATATTAGGACGTGGGATATCGGGGAGCCATAATGGGAAGAAGACTGAAAGAAGTGGTCATTACAAGCGTGAAATCCACGTACCGGCCAATGTGAACGACGTACCCTCAGATATCGGAACGGGATTACGGTCTAAAATCGTTATAGAAACATGATCTGGCTGGTACAAACGGGTTCACCCCCTAATGATCACCTGGATACAGTCGCGCCCGTCTGCAATTCACTGAACCACACGATACCGGACTCCTCCAACGGTCACAGACCGACATAACCAAGGGTACCACTCTCAAACCATTGTACATAAGCATTTTTATTTTTATTTTTGCTTTTTGCTTGAAATTTTGCATTTTCCTAGGACCGTATTCTTTCTCTCACACAGGGACTGTGTGATTTAAGTTTGGGGGAGTACATAGTACATGCGTTCACATAGATTAGACATCATGCATTCATCAAATTTGCATAGAAAAACACAAAAAATTGAAATTTTTTGAAAATATATCCCACAAAAAGATTCATATAGTTGCATTTCCATACTAGGATTGAGTCTAGATACATTCATTTAGGATTCATGAGCATTCGCATAAGGTGTTAAGTATGATGAATCCTTGTAAATAGCCATTTTTAAGTCATGAATTCAATGCCTTAGTTCTTGTTTGTTTGATACATTTTGGATTAGACTGAGCTTAAGGCAGCACCACGTTTTGAATTCGTCTTGTGAAATTCGGTCTTAGCTTGATGCATTGTGATTTGAACAAATTCCCTAATGAACTTGAACTGTTAAACTAAAAATTTAATTATCTTGTTCATGTTTGTCGATTAACTAATAGATTTCACTTGGACTCTCTTTCCCTTTTGACCACTCTTCTGCTAGTCCAAGTACCAAACCACACCCAAAACCTAAACCTCCGTTTTAAACCATAAACACTTTTGTGAGAACATGTGAGGCCTTTGTACCATTTTCGAATCTTCGTAGGAAAAAAGTGTTGGGTTTAGGCCGACAAGGTTGGATTTCCATGTAGACGTTGGCTCACAACTCGAGTCAACACTATGTTAGGTGATGTAGATGCTAAAACGGCTTGATACCGAAATTTGAGGCCGATATTTCTGGTTAGACTAGGGGGGGGGGGGGGGGGTTGGGTTCCGATTGCTGATATATTGACAGAAAAGGGAAAGGAAGGAAACCAATGAGTCAGACGGGGACATGTATAAGGGAGATGGCGTTAACGCCAAAGGTGAAAGAAGGTCAATCAACAAAGTCTAAATCCGGCCAAATAACGCCAAAGGTGAAACACAAGGAACGCACACAAGGAGCCAGAAATCCGAAACCGATCTCCAACAAAGAAGAAGTCCCCCGAAAATGACCAGGAAAGGTAATATCGAGGAGTAATAACGGGTATAAGGCGAAATGCCAAAGCAAAGGGTACCTTAGGAAGGGAGAATTAGACTAAGGTAGAAAACAAAATAGGTACTTGGGTAGATGGGAATCTATCCTTGTATGCATCCATTGGTTTTTACCCTTAGCATTTTGCATTAAGAAGATTCCTTTCACGAGTGATCCCATTTAAACACTTAACCCGTTCGCACTACGAGTTCATATTTACCTCGTGACATTACCCTGAACCAAGTGAGTTGATTGATAGGCATGAATGAGATCCACGCTTTAAATTTTCTAATAAATGTGAAAGGGAATTGGGAATTTGAATGTGCATCTAAGTTGAGATTGATTTTGCTTGATGTTGAGATGAATGTGGCTAAGGCTTTTTGGTTAGGTAGAATTCAACCTGCATCCTAGAAACCTGAACTCAGACATTGAATTGATTTCTTTTAGATGGCGTTTTGGATTCAAACTTACACTTTTTCTTTTAAAACCTCACCCCTCCGGTTGGCTTTGGCTTGAGGACAAGGAAAAAGGCAAGTTTGGGGGTGTTGATATCTCTGTAAATTACATGTTTTTAGCATACATTTCATGCTAGTTAGGACCTCATTCATGCACTTTCATCTTAGTTTTCATCACATATTCACTCATGTTAAGTCTAGATGCATTATGATAGGTCTTTGCATATTCTTGCATGTTTTGGAGTGTTTTCTTAGGTGCTTTGAGAATGAGGATGGTCTAAAGAAGAAATCAAGAAGGGAGATCTCAAAAGAAGGGTGGACAGATGATATCGAGCACGGATCACGACCCCTTGGTCGATATGGACAAGCACATGATGAACCTCGACGAGTAGTAGCGACTTGGTCCTGAAAGAGGCACCCCGGAGCGAAGATCCAGCAAGAGGATTCAATGAAGACGGATATCGGAGCAAGGCAACGAGAAGTCCCCGATCCAAGTGGAAAGGAAGACGAGTCATCACGACATGATCCTGAAGCACTTGCTCGATATGGAGACTGCTCGAAGAATCACAAAGAGATAGCATATCGGCTTGCTCACCACGACATGAAGCTGATACGCTACAGTTCAAAAGAGTACCATTTCGGGAAAGTAGTCCCAACGTTTTAGGTTTTTCCTCTTTCATGTATAAATACTTTGTCCCCCACGCCTATCTCTCTATCACTCGTTCCAGATTTAGTTTTTCTGTCTTTCTGGTTATCAAGAACTCTTAGTTTTTCCACCATAAAAGCTTGTTTTCAAAGATTGATCTTTTATGATATTTTGAAGTTTACAAGTATTGTTTCATAGCATTTTCTTGTAAAAGCTTCTTTCTTTCCTTGTTATTAACTATCTTACGACCATGAGTTACCTTGTTATCCTTATGGATCTAGTGGTTTCTCTAATGGTGTGTGAGTATTTCATATCGGTTTAGGGGATGAGGTTAGGGTAAACGAGTTAAAGGTCCGATCTTTGATGCATGTCTATGCTTAAACCAACTTAATCCTTTCTTATTTGACACTTTTAATGCTTAGTCATTTTCGCTATTTGATTTCTGTCATCTAGCTTCTTTAAACAAACGCCATGTTTGAATGTTTGCAAGGACCAATCTCATAAGAGATCCGCTCATCCTAGCCTAAGGGATTAGATGCCTAGGGAGCGTTTTGGCAATAGTAGAGTTGTTTAATCGTGCTTGCTAGTTTCATGGATCACTACGCGACAGCGAGGTTAGGTTATGAGCTAGCAAAGTGATTTTTACCACGACGGTGGATTTGTCTAGATCTTGAACTCTAAGCTGAAGGATTAGCCTCATAGGTAGTTAACATTTGCATCAAAGAAAGGCCTTTATCTTATTTGCCTCTAAAATCCCCTGTCCCTTGAACCGATCCTCATTTCATCTTGCAAAGTTTGCTTCTTTAGTTTCTGTTTCTTTCTTTCCTTAGCTAGATCTAGTTTTACTGTTGAGTCTTCTATCGTTGTGGCAGTAGGGTAGTAGACCATCTCCTCTTAAACCGTTAAATATTTCTTAGCTTGTAAAAGAATCTCATAAATGTAGTAGCTTGAACCTTTCCATCGGATTGATAAGACCCATAACCTATACTACATTCGGTTATAAGTAGTGGGTCATTGATTAAGTAGAAATACCCAAAAAAAACTGCTTATCAATTGGCGTCGTTGCCGATTTGGGTTGATTTCGAGTATTACGTTTCAGATTCTTAGCAAGACTAAGACTTTACTTTATTTTCAGAGTCTAATTACACTTCTTGAGACTTTTTTGCAGGTACTTATAGCATTGCAATATTCTTTGGGGTTTGGCTCGGGTTTACCGGGCAAGGAAGCTTGAGCTCGTGTAGAAGATGAAGCAATATCCTTGTTGTTCTCCATTTGCTTGATCTTAGAACTCAAGGTGTCAAACTTAGAGTTAAGGTCAATGTAAGAGCAATCCAACTTGTTGTGAATTTCAGCCATCTTCTTACTCACATTCATAGCACTACTTTCTTGACCTTGGAGAATTTGTTGGAGAACATTCCTCACATCCAAATCTTGTGCAAAACCCGGTGGAGGACCTTGCTTGAACTAAAAATTCCCTTGATATCCTTGAATGTTCCCTTGGTTCCCTTGATAGTTGTTCTTGGGAACATAACCTTGTTGTTGTTTGAAAGGAACACATGGTTTTTGTTGAGCCCCTTTACCTTGGTTTTGGGGAGGGTAGACTTGATCTTGAGGATTCTCCACATTTCTGCTCCTATAAGAAAGATTGTTGTTCCTATAGTTGTTGTTGTAACCTTGTTGGTAACCTTGGCCACCCACATAGTTGACCTCTTCTTGGCAATCCTCATTCAACTCTTATTGAACCCCCTTGACTTTCATCATGGTCACCCACAACGTGAACATATTTTTGTGAAGCTTAAAGCAACTTATCCATTTTCTCATTAAGAGACTTCAGCTCTTTCCTTCTTTGGTCCTCATAAACACCATCACCTCTAGAAGATCTATCATAGTCTTCACCATAATTGTCATCACTTTTGGCAAAGTTTTCCACAAGTTCAAGATCTTCATCCACATCTTTGCCCAAGAAGTTGCCATTACTTGCTGTGTCTAGAAGCATCCTAAACATGGGGAGAACTCCACGGTAGAGTGTGCTCAAGAGAGTTTCTTCGGAGAGGCCATGATGTGGGCATTGGGTTGTATAACCCTTGAATCTTTCCCAAGCTTCACAAAAGCTGTCATTGGTCTATTGGGTGAAGCTAGATAGCTCATTGCTCAACCTTGTTGTCCTTGTGTTGGAGAAGAACTTGGCAAGAAAAGCCTTCTTGCATTGATCCCATGAAGTGATGGAACCTCTTGGAAGTGTCTTCTCCCATTGATGTACCTTGTCTCCAAGAGAGAAAGGGAATAACCTCAACTTGAACCCATCTTCGGATATGCCATTGATCTTGGTCATATCACAAATCCTATCAAACTCATCCAAATGGTCTAGAGGATCCTCCATAGCCAACCCATGAAACTTGTTGTGTTGCACCATCGAAATCAGCCCACTCTTGATCTCAAAGTTGTTGTTCTCAACTGGAGGAGGGGATGATACCTTGGCGATTCGCATGAGTGTTAGGAGTATCTCCAGCCCCAATGTGCCTAGGTGGGCGTGGGGGATGTTGAGGAACCCTAGGGACTTGAGCTTCATTCCCTTGAGCTCCTTGTTGTGGTCCATTACCACCCAATCCTTGTTGGTTATTCATTCCCAAACGCTCTAAGTGTGCTAGGCGTTTTTGCTCTCTTCTTGCAATAGCTACCTTACTCAAGCGGTGTATGTTGTCTAGAGGCTCAACTAGATTGTTGTGTCCACTAGATATCAAGTTCATGCATCTATAGAGACAAAGAGCAAATCAAGCAAGAAAGATTAGTAATCAAAAGAAAAATAAAGCTTAGTCTCAAGTAGAATTAAAATCCTAATGCACGAAACTAAACCCCAAATCGGCAACGGCGCCAAATTAATAATAGGATTTTCCCAGTTCAATTACTCAAACCTACTCATGTCATTGTAGTATTTGAGGATCAATCCAAATCAGGGTTGATTGTAACAATAGGAATGCATAAAACTCCTTAATCTAAGCAAGCATATACTGATTTGTGTTTAACTATCAACCAAAATGATCAAACCAATAAAATCAAGCGACCAAAAAGAACTAGAATCTTAACTAAGCAAATGACAAGCTAATTAAGCACATCAAAGACTAATTAACTACTCATGTCATTGTAGTATTTGAGGATCAATCCAAATCGGGGTTGATTGTAACAATAGAAATGCATAAAACTCCTTAATCTAAGCAAGCATATAAAGATTTGTGTTTAACTATCAACCTAAATGATCAAACCAATAAAACCAAGCAACCAAAATGAAATAGAATCTTAATTAAGCAAATGACAAGCTAATTAAGCAAATCAAAGACTAATTAACTACTCATGTCATCGTAGTATTTGATGATCAATCCAAATCGGGGTTGATTGTAACAATATGAATGCATAAAACTCCTTAATCTAAGCAAGCATATAAAGATTTGTGTTTAACTATCAACCTAAATGATCAAAACAATAAAACCAAGCAACCAAAATGAACTAGAATCTTAACTAAGCAAATGATAAGTTTATTAAGCAAATCAAAGACTAATTAACTACTAAGCAAGATTAACAATTGACTAAAAACAAATCCAAGGATGGGGTTACCAATCTAGGGTGCTTCAAGAACCAATCTATGATGTCAAACAATCACAATATAAGCTATTCCCTAAGCTTAGAACTAAAAAACAAGACTAATCCACTTTCATGGCACTAATCACATCGTTAAACATCCTAATCAAGATCAAACTCTCATTTGTGAAAAGAAAGCTAACAAGCAATATGAAACAGTTCTAAAATGCTAATAAACACCTTAGACAATCACTATCATGAGCCAGGAATGTAAATCCCTTATTTAGTTGATTGGGGAATTTCGTCAAACACCTTGTGGGTGGGAAATTCTCTAAAGTCTAGTTTTAGTTTGATCATGGCTAAACTAGCATTAAGATCACTAAACAAAGAGGGAAATGAAAGAATCAAAGCATAGACATCAAGATTAATCCCTAAAACAACATAAATCTAACCCATCCCTAGACCCTAATGAACTACTCACTAATCATGATTAAATCTCCTAATCCCAAGATGAAAAGTTTATAAACATGATTACAAAGATCCAAAGATGAAAGATTAAGAAAGGTAAAGTCTAAATTCCATAAACTTTTAAAAAGATCTTACAAAATCACTTAGAACCCAAAAGGAAAGATTTTCTAAGCAAAAACAAAAGATACTTAAGAAAAATTAGATTTTTGATATTTATAGTGAATAGTGCAAAACCGGGTCAACCCGGAACAAACCGTGTGTTGACCCGGTTTAAGCCTGGGATCGGAGTGCCACATCGGGCTACCTATGCTGATGGCCAGCCCGATGTGGTTTTAAAAACTCTCTTATTTCCTCTGATTGATCTGCATCGGGCTACGCTGGCCGATGCGTTTGCCCGATGTGGGTTTCTACGAACTCCGGGAGAGGCTGCGCCAGGTTTTGCATCGGTCTGCCTTGCCCGCTGTGATTGCCCGATGTGCTGCTCAAAAAGCTCTGGCTGAGCTGCATCGGGCTACGCTGGCCGATGCGTTTGCCCGATGTAGCTCTCCGAAGTTGGTTCCTTGTTCTGCCTCCTCCACATCGGGCTGCACAGGCCGATGTGTTGCCCAATATGGAGGCAGACGACTTCTGCTCTCCATCTAGCCACTTCTCTTCCTCCTCTTGATCATCCATAAACTCTAAATGGTCCTCCAAGCCTCCAAATCACCTAATAAGGACTCCATATATACAAATATGCAACAAGCTAGGCTAAGACTTACTAAACTCTAATATGAATGCAAATGAGGCTAAAAATAACTAAATGAATGCACAAGTGGATGCAAAACTATCTAAAATGATTGCTAAATTATGCTTAATTATGAGTCTATCAACGCATCCTTACATGTTTTGTGCACCACATTCTCCACAAAAGGCACTAGTTCATGGCCGTCCGACCCACAAATAGAGTCCTTCCTATGCTGGTTAAACCTTATCGGAATTTTTGTAACGATGGCATCAATCAAGTGTAATAAGGAGTACTTCATTTGCTCTTTAAAAACGCTGTTCAAAGATTCTGCACAATTGCTTGTGTATATGTTGTACCTTTCTCCTGTAAAATAATACATTGCCCATTTTGTCACATCAGTCGTTTCATCCAGATACTTGGCCTCAGAATGATAGTTTCTCCTAAAATCACCATAAACCTCGAAGAACTCACCCTCCGTAT
Organism: Alliaria petiolata; assembly: GCA_020283515.1. Taxonomy (NCBI): domain Eukaryota; kingdom Viridiplantae; phylum Streptophyta; class Magnoliopsida; order Brassicales; family Brassicaceae; genus Alliaria; species Alliaria petiolata. The sequence continues at coordinate 431,000,285 of JAHZTW010000001.1, forward strand.
AAATCACACAGCACTCTATGAATTTTTTTGCAACTAAGTCTTTGTTGACATAATATACATGGCCTTTCACATTTTGGGCCAAATGCCATATACAATACCCATGATGCACGCTCGGGTACAGCTGACCTATTGACTTGATGAGGCTTGAATTTCTATCACTAATAAAAACCAATTCAAAAGAGTCTCGTACAATGGTTTTTAGAATTTCGAAAAACCAACTCCAACTGGCATCATTCTCACCATCGAGTACACCAAATTATATGGGATATTGATGACGATTATGATCCTGAGCTGTGGCAAAAATTTGGACACCCCCATATCCATTCTTCAGGAAAGTAGCATCCACACTTATCACTTTCCTCATCACTTTAAACCCTTCAATGCTAGCTCCCAAAGCAATGAGAAAATACTTGAATTTATTTCCTTCGTCCAATTTCACTCTACTTACTGTACCAGACCTTCTCTAACATGTACAAATAACAATACAACAACTTATAACTTTCCTCTGGACTACCACGCACATCAGTAACAACTTGTTTTTTCCCTCTCAACGCGGTGGAATAAGACACTTTCACGCCAACTTTACCTAGAACAAGAGAGATGAGACTTTTAGGAGCCGGGTGACCATTTGTCCTGGATAATCTTCATGCAAAACATATGCAACTAATCATAGTGTGCCTTTTCTCTTACTGTTGTTTGTGCTCGCACTAGACCGAGAGCATGTATGCATCTTTGTGTACACTCTAACCGAAAAACATTATGAGTTTGCAACATTTGCAGCTCGTAAATGTCATTTACTTCTTCTTTCCCAACATTTTAGCACTAACCTCTTCTTAACCGACTTGACTACAGCATAACCAAAATAATTCTGAAATGCAGCTCTATCCACCAAATCTTGAAGTGCCTTCTTATTTCTAAATTCCTTACCAATTTATATACCCATACTATCTTCCCATTCCTCAAACTGACTATCTTCTACATCATGTGGAAGTTCAACATATTCATCATCCGACCTACCTCTCCACTTACATCATCCTCTCTAGTAGCATCATCATCCTTAGTAACATCATCCACCCTAGTAACACCATCCTCCCTATTAGCATCATCCTCCACTCCCCCCCATGATGTTGTTCATTGCCTACATAAAGATTCATTGCACCAGCGATAGCATTCATTTCATCATCTCTTCGATGCAGCTCGTCATAGTTCACACCAAAAGAACTTACTCGGACAACTCTTGAAAGTTCCTCGGACAATTTGATCACCTCCACATGCAAAACACATCTACGTTGGTCTTTATCCATGGTGGTTAAAAAAACATAAACATCCTTATCATCCACAATATCTGAAATTATGTCATAGTCCATTAACCGTGGATTGAATTTCATTCTCAATTTCGTCCCATTTTCATCTATCCCAACCTTCTTGCATATTTTACCTTCTAACATCAACTTTGTTATCTCCTTCATAGATGTCTTAAACGATAAACCATAGACGCGACCTTAATAATTAAAATGTACATTTACGTTTGTCGTCATTTTCCTGTAAAATGAATAGAAATTGGATTAAATATGATGATTTCAATAATACAAGTTGTACTAGTAATACAGTAAAACCAGTTGTACCCAGTTGTCCAATCGCTGTAAATCAAATTGAATAATTTCCCAAAATCGAAATCAATCTAATTGCAATCGCAAAACCCTAAAATGATTTGAACCAATGTGGAATGAATCCGTTCCTCATCTTTTCCTCCTAACCCATGGTTCGTGGTGGAAAGAAAGGATGAAGAGCTTGAAGCATAGATCTCAAAAGATGGCCTAACTAGCTCTCTAAACATCCATGGCGTTTGGGAAAGGATGAGCTAGCCTCTTGGATTTGGATTTAAGGGATCTCCTAAATCTTTTTCGGACAAGGAAATCCCTGAGATCTCTCTCGGACTTTTATTACACAAGAGACTGTGTAATTTAAGTTTGGTGGAGAGGTTGAGAGATTTGACTTGTGTTTTGTGATCTTATTTTTCTTTCTCATGCATTCTTGAGTCTCATGCATACATCTATGGCATAGAAAAAACCAAAAAAATTGGAAAAATTTCGAAAATTTCAAAAAAAAAATAGCATGTAGTTGCATTTGCATTTGTCACATAAGTAGGATTGAGTCTAGCTTCCATATAGATTTGCATTCTTGCATAGGGGACAATGATGATTTTTCCTTGTAAAGTGTTTAGCTCATGAATTAGTTCAATGCCCTAGTTAGTAGTTGTTTGATGCTTTGTGTGCAAATTTTGAAAGTTAAAGTTGAACCCTACTTGGACCTCACCATTTTAAATTCAAGTTTTAATTGAAGCAAGCTTTGAATAGAAACCAACTCTCTTGAACTTGAACCTAATTTGAACAAGTAATTATCATGGTTATGCATTGCTAGAAAACTTGTGGATACCATATACATATTTGGGTTATCTTCTTTCCTTTTACCACTCTTGTTAACCCAAATAGCCGACTCTCATCTTTAGAGCGGTTGAAAACGAACTCCCTAACTAAGCTTCCTTTGAAACATCTTCCTTATTGAGTGCATTAGGCCTTTTTGTTCTTGTGAACTTAGCAAAAAGTGTTTAGTTTATAGCGACAAGGATAGGTTTCCATGTAGTTAGCTCGAAAACAATGAGCTAGATGATATGATAGGATTCTTGGGTGGGGATTTTGGCTTGATATTCGATGTGGAACAAGTAAGGTGGGCGAAGTTGAGATGGTGAAAGGGGGAAAACGAAAATATTTTGGAACAAGTGTTGGCATTGTATATTATGCTCTAAGTGTTAAGAAAAGAGAAGAAATCCTCTAGAAATGAAAAGTAAAAGAGCCAAGAAAAAGAAAAAAATATGGCTAAGATAAGATAAGAAAGAGGATAGCAAATTGTGAATGAAAAGAGAAAGAGCTTTAAGTAAAAGTGTGCCAACACTTGAGGTTGAAGAAGAAGTTTTCCCCAAGTGCTTAAAAGAGAAAAGGAGAATGTGGTTTGAGCTTATGGGATTGGCGAATTGCCTTGTAATGGGTAGCTTAGGTTGGACTTGGTGAGTGAGCTTAAAAGAAAATGAGAGTGAAGACAATTGTGTTACAAAGGGTAGATGGAAGTTTGTCCTTGTATGCATAGGTTGCTTTTTACTCTTAGCATTTTGCCAAAGTTCACTTGTTCATTGAGAGATCCCTTGCATTGGAACCCCATGAAGTTGAGATCATTTTTATCTCAAAACCTTACCCAAAAACCAAACAAGTTTTCTAGCATTGTATGATTCATGATCCATGGTTACTACTTAATGAATGTTAAAGAGTTGGTGAAAATGAATGCTTGTGTAGGTTGAGGCTTGGGTTCACTTGAATGAGTATGGGTATGGCTAGACCTTTTGGAGTAGAAATTTGCATAAAGAGCATCCTAGAACTACTAACTAGGACCATTGAATTGATTCTTTTGCTTAACACCTTTGGATTTGAGTCCCCACTTTCAAACCTCTCTCCTTAGCTTGTGTTTCATTTGCTTGGGGACAAGCAAAAGGCAAGTTTGGGGGAGTTGATATGTCTATATTTTGCATCATTTTAGCATCCATTTAGTATAAGTTTCTCATCATTTAGGAGTCTAATATAGCATCATTGTGTTGCATTGTATCATTTAGAGTCCTAGAGTGTTTTTGCATAGTCCTTGCATGTTTTGGTGCATTTGGAGTCTTGATCAGGTAACATGGATGCTGTGGAGGCAACAATGGAGTTGGAGAGGAATGGCACATCACTTGGAAGAGCAAGAAGTTGCCAAAAAGATGGAGAAGAAGAATCCTGAAGAAGTTTCGACCAGAAGTTTCGACGTAGCTGACCGAAACTTCTCTCCAGGACGATGTTTCGACCAGAAGTTTCGACGTAGCTGGCCGAAACTTTCCTCCAGGGTGAAGTTTCGACGAGTAGTTTCGGTGAACCTCGTCGAAACTTATCCAGACGCGTGAAGATGATCGACGCTTGAAGACCCGTTCGACGACTCTGTTCGACGAAGCTTCGTCGAAACTTTCCTCCAGGGTGAAGTTTCGACGAGTATGTTCGACGAACCTCGTCGAAATTCTCCCAGACGAATCTTCTTTGTCTACCCTTTGGGTCCCTCCTATAAATACTCTTTAGACCTAATTTTTTATCCCAACTTTTATTCTCTTGTTCTTAGCTTAAACTTTTAGCCACCTTGGGCAAATACTTTGTTTAAGCTTGAATCTTTTGAGTTTAATGCATTATCTTTCTTAGATTTCTTGTTTTATCTTTCTCTAATCATGTTTAACCTTTCTCTAATCTTTGATTTGATGGGTTTAAGTATGGTTAGTGAGTAGTTCCTTAGAAACTTGGGGATGGGTTAGATTTAGGGTTTTCTAATGGATTAATCTTGCAATCTAGGATAGATTCTTTCATTCTCTCTTCTTATTAAGTGATTCCTAATGCCAAATAGCTAATCTTTGCTATTTTGGATCATAAGCATTTCATACACCCACCAAGTGTTTGATGAAATGCTTGAACCAACTTAATAAGAGATTTACATTTCTAGCCTAAGACATTAGTTGTCTAGAGTGTTTATCATGCCATTTAGACTTGAATTTAATGCTTGTTGATTATCCTAATGCTAAAACATCATTAGTTCATTAGGGTGATTAAGAAAGGGATTAGTGCCACACATCATGGTTTAATCTTAATTAAGTGTTCTAGGCATAGAGTTAGCTTGATTAGTTGCTTAAATGATTGCAAGGTTGTCCATTTAGTTTCCCAAGTCAATGATTCCATCCCTAGGTTTCGTTTTTAGCCAATTGATAATCTTGATTAGTAGTAATTGCTTGATTAGTGCTTGATTAGTGTTAATTAAGGCTTAGTTTCATAATATTTATCTAGTAGTGTTCCTCTTAGTTTGTGTTTTGCTTTTAATTGTTGCTTGTGACTTGAATTTGTTAATTTAGCTTAGCTTAGACCAAACTTTGCATTCTTATTGAATCATCTCCCAAAATGGATTGATATCTCAAGTATTGCAATGATATGAGTAATTGAGAAATTGCTTGCAAGAGATAAAAACTCTTGTTTCACCCACCCATGCGTTTAACTTGAAATACAACGGGGTGTGGATCGACATGACTCACTCGATCTTCGAGCTAAGATCGACCTACGGATCGATCGACTCACTCGATCTTCTCCAAAACGACCTCAGGATCGACCTGGAGCTCGATCCAAGACGTGTATCCCCAAACACGAAGGATCCTGAAACGAGGAGGATACTCGATCTGAGAGTCGATTTAAATTAGATCGACCCAACGATCGAGTAAATCATGCGATTTCGGACAGAATGGGCATGAGATCGAGGTCAAGATAGACCGGTTTGACTTGATCTCATGCCGAGGTTAGTTTAAATTTTCCAATTTCTTTCTCCTTCCTTCTCATTTTAAATTTGAATTTTGGTCAAGGCTGGCTCCTTTGACCATGGAAAACCGTGCCTTGACCATAACTTTCAAAAACCACTTTTTGAATGAGTCCAAAATTTTCTTCTTTATAAAACCCCACATGCACACTCTCCATTCACCTAGATACAAACTTATTTTTAAGAAAAATAGAGAGAGAGAGTGTGAGTTTCGGTTTTGCAAAGAAGAATGCATCTAGTATCCAACCAATTTCAAAGGTATTTCAAAATATTTGAATTACATAATCGGAATTCCTTTTTCTTTGAATGTTTGGATATTATTTGCTAGGGATTAGGATTAATTTTTAGAAATATCTAAATATTAGAGAATTTTTCTTGATTTAGTCTTATCTCAAGAGATTTTCCTCTTCTATTTATTGATATATTTAAAACTATCCCCAAAAATCTAGGGCTTATATGCATTAGGGCTTAAAGATTTTCTCTCTTTGCTGTGTTTTTCTCTCTTTACCGTCGCCTATACTCACTTTCTCCTTGAGGATTTGAATCTCAGGTACCATGGCACCAAAGAAGAGAAGCAGAGGTTTGGAAACACAAGAGGAAACACAACAAGTGGTGGAAGAATCGGTCAAGTGGAGTAAGGAAGAGAGGAAAACAAAGAGGAGGCTAGAGAGGTTGCGGTTTGAGCCTACAAAGTTTGCAATTAGGGATCTCTTGCAAATGCTTGGATTGTTGGGTGCGTTTGATGAGTTTCTCAGATATATGGGTCTTGCTTGCCTATCAAGGATGGATTGCCCAACTTACCCCGAAGCCACGCTCGACTTCCTCTCCACCTTGGACTTCACATATGAAGATCCAAGTATCCAAACTCCATCCGAGGGGCAAGTCACGTTCAAGATAAGGAGGCAAGCTTACCATCTCTCTATCCCCGAGCTATGTCAAGCTTATGGTCTCAATGCTGCAGCCTCACTTGTGGAGTTCCCCCGGTTCAAATCGGCAAGTGACTTATGTGACTTGATTAGCGATGGAGACTACAAGTCCAACACCGCAAAGATCAAGAAGGTCTGAAATCCTTTGCTAAGGTACACCCTCAAGCTGCTGGCCAACACATTCAGTGGGAGATCCACGACGGCAACAGTGACAAGGAACGAGCTATGCTTCCTCTTCCAAGGGGTTAAGAAAATTTTGTGCGATAGTGAGGAGAATGAAGAGCCGATGGAGGATGATCTTGGTGAAGACGTGAATTACGGATGCATATTGCCTTCTTTCTTGGTCAAATACAAGGCTTGGGAAATAAGGTGCAAGGCTACTTCAGCGCTCATTGGTGGTTTTCTCACGCCATTGTTCATCCAAGCCATAGTGCGTCTCTCGGATTTTGAGCCTTCTGTGGAGCATGCATACATGGATCAAGTCTACATGAGCAACACCGATTCCTTGGGACCTACTCCAGCGCCAGGCTTCTATGCCTACTTGTTCTATGGTGAGAACAATGCGAAGAAGACTTGCATCTTGCCTAATCCGAGAGAGACTCTACTTGATAGCATCGGTCAAATAGAGTTCTTGCCGAGTGATGAAGAATTCTATGCTCCTCTGGGAAGCACAGCAGCACCACCTCAGCTCACCCATTCATCCTCGGAGTCTCCTGCCACAGATGATGAAATGCCCTCAAGGCTTGAGCTCCCGTAGCTCGACTATGAGCTGCGCACCAAGGCCGAGAAGTTCCTTGCTTCGGTTGTTGAAATCCAACGCAAGGTGAACAAGTGGCAAGGCAAGATGATCAAGAAACTTGCCAAGAATATCAAGGTCCTACAAGTTGATAGCTCATCGGAGATGGCCTTGAGTGATGAAGTTGAGCAAATGGGCGAAACGATGAGGAGACACTCAACCGGAGGTGTGGCGATCCGTGAGCCTCAAGACGATAACCAAGCTGGGCGCCTTTCTCTACACCAAGGCACAGCCAGGAGCAAGGACAAGGGGATACTTCAAGACACTCCAAGGAAGAGCAGGAGGACCGGAGCAACCTCAAGCTCCGGTCATGCCTAGCTCCGAGGTACCCAAACTCAACCTTTGTACATATCATGCATTTTTAATTTTTGCTTTTTGGAATTTGGTCTCCTCTTGGACTTGTTTGACACCGAGACATTGTCATTCAAGTTTGGGGGAGAATATGTGCTTTGACATATTTTTTTTTGGATTTTATTTTGTGTTAGCATATTTGAGTCTTCATGCATGCAAAAATTGCATAGAAAAATACAAAAAAATCATAAAAATTTCAAATATTTCAAAAACAATTTTCATATAGATTGCATTTGCATTGTAAAATATTGTAGGATTAAGTCTAGATTTTTATCATATAGGTTGCATCATTCATATGCATAGGGGGCAATGATACAAAAAATTCCTTGTAAAGTGTTTTTAAGCTCATGTTTTGGTTCAAGGCCCTAGTTAGTAGTCCTTTGATGCTTTGTGCAAATTTGAAAATGAAGTTCTAACCATCTTTGGACCATTTGTCTTTATTTTCTTGGCTTAAAGTTGAAACAAACATGAATTGAATCCTTTCCTATCAAGAGAAACCTTAACTTGAATTTTGAATTATCATACTTGTGCATTTGAAAAAGAATACATGGATCACATATACATATTTAGGCTTTCTTATTCCCTTCACCACTCTCTTGTAAGCCTAAATAGAACACCACACCTTAACCCTTACCCTTCTTTCAAGCCAAAATTCTTGTGTGATTGCAAATTGTGAGGCCTTATTTTTTATTGAACTTGGCATAAAGTGTTAGGTTTAGGGCGACATGTTTAGGCTCTCATAATGATGCTAGCTTTGCATAGTGAAGCAAGTTTTAGGCTTGATTTGGGGTGGGAGTTCAAGGGTATTAATAAAGATGCTTACCTTGTTTCGGGTTTGAGAAAAGAATGGTGATTTGGAATTTGAATTAAAAGGGAAAACATAGTTTGAAGTGGTGAGTCTTGATTGCATTGAATATAAGCTCAAGTGTTTAAAAGGAGAAAGGGTTAGCTCTCTTATTAAAAAAAAAGAGAAAAGAAAAGAGCCAAAAGGCCAAACAATAAAAAATTTATGTGAAAAAGAGAGAGAGCTAACCCTTAAAACTTTGAAAAAGAGCTAGGATGTAGACTACACCACTCGCATGTTTAGAGGATGAAGAAGGATCCCTTTGTAAATTTGGTTGATGATTTATTGTGTGGATTTATTGCTTGGCGTGTTGCCTTGTTTGAATTGGGTAGTCTCTAGAGGGTGAGTGAGCTGAAAATAAAATGAATGAGAGGGGAATTAGGTTCATTGTTAGTGTATTTGGGTAGATGAGAGTCTAGTCATGTATGCATACATTGCCTTTTACCTTTAGCATTATGCATAAGTTCAGTCCTTTTTGAGATAAACCAAAGCTTGGAGTACCCACTTGAATGAGATCATTTTTATCTCATAACCTTGTCCCTTAGCCAAATGTATTCATTTTAAAAGCACAAGTGTGATTCACGGTTTGAAATGCTTAATGAATGTTAAAGGTTAGGATTCTTGGATTGTTTGGAATAGACAAGTCTTGATTTGAGATTCAATATGTGATGAATATGGCTAAGTTCTTTGAAGTAGAGTTTGTATACTGCATCCTAGGATTAAGAACAAGGACCATTGAATTTATACATTTGATAAAACACTTTTGGATTTGAGCACCCATTTTTAAACCTCTCTTCCTAGCTTGATTTTGTTTGCTTGAGGGCAAGCAAAAGGCACGTTTGGGAGAGTTGATATACTCATATATTTCGCATATATATCATACATTTAGAGTAGGTTTTCATGCATACATCATACATAATAGGCTAGTTTGCATCATTTATCTCATTTTAGGTCCTAAAACACTTTGCATTAGCATTTGCATGGTTCCTTGCACATTTGCATCATTTTCAGATTGTTTAGAGTACTTGGAGCTGTGGACAATTTGCTGGAGCTTGATGAGGTTAAAAGGACAGCTTGGAAATTTATGGAAGCACTTAGAAGAACTCGGACAAGAGCAAATGAACCGAGATCGAGTAGAAGATCGAGCAAAATGAGTCGATCTTGGAGAGATCGACCAAACGATCGAGGGGCCAACCCGAACCAAGTATCCGATCGAGTGTGGAATCGACCAAGTCAAGACGTTTGCATGGACGGATGGAAGGATCGAGCAAGAGATCGAGGTCGCCTGTCGATCTAAAGGAGAACGAGCACAAGATCGACTAGGCACCTCGATCTGGAGGTCCGAACGAGTTGAAGATCGAGTAACGATGGCCGATTCAGAGAACAGATCGAGTGGAAGATCGACGTCCCATCTCGATCTTCCGTACCAGACGCGCCAACCTTATCTTTTTGCTACTTTTGTCTTTTAGTAGTGGGGGGGGGGACCATTTCAGGATAAGGTGAAAAAGACACCTTACCTACCTTGATTTGGTGGATTCGAGACCATCATTCTCATTGTCACTTTTCCATTTTTAGCTCTAAGTTCTATTTTCTCTCCATTGTTGAACTTTAGGGTTTCTAGGTTTGTAATTTGAATATTTTGTTTTTTATTTGAAGTACTTGCACTTTTCTTTCTTAAATCTTTCTTCTTTCCTTAAGCCCAACATGCTGAGCATCTCTAAACTCATGTTTGAGAGAGTAAACCACCAAGGTTTAAGGTTGGGGCGATTAGAGAGTTTTAAAGGTTAAAACTTGGGTCTTTTCTTGTTCTTCATCTAATCTCTTCTTGGATTTGGGGGTTTTAAAGTCTAGAGACTCTTGAGAAATATCTCTTTAATCTTAGAGATTTCCTTATCTCAAAAAGACTTAGGAGAACCCTTAAACCCAACTCCAAGAGACTAGCTCATCCTTTCCCTAACGCCATGGATGCTTAGGGAGCTAGTTAGGCCATTTTTAAGATCTAAGCTTCATGTTCTTCATCCTATCTTTCCACCACACATCATGGGTTAGGAGGGAAGGGTGAAGAAAGGATTTACACCACAAACCATGGGTAAATCTAGCTATAAGCTTCTTAAGGCCTAGAGATAGCACGAAAATGTGTAGATCTATGTTTCTAAAACCCCAAGTTCGAATCTTTAACCTCCCTAAGCATGAACCTCAACTTTGAATCTGCTTTTAGCTTTTGAAAACTTAAAATCATCTTCCTTTAGTTTAAAGTTTGAATCTTTTCCCTAAAATCACCTAGTTAGCTTAATAGTTGCATTCAAGTCCTATAAATTCGTAAAGTTGTATTTTTGCTAGTCTTGGTATTTTAGAAATTGCTTAGAGTCTCATATAATATCCTGGAAATCGTTTTAAAGTCATTAGAATTTTATAAATAGTTTTTAAAATTCATCCTAGGTTTTTAGAAATTTCCCGTTTTGTCTGTCTTTAGCTTTTGATTTTCTAAAATTAATAGATCGGTTGTTTAATCGTTTAGAAGTCATCTAGTAGTTTTATAACCCTTCAGTAGGGATTTTAAAATAGTTTTCGTGGTCATGTAGTGATTGCAAATAGTTTTTACAGAATTTCTCCCCAAATTATCCGGATTTCACTTAGATTTACCAAAACTCTTGTATTCTTGGTAGCTTTCAAACTCCCAATTTTGATTGATTCCTGAAGTATTACAACAACAAAACTATGCTTTAGGTTTGATAAAACTGCTTAAAAATCTAGTTATCAATCCTCCTCATTACCCGAGAGCCAACCTTCGTCCCACATGGATGTTCGTTCTCTGCTACTGTGGCGGATGTGGTTCTTCCCGAGAGGATGTTGGCAACGAGCTGAAGCGTGTTTCTTAGCAAAGAATTCATCACCTTGCTGATCTTGGCTTTGTTGTTCCTGAAGTTGCCATCACCTATCAAATCCCATATAGCCCTCGCTGACTCGAACTGCGAGAATTCCACCAGTGGCGCGTCGTCATTCAAATCGTAGGCACGACATAGCTCTTGTACAGTCAGGCTGAAAGTGGTTCCCCGGACCTTGAATGTCATATGTTCCGTTAAAGGTGTTGGGAGACTTGGATCTTCATAGGAGAAGTCCATTGTGGAGAGAAAATGCAAGGTAGCCTCCGGGTATGTGGGACCGTCCATGGTTGTCAAACAAGAGAGCCCCATGTCCTCAAGTAGCTCATCAAAAGTGTTCAACACCCCGACTTCTTGCAAGAAAACTCGGCTTGCAAACTCGGCAGGCTCAAAATGCATTCTCTCAAACCTCTGTTTTGCCCTTTTCTCTTCGGCAGTCCATCCCACCAATCCTGCTTCTTGTTGTGCTAAGTATCTAGCTCCACTGCTTGGTGCCATTGTACCTTTAAAACAAGCAAAGCTTGGATAGGGCGTTAGCAAACCATATTTACCCATCGTACAATGCATCAAGCACGCATCAAACAAGGAACGATAACCACATTTTCGAAATTCAACCCAATTCCACACTTAACAAAAATTTGGCACACAAACATTTTGCAAAAATTCAAGTTGCCTAAATTCGAGTGCTATCAATTGGCAATCCATAAGCATGGTTAATGCAAGGCAATGCAAGTGAAAGACCCAAAATCTAACAAGGCTCAAGAGAGTAATTTGAATTTTTGCACTATGAACCCTAAGTGTCAAATTTTCAAAAATTAACCATGAAAATCCTAGTATAGCACTTCAAATCTACTCCCTAACCATAATCAAGCAATGTCCAAACCATAAACAACCAATTTGAACATCTTAATACATCAACCCCCAAAATTTTCACCATTAGAGAAAAGGATGAAAAACTTGGTTTTGGATTGTTTACCTCGGGAATGAGTGAAAGGATGAACCAAAATGGGCTTAGAAACAAAACTAGCACAAGAATTCGAGCTAGTAGCACTTGAAATCACGAAATTTGCTTGGGAATTGAGAGAGGGAGTGCCAGAAAAATCGAGTGTGTGGGGGAAAGTGGTGAATTTTCCTGTTTGGGGAAGAAGAAGGGGGAAAACCGGTTTAATTCTGAATTAAAGAATTAAACCGGTCAAACCCCGTTGAATTACCTGGAAAAGGAGTGTATCGAGCTCTGTAGGTCGATACATAGCTCGATACACTTGCAGACGCGGGTTTTAAAACTTTATCGAGCTATGTAGCTCGATACAAATGCCCGATACGGAGGTTGAGAAATCCCTGGTCGATTCGTATCAAGCTATGTAGCTCGATACAAACCGTGTTTTCATGTGAGAGCCATATCGAGCTTGGTAGCTCGATACGTAGCTCGACACGCTGCCAGGAAAACTTCTTGCAAGCCTTTTGCTCTTGGCTCAACTTTTTTGATCCAAACTTGTCATCCACAAACACTAGAAAACACATTATTGAATTAAAAAGTGCAAATATATACAAAGATAGATATAGGAATGCCTCCCAAGTGCGCTTGTTTATAGTCACTAAGCTTGACTTTTCAAACCCTTAGCCATGGGGGTGAAAAGGAGTTAATTTGGCTTTTCTTCTCCTTTCTTGATGAACATGGTGCTTGCTCCAACTTGTAGCACCTTCTTCTTCTTCTTAGACCTCTTTGGTGGCTCAGCTATAGGCTCCACAACCTTGAGTCCCTCAAACATGGCTAGAAGACTCTCACCATCAAAACTTGGCCCATCATACTCATTGTAATCAAGGGCTTCATTCTCATTCATCACCCCACAAGTGAGACCCATTAGCTGGTCCCTTGGTGGTCCCTCGTCAGCCTCTTTAGTGTCACATGTGATTGTTCAACATAGGCTCAAAACAGAATGTTTCATAGGATAGAAAACCTTAGCATCCACATTCTTGAGAATCACCCTTTTGTTGATGAAGTCAAGGCTTGCACCAGCTGTGTTGAGGAAGGGTGTTCCTAGAAGAAGAGGTAGCCTTGATGCTTGAACCATATCCATAACAATAAAGTCAGTTGGGACAAGACATTCACCAACTCTCAATGAATAATCTTCTATAAGGCCTAGTGGTTGCCTTGAGGAAGCATCAACAAAGGTGATGTGTGATAGACTCATATTTTAGCATGTTTTACCATACATTTTAGATAGTTATGCATTCACTTATGCATTTATTTAGTCACTTTTAGTCCCATTTGCATCCATATTAGAGTTTAGTAAGTTTTAGCTTAGGTTGTTGCATGTTTGTACATATTGAGTCCATATTAGGTGTTTTGGAGGCTTGGAGGACCATTTGGAGCTTGAAGGGTGATCAAGAGAAGGAGAAGAGTTGGCCAAACGAGAAGCAGACAATCTTTAGAAGTGTATCAAGCTCGATATGGTCCACCATGGAAGACGGAGCATTCATATCGACCGTTTGTATCGAGCTACTAAGCTCGATACACATCTATCCGGGATTCTGAAGACGGCGTATCGACCATTTGTATCAAACTACCAAGCTCGATACAAAGCCAGTCAAAGTCTTGAAGCAGCGTATCGAGCATCTACGTCGAGCTACCAAGCTCGATACAATCCTTGAAGAAGTTTTTTAGATGTGTATCGAGCTGCATATCGAGCTAGAAAGCTCGATACACTGTCCGATTTTCAGCCTTAAACTGGGTCAATACCTAGTTTGTTCCGGGTTGACCCGATTCGTCCTATGTTCACTATAAATATAAAATGACTTAATTTTTCTTAAGTATCTTTTAATATTTTGTTCTTGTTAAAAAACCTTCTTTTTTGGTTTCTAAGTGATTTTGTAAGACTTTTAATTGAGTTTATGCAATTTAGTGTTTATCTTTGTTAATCTTTCATTCTCTTTCTCTCTAATCATGTTTATCTTCATCTCTTTCATAGGATTTGAGGGTCTAATCATGATTAGTGAGTAGTTTCATTAGGATCTAGGGATGTTTTAGATTTAGGGTGTTTCATTGATTGATCTTGATGTCTATGGTTATATTCTTTCATTTTCCTCCTTGTTTAGTGATCCTAATGCTAGTTTAGCCTTGATCAATCCAAAACTAGAGTTTAGGGAATTTCCCACCCACAAGGTGTTTGATGAAATTTCCCAACCAACTTAACAATTGATTTACATTCCTAGCTCATGAAATTGATTGTCTAAGGTGTTTATTAGCAATTTAGAACTGTTTCATAATGCTTGTTAGCTTCCTTTCCACAAATGAGAGTTTGTTCTTGATTATGATGATTAATGAAGGGATTAGTGCTATGAAAATGGATTAGTCTTGCTTTTGAGTTCTAAGCTTAGGGATTAGCATATATTGTGATTGATTGACATCATTGATTGATTCTTGGAACACCTTAGATTGATAACCCCATCTTTGGATTCGTTTTAGTCATTTGATAATCTTGTTCAGTAGTTGATTAGTCTTTGAATAGCTTGATTAGTGCATCCATTGCTTAATTAAGGTTCTAGTTACTTTTGTTTGGTTTGTTTGCTTGGTTTGATCACTTAGGTTGATAGTTAACAACAAAACCTTTTATTGCTTCCTTAGATTAAGAATATTTATGCATTCCTATTGTCACAATCACACCCAATTGGATTGATCCTCAATATCCTACAATGACATGAGTGAGTTTCAGAATTGATAGTAAAAACATACCTATCAATTTGGCGTCGTTGCCGATTGGATTTTATTTTGTGCATTAGGATTTTGATTCTTCTTGAGAGTAAGCTTTCTTTTTCTTTTGATTGCTAATCTCTCTTGCTTGGTTTGCTCTTTGTCTATATAGGTGTATGAACTTGAGATCTAGTGGACACAACAACCTAGTTGAGCCTCTAGACAACATTCACCGCTTGATTAGAGGAGCTTTTGTAAGAAGATAGCAAGAACGCCTCGCACACATAGAGTGTTTGGGTATAAATAACCAACAAGGATTGGGTGGTAATGGACCACCACAAGGAGCTCAAGGGAATGAGGCTCAAGTTTCTAGAGTGCCTCAACATCCCCCACGCCAATCTAGGCACATTGGAGCTGGAGATGCTCCTAATACTCATGGAAATCGCCAAGGTATCATCCCTCATCCAGTTAAGAACAACAACTTTGAGATCAAGAGTGGATTGATCAACATGGTGCAACACAATAAGTTTCATGGGTTGGCTATGGAGGATCCTCTTGACCATTTGGACGAGTTTGATAGGATTTGTGATATGACCAAGATCAATGGTATATCCAAAGATGGTTTCAAGCTGAGGTTGTTTCCTTTCTCTCTTGGAGACAAGGCACATCAATGGGAGAAGACACTTCCAAGAGGTTCTATCACTTCATGGGACCAATGCAAGAAGAATTTTCTTGCCAAGTTCTTCTCCAACACAAGGACAGCTAGGTTGAGGAATGAGCTATCTAGCTTCACCCAAAAGAACAATGAGAGCTTTTGTAAAGCATGGGAAAGGTTCAAGGGTTACACAACCCAATGCCCACATCATGGCTTCTCCGAAGAAACTCTCTTGAGCACACTCTACTGTGGAGTTCTCCCCATGTTTAGGATGCTTCTAGACACAGCAAGTAGTGGAAACTTCTTGGGCAAAGATGTGGATGAGGGTCTTGAACTTGTAGAAAACTTGGCACAAAGTGATGGCAACTATGGTGAAGACTATGATAGATCTTCAAGGGGTGATGGTGTCTATGAGTACCAAAGAAGGAAGGAGCTGAAATCTCTTAATGAGAAAATGAATAAGTTGCTTCAAGGCTCACAAAAACATGTTCATTTTGTGGGTGATAGTGATGAGGGTCAAGGGGTTAAACAAGAGTTGGATGAGGATTGCTAAGAAGAGGTCAACTATGTGGGTGGCCAAGGTTATCAACAAGGATTCAACAACTATAGGAAAAACAACAATCTTTCCTATAGAACCACCAATGTGGAGAACCCTCAAGATCAAGTCTATCCCCCACAAAACCAAGGCCAAGGAGCTCAACAAAAACCATTTGTTTCTTTCAAACAACAACAAGGCTATGTTCCCAAGAACAACTATCAAGGGAATCAAGGGGACTATCAAGGGAACTTTCAGTCCAAGCAAGGTCCACCACCGGGTTTTGCACAAGATTTGGATATGATGAATGTTCTCCAACAAGTTCTCCAAGGTCAAGCAAGTAGTGTTATGGATGTGAGCAAGAGGATAGCTGAAATTCACAACAAGGTTGATTGTTCTTACAATGATCTCAACACTAAATTTAACACTTTGAGCTCTAAGATCAAGCAAATGGAGAACAAAAAGAGTATTGCTTCATCTTCTACACGAGCTCAAGCTTCTTTGCCCGGTAAACCCGAGCCAAATCTCAAGGACTATTGCAATGCTATCTATTCTATTGATGAAGAAGAGTATGAGCGTGTGGTGGCAGAATTTGAGCAACTATTTGAGAGTCCCAATGATGAATCTATAATCAATGAGGACATTGAGATTCAAGTGGGGGAGGAGGTCATTGAAAATGACCATTTGGTTGTTGCTAAACCAATGGGTAAGGAAGAGCTCGATGAGGATGTGGTTTCTACACAAGCAAGTGTTGTTGAGAAGGAAAGAGAAGTGGCTAAAAAGACTGAAGTTGAGGCTTATAATCTCCTTGAGAAGGTTCATCAAGGATTTTCTTGCCAACATAGAGAAGGTTGAAGAGCTGATTGAAGATCTAGATCCACCAAGCACAACAAATAATGAGTCTAAGATTATTCCAAAGCTTGGTAATCCAGGAAATTTTTTGATTTCTTGTTCTCTTGTGAACTTGAATATTGATGAAGCCTTGTGTGACTCTGGCTCAAGTGTCAATGTGATGTTCCTTGATATGTTCATGAATCTTGGGATCACTACTATGAAGAAGTATTCATCACACATCACCTTTGTTGATGCTTCCTCAAGGTAACCACTAGGCCTTGTAGAAAATTATCCATTGAGAGTTGGTGAATGTCTAGTCCCAGCTGACTTTAATTTCATGGACATGGTTCAAGCAGCAAGGCTACCTCTTCTTCTAGGAACACCCTTCCTCAACACAGCTGGTGCAAGCCTTGACTTCATCAACAAAAGGGTGATTCTCAAGAATGTGGATGCTAAGGTTTTCTATCCTATGAAATCTTCTGTTTTGAGACTATGTGGAACAAGCACATGTGACACTAAGGAGGCTGAAGAGCGACCACCAAGGGAGCAGCTGATGGGTCTCACTTGGGGGGTGATGAATGAGAATGAAGCCCTTAATCACAATGAGTATGATGGGCCAAGCTTTGATGGTGAGAGTCTTCAAGCCATGTTTGATGGACTCAAGATTGTGGAGTCTATAGCTGAGCCACCAAATAGGTCTAAGAAGAAGAAGAAGGTGCTACAATCTGGAGCAAGCACCATATTCATCAAAAAAAGAGAAGGAAAGCAAATTCCACTCCTTGTTCACCCCCATGCCTAAGGGTTTGAAAAGTCAAGCTTAGTGACTTTAAACAAGCGCACTTGGGAGGCATTCCCATGTCTATATTTGTATATATTTGCACTTTTTAATTTAATAATGTGATTTTTTGTGTCTGTGGATGATAGGTTTGGATCAAAGAGTTTGATGGCCAAGAACAAGGAGCTTGCAAGAAATTTTTGGCAGTGTGTCGAGCTGTGTATCGAGCTACCAAGCTCGATACATCTGTCACAGGGAAACTCGAACAACTGTATTGGGTGTTTGTATCGAACTACCAAGCTCGATACAAATAACCAGGGAATATCGATGATGCGTATCAGACGTTTGTGTCGAGCTACATAGCTCGATACAGTTTTAAAAAGGCGCATCTGAAAGTGTATCGAGCTTTATGTCGAGCTCTGTAGCTCGACACGACTCCAACTAAGCTCCTCCTCCTTCTCTTCACGCTTTTGAGGTATCTCCACCTCCCTTGTACATATTTCTTTTAGATTTTTATTTCATCATATTGTCATGTTGATTGAGCTCTCCCTTAGACTTTTATTACACAAGGGACTGTCTAATTTAAGTTTGGGGGAGAGGTTGAGAGATTTGACATTATGTTTTGTGAGTCTTATTTTTCTTTCATGCATTTTGAGTCTCATGCATTTCATTTAAGGCACAGAAAAACCAAAAAAATCGAAAAATTTGAAAACTTTCCAAAAAAAAAGATTATCATTTAAATGTTGCATTTGCATATTAGGATTGAGTCTAGTTGCATTTCATGTAGGATTTTCATTCATGTGCATTGGGAGCAATGATGAGCTTATCCTTGTAGAGTGCCAACTCTTGTAATCAATTCAATGCCCTAATTAGTAGTTCTTTGATGCAGTTGAACAGGTCTTGAAAGTAAGGAAGAACCATGTTTGGATCACTTCACTTGTCACCTAGATTTTGGTCGACATAGAGTCTTGAATTTGATAACCATCTCTACTCACTTGAACCGAATTTTGACATCTAATTATCATACCTTGCATTGAAAGTGAATTCATGGATTATATACATATTTGAGCTTTCTTACTCACTTTGCCACCCTCTTGCTAGCTCAAGTAGTACCCGCACCTTACCTTACCCCCTTTGAAGCCAAATGTTCTAGTGATATTGCTTGTGAGACCTTATTTTGATTGAACTTAGCATAAAGTGTTTGGTTTGAGACGACAAGTTTAGGCTCTCATGTAATTCTAGCTCTCGCATTTTGGGGCTAGTAATAGGCTTAGGACTTGGGATTGGGTCGTGGTATTGCTTGCTGGTTCGATTTTGGAGTTGTATGCTTGCATTTGGCATGTTGAATTGTGGAAAAGGGGTAAAAAGAAAGGGATGATAAAAGGCTTGGTGAAAAGTAAGGGAAGCATAGTTTGAAATGGTTGATCTTGTGTGATTAAAGAGTATAGCTCTAAGTCGAAAGTGTAGGTAGCCTTAAGAAAAGAAAAAGAACTGAATCAGAAGAGCCAAAAGGCCAAATAAAAGAAAGGCTACCTCGGAATAAAAAGAAGAGCTAAGTTTGTTAAAGATCACACCATTCGCTATGAGTTAAAGGTTGAAGAAGATTCCTCTTAGAACCAAAAGAAGAAGTGGTTTATGCAATCCATGGGTTTAGCAAGGCACAAAGAGCCTTGGGAGATAAAGGGTAGCTTTAGAGGGTTGAGTGAGCTTAAAAAGAATGAATGAAAGGAGTTAGGGCCATTGATAGCATTATGGGTAGATGAGAGTCTAGTCTTGTATGCATCACTTGTCTTTTACTTTTAGCATTATGCATAAAGTTCAGTCCTCTTTGAGTGAAGCCCCTTGTACGAAATGGAAGCCACATGAATTGGGATCATTTTTATCTCAAAGCCTAGTCCCTTAGCCAAATGAATTCACTTGCATTGCATTGTCATGATTCACGGTTTGCAATTTAATGAATGTTAAGGAGTTGGTTGGATAGGGAGACTTATCTAAATTGAGATCTTTGTGCATTTGATTATTGTGATGAGCATGGCTATCTCTTTTGGAGTAGGATGAATTCAAATGCATCTTAGAATTAAGAACTAGGACATTGAGTTGATTATGTTTGTTGGCATTCTTGGATATTGAGCTCCCACCTTCACACCTCTCTCTTGGATTTGCCATGTTTGTTTGCTTGAGGGCAAGTAAAAGGCAAGTTTTGGGAAGTTGATAGACTCATAATTTAGCATGTTTTAGCATACATTTTAGATAGTTATGCATTCACTTATGCATTCATTTAGTCACTTTTAGTTCCATTTGCATCCATATTAGAGTTTAGTAAGTTTTAGCTTAGGTTGTTGCATGTTTGTACATATTGAGTCTTTATTAGGTGTTTCGGAGGCTTGGAGGACCATTTGGAGCTTGATGGGTGATCAAGAGAAGGAGAAGAGTTGGCCAAACGAGAAGTAGTCAATCTTTAGAAGTGTATCGAGCTTGGTATCGAGCTACCAAGCTCGATATGGTCCACCAGGGAAGACGGAGCATTCATATCGACCGTTTGTATCGAGCTACTAAGCTCGTTACACATCTATTCGTGATTCTATCAACCTAGCTCTTCTTTTCATTCCTAGGTAGTCTTTCTTTTCTTTGGTCTTTTTGGCTCTTTTGATTTTCTTTTTCTTTTCTCAAGACTACCTACCACTTTTCCAAACCTTGAGCTATCTACTTTTAAACACAAGATTCACCATTTCAAACCATGCTTCCCCTTATTTTTCACCGAGCCCCTTTTCATCATCTCTTTCTTTCTACTCTTTTCCAAAACTCATCAAGTAATACCACTGCCAAACCCCCCAATCCTAAGCCTACGACAAATTTTGGAGCTAGTTTTCATGCATTTTGCATTCTGAATAGGATAGTTTGCATCATTTCTCTCATATTAGGTCCTCGAACACTTTGCATTAGCATTTGCATGGTTTTTTGCATATTTGCATCATTATCAGGTTGTTTGGAATGCATTGAAGCTATGGTGGATGCGTGGACATGCTGGGGTTCAAAGGGAAGCTTGTGGACACTTGGAGAAGTTCGGCCAAGCAAACACTCACTGAGATCGAGGAAGAGATAGGGCAAGGCAGGTCGATCTAGACGAGATCGGCCACAAGATCGGGGAACTCAGACTGTTTCAAGGGAGAAGAACGAGCCTTAGATCGACCAGATCAATCGAGCGACTGTACGGATCCAAAGACGTTGCCCAGGAAGAACGGAGGCAATATCGAGGTTGGGGAATGATCCAGATTGGAACGACCCGAAGATCGAGCAAGGGAGTCGATCTCGGAGTTAGAACGACCCGAAGATCGAGCGAAGCAAACCGATTTCAGCCCGAGATCGAGCACATGATCGACGAATCAGCTCGATCCAAGACCTTATCTGGACAGCTCACGTTTTGTCTTCTTGTGAGGGGACCATTTCCCTTTTGGTATAAAACGTTTTCAGACCTATTTTTGGGACCATCTCCTCTTTTCTTACGTTTTGTTCTTCTTCTTTAAGCTCTCATCCGCCATTGTTAGTTTTCTTTAAGATTTTCTTAGTTGTAAAACCTTGGTTTTTAATCTTAATCTTAAGTACTTCTCTATAATCTTCTTCTCTAATCGCTTAAGTATGATTAACGTTTCTTCTTGTATGTTTTCCATGTTTTCAATCATGCTTAGTGAGTAGTTTGATTTAGATTCACTACAAGAAAGCAGGTATTTTCCGACTGCACATATAGTCGCACTTTAGTCGCTAAATCATAGATTACGACTACGTAGCGACTAAAACATGTAGTCGTAAATTGATAGTCGGTAAAGCTCGTAGTCATAAATATAGTCGCTTATTGACGACTACAAGGCGACTATGATTCATTGTCGTAGAGTTAGTCGTAACGTAGTCGTTAATTTTTACGACTACGCTGCGACTATTTAACGATTACTTCGCATGAACATAAGTGGTTGTTGTTGTAGTCGGATAGTAGTCGTAAAAACTTTGACGACTATGTTACGACTAGTTTACGATTAGTCCGCATGAACAGAAGTGGTTGTTGTTGTAGTCGGATAGTAGTTGTAAAAGTTTGACGACCATGTTGCGACTATTTAGTGACTGTTTTAACGGCTGTTTAGCGACCATTGATCTCAGGATACTGTTTATATGGTATTTTTCTGATTGGCATTTGGTTTTTATTTTTTATTTGAATTGGTTTTGTTTTCCAAAATTAAGAAACCATGATTTTAAAGGAATCAAAACCACTATTCTAATGGAACCAAAACCAAGATTCAAGCAAAATTCAAATTCAAAGAAAGCTTTAAAGGAAACCAATATTCTTACATGTCACAACATACACAAATAAACAGAAAAAGAAACACATTTTGATTTCTAATCTAACCCATGATATATGCGTCGAATAGCAAAAGAATGGATTATAGCTGTTGAATCGTAGCAATTCGTAAGTAGATTAAAATCCCAGATCGGGCAGAAATAATCCGAATGGAATTGTGGCGATAGAACAAATGGTAATACTGAGTAGGAATGTATAACTGGTGGAACTGGTAATACTAAGTGTGAAGGTATAACTGGGTGGAATAAGTAATACTGACTGAAATTGGAAATCGAAGATTTGAAATGGTTTAGAACAATTAATCATTTGGCATGCACATTCGATAACAAAACATGTTTTATGTTGTATTTAGTGAATCATAGGTAGAAAAGAAGCGGTTCATGATCCGATTTAATTTTAGAAAAAGCATAACTTGGTAGCATTTGGTATTACTGATTGATGTTGATTATTTGTTTAATCTTTTTTCAGGCGACAATGAGCAAGACCATAAACTTATATTTTGATTACGGAGGAAGTTATTCAAAGACTGGAGTAGATGAAATATGGAATTATGTAGGTCACATCTACGGTTTACCATTTAAGAAATGCATTGAGGATATAAGTTACTCGGCGTTAAAGAGTAGGATATGCAGGAAGATTGGGTTAGACGAAGGTACGGTGAAACTGCAAATTGAGCTTCATTCCATTGGTATGCAAACAACAAAGATCATCATTAATTTTCGATGATGATGATGTGTATAATTATCTTACGTCCATGGATGAGGAGCATTGTAGAAATGTTTTACATGTAGAGGTCATCAAAGATATGGTAATAGATAAAGGGGGCAAGCAACTTTCTAGAGTGGGTCGAGGAAGCTCTTTTGGTGTCAATTATGAAGAGGAGTTGCATTCAACTGATGGTGTAGTTAATACTGGTGCCATAACTATTTACGTAGGCAATGGAGAACCACTAGAACAGAAAGATCCGTTGGAGCAAGATCCGATGGAGGAAGATCCGTTGGAGCAAGATCCGTTGGACGTTGAGGATAACTCTGTTGAAAATGATTTCGGGAATGATGAATATGTTGACCCTACAGGTGTTACACAGGATAGTCAGTTTATAGAGGCTTGGGAAGACGGTTTGGATATAAAAGTAGGTCAAGAATTTGGAAGTAAGCAAGCAGTGCAGGTTTTGGTTGATAAAGCTGCATTTCAGAATTGTTTTGTGTTTGGAGTAGCCAAGTCTGATACGACGTTATTAGTGCTAAAATCTCGCCAAGAAGGTTGTAAATGGCATTTACGAGTTGCAAAGGTAAACAATTCAGATTTTTTCTCCGTTAGAGTATACAGAAAAATGCATACATGCTCCAGAGCAACTGCGAGTACAAGCATCACTAAAAGGAAAGGCACACGAGGACTAGTTGCTTCTGTGTTACATGATGATTATCCAGGACAATTTGCCACCCCAACTCCTAAAAGTCTCATCACTCTGGTTCGGGGAAGACTTGGTGTAACTGTGTCATACTCGACTGCATTGAGAGGAAAAAAACAAGCTATTAGAGATGTGCGTGGTAATCTCGAAGAAAGTTATGAGTAGCTGTACAGTTATATGTACATGTTGGAGAAGGTGAATCCTGGTACAAAAACTAGTGTGGTGGTGGATAAAGCAAAAAAATTCAAGTACCTATTTGTCGCTTTAGGAGCTAGCATCGAAGGCTTTCAAGCCATGAGGAAAGTGATAGTTGTGGATGCAACTTTCCTGAAGTCCGTATATAAGGGTGTCTTAATTTTTTCCACAGCTCAAGATCCTAATCACCACCATTATCCTATTGCGTTTGGCGTATTAGATGGTGAGAAAGATGCAAGTTGGAATTGGTTTTTCAGTATGCTGAAAACGGTCATACCGGACTCTCCTGAATTGGTATTTGTTAGTGATAGAAATGCAAGCCTCATCAAAGCAATATGTGAGGTGTACCCGATCGCTCAACATGGGTATTGTCTAATGCATTTGTCCCAAAACGTGAGAACTAAAGTCCCCAACATTAACAAAGACGTAGTTTCAGCTAGATTCAAAGCTTGCGGTCAGATTTACACAGTGGCTGAGTTTCACCTGGTTTATGCTGATTACTGTAGGAGATATCCTTCTGTGGCTCAGTATCTGTACGAAAGTTGTGAGGTGGAGAAATGGGCGAGGTGTTATTTTCCATGAGAAAGGTACAATATAGACACTAGCAATATAGGGAAATCCGTGAACAACGTTTTTAGGACAGCAAGAAAGTACCCGTTATTACCCTTGATAGATACGATAATTGAAAAAATTGGTGAATGGTTTAACAAACATAGGATTCAGTCTCTTACTGGATCGAGCTCACACAAACTAGTGCCTATTGTGGATAACTTAATACACAGTAGATGCGTGACCGCAGCAACGTTAACTGTGATTGAGCTAAACACATTTGAGCTTGAATATCATGTCAATGGAAGTGATGAGAAGTCCTATGTGGTGAACTTGTTATGGAAAAGTTGCACTTGCAGGTGTTTCGATATTGATAAGTATCCTTGTGAGCATGCAATAGCTGCTGTTACGAAGTTCATGAAGCGTAAAGATAGAGATCGGGATATACAATTTCATGATTTGTGCTCGCCTTATTATTTGATGGAGCAGTGGGCATTGGCATATCGCAAGACCATTTATCCAGTGCCGGCTAAGTCTGATTGTACTATTCCGGATGAAATTAAAATTTTGCAGATCTTACCTCCGCCCTACACCAAAAAGAAGAGAAGAAATAAGGAAAAGAGGTATCCTTCGGTTGGAGAAAGGCGTCCAAAACCAAGCAATAAAAAAAAACCAGGAATAAACATGGCTAGCTGGTTCGATCCGATTCAAAGTACTGAGCCATGAATGTTTAAGTAGATTTGTGTTCTTCTCTTGCTTGATTTGTGTTTGAATTTGTATATCTTGGACACTTTTTTTTGTAATACTCGGTACAACTAAGCCCGTGAATGTTTATGTAGATTTCAGAATTCAGATTTCATATTTTTGTATTTTAAGAAAAATATGTTTTGCAAAAATAGTACCAATCATTTATTAAAATCATCCCTAAAAAAATAATATATGTGTTCAAAACAAAACAATGAACGCCTAAGTTAAAGTCCGTTTGGAAATAATTTAAAAATTACAAATGACACGACACGAACCAAATAAATATACGTTAAGTAAGTAGCTATTAAATATGAGAAACATGTCTTAATTACAAACAAATAGAAAATTACAATTCTTGTGTTATTAGAAAATGTAATCAACAAACACCTTACACTTTTATGGTTACTTTGTTAATATATACCACATTAAGATGCAAAACATTGGTAAAAAGTGATATAACAATTTTGGAGGGTTGGATCGCGAGGGAGAAGGTGAATACTCTCGATTTTTCAAACTTGGCGTTTGATCCGTTTGAGTTAGGGTTTTATCCGACTTTGATTAGATTCTATCGAATTGGTCGGTTTTTGTACTGGTTTTCTCAGTAAATAGGTTAATTTTAGAGGAATAACATAGTAAAAACCGGTTTTTATATTAAAATTAAATAGAAAATTAAACCCAAAAAGATAGAGGGGTATTTGAGATCTTGTTTTCAGGTCAAAGGGTAATGGAGCCATTGATTCGCATATTGGCTCTTGATCCACCCTCTTTCTCGGATCAAAGGCTGAAATACCCTTATTGATTCAAACAAAATTTCACTACCCCCTCCATAATCTCACTACCCTCCCTTACTTTCTATCTCTTTTTACCCTTCCTTCCTTCCCATTAAAATTAAATCAAAATTAAATTATTAAATAATTTAATATTTAATTCAAAAACAAAATATATTAATTTCTTTCAACCAACCACTCAACTACCAATGGGTTTCACTATTCCATTCATCTTCTTCATCCCCTCCAAAACCAACGCATTATCCATCCTTCTCCATTTTCAAGCTTCATTGAAGCTTTTAAAGGTAATTTTTTTGCAGCTGCGGACACAATGCCTATTAACTGCGCTATAAATCATACTAAATCGTGTTTAGGAATAGAATAGGTGCACTTTGAATCATAGTAAATCATTCAATTTTTTTTTGGGTCATTGGGTTTTTAAAATTCTTTGCTACATTGATTCGGTAGGGTCTTACATTGGTAAATGAGGGCAATTAGAATGGTTAAATGTGCATTGAAACATTCTGAATCGTACTAAATCGTAGTAAATCCGTAGGTAGATAGAATTTTTCTCGGTGATAAACCTGGTTATTACTGGGCAAACTGGTATTTCTAAGATATCGGGTATTACCGAGAGCAACTGATATTACTGAGAGAACTAATGATATTTGTTATTCTTTTTCAGGGGACAGTGAATAAAGCTCGTTGTACATAAAATGGGTGTTAGGAGAAAATGAAATTCACACTTTATTGATGAAGATATATGTTGCGGAGGTCACTTATTCCGGGTTGGTTGATGGAAGTGGATCCTAAGAAATCATCATATATCTAGAATGATGAAAATGTTTTTGGTTATCTAATGCAAGTGAATAACGATACAAGTATAAGTGTTTTGCATGTTGAGGTCGTGAAAGATGTTGATCAAAATCAGGAATTTGTGCAACCTTCTAGAGAGGATCGTGAAAGTGAATACGGTTGTATGAATGGTTTGAGAATGATAATAGTCTAGCTTAATTTATGTTTTTATAACGCATTTTTTTGTACATTCTGTCTTGAGAATATTAGGTATAACTGATAGAATATATAACTCATTTTCAATTTGATTTTATAAAGGTATTAGAAAAATAAATAGACAATATGAAACAAACAAATTTATGTTAGATAAGTAGGTAAACTAAATTTATAGCATAATAGTTTGTTATTAGAATATTTACACAACAAACACCTTACGCTTTTAAGACCATTTTATTAATATTAACCATCTTAAGATGCAAAATACACATAAAATGAGTTTCAAAACATATTAATGCATAAAATCACCGGAAACATACTTTAACTCACTAAAATCATATGTAAAACTAAAAAATATGAATTTATGGCTAAGTAAAACTAATTAAAATTAAAAACACTGAAAAGTATAACTATTTACAAATCGGTATAACTAGAATCTTGTGGATAACTAAGTGTAATTTTAGTGGCGCCCACTAAAGCAAAAAACGGCGCACGTGTCAATTTGGCGGCGCACATGTGTTGTTTTTTTTTAAACATAATTTTGTCAGAACACTATAATTCATTTTTGTTACTTTATGTTGTGGTACAACTATGTATAACTAGTTTTATGTTTGGTATAACTAAGTTTAATTATATTAGAAAAAGAAAAATCATATATAACCAAATATCTATCTCATATAATAAATAATAAATATATATTGTTTTGTGAAACATCTAATTTTTTCAAACAAATTCAATTTTTGGCCACTCCATATATAACACCTTATTTTACAATATGTTTCATGTATTTTTATGGTAATGAGTAAATACTAATTTCATTGTTATGTGAAACAAGCAAAAAAAATATTTTAACATATCTTATTATATAAAAGTTTAGTAAATGTAGTTTAAGTAGCTAAAATAAAAAGCACATGTGGTTTTGTGTTTTTCATTTATATTAATCAAAATTTTGGCGGATCACTATTCAATTTTTTTTTTCTTCTAAATTCTAAAATTTCTAGGGTTTCACTTTTCTCCATTTACTCTCTATTCTACCAAGTTCATCTTCTTTCTCCGTCTTCGTTGCAGCGATTTCTGGTGTTTTGTGTTTCTTTCGTTTTTGATTTCGTGTTTGTTGTTGACTTCTCTTTTGTTTATGCATCTTGAGTTCGATTTTCTGGATTTATGTATTTCAGATTTTCTGAGTTTATGCATTTTAGATTTTCTGGGTTTTACATATAGTAATACTAAATCAAGTAAAACTTGGTAAATCTATATTAAGTAATACACACAT
Source organism: Alliaria petiolata (assembly GCA_020283515.1). Taxonomy (NCBI): domain Eukaryota; kingdom Viridiplantae; phylum Streptophyta; class Magnoliopsida; order Brassicales; family Brassicaceae; genus Alliaria; species Alliaria petiolata. The sequence goes on from JAHZTW010000001.1 coordinate 431,028,293, forward strand.
GAAAATTGTCAAAAGTACAATTATGTGTATGCGAGTACTACTAAACGATCAAATGCACACTGAAATCTCCGAGTTGTTCTCAGTTGTTCCATTAGTACCGAAATATCTTTGTTTTTAACTGTAATTCACAAAACCAGCATCCATCTCTCTGCAACATTCTTCAAAAGCTTTATCATGTGCTTCTCCTTTGATTTTCTAGTAAATGATGTAATGATCTGGACTGTGTGGCTCGTAAAGTAAATAAATTCGGCTTGTGTGGCTTGGCTCAGAAGCTGAGACGTCTTGTCGACTACTCTCTGAAGATCCTTCTCGGTGTTTTTGGAACAAACTGCAGCTAACGAAACAGGAAGGGGGTTTAGGGTTCAAAGATCTAGAGAAGTTTAATAATGCTCTACTTGCTAAACAGGCATGGAGGCTTCTCAAATATCCTAACACTCTGTTTGCAAGGCTTTTCAAAGCGAAATATTACAGAGACGTTTCAGTATTAGAGGCCAAAGCACAATGCAAACAGTCATATGGTTGGGCCTCGATTTTAGTCGGACTTGATATTATCAAACAAGGAGTACAATACAATTTGGGAGATGGTCAAAATATCAGAGTATTTATTGACAATTGGATCCCTTCTACGCCTCCCAAACCAGCTACTGGTGATAGTACCAACTCCTCTCTCCGGGTTTGTGATCTTATCTCTACTAGTCGTGATGGCCGTAGGTGGAATCTTGAAAAGTTAGATCTTTATCTGCAGGAACCAGATAAAGCGTTAGTGAAATCTTTATATCTGGCGCAAGAACCTGTTGAGAATTCCTTGTTTTGGAGTTACAATAAAAATGGAGAATACTCTCCCAAATCAGGTTATTTTGTTGCAAGAGGTTTGCCTTTGCCTGACCAGATACCGCATGGTAATCCGGATTTAAAGGCGAAAATTTGGAAGCTACCAATTTTACCAAAACTGCGTCATTTTCTCTGGCGTATCCTCTCCAAAGCTATTGGTACGTCTACTCGTCTCGCTACTCGAGGCATCCAAATGGATACTACTTGTCAGCGTTGTTGTATGGCAGAAGAGTCCATCATTCATATGCTTTTTACTTGCCCAATATCTCATATGACTTGGCGTCATACTAATCTACCTATGCATATCCTAACTCAATCAGATGATTGTGAAGAGATCATAAGTTTTTTGGTTGATCAGTATGGTCTGACTTCAATGCCGTTACATCAAAGATTTCTTCCTTTCTGGGTAATGTGGCGTATCTGGAAAGGCAGAAACAATCTAATTTTCAATTTCCGAATTCTGAATCCAATGACGGACGTGGACTATGCCATTGCGGACGTCAAACAATGGTTAGAGGCTACCCAAGGATCTTCACAGAGTGTCCCGTCTCTAATGGGTTTCTCAAGTAATCATGATGAAAAGGTTGCCTGGTTAAGACCACCTTTGGATTTTGTTAAAGTTAATTTTGATGCGGCATTTGATCATCAATCGAGGCAAGTTTCGGGGGGGGTGGATCATTAGAGACAGTTCAGGCATCGCAAAATACTGGGGGAGTGCGTCTTTGGGCTTCGCTTCCTCTCCTTTAGAAGTTGAAGGAAAAGCTTTATTACAGGCAATTCAATTTACAAGATTCATGGGGTTCTCTAAAGTGCAGTTTGAGGGAGATTGTCAAATATTGATCCGACAGTTGAATGGAGGTATGCTGGATTATAGTATCAGTAATCTATGTCAGGACATTAAACATTGGGTTTCTTCCTTTGAAGCCTCCACCTTTATGGCAACAAGGAGAATAAATAACGAAGCGGCTCATTGTTTGGCGAAGAAGGGTCCTCCTAATCATGTTTTTGTTTCTTCCTCTATTTATCCTCCTGTATGGTTAACATCAATCTTACACAAAGACTATGTATCATCTCGCGTTTAATCGTAATATAATCATGTTTGTGGAAAAAAAAAAACTGAAACTTAGCTTCGATGTGCCTTTGTGAAAACCAGTCACTTCGACGACGTCTCCTAATTTGTACATGTAAAGACCTAAACAGAGCACAAAGTAGACGGTGATAAATAGAGGACATCCATAAGATCAATGTTGGATTCAAGATAATCAAATGAATGATAAACGAGCCTCATGATCAAGGTCTTAAAAGTAGACTTTTGATTTGGAAGCCATTAATGAAATGCTTAATGTAATGCAACATCAACTGTATCAGAAGATCATCCTAAACTCACCAGTCACCACCCTTCAACTAGGACATCCACAAGATCAATGTTGGATTCAAGATAATCAAATGAATGATAAACGAGCCTCATGATCAAGGTCTTAAAAGTAGACTTTTGATTTGGAAGCCATTAATGAAATGCTTAATGTAATGCAACATCAACTGTATCAGAAGATCATCCTAAACTCACCAGTCACCACCCTTCAACTAGGACATCCACAAGATCAATGTTGGATTCAAGATAATCAAATGAATGATAAACGAGCCTCATGATCAAGGTCTTAAAAGTAGACTTTTGATTTGGAAGCCATTAATGAAATGCTTAATGTAATGCAACATCAACTGTATCAGAAGATCATCCTAAACTCACCAGTCACCACCCTTCAACTAGGACATCCACAAGATCAATGTTGGATTCAAGATAATCAAATGAATGATAAACGAGCCTCATGATCAAGGTCTTAAAAGTAGACTTTTGATTTGGAAGCCATTAATGAAATGCTTAATGTAATGCAACATCAACTGTATCAGAAGATCATCCTAAACTCACCAGTCACCACCCTTCAACTAGGACATCCACAAGATCAATGTTGGATTCAAGATAATCAAATGAATGATAAACGAGCCTCATGATCAAGGTCTTAAAAGTAGACTTTTGATTTGGAAGCCATTAATGAAATGCTTAATGTAATGCAACATCAACTGTATCAGAAGATCATCCTAAACTCACCAGTCACCACCCTTCAACTAGGACATCCACAAGATCAATGTTGGATTCAAGATAATCAAATGAATGATAAACGAGCCTCATGATCAAGGTCTTAAAAGTAGACTTTTGATTTGGAAGCCATTAATGAAATGCTTAATGTAATGCAACATCAACTGTATCAGAAGATCATCCTAAACTCACCAGTCACCACCCTTCAACTAGGACATCCACAAGATCAATGTTGGATTCAAGATAATCAAATGAATGATAAACGAGCCTCATGATCAAGGTCTTAAAAGTAGACTTTTGATTTGGAAGCCATTAATGAAATGCTTAATGTAATGCAACATCAACTGTATCAGAAGATCATCCTAAACTCACCAGTCACCACCCTTCAACTAGGACATCCACAAGATCAATGTTGGATTCAAGATAATCAAATGAATGATAAACGAGCCTCATGATCAAGGTCTTAAAAGTAGACTTTTGATTTGGAAGCCATTAATGAAATGCTTAATGTAATGCAACATCAACTGTATCAGAAGATCATCCTAAACTCACCAGTCACCACCCTTCAACTAGGACATCCACAAGATCAATGTTGGATTCAAGATAATCAAATGAATGATAAACGAGCCTCATGATCAAGGTCTTAAAAGTAGACTTTTGATTTGGAAGCCATTAATGAAATGCTTAATGTAATGCAACATCAACTGTATCAGAAGATCATCCTAAACTCACCAGTCACCACCCTTCAACTAGGACATCCACAAGATCAATGTTGGATTCAAGATAATCAAATGAATGATAAACGAGCCTCATGATCAAGGTCTTAAAAGTAGACTTTTGATTTGGAAGCCATTAATGAAATGCTTAATGTAATGCAACATCAACTGTATCAGAAGATCATCCTAAACTCACCAGTCACCACCCTTCAACTAGGACATCCACAAGATCAATGTTGGATTCAAGATAATCAAATGAATGATAAACGAGCCTCATGATCAAGGTCTTAAAAGTAGACTTTTGATTTGGAAGCCATTAATGAAATGCTTAATGTAATGCAACATCAACTGTATCAGAAGATCATCCTAAACTCACCAGTCACCACCCTTCAACTAGGACATCCACAAGATCAATGTTGGATTCAAGATAATCAAATGAATGATAAACGAGCCTCATGATCAAGGTCTTAAAAGTAGACTTTTGATTTGGAAGCCATTAATGAAATGCTTAATGTAATGCAACATCAACTGTATCAGAAGATCATCCTAAACTCACCAGTCACCACCCTTCAACTAGGACATCCACAAGATCAATGTTGGATTCAAGATAATCAAATGAATGATAAACGAGCCTCATGATCAAGGTCTTAAAAGTAGACTTTTGATTTGGAAGCCATTAATGAAATGCTTAATGTAATGCAACATCAACTGTATCAGAAGATCATCCTAAACTCACCAGTCACCACCCTTCAACTAGGACATCCACAAGATCAATGTTGGATTCAAGATAATCAAATGAATGATAAACGAGCCTCATGATCAAGGTCTTAAAAGTAGACTTTTGATTTGGAAGCCATTAATGAAATGCTTAATGTAATGCAACATCAACTGTATCAGAAGATCATCCTAAACTCACCAGTCACCACCCTTCAACTAGGACATCCACAAGATCAATGTTGGATTCAAGATAATCAAATGAATGATAAACGAGCCTCATGATCAAGGTCTTAAAAGTAGACTTTTGATTTGGAAGCCATTAATGAAATGCTTAATGTAATGCAACATCAACTGTATCAGAAGATCATCCTAAACTCACCAGTCACCACCCTTCAACTAGGACATCCACAAGATCAATGTTGGATTCAAGATAATCAAATGAATGATAAACGAGCCTCATGATCAAGGTCTTAAAAGTAGACTTTTGATTTGGAAGCCATTAATGAAATGCTTAATGTAATGCAACATCAACTGTATCAGAAGATCATCCTAAACTCACCAGTCACCACCCTTCAACTAGGACATCCACAAGATCAATGTTGGATTCAAGATAATCAAATGAATGATAAACGAGCCTCATGATCAAGGTCTTAAAAGTAGACTTTTGATTTGGAAGCCATTAATGAAATGCTTAATGTAATGCAACATCAACTGTATCAGAAGATCATCCTAAACTCACCAGTCACCACCCTTCAACTAGGACATCCACAAGATCAATGTTGGATTCAAGATAATCAAATGAATGATAAACGAGCCTCATGATCAAGGTCTTAAAAGTAGACTTTTGATTTGGAAGCCATTAATGAAATGCTTAATGTAATGCAACATCAACTGTATCAGAAGATCATCCTAAACTCACCAGTCACCACCCTTCAACTAGGACATCCACAAGATCAATGTTGGATTCAAGATAATCAAATGAATGATAAACGAGCCTCATGATCAAGGTCTTAAAAGTAGACTTTTGATTTGGAAGCCATTAATGAAATGCTTAATGTAATGCAACATCAACTGTATCAGAAGATCATCCTAAACTCACCAGTCACCACCCTTCAACTAGGACATCCACAAGATCAATGTTGGATTCAAGATAATCAAATGAATGATAAACGAGCCTCATGATCAAGGTCTTAAAAGTAGACTTTTGATTTGGAAGCCATTAATGAAATGCTTAATGTAATGCAACATCAACTGTATCAGAAGATCATCCTAAACTCACCAGTCACCACCCTTCAACTAGGACATCCACAAGATCAATGTTGGATTCAAGATAATCAAATGAATGATAAACGAGCCTCATGATCAAGGTCTTAAAAGTAGACTTTTGATTTGGAAGCCATTAATGAAATGCTTAATGTAATGCAACATCAACTGTATCAGAAGATCATCCTAAACTCACCAGTCACCACCCTTCAACTAGGACATCCACAAGATCAATGTTGGATTCAAGATAATCAAATGAATGATAAACGAGCCTCATGATCAAGGTCTTAAAAGTAGACTTTTGATTTGGAAGCCATTAATGAAATGCTTAATGTAATGCAACATCAACTGTATCAGAAGATCATCCTAAACTCACCAGTCACCACCCTTCAACTAGGACATCCACAAGATCAATGTTGGATTCAAGATAATCAAATGAATGATAAACGAGCCTCATGATCAAGGTCTTAAAAGTAGACTTTTGATTTGGAAGCCATTAATGAAATGCTTAATGTAATGCAACATCAACTGTATCAGAAGATCATCCTAAACTCACCAGTCACCACCCTTCAACTAGGACATCCACAAGATCAATGTTGGATTCAAGATAATCAAATGAATGATAAACGAGCCTCATGATCAAGGTCTTAAAAGTAGACTTTTGATTTGGAAGCCATTAATGAAATGCTTAATGTAATGCAACATCAACTGTATCAGAAGATCATCCTAAACTCACCAGTCACCACCCTTCAACTAGGACATCCACAAGATCAATGTTGGATTCAAGATAATCAAATGAATGATAAACGAGCCTCATGATCAAGGTCTTAAAAGTAGACTTTTGATTTGGAAGCCATTAATGAAATGCTTAATGTAATGCAACATCAACTGTATCAGAAGATCATCCTAAACTCACCAGTCACCACCCTTCAACTAGGACATCCACAAGATCAATGTTGGATTCAAGATAATCAAATGAATGATAAACGAGCCTCATGATCAAGGTCTTAAAAGTAGACTTTTGATTTGGAAGCCATTAATGAAATGCTTAATGTAATGCAACATCAACTGTATCAGAAGATCATCCTAAACTCACCAGTCACCACCCTTCAACTAGGACATCCACAAGATCAATGTTGGATTCAAGATAATCAAATGAATGATAAACGAGCCTCATGATCAAGGTCTTAAAAGTAGACTTTTGATTTGGAAGCCATTAATGAAATGCTTAATGTAATGCAACATCAACTGTATCAGAAGATCATCCTAAACTCACCAGTCACCACCCTTCAACTAGGACATCCACAAGATCAATGTTGGATTCAAGATAATCAAATGAATGATAAACGAGCCTCATGATCAAGGTCTTAAAAGTAGACTTTTGATTTGGAAGCCATTAATGAAATGCTTAATGTAATGCAACATCAACTGTATCAGAAGATCATCCTAAACTCACCAGTCACCACCCTTCAACTAGGACATCCACAAGATCAATGTTGGATTCAAGATAATCAAATGAATGATAAACGAGCCTCATGATCAAGGTCTTAAAAGTAGACTTTTGATTTGGAAGCCATTAATGAAATGCTTAATGTAATGCAACATCAACTGTATCAGAAGATCATCCTAAACTCACCAGTCACCACCCTTCAACTAGGACATCCACAAGATCAATGTTGGATTCAAGATAATCAAATGAATGATAAACGAGCCTCATGATCAAGGTCTTAAAAGTAGACTTTTGATTTGGAAGCCATTAATGAAATGCTTAATGTAATGCAACATCAACTGTATCAGAAGATCATCCTAAACTCACCAGTCACCACCCTTCAACTAGGACATCCACAAGATCAATGTTGGATTCAAGATAATCAAATGAATGATAAACGAGCCTCATGATCAAGGTCTTAAAAGTAGACTTTTGATTTGGAAGCCATTAATGAAATGCTTAATGTAATGCAACATCAACTGTATCAGAAGATCATCCTAAACTCACCAGTCACCACCCTTCAACTAGGACATCCACAAGATCAATGTTGGATTCAAGATAATCAAATGAATGATAAACGAGCCTCATGATCAAGGTCTTAAAAGTAGACTTTTGATTTGGAAGCCATTAATGAAATGCTTAATGTAATGCAACATCAACTGTATCAGAAGATCATCCTAAACTCACCAGTCACCACCCTTCAACTAGGACATCCACAAGATCAATGTTGGATTCAAGATAATCAAATGAATGATAAACGAGCCTCATGATCAAGGTCTTAAAAGTAGACTTTTGATTTGGAAGCCATTAATGAAATGCTTAATGTAATGCAACATCAACTGTATCAGAAGATCATCCTAAACTCACCAGTCACCACCCTTCAACTAGGACATCCACAAGATCAATGTTGGATTCAAGATAATCAAATGAATGATAAACGAGCCTCATGATCAAGGTCTTAAAAGTAGACTTTTGATTTGGAAGCCATTAATGAAATGCTTAATGTAATGCAACATCAACTGTATCAGAAGATCATCCTAAACTCACCAGTCACCACCCTTCAACTAGGACATCCACAAGATCAATGTTGGATTCAAGATAATCAAATGAATGATAAACGAGCCTCATGATCAAGGTCTTAAAAGTAGACTTTTGATTTGGAAGCCATTAATGAAATGCTTAATGTAATGCAACATCAACTGTATCAGAAGATCATCCTAAACTCACCAGTCACCACCCTTCAACTAGGACATCCACAAGATCAATGTTGGATTCAAGATAATCAAATGAATGATAAACGAGCCTCATGATCAAGGTCTTAAAAGTAGACTTTTGATTTGGAAGCCATTAATGAAATGCTTAATGTAATGCAACATCAACTGTATCAGAAGATCATCCTAAACTCACCAGTCACCACCCTTCAACTAGGACATCCACAAGATCAATGTTGGATTCAAGATAATCAAATGAATGATAAACGAGCCTCATGATCAAGGTCTTAAAAGTAGACTTTTGATTTGGAAGCCATTAATGAAATGCTTAATGTAATGCAACATCAACTGTATCAGAAGATCATCCTAAACTCACCAGTCACCACCCTTCAACTAGGACATCCACAAGATCAATGTTGGATTCAAGATAATCAAATGAATGATAAACGAGCCTCATGATCAAGGTCTTAAAAGTAGACTTTTGATTTGGAAGCCATTAATGAAATGCTTAATGTAATGCAACATCAACTGTATCAGAAGATCATCCTAAACTCACCAGTCACCACCCTTCAACTAGGACATCCACAAGATCAATGTTGGATTCAAGATAATCAAATGAATGATAAACGAGCCTCATGATCAAGGTCTTAAAAGTAGACTTTTGATTTGGAAGCCATTAATGAAATGCTTAATGTAATGCAACATCAACTGTATCAGAAGATCATCCTAAACTCACCAGTCACCACCCTTCAACTAGGACATCCACAAGATCAATGTTGGATTCAAGATAATCAAATGAATGATAAACGAGCCTCATGATCAAGGTCTTAAAAGTAGACTTTTGATTTGGAAGCCATTAATGAAATGCTTAATGTAATGCAACATCAACTGTATCAGAAGATCATCCTAAACTCACCAGTCACCACCCTTCAACTAGGACATCCACAAGATCAATGTTGGATTCAAGATAATCAAATGAATGATAAACGAGCCTCATGATCAAGGTCTTAAAAGTAGACTTTTGATTTGGAAGCCATTAATGAAATGCTTAATGTAATGCAACATCAACTGTATCAGAAGATCATCCTAAACTCACCAGTCACCACCCTTCAACTAGGACATCCACAAGATCAATGTTGGATTCAAGATAATCAAATGAATGATAAACGAGCCTCATGATCAAGGTCTTAAAAGTAGACTTTTGATTTGGAAGCCATTAATGAAATGCTTAATGTAATGCAACATCAACTGTATCAGAAGATCATCCTAAACTCACCAGTCACCACCCTTCAACTAGGACATCCACAAGATCAATGTTGGATTCAAGATAATCAAATGAATGATAAACGAGCCTCATGATCAAGGTCTTAAAAGTAGACTTTTGATTTGGAAGCCATTAATGAAATGCTTAATGTAATGCAACATCAACTGTATCAGAAGATCATCCTAAACTCACCAGTCACCACCCTTCAACTAGGACATCCACAAGATCAATGTTGGATTCAAGATAATCAAATGAATGATAAACGAGCCTCATGATCAAGGTCTTAAAAGTAGACTTTTGATTTGGAAGCCATTAATGAAATGCTTAATGTAATGCAACATCAACTGTATCAGAAGATCATCCTAAACTCACCAGTCACCACCCTTCAACTAGGACATCCACAAGATCAATGTTGGATTCAAGATAATCAAATGAATGATAAACGAGCCTCATGATCAAGGTCTTAAAAGTAGACTTTTGATTTGGAAGCCATTAATGAAATGCTTAATGTAATGCAACATCAACTGTATCAGAAGATCATCCTAAACTCACCAGTCACCACCCTTCAACTAGGACATCCACAAGATCAATGTTGGATTCAAGATAATCAAATGAATGATAAACGAGCCTCATGATCAAGGTCTTAAAAGTAGACTTTTGATTTGGAAGCCATTAATGAAATGCTTAATGTAATGCAACATCAACTGTATCAGAAGATCATCCTAAACTCACCAGTCACCACCCTTCAACTAGGACATCCACAAGATCAATGTTGGATTCAAGATAATCAAATGCAATAAGACGTGAATTGACTTTTTGCTTTGAAGATTTGTCACAACTTGTGTAGCCTCTTTCCTGACCTAATAAAAAGACAATTTCTCTAATTGAAGTGTTGCATACTTCCAACAAATTTATGTTTCTTTGGGACGTTACCTCCAAGTTCAAATTGGGAAGAGAATTGATCAAGCGGCAAATAGTATCATCCTTAAGGAATTCCATAGCCAACTGGGCACAAGCTTCAGCTAATGGCTCAGCCTCACTGTTTCCAACGATTAATCATATCTCATGACAGAAATAGGAGAATCAAAAGCTGAGATTGGAGAATTTGACGGAAAGAGAGAGATGAGAAACCTTTTCCTCGCATTTGGATTTTCGAATGTTAGGGAAGGAGGCGAATCGATCGTTGTAGAGGAGAAGATCGCGAGTCTCTAACAATATCAGAACAATCACGTCACCACCGGAAAAACTAGAAGCAGAGACAACTCTCCGGCCGGGCTCAGCAACACCTCCTTTTAAACCAAGCTGAGAGACCCCAATCTCGCTATTTTAAGCGAGAGTGGTCCTCACGCGTTTTAACGACTTTTTAAAATATAACAACTTATTAAATACGCTTTTAATATTCAAAACATCTTTATTAGAAATCGGTTTGGGAACTCGAAACATCTTAACAATTAAATTCAAGAAAAATAAGAAAACGCATGCGGAAGAAACAATTTGTGAAATCCTTAATTAAAACGGAAAGAAAATGAATCGTCCATGGCTCCCAGAAATAACACCACAATGATGAGCCTTGAGTTTATTCGTCTGACTCTCCTGAAAAGAGAAAGAGGGATGAGTATTCCAACAATACTCAATGAGGGCGCGCTAAAGAGCCTGCAAGATCCTTTGGATACACCATTTGAAATAGCAATATAAGTATACTAAACAGTGGCGGTCCCATAAAATATTTTTACCGGGATCAAAAATTGTTAATTATAAATAATTATTTAATATATAATATTTAACTCAAATAACAAAAATAAATTTAGATTTTTAAGTCTAAATTTTTTTTAAAAAAATTCAAAACAAATCGGACTAAGGCCCATATAAAAAATTTTTCAAAAAAACATGTCAAAATAGAACAATTGGGCTAAGGCCCAGATAAATAATAAAAGAAAAAATTTAAAAACATGCTTTGAGAACAGCTCGAACTTGAGATGGGTGTCAATTCACCAGAATTTAACCAACTGAGCTACTAACATTCATAATATCTTACCTACAATTATAATTTATATATTTTAAGGGGGTCAGTTGACACCTCTTTCCACAACGTGGGTCCGCCCCTGATACTAAGTATAGACATTAAACGCATGAAACAGCCTACATAGAATTTCTAGCATTTTCAGTTAACCAGTTCGATCATTTTCGTACTCAATTGTTTGCAACAACTCAATCAGCCTAGCAAGTCTATATCACATTCGCAAGGATCAACCGCCCAAGGTACTCATTCTCTGCCACTGCCCATACCGGGTTTGACAAGTCACAAGGTGCCACCGCCCACTACGGAGTTTGACAACGGCTCGTCAGCCCTTTCCCGATCACTACAACTTCACAATAGTCCCTCGTTGTAGGCCGTCAATCAACACTAATCCGACCGATCAGCGGTACAA
>JAHZTW010000001.1:431042146-431161390 GCA_020283515.1 Alliaria petiolata
ATAACTGGACATATTAAGTGAATTTAGCACGAGTAGGATTAACCAAACTTTCTAGGTACTACTGGGTACAACTAGAATAACTGGACATATTAAGTGAATTAGTACGACTAGGATGAACCAAACTTTCTGGGTACTACTGGTACTACTAGCATAACTGGACATCTTAAGTGAATTAGTACGACTAGTAAAACTGGTATAACTATGATAAGATTACCTTACGATTTTTTTGTTCTTTTCAGGGGAAATGAGTAGCAGTGGTTGCACAGTCATATGTTTTGATTATGGGGGATTCTATTCAAAAGACGGTGATAAAATTATATGGAATTCTGTACAAGATGAGATTCACACTTTTGTGATGAGGAAATCTTTGGAGGATGTCACTTATGCTGGATTAGTGGAGGGAATTTGCAGAAAGGTTTTGATAGATGCATCTACAACTCAGCTGAAAATTAGTTACTATCCATTGATCTTGAACACGAAGAAACCATCATATATTTGGAATGACAAAAATGTTTTTGGTTATCTACTACAAATGAGTAAAGATCAATGTAGAAGTGTTCTACATGTGAAGATCATTAAGGATGTTGATCAAAGTCATGGAAGCGTGCATGTTTCAAGAGAGGATCATGGAGTTGACGTTGATCTAGGTCAGAGTAATGATGAGCTTTTTGCTGCCGCTAGAGATGGTTTAGAAATACCGGACAGTGAAATGCAAGACAATGAGATGCAAGAAAATGAGATGCAAGAAAGATATGAGCTCGTGTATGATGATGATACAGAAGTCAGACATTATGATGGAAACTCGCAAATAACTCATGGATGGGAAGATGGTTTAGATATATATAAAGGTCAAGAATTTGACACTAGGCAGGGACTGCAAGCTCTCCTGCAGAAAGGTGCACATGAGAATGGTTTTGAGTATGAAACGAAGAAGTCTGAACCCACACGTTTCGTGGTAAAATGTTGGGGAGCAAAAGACGGATGCAAGTGGGGTTTAAGAGCTTATGTGCGTATGAACTCTAATAGTTCCACTATTGCCACTTACAACAAGGTGCACACATGCTCTCGGGTTACTACAAGTACAATTAGACAAAAAAAGAAAGGCACACCACACTTAGTTGCAGCTGTTTTGGCTGAAGACTATCCAGGTCGATTCGACACACCAAATCTAAAAACGATGATCAATATGGTTCAAGGCAGACTTGGCGTGAAAGTATCGTACTCGACAGCACTGAGAGGAAAAAACAAAGCTGCTAATGAGGTGCGGGGATGTTCTGAGGAGAGTTATCGGTGGCTATATTCTTATTTGTACATGCTGGAGAAAGTGAATCCGGGTACACGGACTTGTGTGGAATTAGATGAGCAGAAAAGGTTTAAGTACCTATTCTTTGCATTGGGAGCTTGCATAGAAGGGTTTCTATCGATGAGGAAGGTCATCATTATAGATGGAACCCACCTGAAGAACGTATATGGTGGAGTTCTAATCGTTGCTTCGGCTCAGGATCCTGATCATCATCATTATCCCATTGCTTTTGGTGTAGTTGATGGTGAGAAAGATGCAACTTGGACGTGGTTTCTGAATCGGTTGAAGTTAGCAACACCAGATGTCCCTGGAATGGTGTTTATTTCGTAGGAATCCAAGCTTGATCAAGTCAATAAGGGAAGTGTTCCCTTTGTCTCAACATGGGTATTGTGTAAGGCATTTGTCACAGAATGTGAAAGGACACGTTGCCACCCACAGAGATGCATGTGCGAAGAAGTTCATCGAGTGCGCTAAAGCTTAAACAGAGGTTGAGTTCGGAAATCTCTATAGTGCTTTTAGGATGAAATATTCATCTGCTGGCGAGTATCTAGACAAAAGTGTTGATGAGAAAAAATGGACAAAATGCTATTTTCTAGGAGAAAGGTACAACATAGATACCACCAATACTGTAGAATCTATCAACGGTGTTTTTGTAAATGCAAGAAAGTACTCGCTGTTGCCAATAATTGATGTAATTGTAGCCAAATTGACTGAATGGTGGAACACCCATAGGCAGACTGCCGCTGAAGTCACATTGTCACAGAAGCTTGTGCCTTATGTGGAGGACGAAATGGATCTAAGATGTGTGGATGCAAATAAACTCATGGTGCAAGAGTTAAACAGCTATTTCCATGAATACAATGTGATTGGGCTTGATGGGAAGAATTATTTGGTTGATATGACTGCGAGAACTTGTTCTTGCAAGTATTTTGATATAGACAGATACCCATGTGTGCATGCAATTGCTGCTGCCATCCATATGAGCAGAGATAGGGAACTTCATCTACAAGAGTTTTGCTCCAAATATTATTTGGTAGAGCTATGGGCATTGGCATACTCCGGGACAATCTATCCAGTTCCTCATATGTCTGAACGGGTTGTACCTGAAGAGATACAAGCACAAGAAGTCTTACCTCCGGAATATGAAGTAAAGAAAGGAAAACCACAACAAAAAAAGATTCCCATCAGCTGGAGAACATCGTGGAAGAGGAAGAGGAAGAAGAGGAAGAGGAAGAGGTGGACGTTAGGCTCAATGGTTTGGGATTGATGGTAGTGAAGAGTAATTTATGTCTATGTTTTAAATTATGTGTACTATGAGTGCAACTTTGTATGACTGAGACTTATATGCATGTTATTTCTATCAGGTATGACTAGGCACCACTAGTACAACTCTATATTCCGCGTCTAATATGTCGGGTACGACTGGTGCGACTAGTACCATTCGTTTTAAGTACAACTAGTGCAACTACATTTTAGTTGTACTCAAGTCCAACTGGGAAAATCAGTACGACTATGCTTTCTACAAAAATGTCAATAATACAATTTCTAAATGTATTTGTAAACATGTTTCCACATAAAATAGGCTATAGAACATGTGGAAGCATATTTGAACATTTCATAGTTATATTAATTTGATCCATGAAAATATTTGATCCATGAAAATGTAATGTCTACACAAGCTACCTTATACTTTTAAGGTTACTTTGGAAATCTTAACCACACAAACATGAAAACCATGAAAGTTTGTATTTTTTTTACAAATTATAGCATTAGAAATATGTTAAATGTAGTTTGTTTACTAAATTTCACAAGTACAACTAAAAATGATTAATTTAGTGTATGGTACTACTGATTACAAAATTTTAGTTGGATTCAATTTTTGTTTTGAAATTGGGTACAACTTCTCAGCCTTCTCCTTCTCTTCAGCCGCGGCACTCTCCTTCTCAGCCTTCTCTGCAGCTGCAGCTGCCGCAGCCGCAGCCTTCTCCTTCTCCTTCTTTGCAGTTGCAGCCTTCTCCTTCTCTGCAGCTGCAGCCTCAGCTCTCTCCTTCTCAGCCTCTGCAGCTTCCTCCTCCGTCTCCCTCTCTGCAGCCGCAGCAGCTTCCTCCATCTCCCTCTCTCCCCTGCCGAAATCATTGTATCCACCATACTCAAAATCTGGAGGATTTCTTTGCTCTTCCACGAAGCTCTCTACAGCTACCAATCTTGTATCCAAATCCTGAATACTGTCTTTAATTTCCTTGAACCCTTCTTCCATTAAGTTCATCATCCTTTTCATTTGCTCGGCTATTGGCTCAATCACAGCTGCAGGTTCTTGTTCAGCTGGCTCACCTATTGCCGCACCTTCTTCTTGGACATCTTTTTCTTGGACAACTCGGGATTGAACATCGGCCATGAAGACATCCTCCCACAGTATCTTCCCTTGTTGGCGGATTATAAACTTGTTCCACCCATCAACAATAGGGTCAGCTACATCTGAATCATCCTTCAGTTCATAGTCCTGCCATTGTGTCTCTTCCATGACCCTCTCTATGAGATCTACTTCCTCACCCTCAGCAGTCAAAATACTAGTAATGTCCTGAAGTATAACGAAAAACAAAAATTAAACCACAATTGAACTAGTTGTACTATTCGGACTAGTTGTACTATTTGGACTAGTTGAACTATTCGGACGAAAATCTTTGTATAACAAAAAGTAAAATACCTTTGTATCTCCAAGATGATCATTTATTGAATCCAACGAATATCCAGTTGTGCCAGTCTGCGTGAACTCCCACTTGCACATTCGTGCACAATCATCCTCTGTATTTCTTACTTTCACCCGAAATTGTGTCTTTAGGGTTGGAATACATTCAAACGCCAAAATCTGCACATATAATTAGACCAGTTAGAATAGTTGTACTATTCGGACTAGTTGTACTCATAAGTAAATACGACTTACTTTCAAAGGGTTGATGAACCCAGGAAACGTCCAACTCGCTTTCTCTGTGATCGATCCTTTGAAATGTTTCACCATATGATAAATCTCTTTGATGTTGTCATCGAAAGTAAACCGTCCCCACGGTAATGTCTCACACAGCTCGAGACTATCAACCATCCTCAGAATGAAAGGCTCTATGGCTACTCCATGCTTCGATCTCCCTCTTATCACTGTCGCCAAGAAGTACAGGACAGCCATCCTTAGCCGATTCCTAGTGTCATCATACCTCATCCCCTGAAGTGCTTTTAGCACAACTTCAGCTGTAACTTTTTCGTCTTTAAAATGGTTATTAAAAAACCTCATGCCACCTAACTTCGGGTAATTGGCTGGGTACTCGTGGCAGTACAGTCCCGAGAGGAGAGCATGCTCTCTGATGGAGTATCTAACGGGCACTCCATTTACCACAAACCAAGCCTGTCTACCCTTGTCCGTTTGTACCGTGCGTAGAAGCAACATCCACAGCCCCATCACCTTTCTCGTTGCATAAGTCTTCATGTGAAATAGGTGCTTGAACTGCGGGTGGTTCAGAAACCAACTCTTCTCATCCTCTTCCAAAGTTGGAAATATTTCCTCCTTAAATCTGTGTTGCAAGCATTTGGTACTTAGCTTACATCCCTTTCCATATTCAGTGGGATTGAAGAAATATCCGAGAGGCCGCATTGGTTCTTCTACATCATCATCATCATGCTGCAAAAATAAGGAAACCGATTTAGTATACTTCTGTCAAACTAGTACGACTAGTACGATTACTAGGCCAACTATTATGATTACTAGGCCAACTACTGTCAAACTAGTACGACTAGTACGAATAGTATGACTACAATCTAGTCATACTATTCGGACTAGTTGACCTACTCGTACTACTCAGACTCGACATTTCATACTAGTTGAACTAATTAGACTATTTATAATAACCGTTCTAGTTGAACTACTCATACTAGTCGGACTAGTTGGACCCAATTATATGTACAACAAAATTTAGGGTTTACCAGTGGTGGTGGTGGACCCGGTGGTGGACCCGACGACGAACCGATTGCCGGTTCTGGAATCGGAGGCGGGCCGGTTGCCGGTTGCACCGTCGGAGCCACAAAAATTTCTTCTTCTCGTTCAGTCACCGGAGGCAAACTTTCTTCTCCTGGTTCAGTCACCGGATCCGCCGGAAGCGGAGCACTGGACTTTGATTTCTTCCGCGACTTCTTCTCTTTTCCTCGCACTGGACCCTTTCTTTTCTTCGTCGCCGGCGGATTTGAACTCGACGGCAGCGGATTTTCTTCTTCTCCTTCAGTCACCGGACCCGGAGGAGGCGGAGCATTGGAAGTTCCGTCTTTTGATTTTGATTTCGATTTCTTCCTCGGATTCTTCTCCGCCTCTGTTTTCTTCTTCGCCGGCGGATTTGAACGGCGATTTGAACTCGACGGCGGCGGCGAAGGCGATCTCAACCGAACCCCTCCTTTCCTACGCGTCGCCATGAGATCGATAAATTACGGATTTGATCGGATTTTGATCGGTGGTTTGGGTTCTCGGAGAAGATGAAAAGTGGAAAGGTCCGTCGTTTCTCGGAGAAGATGAAAAGTTGGAAAAGTTAGCGGTTTGATCGAAAAATCAGGGATTTGGAAGTTGTTTTTCGTTTGGGTTTGGGCCGGTTTTAGATTTATTTTTGGGCCCAAACCCAATAGCTAGGTCGTTTGGTTGGTTTGTAATTCAGAAGATTTCGGATACCCTCCCTCGTCTTTTCACGCGTTTTTGTTTAAAATATAAATAAAAAAAAAGTAAATGTTATAAGAGGGGTATTTGAGATTTTCCTCCTGTACGGAGGGGTAAATGAGATTAGAGTCTGTGATCGATAGGGCATCTGAGCTTTTGATCCCTCTTTCTCTTTTCTCTATCCTCGCCTTCTCGGATCTACTCCTCCACCGTCTCCAATCTACAAAATCCATTTTGTGTCTGTTGTTGTTATCTACTCTTTCTCCTCCAAACTACTGAAATGCTTTCGTGAATCCTTCGGCCATGGCGCACGGAGGTTATGCCAAGAGAATGGTTTTGGAGCCGAATCCTACGGCGAGAAGCAGCAGCAGCAGCAGTCGGAGCAGCCGAATCCTACGGTTTAATAGACGTAATATCTTCTCGTTTCTCTGGCTTTGTCGAATCTCACATTCTCACTCATCTTCTCATCCAAAATTTGATTACCTTAAGGTTTTACAACCGTTTGTCTCGAGATCCGGTGATGTTGTTGACTCCGACGGCTTTCTCATCCAAATCTGACCTTGCCGAATCCTAGGCTTCCGGGAGCGTTTCTTCCGCCATCTCAGACATGTAAGTTTCATGTGGTTTGGTGCCTCTCTTCTTCTTCCAATCTTATTCTGAAATTGGGTTCATTGATAATGATGGGTACTTTTGAAATTGGGTAATTGTTTTGGTTTCTTTGCATTCTTACGAAAATATTAGGAAAAGTTTAGATTTTTGAGATTTTAGAGCAAAATAAACGAAGTGAACTCGAGATTAGGAGCAGTTTTGTGAGCTCGAGATTAGGAGATTAGAAGTGAGCCCGTGATGAGTCCTTAACAAAACTGCTTCTTTTTCACGAGGATTAAAAAGAAGCTCGAGATTAGGTGGGATCAATGGCTGAGATACCCCTCTCGGTGTAAGAATGATCCCATATACCCCTCTTATGTTTGGCATTTAATTAAACATTTCTTTTAAATATGAAAAAGTGGTGTATATCGATTTTGCTCTTAATGAATTAAACATATTACTGACCCAACCACCCCAAACCCACCCAAATCCGTCACTTCGCGGATCTTATCCGGATCTTAGTGTTAAAACCGTCAAAATCACTCTATTTCCCTTTGCATCGGATCAAAGTGAAATTAGGGAAAAAAATTTGAAAGACGAAAAAACGGCAAAACCCAATTGATCGGGACCACTTCGAGTTGCAAGAAAAACTAAGGCAAACTCTAAGAATAAAGCAATCAATCTCGCGGCAAATCGAAAAAGGTATGTGTCATTATCATGTTGGTTTTGTGTCTTGCATGAGATCGATTTTGATGAGTCGATTCAAGTTCTCAGACATTGATCCGGAATCCCATTGCTCCCAGGATTTATGGCGCGTACAACAAGGCCAAACTATGCTTTGAATGAAGGCGTTCCAACAGAGGTTCCAATGGCGGTTGAAAGATGTGAGACAAGGTCTCGGATTGTCTACGAAGACCCAGACTCTTCGGAGGACAACAGAGCAGACGGAAACGACGGAGACGGAGACGATGGAGACAGCCAAACAGTGACGGACGATGAGTCCGGGGTATGTAGAACCGTCATCACTTATGTTTGGATTTTGCAATGGTTGAAGCGGAATTGGGTTTTGGGTTTGATTAAATTACATCATTTATGGGTTGGTTATCGTTTTCGTGAAAGAATTTGTGATTTTTGTTTTGAATTTAGGCCGAATTCGTGTTTTGAGAAATATTCAGTTTTTTGGTAAACCTCGTAAAACTAAGTTCATTATGTAAGCTAGAAATTTCTGGAAAAAAAAGTAACACTGTGTACAACTATTTGTTGCAGGGAATCCAACCAATGCTTCCTATGGAGATGTACTTCCAGCCAAGGGATTACGTGCAAAAAATCAAGATCTCGACAAGGTGTTATATCACGCCAGCAGTTGAGTTGCTTCTAAGTGGGTTAAAGTATCCGCTTATAGTAGAGGAAAGGAGTTGGTTTTTGCATCACCCTCAATTCAAGCATTTTTTCCACATGCACAAAGACAGAAACCACAAGATAATGGGGATGTGGATGCTGCTTCTTCGAACGGCGGTTACAGAGAAGACAAAGGAAGCATGGTTCATTGTGAATGGCGTGCCCATTCGGTATGGTCTACAGAAACATACTCTCATCTCGGGTTTAAGCTGTCGGAGCTATCCTCCTAACCATGAGGAATTGGGCAGCATGGTTTTCGTGGAGAAGTACTTTGGGGCGGGATCAAAAATAAGATATTCTGATGTGAAAGAACAACTCATGAAAATGTGATATTCTCCGGATCGATTGAAGATGGCTATCCTCTTCTTTTTATCAAGCGTCATTATCGGGCAATCTAAGGTAGGAGAAGATGCTACTTCCGTGGATCGATTCTTTCAAAGAGCAGTGAGTGATCTACACTTGTGTAAGACATTTCCTTGGGGGAGATTGTCTTTTGATAACAATATGCAAGAGATCCAGCATACTGTGGATCATTTCAAAGGGGTTGTTAGCGGAACAAATTGGGCTTATCCAATTTTCTGCATTCCTTTGGAGGTAAATATGAATTGTTCTTATTACTTTTATTTCATTTTATTTGAAGGTAAATGAAAATATTTGTTGCGTTTGTAGCTTCTTGCCTTTGAGGCAATTCCATCTCTAAGAAAAAAATTCCGAGAAGCTTTTCCATCTGCCAAGAAGGTCTGCCCGAGAATGTGTAAGACCAAGTTTAAGAAAAGTACCATGAAAGGATTTTCTCTTGAGGAAATCAATGAAGCACTCGGTACAACTAAGGTCAGTATTACTTTATTTTTAACGTTTTAAAATTGCATATTAATTATTTATTTAAGATTGCAATTGTAATCCTTGTTTATATTCACAGGAGATTGATAGCATCTTGGTCCCTTACAACGAGGAAGAAGCTATGTTGGCCCGAATTACCGAGGAAGATGATGATGATGATGTTGATGATGTTGATGATGTTGTTGTTGGGAGTTGGCTGAAGTGTATTCTCGAGGAAGATAAGCCGGTCTGTTTTGAGCAGATGTATGCAGAAGATGTGGCTGCCTGGCTAGAGGAGCAACCTGTGAATGAAGCCAATGCCGCCACCAATGTTGTCACTGGATCAAAGGAGCATGCTTCTTTGACCGAATTGGTTGGGGTAGTACAGAATCTTAAAAGTGAAATGGAGAAAGGGTTCAAGAAAGTGAACGAGAAGGTAGCTGGCTTAGAGACAAGAATGGTAGTCGTGGAAGGTTATGTCAAGGAGCAGTTAGATGCTCGAAGGGAGTATGAGGATGTGGGTTATAGTGCTTTCAGTCCTCATATTGGGATTAACGATCAAGGATTGGAGAAAGAGCAGGTAATTAATACGATTTCATGTATGCATCTTGTTTTTTTTAAATAGTCAGACTTGGTAACACTACTATATTGGATTGCAGGGTTCGAAAGACAAGGACAAGGACGACGGGCTGGTTGAGGAAACCACCGGTTTGGATGGAGAGAAAGGAGGAGACGACGGGCTGGTTGAGGAAACCACCGGTTTGGATGGAGAGAAAGGAGGAGACGACGGGCTGGTTGAGGAAGGAGGAGACGAGGAACTTCATGGGGCTGGAGAGAAAGGAGGAGACGAGGAACTTCATGGGGCTGGAGAGAAAGGAGGAGACGAGGAACGTCATGGGGCCGGAGAGAAAGGAGGAGAAGAGGTAATTATTTAGTTGTCTTAGAAAGTGATACTAGGTAACTTTGTAATACTAAATGAAATTATTTGTGTTTTGCAGGGGATTGAAGGTGACGAGAATGTGCTTGTGGTTGAGGAACGTGAAGATGGTTTGAAGGACAAGGAACGAGAAGAGCAAGTTGCTTTGGATGGAGATAAGGGAGGAGAAGAGGAACTTGATGGGGATGGAGAGAAGGGAGGAGAAGAGGAAGGTCCTTTGGATGGAGGAGAAGAGGAAGAGGACAGTGGTCATATATCATTGGAAAGATGTACCACAGTGGTAGTGAAAAACGGCAAAAGGTTGAAGACATATGGGAGAAGAGTTACACGGTCCCAAGTTGCGGTTGAAGGTGAAGCGAGTAAGAGGACTAGAAAACTTCCCCAACATTTGAAGCCTCCATTCAGAGAGGAGAAGGGCATGGGAAAGAGGCCTACGAAGAACTAAACAATGGTAGTTTGACAAGTAAAAGGGCAAGAGGCCTAGGAAGAACTATGTTTTTTATGGATTTAAAACTATGTTTTGTTATGGATTTAAAACTATGTTTTGTTGGGTTATGAATTTTATTTTTCATTTAAAACTTTGAATTTTGTTGGGTTATGGATTTCATTTTGTGTTTATATAACTATTTAAGAGTCATAAAACTGCATAAGTTTAACATTAAATTCGAAAAACATAAGTTTAACTCCAAAACAAACTCACTTAGGTCTATTACAAATGTCTATTACAAAGCATTAAAGCAGTCAAGCAGACATTCTCCTTCAGCTTTTCAACATCTGAACTTCCTCCTTCAGCTTTTCAACTTCTTCCTTTAGCTTTTCAACTTCTTCCTTCAGCTTGTCAATCTGATCACCTTTGAATATATGCCCCATTAGGATGCTGGTCATTTCATTTTTAAGGATTTCAATGGCCTCAGATTGCTCCTTCCTTACTCTCTCAACTTCTTCTTCAACGGCATGTTCCCAGCTTTTGTGAATGTAATAGCCATCATCCTGCACATAAAGACACGAAATTCTCATGTTCAATAATACCCTTAAACTCGGAAAAATAAATAAATTGATCTCACCCTCACCGCATACACATTGCAGGTAAAATATCTTCTTCCTGGGTAGGATTCAAATGGTTGAATCTTCTCAACCTTCTCAATGATTCGTCCACCACATGGACAAATTCTCGGAATGCCATAGTCCCCATCAGCTATGTGATAAAGTCTGTCTATGTTTGCTTTAGCCCTCTTCTCGGCAGCGTAGTTTGGATCATTAGGGTCCATTGATCCTGTTACAAGAGTCAGTATTACAAGGTTTAGTATTACTACGTTCAGTATTACTATATGTAAAACAGTAGACAAACCTAGACGAATCCCGAATCACGAGTAAGGAGCTTCTAGATAAATCCGAATTACCCGAACCCTAGATAAATCTGAATTATCCGAACCCTAGATGAATCCCGAATTACCCTATCCCTAGATAAATCCGAATTACCCGAACCCTTGATAAATCCCGAATTACCCGAACCCTAGATGAATCCCGTATTACCGGAACCCTAGACGAACCCGAATCACGAGTAAGGAGCTTCTAGAAGAATAAGAGAGAGGTACCTTCGAGTTTCAAACCCAGAAATCGCTGCAATGGGGAAGGAGGAAGAAATGGACCAAGGAAATCACGAGGACGAAGAAGAGAGAGAGAGAGAGAGAGAGAAGGAAAATTCGGGTCAAAGGGAAAAATGGGGAAAAGTGAAAGATTTCCCTAGAACTCCGATTCTATGAGGGGGAAAACCGGGATCAATGTCTCAGCTCTTCGTCCGAAAACCGGTGGTAAACCGTCCCAAAAAAAAGGGAAACCCCGCCAATTAGACACGTGCGCCGCCAAATGGACATGTGCGCCCTTTTTTACTTACGTGGACGCCGTCAAAATTGCACTTAGTTATATGCAGTTTATTAGTTTTACCGATTTGCAAATAGTTGTACTTTTGGGTGTTTTCAACTTTATTTAGTTTTACTCTATAATCAAATTTATATTTCTAGTTTTACAGCTAATTGTAATCATTAAATTGCTAAATTGGAGGTTTGTGTACATTCAAATGTTTTGAAACGCATCGTATATGTGTTTGGCTTCATATGGTGGTTAGTATTGAGAAAGTGTTCATAGAAGTATATAGTGTTTGTTGTGTGAATGTCATTATAACAAAAAATTATGTAATCATTTTACGAAAACCAGTTGATACATGTTTGGCTTCATATGGTGGTTAGTATTGAGGAAGTGTTCATAGAAGTATATAGTGTTTGTTGTGTGAATGTCATTATAACAAACAATTATGTAATCATTTTACGAAAACCAGTTGATACATGTTTTACATCACTTATTAGTTATTTTTCCTAACCAACATTTGTTTGTTTCACATTGAATGTTCGATTTTCTAATAATTTTTGAAAATAAATTAAAAATCAAACTCTTGAAATACAATCAGTTGCACCAGTTATGCCTAGTATTCCGAAGACACATAATAAACAGAAACGAGTTACACATTTTCACCAGCTTCGCTATTTTCACTATCAAAATTTGACCAAAGCCTCGATCTGCCTCTCCCTCTCCCTCTTCCTCTTCCTCTCCCTCTTCCTCGGTGTTCTCCAACTGATTGTAATCTGTTTTCTTGAGGTCTTCCTTCCTTTGCGACATAATCTGGTGGTATGACAACCAGCTGTTGTATATGGTCAGGAACAATCCAATCAGACTTGTGGGGTACTGGATAAATCGTCCTGCAATACGCTAAATTCCATACCTCCATCCAATAATATTTTGAGCAAAACTCTTGCAGATGGAAGTCCGTGCCTCCACTTAAAAAGATGGCAGCAGCTATTGCATGGACGCAAGGGTATCTGTCTATATCAAAGCACTTGCAACTACAAGTTTTTCTTTTTAAATCTACCAAATAGGATTTCCCATCTTTTCCAATTACATTGTATTCAAGGAAGAAGGCGTTCAACTCATACACCGTTAATTTCTTTGCTTCCGGCGATCTTTTATGAATTTCTTTCTCCACGTAAGGCACAAGCTTATGTGCCCCTTCTGCAGAAGTGTTCCAATGTTTATTAAACCATTCAGCCACTTTTTCAACAATCACGTCAATCATTGGTAATAGAGCGTACTTCCTTGCTTTCCTAAGAACACCATTAATAGATTCTACAATATTTGAGGTGTCTATGTTGTACCTTTCTCCTGGAAAATAGCATCTTGCCCATTTATCCACAAGAACACTACCATCGAGATATTCAGCCGCAGCAGGATACTTGGTTCTAAAAGCAGCATAAAGTGTCAGGAACTCACTCTCTGTATATGCATGAGCGCATTCTTTGAACTTCTTCACGCATGTATCTTTGTTGACGTAATAGACATTTGCTTTCACATTCTGAGACAAATGTTGTATACAATACCCATGCTCAGACAATGGGAACACCGCCTGCACCGACTTGATGAGGCTTGGGTTTCTATCATAAAGAAACACCAATCCAGGATCATCTGGTACCACTGATTTCAACCTATTCAGAAACCACATCCAGCTAGCATCTTTCTCACCATCAACTACATCAAACGCAATTGGATAATGGTGATGATTAGGATCTTGGGCTGTAGCAACTATTAAAACACCACCATATCCGGTCTTAAGGTGGGTTCCATCCACAACAATGACTTTTTCTCATGGCTTGGAATCCCTCAATGCTAGCTCCTAACGCAAAGAATAGATACTTGAACTTTTTGTTTTCATCCAATTCCACATAAGTTCGTGTACCATGATTCATCGCCTCTAACATGTACATATAAGAATACACCAGCTGGTAACTCTCCGCTGGACTTCCCCTCACATCATTTGCAGCTTGTTTTTTCCCTCTCAAAGCAGGAGAGTATGATACTTTAACCCCAAGTCTTCCTTGAACCATACCGATCAGATGTTTTGGAGTTGGAGTGTCAAATTTACCCGGATAATCTTCATGCAAAACAGATTCAACCAATCCCGGTTTCCCTTTCCTTTTGTTTCTGACTGTAACTGAATAAGCTCGAGAGCATGTATGCATCTTGTTGTATGTTCTTACTGAGAAACAATCTGATTCCATCACCTTTTCAGCTCGTAAAGACCACTTGCAATCATTTTTTGCTTCACGACATTTTACCACATATCGATTTTTGTCAGACTTGATTGTATCAACCTCAAAACAATACTGGTGTGAAGCTTTATGAACTAAATTTTGTACTGTCTGCTTGCTTCTGAATTCTTGACCTAGAACAATTTCAATACCATCTTCCCTGCCATTATTTGCTGCTACTTCTTCTATAGCAGGTGCATCCTCAGTATCATCAAGTTCTTCCCTTGACACATTTCTCTGTTCTGCTTCACGGGCTTCTGATGGTTCACCTGCGTGAAGAGTAATCATACCAGCATTAACATCCATACCACTTGGGAACACCTCATCATTATTCGCAGTGTTTTCAATCTCACGATCCTCTCTTGAATGTTGCACAAAACCCTGATTTTGATCGACATCTTCCACGATCTCCACATGCAAAACACTTCTACATGTAGCGTTATTCACTTGCATTAGGTAGCCAAAAACATTCTCATCATTCCAGATATATGATGGTTTATTAGAACCCACTAACAATGGAAAGTAACTGACTTTCAGCTGCGTATTAGCTTCGTCTATCTTTATCTCCCTGCATATTCTCGTGATTAATCCATAATAAGTGACCTCCTCAACAGACATCATCATCACTAAAGTGTGAATTTCATCTTCTCCTGAGACCCATCTTATGTCTTCACCGTCCTTTGAATAGCATCCCCCATAATCGAAACATATAACAGTGCAATGTCCTCTATTCATAGTCCCCTGAATAATAATAACAAATACCATTAGTATATGTCTCAATCATATTAGTTCTCTCAGTAATACAACCTAGTTATACCAGTTGTTCTCGTAATACTAGTTCTATCAGTAATACCAGTTTTCTAAGCAATGCTCAGTAATACCAGTTGCTCTCATTAATACCCATTGTCTTAGTAATACCTTGTTGTCCAGTAATACTCAGTTCGTGTACCCAGAAAATTTCTATATATCTACGAATTTACAGTGATTTACTACGATTCAGTATGATTCGATGCGCATTTAACGATTATAACTGCTTCTGTTTACCGATATAAGACTTATAGCAACTAATTTCAATAACCCAATGATCCAAAAAAAAAAACATAATATGAAGCCATTGAAGAGAAAGATGAACAATGTGTAAGACTAATCTTATACATAGATTCAAAAAACATATAAGGGAGACAATGTATCGGATCCGCAGCAGCAACAAAAAACACTCACCTTTCGAAGTTCCCAAAGAGCTTGAAGATGGAGAATGTTCGGTTTTGGGAAACATGAAGCACATCCCGAAACCAATGAAAAACCGTGGAGAAGATGTTGTGTGTGGGACCCGTGGTGGTTGAAAATTGGTTGAGAAAAATTAAATACAATTTAATTTGTATTTTTGGTTATGTTGGATTGTTTTTTTTTAATTTATGTTGAGATAATATTAAAATAAGAAGGGAATGGAGGGTAAAAATGAGAGAGTAAATGAGAGGGGTAGTTAGATTAGAGGAGGGGTAGTGAGATTAAGTTTGAACAAATAAGGGCATATTGGCTCTTGATCCGATTAGGTGATTAAAAAGAAGCTCGAGATTATGAGATTAGGAGCAGTTTTGTTACTGATTTATCAGGTTTTTGTTGGTTTAGATTTTATTATCCGTTGGTTTTGGTTGTTCCTTTTAAAGACATATGCTTGTTGACTTTCGTCATTATCAATCTTGTCCAATTTGAGTTTGAATTGATTTTTGCAGCATGGATATGGAAACTTTAGAAATGTTGGCAATTCTCAATGCTCAAAACGAGCTAATTTAGCGCTGACAATTACTTTTGTTTTTTTTGTAAATGGTTTCTCTACTTAGCTTAATTATTCAGACTCATATCATATTATGTACTTACTTTGTTTACCTCTTTGACATAGTTGTCTTATGCAATGCATTTGTGTTTGTTCCTCATTAGTCTGCAAATTCAATGGCAATAACGCTGTTTATTGGGCAAACCGTGCGTTTTCTCACTCAAAACTGGAGGAATATGGCAGTGCAATATTGGATGCATCAAAGGCCATTGCAATTGATGCAAAATACTCTAAGGTATCTTTCTATGGCGATATGTTGCTTATTCATCTTTTCACTTATATTCTGATTTATTTGCTGATTATATATTGAATCACAGGGTTATTACAGTTGCTAAAGGGAAATTTATAGATGCCTTGAAGGATTTCAAACAGGTTGTTTAAACGAGGTTGCTTGCTGTATAGAGATTGAACTCTCCTTTCATGTATTATTTTTCAATCCTAAAATTTCATAGCTTTTAAATGTATAATTTTTAGATTAATAAAATTTTAATGACATTTTTATTTATTGTAATTTAATTTGGTTTTTATTTTTTTAAAATTAATTTTTTAAATAGCTACATAATAATCATAGCCATTTGTAAGTTTTTTTCATTTTTTAATTGTAGCAATATTGTAATAAATTTGCTACAAACCGTTGAAACAATTTGTCCCACTTTGATACGATGATTTTGGTAGAATTTTGTCTCTTTTTACTACAACGACTACTAACCAATTTATAGTTAATTTGTTACATCCAATTCCGATTTTTAGCTAAAAAAAACTGATTATATCCATAAATAAAAATGTAACTATATGAACTTTTTCTAATAAAAGTGTACCTATATGACCCCAACTTCTCTCTGCCTAACGAAGGAATTAAAGGCAGCTAACGCAAAATATAAAAATTGAAACAACTAAATATTTAAATTTGAATATAAATCTCACGTTTGAGAATATCTCAAGAGTTACTTTTCATAATTTGATAAGTTATCTTTTTCTTTATTTACATAGTCAACATAGTTAATAATTGTCGGAGAATAACCTTTTGTTACTGTTCAAACGCAAAAATTAAACTATTTAAATTATTACGAGTATTGTTTTGAACACCAAAAATTAAACTATTTAAATCCTCAATCGCATGAACTGAGTCACTTTCATCTTTAAAATCTCAATTTCCACAATCATGAGGGTCACTATTCTCTAAAATGGAATTCAAATCAAACTAATGGTTTTATTGTTTGTAAGTGAAAATTTTAGATCAAAGCTAGTCATGGAAGATGATCTACTAGTAAAACTACATGTTAATATATAGAAACGTTAAAAGTTTGAATTTTAATATTTGCCTTTATTAGTTTTTTTTTTCCATTGTGACATTGACGTGAAAATTTTCGATTTCCTCCACTTACATTTTTATAGTCAACAAATCAAAAATATGCATATCTAATTTAGTAAAAGTTATTAATTATGTATCGAATGGGAAAGAATACTAAAGTGTCAGATTGCAATAATTAAAAGAGAAAATAATAACAAATGAGATAGAATTAAGTAGGGGTGGGAAAAAAACTGTAAGCGAAAAATTATATGGTTTGAGTATGGTTAAACCTAAAAATTCATTTGGTTTTTTGTTTAAGTTTCGGTTTAAATTTGGTTTGGTTAAAAACCGTCAAACCGAATTGTTTTTTTGGTTTCAGAACTAAATTTTAAATAATTTATATTTTTTATTTTCTTAGTTTAGTTTATGTCCATATTTTATTATTGGACTTAATTATCTTTATAATTTAATAATTTTAACTCATAAATTTAAAATATAATATTTACAAAATATATATACATAAATATTTAAAATATAATATTTAAAAACTATGTATGGAAATATATATTTTTTTAAGTTTTTGGCTTTTATAGACTTAGTTTTATTGATGATTTATATTTATTTTCTATGATTTGAATTCTATTTTTTGAAATTTTTGTTTTGTTTCACTTATATCTATTATTATTATTTCCATTTATAGTTTGAATCAAAGTTTTCAGTAATAATATTATTCCAAAAAAATAAATCGAAACCGAACCAAACCAAACCAAGTTACATATGGGTTTTATATGGTTTTAATTTTTATAAAACCGAAGAAAACCGAACCATACCAAATCGAAATATATATGATTTTTATATAGTTTAAATTTTTATAAAACCATAAAACCGGAAAAGCTGAACGAAACCAAACTGAAAACCGAAGTGCCCACCCCTAGAATTAAGATTGTAAATTGATGTTATTTGTGAGGCCTAAATAATCAACTTACAAAAATCATTAATATACGTAAAACAACATAGAACAACGATAAATAATATGAAACGGAGCGAGTATTTGACGAGGTTCCAAAACTTTTGTCGTAATTTGGCAACAGAAATTCAACAAAAAAAAAAAAAATTTGGCAGTGATGGTCTTTTGGCTTTTTCGGTGTACCATACCGTTGACCTATTGACTCATTGACGCAGTCCACTTCTGGCTTTCAAGTTTGTGTTGATCCGGTAAATCCACTACAAAATTAGTCCAAAATATTAAGATAATCAAATTCATAAATTACCCAAATTAGTCTAAACGAGCACGAGTTTAAAATAACAAAATTCATAGGCCCAAAATATTAAGATAATCAAATTCATAAAAATTTTCTAAAAGACATATTCACACTGTAAGCCAAACAACACACAGGTTGATTTTTGAAAACGAATGATTGAATATCATCATCTTTTGTATAACAACACAATTTACTATCTTTACTTCACTCTGTAATCTTTGTATTCATTTCATGTTGCTCTTTACATCTCTTTTTCTTTCTACCCCATTTTATTCTTAACCTCTCCTTTTTCCAAAAAATCCCCACTTTCTAGTAGATTCCCCCACACAAACTAATATATCCCAGGGTTTAGAGAAGGAGAAGGCCAAAATCAGGGAGGAGACACAGTTTATGCATGGTCCTTAGGCCTAGCTTACGGGATCTGGCTCTCTCGGGAACTCAATCTTTGCTTCCATTTCTACACCAGTCTTGATCTCAAGGGTGAATTCGGCGTTTGAGCCTTGTAACTAGATGGTTCTATCCCTGTGTCTTTCTTGAACCTAAAAGGGCTTGCGGCAAACTCCGCTAGGTTGTACCCACTGTCTTGCATGGGAAATGCGTAAGACGGGTGCGGTGGTGACAGGAAACAACTTTTGTATGCCGGTCCAAGTTGGCGTAAAGGGCTTGAACATGGAGATACTGGCAAGGATGTGATGGCTCTTACATTTTCTCTGCTGCAAAGCATGAAAAGACGGGTTTAGTTTGACACTATCAAGCATCAAATAGATTGAGGCACACAACCATTTTTACCTCGGGCTCTTTATAGCAGGAAAGAGGGGGTGTCTCCCAGATTAGGGTGGTTCCCTTGTAGGCTGATTAAGAGGAAAGTCAAATTTAGATTGTTGTAAGGAAATCAAAGTAATATAGCTCAACATATGCATAATACACATACCAGTGTGCAGTTTCCGTCATAGAAATGTTGGGAGGTATCTTTGGGCATGCTAGTGTTAGCCACTCTTGTTGAGTGTCCACGTAGAAAAGGGTGTTCTAAAAGCTGAGAAGCTGTAGGACGTACTGTCGGATTTCGTTGCAGACAAAGCCTTATAAAATTTTTTGCATCGTTTGAAAGGTGATTAGGTATTTCTGGCATGTCTTTGCTGTTCCCGATTTTGAAAATAGCAGCAACCTGGTAAAAATAATGTTACAAGACCCTTTTTAGACAAGCTTTTAGAATAATAAAAAGAAGAGTGCAGAAAAGATTGTGTTCAGTCTTCAGTATCATATACCCCTTCAAATTGGCTCCAAGGTGGCTTTGCTGTTGCCATTTCGAGAATAGTACAGCCCAAACTCCACACATCGACTGCGTGAGTGTAGCCATTTTTATGCATCACAACCTGTAAGAGAACAGAAGCTTATGTGAATTTCTATCAGCTGCATTAACTTAATGTACATCCTCTGCAGCATGCATCACTTGCCTGAGCTTTTCCAGGAAGCTTAAAAAGAAAGAAAAGGGGATTTACCTCGGGTGCCATCCAATAAGGACTCCCTGTGAAAGAAAGCATAGTAGAATAGGCTGTTACCTGTTGCAGAGAGAAATGGCTATTAGAGCTTCCGCAAGCATAATTTTCAAGAAATGTATAATATCAAGGAGATACAATAATAGATATCTTCTGTTGTCTATTGATGACGTTCTAGAATAAAAGAACATTTATTCATATTTTGGTTATGACGTACATCGATATACTTACATGTTTGGCCATCCCAAAGTCTGCCAACTTGATTTCACCATTCGGATCCACTAATATATTTGCCCCTTTGATGTCCCTGTTGGATTAACATAAATCTTTATTAAATTTCCAAGAAGAGACAAATGGAGTTCCACACAACCTTTAAAATGGATAAAACAGCCAAACTACCTATGCACTGTATTTCGTCCATGTAAATAAGCAAGTCCAATGAGAATCTGAAGCGTGTAGTTTTGGATAACAGGTTCAGTGAAAGGACCATACTCCGTGAGTAGTTTATGGATTGAGCCACCTGACACGTACTCCAAGTAGACGGACAAGGTTTCTTCACTCTACAACCATAACAAATATCCAGACACATGTCCATGTAGGCTTTAATATGGTTTCCATATAACAATATTACACTGCCCAAACTCAACAAGCATAGATGATCTCTTCTTTTCCTGAATCGCAGAGATATTGACACATACCAGTTCACTTCCGTAGTACTGAACAATATTCGGATGACAAAGCTGGCGCAGCACATTTATCTCCTGCATATCACCTAGTCTGCTTAGCGGTGTGACTAATATCAGAGCGTTCAAGTTCGTTTTAAATCAGAGCTGAAATGAATCAGGTCTTGACATGTACAAAAGATGAGGAGATCTAGAAAAACCTGATTTAGCTGCTTCAGACATTCTTTTGAGTTTTTGTCGTCAGAAATGACCTTGACCTCTTTAATAGCACAAATTTTTCCTTTCTCACTGTAAGATTGGCGAAAAAATTATATGATGGTACCAACCAATTTAGAGAAGGATGCTACAAAGTTATAACGCAATATCTGCAAATGGAGCTAGCATAATATAAATTTTTGCTGTCTATCGCCTTAATCTAGATCAAACTTCGATTTTGATCAAGTAATTGCAGACATGAACCATCAGAAATTTCCATACGACCCACAAACATAATTCCAACAGCATATCACAGGTAAAACATTCAGGATTCATGTCATATACACAAACTCATCACACGTAGCATCACTGGATAACGGTTTAAGAGAGCAATTGACCTCGATATCAATTTTTATTAGCCTCTGGATTCAGGGCAACGCAATATACTTTAAACCTACAGAGAAAGCTAGCATCAAAACTCCCCTATCTATCGGAACATTGCACATTACGCTGTCCAAACGAGTGGAATGCTTTGCTAAAACCAAGGGTAGCTAACTCTTGTCACCTAAAAACTAAGCCTACTTATCAAATTTCTCAAAGCGAATCAGTAGAAGAATTTCATTATCACCTGTTAAACCCTTGATAGACTTGCCCAAAGGTGCCACTCCCTATAAACTTCCCTTTTTCCACATGGAAAACCCCAGAGGAGACGTCTCGGACCCTCCTCCAATCCAAGAACCTTGCACAGCAGAAGGGCTTGTAGGAGAACCCGGCGGCACGACGGAGGGGCTTGTAGGAGAGCCCGGCGGCAGAGGCAAAGGGTGGTACTCAGAAGACCTTCCATCATCATTTCTCCCTGTTGAAGAATCTAAGCTCATGCCAGAAAATCGGTTATGCAGTGGAGACGTGGGTCTAGCTCCTGCCTTTGGGGAAGCTGCTGCTGCGTTTGATTTCACTTCAAAATGTCCCCTGCAATATGTTAATGAGTTAGAGCCACTAAACAACAAATCCAGAGATTATCAAACAGCAAAACGTAATTTTCGTTAGCCATTTTTATTCACAAACATTCAATACTCTCCGAAACTAAGAGGTCCTTGGATCCTCACAAGCAAATGCACAATTCTGGCATACAAGAAAAAAAAATTAACTTCTACTCTTTAGCAATGAAATGGAGTTAAGATCGCTATGTAATTTATGTTAGCCATTTCTATGCGCAAACTAAGTAGATGCACAATTCTGGTATACAGAACCAAAATCCCAATCGATAAAGTTGGGTTAAACTAACCTAGAACCAGTGAGTTGACTCTGATCTTCAGCTGATCCAGATGAGCTAACGCTAGAAACAGAATCCGATCCAGAAACCGATCCGCTTACGTGATCGTTAGGAATCGAAGTGGAGAGCGAAGGACGAGGAAGAGGATGACATTTCTTCTCGTCGGAGTCGAAGCCGGAGAATCCAGAAGCTCCGGCGAATTCACGGCTGCAACGAGGGGTACAGCGAGAAGGAGTGAGTGGAGGATCACCGTTGCTTTTGTTATCCGCGGAGATTCTTCTGCTACTCTTGTCGGCGACGCAACGAGTTTTGCTCTGAACAAGGTGATTATCGTCTTTGTTCTTGCCGGATTTTCTCACCCACCAAGTAGGCATCACAAAACGGAGGATTATGAAACTGAGATTTTGAAGGAATCGATGAGGATGAGCGAGAGAGAGAGAGAGAGAGAGAGAGAGAGAGAGAGAGAGAAATCTGGAGTTAGGGCATGAGAAGGAAGATAAAATACGGAAGATGGAAAAGGAAGAGGAAAATCTGAAAACGAAGGAGAGAGAGAAGAAGAAGACAAGTGGGGGAGAGATAGAGAGTGGACAGCTAAGCACGAAAGGGTAGTTGGAGAGGGTGGCACGTGCTGACGTGGTCAATATCATTGCTTCGCGCTGTGTCCGTTCGCGCTGTGTCCGTCTCGAGTATATTTTTTACTTGGCCCATAAAAGCCCAAAACCATCATTTTATAAATACACCATTGCCAAGAGAGATAAATACCATACCTCAACTCAATCAACGTGCTTATGAAAATGATTTCTGCACTTCTTATCACCCTGTTGAAGAACATCAAGTCTTTCAAAGCCGCTTGTAGAATTCAAGTCACATTTGAATATTGAGAAGACTCGAGTAAGTAAGTCTCATAACTCTCCCTTATGAAGATGGTGAACCTGTTCTCGACGATGAACCTGGTGACATTAAGGTTAGCCTCTTCCCTAAGTTTCCCTAATCCTTGATTTCACTAAATTTCAAGAAAGACAGAGAGATAACTAACCATTATTGTTCCTTTGGCAGTTCCGAATCAAAAAAACTGCACCACATGCATGTTTCCGTAGAGATGGCAACAATCTACACATGACCGTCAACATTACGTGAGTAAATAAATTCCATCAACATCGTGTGTATCTCTACATCACAGCTATGCTGATAATTTGATTTGGGTTGTTTTGGAGCATAGAATCTTTATTCATCTACCAATTTAGAACCACCAAACATTTAACAAGCTGCCACATAATAGCATATACATACTATTAGCTCTGTTCTGATTTCTATACTTTTAACATTTAAAAAATAATAGATAGAGATTATAGCCGTTCTCTTAAGAACAAACAAATGATCTATGCTCTTATTTTTCTGTGAAAGCCATCTTTTTAGAACTTCTAACAATAGAAAGTTTTTGATTATATCAAAATCACAGGTCAGTTTGATATCTCTTAAATATATGGTAACTAATGGTATATTTGCTACAAACTTTTAAGGGAAAGAGCAGCAAACTCAAGCTTAACGGAATGAGACAGAGCACTGACATCATAAGCCAGCTTCGATGATATGACCATAAAGCTGGACAAAGTGAATGCATACCTTTCTGAAACAAACACAACAAAGTTCTGATTTGATTTGGTTGTTGATAAGGGGGGAGTGGGAGAAGCTTTATTATCAGAATCTACGTGTCTTTGTAATTTCAGAACTATAATGTATAAAACGCTGGTTTCGATTCTTTGAGCTAAACTATTCCCAACAACATCCTAAGAAGAATTACAACTATTTTAGTCTAGAGGCAGCAGAAACATACCTGATAAAGTACAGCTTGAACAAGAAGAATAAACACAGCACCACACTTTGAGATACTCTACAAAATTTGTTCTGCAAGCATGAGGACCAACTTAAGGGAAAGCTTCCTTCTACAGAAAACCAGAACGTTGTCGTCACCTTCAACACCAAACCACTTGACATTTGGAACACCTGCTGCCATAAAAAGGTTCATAAGAGATCAAGCATGGGATCGTTTATAAGAATGAATTTTTACTACAGAGGAAAAGTAAAAAGTAAAAAGTAAAATCAAAACAAAGAACCATGGGATCGTTTATAAGAATGAATTTTTACTTCCTCCCTGTAGAGTTCTATACTTCGTTTCACAACAAAGTTCTGATTGCTTGATGTATGACTATACTTTTAAATTATGAGGCTGATCAAATATACTTTATTTTTCTTCAGAAATGTCAAAAAGA
This sequence comes from Alliaria petiolata, assembly GCA_020283515.1. NCBI lineage: Eukaryota > Viridiplantae > Streptophyta > Magnoliopsida > Brassicales > Brassicaceae > Alliaria > Alliaria petiolata. Next base: position 431,066,316 of record JAHZTW010000001.1, read on the forward strand.
TGGAATCAAATGGATCGAAGTTATGAATCGAAGAGTCCTGATTCAATATCAGCTAGATATTTGGAATTTTGGATGTATCTAATAAGAACTTTGTTGTAAAATTTGAAGCAATCAATGGCTTACTTAGACTCTAAATCAAGAAACTCAAAGACTAAATTCCACAATCCGTCTTCTATGATTCTCGGCCTGCTACATAGGAAATTTGCTGCATGCTCCTTTTTCATCGATTTCCAAAGCTCTCTGACCCGCCTGAATCGCCAGAGAAGAAACCCAGGATAAAACTCAGTCGACCGGTAAAAGGTCCTTCGCCGAAGCTCTGCTGAACCCACACCTAATCGAACAAAGTTAAATCAACATCTTCGATCTTCCTCCTCAAGCAGGGACGTCTCAAACTTTAGGAAGACCTTGTTCAAAAATAAAAATAGGCCCTTAATTTAAGTAATTTTATAAACTAATTCTAAATTTTAAAAATATTATAAAAAATTTAAAATAAATACAGAGATATAATTGAAAAATTTCTATTTAAACAATGCTATTCTTCTAGCTTTTTAAAAAATTTAGAGAGATGAAACCTGGCGATTACAAAAAAAAAAAAAAAAAAAAAAAAAAATAGATGAAACCTGGATAATGATCAAATGAGAAGCAGCAGAGTCGACGTAGTCTTTGATTAATAATTTATCCTACAAAAAAAATCAAAATTAATTAAAAATTAGAAAAGAATTGAAGAAAAAATCACTACATATATAATAAAGAAATAAAAGAACTTGAGATTACTTTGAGATTATGTTTCAATTAGCTCAGAAGATTGAGAATCGATTTTTTTTTTCTTTTTGCTTTGTGAGAAGAAAATGTGTTTGTTTGCAATGATTTTCTAGCTTATGAAGAAAATGTTTGTTTCTCTAAATATTTATAACAAGGTCAATTAATAACAAATCCCAAAATCTAATCAAATTAAAACGTAACTTTTCCAAGTTCATATAAAATATTAAAGGCCCCAACGTCCACTTTCCAAACTTATAACTAATATCAAAGCTAATTACTCCTTAATTTTATTTTGTCTTGTTAGATTATGTAATTAAATCAGAAAATATTTTCTACATCATCTTGATATTTATTTGTTATTTTGTTAATATTTAATAGATACAATTTTTTTTAAGTTCTCTTGATACCTACCTATAACTAAAATTTTTTAATGGACTCTTGAAAATTTTGGACCCTGTTCGACCGCTCCATTTGCACGTGCAAAAAGACGGCCTTGTCCTCAAGAGCAACTTCGCTCCTTGACCATTATAATGGTCCCAATCAAGGCAGAGCAAGATTTACAGGTCGATTTGAAAGAAAATCAAGGTTATCTTACGAAAAGAAGAGGATCAAAAGCTTCAGATATTATAAAGACCCGAAAGAAGCACTAAGAAAACAAAAAAAACGAAATCCGAACAAAGTCGGAAAAAGAGATCCGATAAACTATTACCATTTACAGCTCAACGAGAAAGAGAGTGTAAAAGGAAGTTTTTCTTATTATGAACAATAAGCTTGGTACAAGTATTTATACAATGTAACAAGTAAACCGAATAAAATAGAATCATAAAACGGACATTCCAGAGCCCTTAACCAGAGTATTATATACACGTATATCACATACTATATACTAGCTAATAGCCCCCCTCAAGATGGATGTGTGAAGATGTTGCTAACACCCATCTTGCCAATAAGCTCTCGGAAAGGGGCTGGATGCAAAGCTTTGGTGAGTGCATCAGCCAATTGATGTCCGGATTTGACAAACATGGTCTTGAGAAAACCACAGTCGATTGCCTCACGGGTCTTGTAACAATCTATCTCTACGTGCTTCGTCCTTTCGTGAAATACTGAGTTATTAGCTATGTGTAAAGCAGCAGTATTATCACAGTAGAGATAGGCAGGAGGATGAAATGGAACTTGTAGATCAATCAATAACCGAGATAACCAAATCATCTCCTTCGTGGCTAGAGACATCGCTCTAAACTCTGCTTCAGCAGTACTGCAAGAAACCGTGTCTTGTTTCTTTGATTTCCCTGATACTAAAGAATCACCGATGAACATGCAGATGCCGGTAACAGAACATCTTGTATCAACACAAGCGGCCCAATCAGCGTCTGAGTAGCCACGCAAATCAAAGTTCTTATCCGCAGGATAGAACAAATCTTGTCCAGCTGTACCTTTCAAGTAGCGTAACAACTTATGTGCAGCATTAAGATGTATGTCTCGAGGGTCATGAGAGAACTGACATAAGGTGTTAACAGCATAAGATATATCGGGACGAGTGGTATGAAGGTACATGAGCTTGCCAATTAACTTCCGATAAGAAGACGGATCTGGCAAAGGAACTCCAGTATCTTTGGAGAACTTGATACTCAGATCCATAGGGATACTCGATGGTTTACTGCCTAGGAAACCAGTACTGGCCAGCAATTCCAAAATGTACTTTCTCTGGCAGACGGAGATACCTTTAGCTGATCTTGCTATTTCCAAACCAAAAAAGTATTTCGCCTCTCCAAGATCCCGAAGCTTGAAATAAGACTTCAATTCATCTTTAAAAGCTATCACAACATCATCATTGTTGCTGATGATCATGATGTCATCAACATACACCAAAACTCCAAGAATAACTCCAGCAGTGGACTTGATGAATAATGTGTGATCAGCGTGTGATTTCATGAACCCCATACGAGTCAGTGTAGATGAGAGTTTAAGAAACCACTGTCTTGAAGCTTGCTTAAGGCCATATATGGACTTGTGAAGTCTGCAAACTGCCTATGGTGGTAAGGGATCACTCTGGAGATCAGCATATCCAGGAGGTATCTTCATGTATATCTCTTCGTCTAAGTCACCATTCAGAAACGCATTAGAGATATCGAGTTAACCTACATACCAGTTCATCTTGGCGGCAGTCAGAAGAAGCATACGGACTGAAGTTTGCTTGGCAACAGGGGAAAATATTTCTTCATAATCCAAACCCTCTTGTTGTGTGAAACCTTTAGCAACTAGCCTTGCTTTATATCTCTCAATACTGCCATCAGCATTGTGTTTTATCGTGAATACCCACTTACAACCAATTGCCTTTTTATTAGGTGGCAATGTTGTAATACTCCAAGTATGAGTTCGTAACATAGCACTAGTTTCTTCCTTCGCCGCGCCACACCACACCTTAAAATCCTTGGCCTCTGAATACTTTCGTGGTACAAATGTATTTGTGATAGTATTTATGAAGGCACGAAAAGGCTCAGATAAATTTGAATAAGAGATATAGTTGGCGATAGGATATAGAATAGTACTAGTAATATTATAACAATGAAAATCCTGCAAGTGTTTAGGGGGATTCTTTTGTCTGTGAGACTTAGATTCGTAAGGAACCAAAGCCTCGGAAGATGACACATTTTGATGTAAATGTGCATCAGATGATGTTTGCAAAAGAGGCAGAGGAACATCTGAGGGTGCAGGGGAATGAAAATGAGGAAAGAAGTCTTTGGTAACATCTGTGATGTTAGATGAGACCAAAGGAAAGATATCCTCATGAAAAATGACATGACGAGAGACAGAAACGGCGTGTGTCTTCATATCTAGTAGCTTATATCCCTGGTAACCAGCTGGGTATCCTAAGAAGATACAGGCTCTAGCACGAGGTTCAAACTTATGTCTATTCTTAGGAGAAGTGGAACTATAGCATAAACATCCAAAAGATTTTAAATTCTGATATTCAGGAGATTTGCTAGTCAATTTCTCATAAGGAGACTTATTGTTTAAAATTGGAGTAGGAAGCCTATTGATTAAAAACACAGCTGTTAAAACACAATCTCCCCAATACTCTAGAGGAACATTCGATTGAAACAAAAGGGCTCTAGCTACATTCAGTATATGTTGATGCTTTCTCTCTACTACTGAATTTTGTTCAGGTGTTTTCGGACATGAATGATATGCAACAATTCCTTTTTCAGCAAACAAGGAAGTGAATTTCAATTCATGAGCATTATCTGATCTTACGGATTGTACTTTCGTCTTATACTGAGTCTCTATCATGTTAATGAAACTAGGAAAAATATGCAAGACATCCGATTTTTGTTTCATTAAGTAAATCCAAGTAGCTCTACTGTAATCATCAACAATAGTCAAAAAATATTTGAAACCATCAACAGTAGAGACAGAAAAAGGACCCCACGTATCAATATGAACAAGTTCAAATGATTCTTTGCATATATTTTGACGAGATTTATAAGGAAGATGTTTCTGCTTAGACAAATGACAAATATGGCAAACGTGGGAAGTTGTTTTATTTATCTTTGTATTCTTTAAGCATAGAATATCAGAAAGTACATCAACTTTAGATTCAGATGGATGACCTAAACGTTTATGCCAAGTGTTTGCATCAACAATGACACTAGAACAGACTGGTGGAGAGGAACAGATGGAAGTACCTTTTAAAGAAACAGTATGAGTTGACTCATTAAAATCCAAGACATATAAATTGCCGACTTGACTACCTTGACCAATCATCAATTCCCGTGTAAGATCCTGAATAAACCATTGATCAGAAGTGAAACTAACTTTAGAATGCAAAGTGCGAGTTAAAACACTTACTGAAATGAGATTGAATTTAAATTCAGTTATATAAAGTACATTATGTAGAGAGATAGCATCAGTCAACTGAATCAATCCTATGCCCACTATCCTAACTGTGTAACCATTAGGAAGAGTAACAAAGGTATTCTCTAAGATGCGTTATTCTACATAAAGCTCTATATTATGAGTTACATGATGAGTGGCACCTGAATCTATTACCCAAGCTCTAAGAGACACTGCCGGTTCTGTAGATACTGAAGAAACAAGCATGTCGTAATAAGATTTGGAGTATAGATCCAGGAAAGTACCTGATATTTGTGAGATGACAGGTTCATAGTTTGAAGTCGAAGCATAAGTCTTTTCAGATATGGGTTCCACAGATGAAGTTTGAAGTTTGGAACTGAGATATGAGATCATGGTGTGGATTTGATCTTTAGACATCTCCTCATAAGAGGAACCAGATTGATCAACCTTCGGATCTTGGTGGACATGAATTTGTGTTGTGGCAAGATTGGTAGAGTTTATAGTCTGATCTTTCTTCCATTTTGGAACAGATCCTGGAGGATACCTATGCAACTTGTAACATTTGTCAGCCGTATGTCCCAATTTGTGGCAGTGAGAACACTTTGGTTTTTGATAACCACCTTGAGCTAAAAGAATGTGAGACTTATCATTAACAACATATGCTTGTACTTGGAAAGCATTTGGAGTGGAGTAAGCGTTCTGAGTAGCTCCTCCAACAAACCGTTGACTCTCATCTTGATCAAGCATATTATATATCGCTGTCAATCCTGGAATCGGCTTCATGTTCAGAATCTGTCCCCTGATGTTGGAGAAGTTATCATTTAATCCCATCAGAAATTGAATGATCCGACTAGTCTCAGCATCTTCCAGTAACTCTTTCACCTGGTCACAATTACACTTCTTTGCAGTGTGTGATTTTGTATTTGCTAACTGTTCCCATATAGTCTTCTTCTTGGTATAGTAAGCAGACAGGTCTAGGTAACCTTGTTTGAGTGAACTTATAGCTTGCTCTAGCTGATATTTGTGTGGTAGATTGCTAACACGAAAATGTATATGCAAGTCGGTCCACATCTCAGCTGCATCCTCATAGTAGAGAATGTTATCGTATATCTCCTTATTAACCACATTCATCACCCAAGCTTTGACCATACTATTGCATCTACTCCAAATCTTGAATAGTCTATCATTCTCATCAGGCCTAGGGAGAGATCCGTCCACAAATGCAAGTTTATTCTTCGCATCAAGACTAATCCGCATCGCAATCAGCCAGTTGTTGTAATTAGATCCATCAAGAATGTGAGAAACAATGGACAGACCTGGATGATCTCCAGAATGCAGAAAAAATGGATTGTGTACGTTGTCGAATGACTCCGCGCCCGCAGAAATCATCCCTGTGTAACGACGCGTGTCCGGGAAAGGAGGAGAAGAATTCGCGATGATCTCAGGTTCAGAGGATGGAGAAGATCCAGCTCGATTCTTCGTTTCCGAAGCACTTACATCAGGTGTAGATGATCGATTCCTTAGTTTTCTTCCTTGTTTCACCATTGTTGAAGACGAATTGCAGAAAATCAGTCAAACCAAAGGCAAAGCTCTCGACGAACGATTTTGAAGCTTCCGATGTCAACCAAATTGCAGATCCGAGCTCGATTCAACAAGGTAACGATGAATTTGAAAGAATTTGAAGGAATTAGGTCGAAAAACCGATCAGAATCAGAGAGATGAGCAGAGATTGCTCTGATACCATATTACCGTTTACAGCTCAACGAGAAAGAGAGTGTAAAAGGAAGTTTTTCTTATTGTGAACAATAAGCTTGGTACAAGTATTTATACAATGTAACAAGTAAACCGAATAAAATAGAATCATAAACCGGACATTCTAGAGCCCTTAACCGGAGTATTATATACACGTATATCACATACTATATACTAGCTAATATAAACGGAAGCTATAATACAATCCGAACAAACACCGGAACTTTATTATCCACATTCAACGGAAGAGAAAAACAAAAGATGGAAATCGCTTTCCCCTCTGAAGTAGATGAGAGTAGGCCTAGGCATTCCGGTTACCCGGAACGGTTCCGGATAAGATCCGATCGATTTCGTTTATTTCGGATAAAAAAATGAGATTTTATACCCACATAGGTATCGAAATAGTTTCATTCGGGTTTGGTTTGGATCCTACCGGTTCAGTTCCAAACTTGGATAATATGTCACGAAAAACTTGTGTTAAAAAGTATAACTTATGTTAAAAAGAGTATTTTTGTGTTAAAAAAAATTATTTTTTAATTTGCTATCCAAACTTTTAAAATACAATGGAAAACTATAGTATTTTGAAAGTTGTGATTGATGAGTTAAAATGTAAAGAATCATTGTTCCAATAACACTATAATTTTAAAGAATTACAAAATCATTAGATACTATACTTTTTGAATAACACAAGATTTCAAATGGAATTACAAAATCATCACACCAATAACAAATGATTTAAAAAGAATTACTAAATCATCATACCAATAACACAAGATTTTGTTAGGAGTTTAAGAATCATTACACCAATAACAATGGAATCTTAGAATTCTTAAAATCTTTATAAATCACCTTCCCACTAACCCCCCCTTAGTTATATATTTTAAAACCCGTAAAAATAAATTGAAAACAAAAAATGAAAAATAAAATCGAATAAATTCTGAAAATTTATCTTTATTTTCATTTATATTTTTTACAACTAAATTTTATTAAATATTTTTAAATTTTGACAATTTTGTATTCCTATATGAATTATGTTTATTTCTAATGATTTTACTATTTTTATATGTATTTATCCTAAAACTTTGATGAATTGATTATAATATTCTTATTGAAATTATATTTATTTCTTTAACCATAATTGACTTTATTAATTATAAAAAATTATTACACGTGTCAAAATTTGATCGATTGACTCAAATACATCGCAATCATTTTCACTTCGAATGTGATCTGCGTATACCCTGGCTTATAATTAATATTATATAACTCATTAAAAAGAAACTAAACATGATGAAGTAAAAAACAAAAGTATATCAATTGAATGACTAATAATTAACTATTACATAACCCATTAAAAATAAACTAAACATGAAAAAGAAGAAAACAAAATTAGACTAGTTATGACCATAAAAAGGTAAGACTAATAACGCTTACGAAAAATTACTCAATACAAAGCGTAGTTTATTTTTTTCCCATTTTTCTTTGGGATGTTTGCAAAATTGACTCAAAATTTGAGGTCAGTTACAAATATAACCCACCAAATTCTCCATTTCAACATTAACCATCCTTCTCACTTTCAATTATTTACGAAATTACAATTAATTCAAATTAATTTCTTTAATTTTCGGAAATCCAATTTACCAAATAATCCTCATCTTCCTTACTTATTCACGAAAATGCCATCATCATCAATTCACCCAACCACCATTTTCAACCAATTTGAAGCTTTAATTGCACCAAAAACCCATTTTTGAGCTTGGATAGCTCATTGTCTCTTGCCTTATGCTTCTATTCTTCCATTTTCTCTCTATTTTCTTCCCAAAAACTCTATAATTTAGCTATTAAAAAATTAAAGCTCTTAGATCTTGCTATATCCGCTGAATTGGTCGTTCCTTGCGATTGGGCTTCTTGGTGGTGGCAAGAATCGAAGTTATCAGCTAGAAAAGAAGCTAAAGACGAGTGGTAAGTCAATTTTTCAGTAGAATTTCGTGTTTTCCAGATTTGTGCTGCGAAATTAGACTTCATCTGGCCTTCAAGAAGTCTACTAGTCAACGAAAAGGTTAGTTTTGCAATTGACCGCGTGAACAAAATAGACTTCTCCAGGTCAGATGAAGTCTACTCCATTTCCTTTGAGAACAAAAAAAGTGGAGTAGACTTCTCGAGTAGACTTCTTTCAAAGCAGGTCATTTTTGCAATTGACCAAACTTTGACTTTTTGGAGTAGACTTCTCCGAGATAGTAGACTTCTCGAAGAAGTCTACTCCTAAAAGTAGACTTCATACATGTCACTTTTGCAATTGACCAAACTTTGACTTTTTGTAGTATACAGCTGGAGAAGTCTACTCGGCTTTTTTTGGGTGACGAAAAGTTGAATTAAAAAGTAGACTTCTTTTGGCCTCAGAAGAAGTCTACTTTTTAATTAATTCAATGTTTGGTCAACCCCAAAACTAACCCATAGTAGACTTCACCAGGGTTCAAGAAGTCTACTCCCAAAGTCAAACTTGGTCAATTGCAAAAATGACCTGTATGAAGTCTACTTTTAGGAGTAGACTTCTTCGAGAAGTCTACTTTTAGGAGTAGACTTCTCCGAGAAGTCTACTATCTCGGAGAAGTCTACTCCAAAAAGTCAAAGTTTGGTCAATTGCAAAAATGACCTGTATGAAGTCTACTCCGAAAGTAGACTTCTCCCGGGAAGTCTACTTTTGGAGGAGAAGTCTACTCATCTTTTGGCAATTGCAAAACTGACCTGGGAGAAGTCTATTTTTTCGAGTAGACTTCTCTGAAGAAGTCTACTTTTAATGACGAAGTCTACTATTAGTAGACTTCATTAACCGTCTTATAAGTCTACTTTTTTCATATTTTATAAAAAACGCTTTTTATCAAATATATAATGAATTTTTAAGATTTTCTTGGTCATGAGCTTGTGTTAGTAAGTGTTCTTCCCTCTATATCAGTTATACGTGTTTATAGTTTATAGGGATGGTGAAATCAGGTTTTATGTTTTACAAGTTACTTAGCTTATTAGTCGTAGACTTCTCGAAGAAGTCTACTTAGTAGACTTCTCCGTACTTCAGATGAAGTCTACTTCTTTAATTTTCTTATAAAATTCTTTAATCTGTAATTTATGAAAAATAAAAATTATTTTTTGACTCTTGAGTTTGTGTTATTTATTAGTCTTTCTTATGTATGAATTTTACATGTTTGTTTAATATAGTTGAGCTTTAATTAATTTTCTTCTGTTATTAGGCATTTAGCATATTAGTAGTAGACTTCTCGAATAAATACAAGAAGTCTACTTTTCAATGTTTATTTCTTTCTAATGTGTTTTGGATTTTGTTTTCTTACAGAGAATGACTCACATACCAGCGGTTTATGGAGAATGGGTGATGAAAGAATCATTGTGGCATTTCGAGGTGGATAATAGCAAAAGAGGGCAAATGTTTTTTTTTAGAGATGGTTGCACACATGGTGAGCTTCTTGAAATGGCACAAGAGGATTATATGCTGCAAAAAGAAACAAAGTTTGTGGAGTTATCCTATCCATTACCACCTCTGATGCTTCAACAAATGCCTCCTGATTCTCCGCCTATATATGTTAGAAATGATAGACACGTTCACACCTTGATTGAGTTGAGTAGGATCCATGGTGTACGCCTTTGCGTTTCGAGTAGGATAATAGACCATGAGAATGCTGATGTAGGTGGAGATTCAGATCCCTGCTCTGATGATGAAGAAGAGTGGGATGAAGACGATGAAGAAGACTGGGGGTGAAAACGCTAAAGATGAGGATGAAGCTGATAATCCGAATGTGGAAGTGAAAGATGAGTTGGATGATTCAGATGTGGATTACAGTGAGTACGGGAAAGTTAAAGATGAGGATGAAACTGATATGTCTTTTGTTGTTGAGGGTTTGAAAGAGCATTGTGGTGGTTTTGATCGATCCAATGCTACTTGGTCCTCTAATATATTTGTTGGTCAAAGTTTTTCTAGCAAGGACAAGCTTGTATCAGAGTTGAGATTGGTGGCAGTGATGAGAAGATTTGCTTTTAAAGTATATAAGTCTACGAAGATTCTGTTTGTAGCAAAATGTTCTGTCAAAGGATGCACATGGAAGCTTAGAGCGGGTGTGAAGAACGAAGCACGCACATTCTGGGTGACAAAGTATATGAAGCATCATACTTGTTCTGTGGTAGACCGATCAGCTCACCGTAGACGTTGTACACCCAAGTACGTTGGAGCTCTGTTAATAGAACGGGTTGGCATAATCGATGGAATTGTGCCAAAGCATATCAAAGATTCTATGAAGGTGATGTTCGGTCTCAACCTCGGTTACACCACATCTTATCGAGCTTTGATATATGCCTACCAATTGGTGAGGGGAACAACAGAAGATGGATATGCAAAGCTGCCTTTCTATTTGCGTCAAATTGTGAGAGCCAATCCGGGAAGTGTCACCGACCTTGTATGCGATGAGATGAATCAGTTTAAGTACCTATTTATATCTTTTGGAGCTTCCATAGCTGGTTTTCAGTACTTGAGGCGAGTGATTGTTGTTGATGGGACTCATCTAAATGGAAAGTATGGAGGTGTTTTGCTAGTGGCAGCCGGACAAGATGGTAACTTTCAGATATTTTCTTTGGCTTTTGCAGTTGTGGATTCTGAGTGTAATGCTTCATGGAATTGGTTTTTCACCAAATTGAGTAGATGTTTCTCAGATGAGTATCCACTTGTCATAGTTTCTGATCGACACGACTCCATCGCTGCCGCATGTAGGAATGTGATACCATGGGCAACACGGGGCATATGTTACTATCATCTTCAGCAAAACATAGTGACAAACTTTCACGGGAAGCAACTCATGTACTTGGTGAAAGGGGCTGCATATGCGCATACGTCTTACGATTATAACCGATACATGGATGCAATCCGAGATGTAAACCCCGGACTTGCTCAATATTTGCAGGATGCGGACCCGAGGTTATGGTCACGAGTTCATTTCCCTGGAGACAGGTACAACATAAAGACTAGCAACATCGCATAATCGATCAATGCGGCTGTTAAGCAAGCCAAAGGATTTCCCATCACATTTTTGCTGGAGTTTATTAGAGAGAAACTCGGGAGATGGTATAATAAAAGGCGTGAAGATACTCTAAGTCTCACAACGAGCCATACCCGGGGGGTAGAATATCTATTGGTAATACGAGATCATTATGCTGAAAATCTTAAAGTAGAACGTATAGATGGCTGGCGTTTCTTTGTTAAGGGTGGAGCACGGGATTGTATTGTTGATTTGGAACAGCGGAAGTGTTCATGTGGTGTGTATGATGTTGAGAAAATCTCTTGCTCACATGTCATTGCAGCCGAAGTAGAGGCCAACGTGCAACTGTCATCAATTGTGTGTCCATCTTACTCGAAGGAGTCGTTATATGCTGCGTACTCCCATCCCATTAACCCTCCGATTTCTGATGAAAACGAAGTCAAGAAAGAAGAACCATGTGGTGTTCCGGTCATGAAGATTGCTCCTGGAAGAAAGAAAAAGTCGAGGTGGCAAACTTGGCTAGAAATGTCAAGGAAAAGAGGCACAAGACCGAGGAAGATGCACAAGAAATACAGTTGCTCAAAGTGCAAGCAACATGGTCATACTCGCCCCCATTGTGTAAGTTAATCTCTACTCGGGAAGTCTACTTTGTATTATAAGTCTCATGTCGAGAAGTCTACTTTGGAAGTCTACCCGAGAAGTCTACTCGGAAAGTCTACTTTGTATTATAAGTCTCATGTCGAGAAGTCTACTTTGTATTATAATGTCCCTCTGATTCACCTTTAAGTTATGTAATACATAAGAAGTCTACTAGATTGAGAAGTTATGTAAGAAAAAACACAATCCTTGTTATATATTAACTGATGGGTTACAACAAAAACTTTCCAACCACATCAAAATTTACTAAACCTTCACCACCATAATTTGTTTGTTACAAGTGGGGTACAAAACATTCACCACCATAATTAGTCTGTTCAGGAAGTCAGGTACCTTCATATAAGTCTAAATCCCCCCAGTCGCGGTCTTCAGACGGTCCTTTGCAGCCGATCTCGTGGAATAAGTCAATCGCAACTTTCTGTCTATGAACTTTCATGTTGGCTAGACACAATGTCGAAGGAAATGGCAGTCCAAGAGCATGATATTCAATAAATTTCAGGCAAAAAACTCCACAATCACCACCGATCTTTTGTTGTGGCACCCATTCTCCGTCTACCCGTGTGTGCGTGAAAGTTGTATAAGGGAACTTATCTTTCTCTTCTCGGGGAGCCATATCTCGAAGCAGATAAGGCATCATGACTGCGAAAGGCTCAACTGCTTTCGCTAACTCTTCATCATCAGCATGACCAAGAAAACTGTCCCAAATGATAATGTGCCGATTAGGTAATGAGATACACAGAGCAATCCAATGATCTTGTTTTATATTCAAGGGCAGGTATATGTCATCGATATCGATCCACCATGACTTGTTCGTTCTGCAGTACACCGGTGCCTCACCGTTGTAATAATCAAAGGCACCAGGCGACAACATTCTACCTGAGCCGTCGGGATTTGGTTTGGTGGCACGAAAATCAGCGTACTTGTTATTCCACATCATGCCGAAAATAGTATCAAGGAAGCAGATACGATCACTCCTAAACCATTCCGGATGTTTTATAAAGCGATGTCTGAGCAGGTTGATGGCGGCATCCATGTGCTACATTGAGAAATAGATAAGTCAGCAAAGTATGAAGTCTACTCGGGAAGTCTACTCAGAAGTCTACTCGGGAAGTCTACTCCTTAAATAAGTCTACACTCAAGAAGTCTACTCGGGAAGTCTACTCGGAAGTATACTCGGGAAGTCTACTCGGGAAGTCTACTCTTTATATAAGTCTACACTCAAGAAGTCTACTAGGAAAGTCTACTCGGGAAGTATACTCGGGAAGTCTACTCCTTAAATAAGTCTACACTCAAGAAGTCTACTCGGAAGTCTACTCGGGAAGTCTACTCGGGAAGTCTACTCTTTATATAAGTCTACACTCAAGAAGACTACTCGAGAAGTCTACTCGGGAAGTCTACTTGGGAAGTCTACTCGGGAAGTCTACTCGGGAAGTCTGCTCGGGAAGTCTACTCATCACTTGTTCTTCTTACCGTGTCTACAAGCCACTACTGTGGAGTCCTCAGCAGCCACCACCAGTAGTTTGTTGGATTCTTCTTCGCGTCGTGAGTCGGCCAGCCACTGCAGACATAATGAGCACACAATACTCAGGCTATGTAGACTAATACTGATCAATTTATAAATCTTGATTCGATAGTGACAACTTACGGTAGACTTTTCAGCCAGACATTTAAAGCCTTATTCTTTACGGCATCAATGGGAGCAAAAGGATCATATCCACCACCTACATTTGCCTTCTTAGTTTTGATTACGTTTGGGGTGCTACTTCCCACAACTGTAAAAGCTATTGCCCTCCTTAAGTTGTTGTCGGCCTTGGCTCGTGCCACAATTCTTGCAGCCTTCTTCTTAGATCGTTGTTTCATTAAATAATCATCCACATCCTGCTGCGATGGTTTGCCCCTCCCTACATAGACGACACTTGGTTCTACATCTTGGGCACAGTTTACACTCACATGGAGCTGCTTGTTTTTTCTGAAATAATGCATGATAGATGTCAAAGACAAGAACAAACATCTGGAAATTAACAGCTTTATTAATTGGAAATTGTTCAAGTAAACATGGAGTCGGAAATCAAAGGTTACACACAATTGAAATCATCTTAAAATACAATATGATTGGTCAAAAGCGTTCTACTTTTCAGACTTCTTTGCCCTCAATCTTGCCCTAGTAACCCTAGTAACGACTTCAGTCAAAGAAGGCTTATTTGTCTTAAAGGTCTTTTTAGTTGTATTGGGAGAGGGATCGGAACTAACCCGACCAACGCTGGACTTGACCTGCTCCTCATTCCTTTCCTCCTTAATCTTGGCAATAGTTTGGTCCACATCGGCAACCTTCTTAGTCAAGATGTCAAGCTTTATATCGCACGCCGCAAACCCATCCTTCATATCCCCAGCCAATCTCGTGAAACATGTCGAGACATGTTGTTTCATCGACTCGACTAGTTTCTTCAAAACATCATCGTCTATGGAAGGAGGAGGGGCTGGACAAGTCTTCTTCCTGCTTTCATCGTCAGAATGAACGCCTCTTTTTTTGCCCTTTGTGTCCTCTAACTTCACGACGTTCGACTCCTTAACACCTTCGGACCGCCAATGAGTGGACTTCCAGTTCCATTTACCCTCACCCAACTCCCCAAATATGGCTTTGATAATATTCTCGATCTGAGGATCAGCTACCTCATCATCCCAAATAGGGAACATCTCTTCCCGTTCCTTCAGAGTAAAGTTATTGAAGCTAATCTGCAAACAATTGGGATATATATTTTACCGAGGTCTACGCAAAGAAATATTCAAAAGAAGTCTACAAATATAAATTACATGTTTCAGCATAGCCTCTTTGATGTATTTTCGTCCCCGACAACCGCCGTAAGCCAGCACCGGTGGAGTTGGGTTGTTGGGAAGCGGATTCCCAAAATCGGATCCGAAATCTGGCATGGCATAATACGCCCAAACCTGGAGCACTTCAGCAAACCCATAAATCCAACATGTCTTCGTCAAATCAGCTTTTTTGACAGACTCTATGAGGAACTTGAAAGCCACTCTTCCCCACGGATAATTTGCAAATGACCTGACATCCATGACTAGCCTTCCATAGTCCACCCGTGTGGGTGAATCCCTTTTCTTTGCCTCAATGAATCCAGCGTAGATGGATAAAAATCCTAACCTAATCCTATCATCCCTTGTCCAGTCCCCAGCATGCTTACACGCTTCTGTAAGATCGTTAACGCTCGGACCAACATCTACACTGACGCCAAGCTTTTCCCAAAAAACTTTCATCTTAGGGGTAACTTCTTGCTCCTCCAGTGCCGGAACATACTCGCAGTTGAGACCAGTGAGGTCTTTAAACTCATTCAGTGAAAACCTCAAGGGGTTTGAATCTACCAAACTCCATATCTCGTACTTTTTATTGCAAACCAGCTGAAAACCGAGTATATACTGAACCACCCTCGATGCCCAGCCAAATTTCAATTTGTAGAACTTCAGAAAAATACCCAGCTGTGAGTCCAAAAGCTCTTCCCATTCATCTTCTTCTAATACTTCTTCCAATGCCGGAATCAGCTTACTATCGTTGCTGTAGTAGCTTATACTTTTGCCAAAATGTGGCTCCTCGCCCTTTGTGTATAATCTCCTTGGAAACATGGTCTTCTCCATCCTGCAAAACCCATAAGTCTAGTTCAGAAGTTTAGTTCAAAAGTAAGTCTACTCGAGAAGTCTACTCGAGAGAAGTCTACTCGAGAGAAGTCTACTCGAGCAGCCTACGCGAGAAGTCTACTCGAGAGAAGTCTACTTTCGAGTTTTACTACATAAAGAAGTCTACTTCATACAGAATTCTACTTCATAAAGAAGTCTACTTTACAAGCCTACTTGAGAAGTCTGAAATAAACCACTAGTTACACTTAATCTGACCAAAGGAGCCGTATAATTACCTTCGAGAACACTAAAATCACTGAAATCCGGAGGAGACAACCAATGGCGTCGCAGAGATCTGTAAATCCAACCAGAAATTTTAAAATTTGCGGCGATGATAATAACATACCAAAATTAACATATGCCCGACAAAAACAAAGGAGGATAAAATTACCACCGGCGACGACAATGAAGAAACATCCAGCAGGGGCAAAAAAGCGGCAAGGATGAGAAGAGATAAACAAATTCGATTAAGGTATATATACAGAAGAAAAAGTGAGATAAGTGAGAGAAGTGAGAGAGCGGAACAAAGATTACCACTGTATGGCGACAGCGATGGCGACGGCGACGACGAGAGTGGCGACGGCGACAGAAATGGCCAAAATCTCCCTTTCCAAAATCTCCCTTTCAGAGAAACTAGGGTTTTGTCCGATAAAAAGTAAATGCACAAATGGTAAAATGAAATATATAGCACGGTTAATCATGGGTTAGTAAAATTGCTCGGTTAAACTGATGTGTTTTTCGGTTTAGTGAGAAGTCTACTCGCGAAGTCTACTCTGCAGTATAAGTCACACGAGTGAAGTCTACTTTGGAAGTCTACTCGCGTAGTCTACTAGAGAAGTCTACTGTATAGTATAATTCTATTCGAGAGAAGTCTACTCGAGAAGTCTACTAGAGAAGTCTACTTACCCTAAACCCTAAATAAAATATTTTCGATAAAAACTTATATCAAAACATTAATTTACTTAACATATTCACAAATTACCGTTAAAATAATAAAAATATCAACGCTAAATCATTAACCAAACCATAAATTATGAATTCATATAAATGTTTTTCTTACCCTAACAATTACACCCTTATACCCTATACTTTAAACCTTAACCCTAACCCTTTTAAACTGAATACTCATGAAACATATAAATTGATTCATATTCATGAAATTTTATTTTATATAGATGCCAATTGTCTATGTTTTAATTGTGTTTATAATTTTTTTACCAAATTATTTTTTATAATTTTTATTATTAAAATTTGAAATTTAGCGATTTAGTAGACTTCTCTAGATGTATTGGTTTCTAACCTAATTTGGCTAGTTTGATTTAAATTGATACATTTTTTTGAAATTTTATTTTTAATAGATGGAAAATGAATATGTTTTGGTTATTTATCAAAGTTTTTTATAAAATTATTTTTTTATAATTATTTTTAAGGAAATTATTTGAGAGAAGTCTACTCTGCAGTATAAATCATAAGCGAGAAGTCTACTTCGAAAGTAGACTTCTAGGAGAGGTCAAGAAGTCTACACGGGAAGTCTACTCTCTCGTAGTAGACTTCTCTAGGGTAAAACCGTCATTATCACGGGCGTTTTTTGTTTGGTCATAAAGGGTGAGGGTTGTAATTTCACTACCCCTGTGGGTTACTTTTGCCAAACATGCAATAGGGGATTTAGTTTTGGAGAAAGAATCAAGTTTTAGGTCATTTGTAGCAATTCCCCCTTTTTCTTTTTGTTATTTAGTTTTTAATTAAATTTTGTAACATATTTTAAAATTTTAGAGTTTTTTTACCTAGTTTAAAATATGTTTTTTGATTTATACAATTTCTTTAATATAATTGGAAAACATAAGAGATACTTAGTTGCCTTTTTTTTTTTTTAAACATTTAATTTAATTTTTCTTTTTGTTAATTTTCTTATTTACTTTTTCGTTGGAAAACATAAGCGATACTTATTTTCCTTTTTGTTTTTAAAACCTTTACTCTAATTTTTTTTTGTAAAAAACTTTTAATCTAATTTTCTTTTTTTCTTAATTTTTTATTTACTTTTTTGATTTTTAATTTTTTTTTTCCTTTTAATATTAGTGATTGATCATATAATTTACATAATCTAATTGGTTAACATTATGTAAAAATCTAACTGGTTGATGTTTTTTACATGTGTCAAAATCTTATCGATTTTAAATTCTTCGATTTTAAATTTTAAATTTCTTATTAACTATTTTTATTTTTAATTATTTTCTGATTGATCATACAATTTTCATGCATGCAACTTTGACGCATGCAACTTTATATAAGATATCTGAATTGTAACCAAATAAGCTTCACGTAATGATCTAAATCTTTAGTATGAGCCTGGGCCAAGATACAAATAGAAGCCTACCTCTAATGTTTAATACACTAGCTTATTAACATGGTAAGGTAACAATTTAACAAATAATGGGAATGTTATGGCGTGTAACCCTAAGACGAAGATGAAAGAGGCGTCGCCGACCAGATCTTCAAGCACCGTCGAAGACATTTTTCTTCTCCTTTTTTCTCCTATGGTGGCTTTGCTTTTTCAGTAACGATGATTGACTTTTGAGTATCAGGAGATGGAAATGGGAATTAAATTAAAAAAAAAAACAAATTTGGGTAACCGATCGATTTCTGGTCAGAACCGGAACCTACCTGATACCCATGGATCTGAAGCATAATACCCATCAGGCAAATAGGCTATAACCAAACCCGATCTGAACCGATTATTTCGGCTCGATTCCGGTTCGAGATTTCGATCCGGTTTTTATGTCTAGACCTAGATGAGAGAGAGCTTTTTCCTATTTTTGCATAAGAAAGAAAAGATAATAATGAAAATAAAAGATTATATTTTTTGCATAAGAAACGAAAAATTAGAAATAATAAAAATAAAAGATTAATATAATGGTGGAACTAGTTCAAGATTAATAAAATGTACATTTATAACAAACTAAAAATACACAAAATAAAATATCACTAAATGTTAGATAACAAAATGGGTTCATAAAGTTCAAATCATTATCTAAATCATATCTATTATATAAAAGATGGCCAACTCTCTCCATTTGAGTGACACATCATCATTTTTGATCGATGTAGAGATGACACGTGTTATTCTCTATAATTTAAAGTTACATTTTTTTAAAACAAATCAATTAATGTTCATAATATTATCTTTCAAACCATTCAAAAAAATTGAAGAGTTTTTTTTATTGTTGACTAGGTACTACATGAGTTAAATAACATTTTATATTCTAATTAATTAGAAATAATTTTGGATATTTTACTTTATTTTTATATAACTCTTGATTTTACAATGTTTTTCAGAATTTGTTTTTTTTTATTGAAGCCAACTAAGAACATTGAAAGAGTAAATACATGAGAAAGATAACATATCCACACAATATTAATATTTGTAACATACTAAAATATTAAATATCTGAATAATAATTATATTAATTTGGAAATATAATAAATATAACAATAATATATATATATATATATTAATGTATACGCTATACTAAGTAATCAACAATAATAGCACAAAGTTAACGTGATAAAAAGTATAATAACAAGTAGTACATAATAAAAATCGATTATGATAATAATATTGAGTTACAAAACGCAGCTCGACAAAGTAAAAATAATGCAATAAGGTTAGAGATAACAATCAAAAGGTTATATAACATATAAGAATCAAAATAAAAAGTAATCCTTTAGTTTTAATAAATCAAATAATTTTTTAATAAAAACTAGAAACTTAAAAGTAACACCAACATATAGAAGTGTCAAGTTTACTACTATGTGAATCAAAGCTATGATTTGAATATTTTTGCTGTGATTTTAATTATGTAGGCCATTATATACATTTAACTTGGTTTAGCCATATTTTCATAATAAAACCAAATATAGCAAATAAAACCCGCGCGTTTGCGTGAGTATTCTCCTATTCTATTATATAAAAGATGGTCAACTCTCTCCATATGAGTGACACATCATCATTTTTGGTCGATGTAAAGATGACACGTGTCATTCTCTATAATTTAAAGTTACATTTTTAAAAATAAATCAATTAAAGTTACATTTAACTTGGTTTAGCCACATTTTCATAATAAATCCAAATATAGCGAATAAAACTCGCTCGTTTGCGCGGGTATTCTCCTAGTATACTATAAAAAATGAAGGGAGACTCTCCAGCGACGACACATCAGCCCCTCTTATTGGTTCATCGTTGATACATCATCAGTTTTAAACAAATAATAAATTAACATGTGTACAACTTAGTTATATATTGTGAGAATATGGTCTTTGGGTCTTCAACTTCTGTTGGGCCGAGATGGGCTTGATTTGGCAAATCAAAGAAGTATGAAGAATGAGAAGATGAGCCAATTCCTTCTAAGCCCAAAGATAGTGTTTCTCATTATTATAAAGAAGAAAACGAGAAGAGAAGAAGAGTAACCAAGACCTAAGAAGAACAAGACAACGGCGAGAGAAGCCAAGAGATTTTAGAGAGATTGGAAGAGAGAAGCCTAAAGCAAAAGAGACGTTGTTCGAGTCAGGTCTTTGCGAGAGAGAGTTTCTTTGATCTTGCTTCTTATTTGTTGTGTCTTCCTTTGGTGTCACCTATTACACCGGAAAGTGCTTAGAGCGTTTTGTGTAAACCCCTTTTGATTGATAATGGAAGTTTGTGGGAGACGGTTCCCATCCGAGACGTACCGGTTAGAGGCCGGGAACTCGGTGATCAAATTATCTGTGTTAAGTTCAAAGAATTAAGCAATAAATCGATCAAATAATTCCTAACAAGTGGTATCAGAGCAATCTAGGTTTTGATTGCGGGTGGAAAAGAGATCACGGAGTCTAACAAGAATCGCAAAGAAGAAAGATGAAGGGACCTATATGTTCTTCGAGGTGGAGTGCGAATTAATTTTCTCCAAGGGTGATCATCTTGTTTGAATATTCTGTTTTATTTACCTATTGCAAAAGGTTAAATAAAAACAGTTAGATAATGGAACTACCACAAAAGATTTGAGGTTGAAAGTTCAAAGGGAAAGGTGACGTTGGTTTATGGAAGTACAAGAGGCTGATGCAAGAACAATTGGTACAACCAGTTAGAGATTGGTTTAAAGGTGGAGTCAGTCAACCTCCGGTATGAGATGGATTCTGGTTTAAATCAAGTTGGAATCAGAATTGCATCTTCAATCTCAAGGCTCAAATCGTGTTAGACTTTAAGTTTATGTCCGCTGCGATCACAAGGTACTTTTGTGATGTCTTGTATGGTTGTTTTCGGTTGGCTCATGGTCTGCGTAATTAAGGGAATCGAAGTCTTGGTAGAACACAAGAAATTGTATGTTGAATTCTGCAAGGGATTGGTTAAGACTCAATGCTGGTTTCAGGTTGTGAAATCAGTTTTGTTGGAAATCTGATACATGTGGTGTTCAAGATTGTTTAGTTCAAATTAGTCATTGGAATAGAATTCATGGGAAAAGGGACCCCTTAGGAGCTTGAATTCGATGTGTGTTAATGGTTATTTGAGTATCAGAAAAGGTTCTTGGATTTAGTTTAAAGGAGAAGTTGCAGAATGAGTATGAAACAAGATCAGGAAATCAGTTGGGGACAAAGACAAGTTGTATGGTTTAGGTTTGAGGAGTTTGGGTTGCAGGTTCAGTCTCAAGTGTTAAGGGTTAGATTCTTGTGAATCTGAGAAGTTGACGGGCCGTGACGATCAATGTTTCAAGTAGAACGTCATGGAGTTTATAGCAGCAAGGGTAAAAGCTGCAACGGGAAAGGAGAACAATCAAAGTTCTGGGTCACCTATTTGCATCTTAAAAAGGTCTAGTGGATGAATCTTTTGAAGGGTTCACTTGCAGGGAGTTCAAGTGAGCTGTTATCAATAACAAAGAGGCACACCTAAAGAAAGCTCATGAGTATAAGGTGAAGATTCAGTTTGATCTTTAAGGGTTAAGATGCGAGTGCCAAAGATAGGTGGAGTTTGCATACATGTGAATGTAATGCAAGGTACGTTTACAGCAAGAAAGTGACTTCAAAGGTTCTAGAGTGAAGTCCTAAGGGCTGTAACAAGTTGGTGTCTCAAGCATGTCACATGGTCGTAGATGTGAGACAAGTTAAAGAAGCTGACAATGATTCAAAACTGTTGGTGGGATGGTTGTGGTGATGCAAAAGAGTTTGACCAAAAGGTTGAGCAAGATATTTGTTTCGAAAGTCTTCCTAGCTAGGTGGAGTTAGGCGGGGGGTTCTGTTGGCAACAACAGCGGTGCAAAGTGATGTTCAGATTAAGTGATGTTCAGGTTTGGTGTGTTGAAATAGGTAATGATAAGTCAAAGACTGTTTAGGGAAATGAAGCATGAGTGACTTAGAGGTTTTCTGCAGTTGATTTAAGGGGAATTTGTTTGTCAGCAAAGTTCTGTAAAACGTGTTGGTTGAACCAGGGTTGTGTCGAAAGTCTATCTAGCAAGGTTGATAGCTTGGTGGCGTGTTCTGTTAGAAATAACAGTGGTACAAAAGGAGTTCAAGTCTGATATGTTAAAATAGAGAGAATGTTGAATCATAGATTATTTCAGGTTCCAAGAATGTATGATTCAGAGTTAGCGTCACACAAGTTCAAGGAATTTGATTCAAGGCTCAATGCGCATGAGCAGAATCAAAAGGCCAGTAAGGGAATCAAGTTGCATAGAGGGTTACAAGTTTAGTTCAATCACTAAAACAGGTGAAGCTGTGGAGAACGGAGAAATTATGCAAGGATTTTATGGTTTCTCAGGGTCTCAAGAAATGCAGGGCGAGATGTGTTACCTGTTCTAAATGGAGTCGAGATAAGGTTCCATTGGTTTCAGGTGGAGCTGCTGCCAGAAGAGACATGAAAATTTGTGTTAAAATTTTCATCTTGCATCGAAAAACCAGAAGAAACAGAGTAAGGAGAAGATGATTCAGGTCAAAAAGGTTTACCTATGTCGTCGGGGGGACAGTGGACGCGCACAAATGGCTCACTGGAAAAGCTGCAAAGGGACGATATTTCAGTGTTTTTCGCAGGGGCAGAAAAACATGAAATCAAGTATGGTCTTCACGGTCTTGGAAAGATCAGAAGATACAGAGACAGAGGAGATGATTCAAGTTGCAAAGGGTTACCTGAATTCATCAAAGGAGCAAAAGAGCCATGGTGGTTCAACGGAGAAGCTGTATAGAAGAAATCATTAAATCGGATCCATGATTTCACAAGGTTTCAGCTAATCAGGAAAGCAAAGCAAGGAGGAGATATCTCGGGTTAAAAGGGTTACCCGGAGTTATCAGAACGACAAAGAAGAAGCCGTAGCTTGCAAGAGAAATCTGAAAACGATTTCAAAATTGAAGAATTCTAAAATCTCCGAAAGGAAAATTAAATTCGTCAGAGTAAGGAGATGAATAGGAGTTTACCTGAGATTATGAAGCTAACGACATCAGAAATTGATGCCAGAGGATGTGTTGATCGAGAATCACATCAGAACTTTCACTATCGGAAAAAATCAAAGGTAACTAAATCTCGACAGACACCATAGAAGAATCGCGATGGAGAGACAAGTAACAGGTGGAGGTCGACGGCGATCTCTGATCACCGGCGAGGTTGGTCGGAGTTGCATGGATTCGTGTTGGAGAAGAAGGCGTCGATTGTTTTCATCGTGAAAGAAAGTTCACGATTGAGAGAGACAAAGGGATAGTCTCAGAGGTTCTTCGTGGGCGTCAGAGCTAAAGGAGAAGGCGGCTCTGGTTTATGAAGGGAAATCTCGCCGGGAATTTTAGAAATTCCGGCAGGTAAGCATCTGATCTGGTCTGGTTCATGTTCATCGGAGTTTAACGTTTTTTTTTCTTACCATCGAGGAAGAAACAAAACGTAGAAGAGAGATGACAGGATGGGCCTTAGCAGACCAAAGCCCAAGGTGGAGATTGTGAGAATATGGTCTTTGGGTCTTCAACTTCGGCTGGGCCGAGATGGGCCTGATTTGGCAAATCAAAGAAGCATGAAGAATGAGAAGATGGGCCAATTCCTTCTAAGCCCAAAGATAGTGTTTCTCTTTATTATAAAGAAGAAAACGAGAAGAGAAGAAGAGTAACCAAGACCTAAGAAAAACAAGGCAACGGCGAGAGAAGCCAAGAGAGTTTAGAGAGATCGGAAGAGAGAAACCTAAAGCAAAAGAGACGTTGTTCGAGTCATGTCTTTGCGAGAGAGAGTTTCTTTGATCATGCTTCTTATTTGTAGTGTCTTCTTTTGGTGTCACCTATTACACCGGAAAGTGCTTAGAGCGTTTTGTGTAAACCCTTTTTGATTGATAGTGGAAGTTTGTGGGAGACGGTTCCCATCCGAGACGTACCGGTTAGAGGGCGGGAACTCGGTGATCAAATTATCTGTGTTAAGTTCAAAGAATTAAGCAATAAATTGATCAAATAATTCCTAACATATATAAAAACAATTTAATCTGAATGTAAATATTTGAAAAATTATTAGAACATAAATATAAAGTAAATGAAATTCACATTTAATTTAAAATCATAATAAACATATAAATATTATATGTATCTTTCTAATTTCTTTTTTTGATTGATTTAATCGTCATTTTCAAATAAATAAGAGTAATTAAATTATAATTCAAGTGAATAAAAAATACAAACCATAAGACCATAAGACACAAAAAGAGCATTCAATAAAAAATCCAATAGAGAAAAATCTGAAAAAGAGAGACAAATAAGATTGAATATCAAAAATAGAGAAATATAAGAATATATAAAAAAAAAAAAAAATTTTAAAACAAGTAAAAAGGAGATGTAATTAATGAAAGATATATAGATAAAATAGGGTAAATTTTATAAAGTTAAAAATTATGATAATATTGAGATTTATATGAATGAAAATAGTAGGCTTGGACATTAAGGATATATGGTCGGATAAGAGCGGGTAAGGATCGGATACGAATATAAGGATCCGATAAGAGCGGGTAAGGGTCGGGTACGGGTAGGATCGGGTAGTTAAAATCACTACCTAAACGGTTAAATTTTCATAATTAAAATTATTATTCGAATAGATAATTGCGGATAATTATTGTATAATAACAAAAATTGGGAATATTTTGGATCATTTATATAAAATAAGGATAATTGTACAAAATTTTGAATAATTTTATGAAATATTAAGTAATTTTGAATAACTTTATGAATATATATATATATATATATATATAACTTTAGAATTTTTTTGAAATAATAATTACCCTATCATGGGTATTTACCCGGCACAACCCTTACCCATTAGAAAAAATTATCTGAATTTAAACGGATAATTTCTATTACTTTTATCCTAAAAGTTTGGGTAGTTCGGGTCGGGTATGGAAAGGATCGAATTACGATTCAAGACTAGAAAATAATATGGCGATTGAAGAACAAATAAATATTCATAAGATAATGTTTGTAAGAGATTTCAAATATCATTAAGAAAAAAAATGAAAAAAATAAGGGGTTCTTGCACAACTAACCTAAAACTTTTGGTCAAATGCAAATCTAATTCACAATTTTACTCTCTTTAACATTAACCATTTTTTTTCAAAAACCACCACTCTCAATTCAAGTTATTCACAAAATTGCCATCGGTTTTAGTTATTTTTTTTTTTCAAAAATCCAAATGACCAAACAATCTTTATCCTCCTCACTTATTAACGAAAATATCATCATCATCAATTCACCCAACCACAATTTTTAACCACTTTGAAGCTTTTAAAGCTTGTACAACCAATTTTACTCTCTTATACCCTAAACTTTAAACCTCTAACCCTAACCCTTTTGAACCGTATACTCATGAAACCTATAAATTGATTCATTTTTATGACATTTTATTTTATATAGATGCCAATTGTCTATGTTTTGTTTATGTATATAATTTGTTTATCAATATTTTTATATAATTTTTAAAATTAAAATTTAAGATTTAGTTATTTAGTAGACTTCTTTAGAAGACTTTTGAGGGTTGTATTAGATTCTAACCTAATTTTTTTGTTGATTTAAATAGATTCATTTGTATGCAACTTTATTTATATATGCCAAATGTATATGTTTTGTTTATGGATACAATTTTTTTTCAAATTATTTCCTTATGATTTTTATAATTAAAATTTAAGAAATAATTACGGAGTAGACTTTTTTTTCAAGTGTACAAACAAAGTCTTCCAATGAAGTCTCCTTAACCCTATACCTTAAATCGAATATTTTAGATAAAATTTATATGATACATTAATTTTGTTAGCATATTCACAATTTAGAGTTAAAATAACAAAGATATGAACCCTAAATCATTAACCAAATCATAAACTATAACTAATATAGAATCTGACCCATTATCCTAACAATCACTCTCTTATACCCTAAACTTTAAACTTCAAACCCTAATCATTTTGAACCGTATACTCACGAAACTTATAAATTGATTCATTTTCATGAAATTTATTTTATATATATGTCAATTGTATATGTTTGTTTATTTATATAATTTTTTTTATCAAAATTTTTTTTTTATTTTTTATAATTAAAATTAAAATTTTAGTTATTTAGTAAATTTCTTTAGAAGACTTCATAGGGTTGTATTGGTTTCTAACCTAATTTATTTTTGTTGATTTAAATTGATTCATTTGTATGAAAGTTTGTTTATTTATAGATGCAAAATGTATATGTTTTGTTTATGTATACAAATAATTTATCAAATTATTTTTTATGATTTTTATAATTAAAATTTAAGAAATAATTACGGAGTAGGTCTACAAACGAAGTCTTCTTTAGAAGTTTACAATGAGTAGAATTCGTAAGCAGACGTCCGCGGGTTAAACTGTCATTGTGGTGAACGTTTTTTGTTTGGTCATAAGAGAGAGAGTTGTAATTTCACTACTTCTCTGGGTTAATTTTGTCAAACATGTAATAGAGGGTTTACTTTTGGAAACAAAACTAACTTTTAGGTTATTTTTAGCAATTCCCCCAAAAAATAAATGAAATTCATAAAAAAAAAAACAAAAGAGAAAATTGATAGTTAAATAAATATTTAAAATATGTTATTTAAACCATAAATTAAAACAAGATCCGCGTATAACGCGGATTCTCTACTTGTCTATACTATTAAAGATAAAGGGGAGCTCTCTAGTGATAATATCAGCCTCCCCACATTGGTCCACATAAAATTTTTAATTTTAAAAACCATCAAATAATACTAATAACTAACCCAACTTTTAACTGTAAATAAAATTTAACTATTTAAAAATCAATATAATATAAATATGAGGTACCTAAATTTTAAATTTAATTTAAAACATCATAAACATATTAATATTATATAATATAAGATTTTAAATGAATTTTAAGCGGTTTAAACGTGTTAAAAATAATTAAAATATGAGATTGAATAATTTAAGAAATTCAAACAATTAAAAAATAAAATTTTAATCTATAAAACTATAAAACATTAAGCAATTTTTAATAAACAATCGAAAAATAGAGAAACACAAAATAGAGAAAAACAAAAATGAGTACGAACAAATATTTGAAATTTTAAAACTCTGTGAATGAAAGATATATAAAAAGAAAAAGTCAAAATGGTAAATTGGGAAAGTTTAAAAATATTCAATAAATAATCTAGAAGTTAGCATGTTACTAAAAGAAAAATAGAGAAAAAAGAATGCATAAAAAAATCTACAAATATTAATATTTAGAAAACAAAAAAGTATGTGAAGAACAAAATAATATTCTTAAAATAACCTGTAGAAAATATTAGTAAGATTTATAAGAAAAAATCAAAAAATATATAAAAATTTCTTAAAAAACGCAATAGAATATTGATTCTCAAAATATAAATGTATAAAATATATTATTTAAAACATAAATTAAACAAAGTCCGCGTATAGCGCGGATTCTCTCCTAGTATATATAATTAGCCAAATCTCTATCCAATGAAGTTGTCCACATCAGCAAAAAAAAAAAAATTTATGGGCCTCAAATAATCAGCTAATATTGAAAATCAATTTCAATGGGCTTCTATATATTTTATTCATATAATTGTTTTTGATTTAACATAACATGAATTTAGAAAAAAAAAAAAATCAAAAACCAAAACACTATAAATTCTTTACAAAATTAATAATTCAGAATGTTAATTGTAATAAATAGAAAACCTACGAACAAGGCAAAAAAAAAACTAAATGGTTCCACCTACTCAAAACTAAGAGGGGAGCGGCAAGTCAACTTGGTGCTGTCAAGGCGGTTGAAAAGTCTGTAACGAAAATTGCTAGAAAGAAAAGGGCTCTTATAAAGTCTCTTCCACTTTCCTACCAAATCTTTCTTTATTCTGGCACATAAATGAATAGCCTTTCTGAATATCCTTCTCTTGTTGATGAAGCGTCCCCTTATGGAGTTGAGCCTGACTTGGGCAGCCGCTTTCATTGTTGTACCAATCTCAGAGGTATTCTCATCATTTGGTAGACTTTTCCCTATCTAAGCTATATCAACATAGCAAACTAAAAAAGCAGCTCAGGATCAGCTGTCCCAACATCAAGTGCCCGAAAAGGGGAGTAGTTGTGCTAATGTTGAGAAGCAGAGTAAGAAGGCTTGCATACCTTCTTAGTCCATGCTTTCGATTCTATGTGCGTGGATGTCACTATTGATTCAATTGGCCATCATTTTCACTTAATTCGTATTGGATTTCGCATTTGCCTAACCAACCGGCTAATCTTCTTCGTTCGTAATATGTTGTATGAAGTGACCAGGTATTGGGCTGGGCTGCCTTGTTCCTACGATTGCATGGCCTAAGTACGACCCCATCTGCGGCGGCAGGACCGCTAGGTCCGTAGTAGAGTAACTATCTTCTTTGTCCGACTGAAAAGGTGCGTAGCAGTCCAACGGAACTTACCAGTCAAACGGAGGCGTGAATGCAAGATGTCAGCGGAATGATCGGCCAGACAGAGGCAAAAGTCTTTAAAATCCACGAAAAGAAATAGAAAGACATTAAAACCTATCAACAATGTTACATATAAAAAACAACATGCAGATACTCTAACGAAGGAAAATTTAGATCAGAATGACTTTGAACTACAGCGAAGAGAAACTACAAACTAAGGCTCTAGATGATATTAGTTTAAAAGTAAAAAAACAAACACTAATTTTACAAACCACAAAACTGTAAATTGTTTACGAAATAAAAAAACCAGAACAATATTTCGAATTAGAAATAAATAGAGTGGGTGGGATTGATGGTGAATTCACTTTGTTGGTCTTGCCGGAAATAAACAGCAGAAAAAAAGAAGCCAATTGAATAAAAATATTCCATGAGATACATAAATACTTACGACAGCGTATAAGTATAAGAAAAGGTTTTCTAAAACAATTAACACATCTTAATTTATATTAGGAAAAATATTTCACCATATATCTACATATGTAACAATAATATTTTAAAAAAATAGAAAAATAAACATAATAGTAATATAAATATATAAAATTATAAAGTAAAAAATTAGATTAACAGACAACTCCGCGCAACGCGCGGGTTGATTTCTAGTTCTTATAATATGAATAAAGTTAGATTTCAGGATGAGTGAAAGTCATTTTTAGGATGAATATTTTGGTATTTTGAATAATTTTGAAGAATTTTAATAGGTTTTAGGAAATTTTGAAAAGAATAGATACTTTTTAAGATATTAAATTTTAAAATTAAACAAATTTAAAAATTATACATATAAGATAAACTTTTTGGACCATGATATAAGTGTTTTTATAGAGTCTTTTGGAATTTTTAGAGTCCTATTAGAGTCTTTGCAGGTTCAGGTACAATTGGAGCTAAATTGGAGATCTGAATACATTTTGGAGCTTAATGGAATGAAGTCACGAAGTGTTGAAGTCAGATTGAAGATGCAGGATGAGTGTCGATCGACACTCTCTGTTGGTGTCGATCGACACCAGGTTTTCCTATTCCAAAGACGTGAAGTTTCCAGAATTTTGCAGAAAAGGAAATCTCCAAGACTTTTCATAATCTTCCAAGGAATTGAGGATTCGTACTTGAGCCTTTAAATATAGTTTTCAAAGCCATTGTTTAGGCAGAATCTCATACTTTAAGAATCATAGAAGTTTAGGTTTTTGGAGAGAAGAATCAGACTCCTTTAGAGCAGATTTGGAACTCCTTTATTTTCTTCTATTGATTTCTTTTATGCTTTCTATTCAAATAATGATTTATGTTTCATTGATCATGTCTGAGTAGTTTGCTAGTTATGTTTAGGGTTTTTCAAAGGTGATTGATGAATTGTTAGGTCGAATTGAATTGTTAGGATAAAATCATTAGAGTTCTTCATCTGGATTTGTGATTAATTCTTATTCTAGCTTCATTACCTAGAATCTGATCTTGGGCTAATTAATAGATGCGAGAGTATTATTGATTGCCTGAACTAATGTTAGATGAGCAAAATACCTATTCGCAAAGAGATTTGGTTTAGGGTTTTGTGAACAATCGAACCAGAACTTTAATGCTTGTTTGAATTGTTAGAATTTGCAAAGAGATTTTGAATTCTAGGGTTTAGACATAAATAATCTTCGCAGCGAGAGTTGGTTGATTTTACATTAGTGTTTCGAGTTCAAGAACAGTTCCTCATTTTTTCTAACATTCTGTCTAGATCTACAATTAGGATTAACCTGAGAATTTCCCTGAACCTAGTGTTTCGTCTCCTGAATCTAAATCGTTTAATTGCTTTTCTGTCTTTTACATTTAAATCTTTGTTCCTAGCATAATTTGAACCTAGAAAACCATAGTGTAGCTTTCACTTCCTTTGGGATTCGATAACCCTTTATACTTCAACTGCTTTGCTGTGCACTTGTAGTATTGATTTATTTGGGTAAAACTTTGACCCTATCAAGTTTTTGGCGTCGTTGCCGGGGAAGTAATAGCTGCCTACGGAATCTAGTATTAGGATTTTGACTAGGTTTTATTTTTGTTTTGGTTACTGACGTTTTTAGTTTCTTATTTTTGGTTTCAGGTGCATGCCCAGTACCAGAAGCAACAAGGAAAAGGGACTAATCACACTCAACTAGGAACTCGGCCGTCTCGAACGCACAAACCGAAAATCTGCAAGAGCGTCGATTGACACCAACACTAGCGTCGATCGACACCCTGCGCAGACAGATATGGCGGAGCATGTGATTATGATTCGCGATGAGGCTGGTAACTTCACAGACCTGGACGGCAATAGGAGAAACAATCGTGGCGAGAGACTTGATGATAATGGAGCTGTTATCATCAAGCAAGCAATACAAGCCGCACATGCAGACGTTGGACGCGGAAGAACACTTGGTTAATACAACAGACCAGACCAGTTATATTCTAATAGAGCTGCGATCCGTCCTCCTGCATTCCAGAGGAATGACTTCGAGCTGAAGCCTGCTTACTTCACACTGGTGGCTCAGCATCCTTTCCATGGTCTTCCTCAAGAGCACCCCATGGACCACATTGTTGGATTTGGCATCAAGTATTAAGGTTAATGGAGTGTCCAATGATTATCTCTTCTGCAAACTTTTCCCTTACTCGCTTGCTGGAGATGCATCATACTGGCTGAAGCAGTTGGATCCAGGATCCTTGACCATTTGGGAAGAAACAAAGAATGCATTCTTATGCAACTTCTTTGATGATGCAAGATCCGAAGAGCTGAGGATAAAGATCACTACATTCTCCCAAGGACCTACTGAAGCATTCAAGGCTTCTTGGGTGAGATTCAAAGCTTACCAAAGGGACTGCCCACATCATGGTTTCAGCGAGCCGCAGCTTCTCGGAATCTTTTACCGAGGGATCGATTGGAGGTACCAGATGGCTTTGGATGCTGCGAGCAATGACAACTTCAACACCAGGTATCCAGATGACGCGATAGTGCTTATAGAGAATTTAGCCTCTTGCAACAGCACCAAGAATGCAGACTTTGAGAGGAAACAACATGCTGGTGCAAATGAAGGAAGCCAAATACCTGAGGTTAACAGGAAGCTAGACATCTTGGTGGGCAAAAAGCAAGTTCAATTTGCTAATGAGGTGGAGACATTCGAGCCTGAGGAATAAGAGGTTAACTATGTCAATGGTGCTGGTTTTCAAGGCCAGAGGTTCAACAATCAGCAAGGCTATGGTTCTTCTTACCAAAAACCTTTTCAGAACAACAACTTTCAGAGAACTTATGGTTCTTCTTCTTACCAAAAGCCTCATGCACAAGACGGAGTCTATGCTAGAGCAAATTATGGAGGGACAACAGAAGAGTTGACACACTCCCATTGACACACCATATGGAAAATATCTCATGGATAACCTATATGAACACACTATCATGGACACAACCGAATGACCACAATCTCATGTAATGATACTTATGGACACCAGACGTATCCACTCGCTGCTATCCATAATTTATATGTCCACTAGTTCTTTGTTTTGTCTAACCGCATGTAATACACCGACATGTTCATTAGGAATGATATTGTGATTCTGTTTCCGTTTCTTAGCTTTTTAGCTCTCTGTCTCCGTATATGTTTAGGTTGTAAGCGACTCTGATTATGAGCCCATTTCGCATTTGGTTCAAAAATTATGATTGCTTATGTATGTTTTGCGTTCACTTTTAAATTTGTGCTTAAACTTTATACTTATATTTGTGTAAGAACTTTTCAACATAATATTTGCGTTAGTTGCTGAAATTCTATTTATTTAGGAATCAATAAAAAAAAATACAATTTGAAAAGGATCTCAACACAACTGAAAAAAAAATTATATACAAAGATAGAGATGAACTATTTTTTCATACAATTAGCGTCTATCAATTTGAAATACAATGATTGTACATAACTTCGTGGACAAACTTTGCATCCATAATAAGTAGATTTTCGTATGGGTTCTACTCAGTCAATGACCCACTACTTATAACCGAATGTAATATAGATTATGGGTCTTACCAATCCGATGAAAGATTTCGAGGCATTGCATTTATGGAATTCTTTCACAAGCTAAGATGGATAAAAGAAAAAGGTGAAATGGTGGAAATCTGAGCCTAAGATACTAAGAGAGCAGAAAACAAGTATTTAAGCTAAATATGCTAAAGAACCGAAAATAAGATGGCTAAAGTACTAACTTGTAAAAGAAAGCAAGAATCGGTTTACAGGACAAGGGAGTTTTTCGGGTCCAAACGTTAAAGATCTTTCCTTTGATGCTGGATTTACTTCCTATAAGGCTAATCCTTTAGCGTAGAATTCAGGATCTGGACAAATCCACTGTCGTGGTATAAGTCTCTTTGCTGTCTCACGACCTAACCTCGCTATCACGTAGTGATCCATGAGAACAGCAAGCTTGAATAAACAACTCTACTAATGCCAAAACGCTCCCTAGGCATCTAATCTCTTAGGCTAGGATGAGCGAATCTCTTATGAGATTGGTCCTTGCAAACATTCAAACATGGCGTTTGTTTGAAGAAGCTCGATGGCAAAGTTCAAATAGCGAAGATGACTAAGCATTAACAGCATCAAATAAGAAAGGACTAAGATGGATTAAGCATAGATCCGCATCAAAGGTTGGAGCTTTAACTCATTTTCCCTACTCTTTTTCCCCTAAAACCGAAATAGACTACTCACAAGCCATTTGAGAAACCTCAAGATCCATAAGGATGAGAGAGTAACTCATAAGCCGTGAGATAATCGAAAACAAGAAAAGGAAGAAGCTTTAAGAAAATAACACTAAGCTATAAGACTTAAAACTTCAAGATTGCATAAAAATCAAAGCTTTAAACAAGCTTCAATGGTGAAAAAATACAGAGTTTCGGTTCTTGAAAGAGAAGATAGACAAAATAAAAGTAGAAAGCGTGATGAAGAGATAAGAGTGAGGGAGTAGGTATTTATACACAAAAAGGGAAAAACATAAACGTTGGGACCACTTTCCCGAAATGGTACTATTTTGGCTTTTAGCGTTTCGGGCTTACGTCGTTATGGACGAGCCGAAACGCTAACTCTTCTGATTCTTCGGGCAGGCTCCATATCGGGCAAGGATTTCGGGGTCATGTCGTGAAGGCTTCCCTTCCTTGGTACTTGAATCGGGCACTTCCCGTTGCCTTGTTCCGATATCCGTCCTTTGGGCATCTTCTTGCTGGATCTTCACACCGAGGTTCTCCTTTCGGGACTAAGCCGCTACTACTCGTCTAAATCGACCTCGTGTCGTGATCCATGCTCGATATTACCGGCTCATTCTCCATTTGTGACCTCCCTCCTTGGTCTCTTCTTCGGATCATCCTAAGCACCTGAGAACACACTCCAAACATGCAAGACTATGCAGAAACCTAACCTAATGCATCTAATCCTAACATGGGTGAAAATGTGATGCAAGCTATCACTAAAGTGCAAGAATGAAGTCCTAACTATCATGAAACATGTACTAAAATCATGCAAATTACAGAGATATCAACACCCCCAAACTTGCCTTTTTGCTTGTCCTCAAGCAAAAGCCAACCGGAGGGGTGAGACTTTAAAATAAAAGATGTAAGTTCGAATCCAAAACGCCATTTAAAGGAAATCAACTCAATGTCTGAGTTCAGGTTTCTAGGATGCAAGTCGAATTCTACCTATCCAGAAAGCCTTAGCCTTATTCATCACAATAATCAAGCGAAATCAATCCTAACTTAGATGCACATTCAAATTCCCAATTCCCTTTCACATTCATTATGAAATTCAAAACGTGGATCTCATCCATACCTGTCAACTAACTCATTTGGCTCAGGGTAAGGTAATGAGCTAAATATGAACTCGTAGCGCGATCGGGTTAAGTGTTTAAGTGGGATCACTCATGAAAGGAACCTTCTTAATGCAAAATGCTAAGGGTAAAAACCAATGGATGCATACAAGGCTAGACTTCCATCTACCCAGAACATCTATTTCGTTTCCTACCCTAATCTAAACTGCTCCCTCCTAAGCTACCCTTTTGTTTTGGCATTTTGCCTTATACCCGATATTACTCTTCGATATTACCTTTCTTGGTCATTTCTGGGGACTTCTTCTTTGTTGGATATCGGTTTCAGCTTTCTGGCTTCTTTGTTGCGTTCCTTGCGTTTCACCTTTGGTGTTGCTGGCCGGATTTAGAATTTGTTGATTGGCCTTCTTTCGCTTTCTTTTGGAATCGCCTTTTTCTTCTTTGTTTCCAAGCCTTTTTGGTGCTGCCATCTCCTTTATTTGTGTCCTCGTCTGACTCCTTGGTTTCCTTTCTTTCCCTTCTGTCAATACATGATCAAATTGGAATACCCCTCCCTTCTTCCTAGTCTACCCAGAAATATCGGCCTCCGATTTTGGTGTTAAACCGTTTCAGTAACCAAACCACTTAACCTAGTGTTGACCCGAGATGTGAGTCAACGTCTACATGGAAATCTAACCTTGTCGATCTAAACCCAACACTTTTTGCGTAAGAAGATTCGAAAATGGTGCAAAGGCCTCACATGCTCTCACAAAGGTGTTTATTGGTTTAAAAACAATGGTTTTGGTTTAGGGTGCGGTCTGGTACTTGGACTAGCAAGAGGGTGGTAAAAAGGGAAAAGAAAGTCCAAGTGAAATCCATGAGTTATTTGACAAATATGAACGAGATAATTAGATGTTCAAATTAACGGTTCAAGTTATTAGGAAAATGGTTCAAATCGCAATGCATCAAGTCAAAACTGAATTTCACAGGACAAATTCCAAATGTGGTGCTGCCTTAAGCTCGGTGTAATTCCAAATGCATCAGACAAACAAGAACCAAGGCATTGAGTTCATGACTTAAAAATGGCTATTTACAAGGATTCGTTATACTTAACACCTTATGAAATTGCTTGTGAATCCTAAATGAATGCATCTAGACTCAATCCTAGCATGGAAATGCAACTACATGAGTTCTTTTTGTGGGGCAATTTTTCAAAAAATTTCAATTTTTTATGTTTTTCTATGCAAATATTATGAATGCAAGTACTACATACTCCCCCAAACTTAAATCACACAGTCCCTGTGTGATAGAAGAGAGGAAGAATATGGTCCTATGATAATGCAAAAATTCGAGCAAAAATAAAATAATAAAGAGAAATGCTTATGTACAAGAGTTTGGAGTGGTACCTCTGGTTATATCGGGCTGTGACCGTTGGAGGAGTTCGGTATAATGTGGTTCAGTAATTTGCAGACGGGCTCGACTGCATCTGGTTGATCGTTACGGGGTGAACCCGTTTTGCCCAGCCATGTTATATTTCCATAACGGTCTCAGACCGTAATCTTAACCCGATATCTGAGTGTGAGTCTTTCAAACTGGCTGGTACAGGGGTCTCACTGCCGTAACGACCAATTCATCCAGTTTTCTTCCCGTTATAGCTCCCCGATATTCCACTTCCTGATATCTATATCACCGTTCTACTCATGGTTATTCTGGATAATGCAAAGTAAAGAGAGAAAAATAGCAAAATAATTAAAAAGGATAAGCTTGTGGTGCCTCCCAAGAGCGCTTGTTTAGAGTCTCATAGCTTGACTTTTCCAGACCGTTTAAGCTTTGCTGGGGTCTTGGAGACGAACCACGGTCTTTTCCAGGACTTGGTATTCCTCATTCCCCAAATATGGCTTCAGTCTGTGTCCGTTCACCGTGTAATCCTCTCCGTCCTTCCCGAAAAGTGTCACGGCTCCGTATGGCAATACTTCCTTGATGGTGTATGGTCCGGACCATCGTGACTTTAACTTCCCAGGGAACAATCTCAATCTTGAGTTGTATAACAACACTTGATTCCCTGGTGCGAACTCTTTCGGTTTGATCTTCTTGTCGTGGAGGAGATTTGTTTTCTTCTTGTAGATCCGCGAGCTCTCGAATGCTTCCAAGCGGATCTCTTCTAGCTCGTGTAGGTTTATCAGTCTCTTCTCTTGAGCCGTCTTGATGTCAAAATTTAAGAGTTTAATGGCCCATAGAGCCTTGTACTCAAGTTCCACGGGCAAGTGACATGCCTTGCCATATAGGAGAGCGTAAGGGGACCTTCCAATGGGCGTCTTGAAAGCAGTCATGTATGCCCACATAGCGTCGTCTAACTTTGCTGACCAGTCTTTTCTTGTGGCTCCGACTGTTTTTTCCAATATCGTCTTGATCTCGCGATTGGATATCTCGACTTGCCCGTTTGTCTGTGGGTGGTAAGGTGTAGCTACCTTATGCTTGACTCCATGCTTCCTCAAGAGATTTTCGAACAACTTGTTGATAAAATGACTACCACCGTCACTTATTACCACCCTTGGGATTCCATACCTTGGGAAGATAGTTGACTTGAATAGCTTTAGTACTACCTTTGCGTCGTTGGTGGGGCTAGCTACGGCTTCGACCCATTTCGAGACATAATCAACATCAACTAGTATGTACTTGTTGCCATAAGAGGAAGGAAACGGTCCCATGAAGTCAATCCCCCATACATCGAAAATATCGACTTCCAATATCGGATTCTGTGGCATCTCGTCCTGTTTGCTAATGTTTCCCTTCCTTTGGCACGCTTCGCAAGAGGATACATACTCATGAGTGTCTTTGAATAAACTTGGCCACCAGAATCCTGCGTGCAAGATTTTTGTTGCGGTCTTGAACGTGGCGAAGTGGCCACCGTAGGCTGAACCGTGGCAATGGAATATGATCCCTCTCGCTTCTCCTTTCGACACACATCTTCTGTAGATCCCATCTATCCCTCTCTTGAAGAGATACGGCTCGTCGTAGAAGAAATAATTAATGTCCTTGAAGAATTTCTTTCTCCGGTAAGCATCGAGGTCATTTGGGGTGTCTCCACTCACCAAGTAGTTGATGTAGTATGCATACCAAGGAATGTCGTTTTCTTCCATGCTGGCTACAATTTCCAAACTCTTATTAACTCGGTACATTCCTCCTAGGACACCTGCCATCATGAGTTGTTCTTCTGGTAGAGCATCATTGATGGGAATCAAGTCTTCTATCCTCATCCGGGATAAGTGATCAGCTACACCGTTCTCTATTCCCTTTTTGTCCAGGATTTCCATGTCAAATTCTTGTAGCAGGAGGATCCACCTTAGCAGTCTCGGCTTGGTGTCCTTTTTCGCATAGATATACCTTAGTGCAGCATGGTCCGTGTAAACGATCACTTTTGATCCCACCAAGTAGCTTCTGAATTTTTCAA
Source organism: Alliaria petiolata (assembly GCA_020283515.1). Classification (NCBI taxonomy): domain Eukaryota; kingdom Viridiplantae; phylum Streptophyta; class Magnoliopsida; order Brassicales; family Brassicaceae; genus Alliaria; species Alliaria petiolata. The sequence continues at coordinate 431,104,252 of JAHZTW010000001.1, forward strand.
AGGCAAACACTGCTGCCAATAGTTCTTTCTCGGTTGTGGCGTACTTCACTTGGGTATCGTCTAGCATTCGGCTTGCGTAGTAGATCACGTGTAGCTTTTTCTCTTTCCTTTGGCCGAGAACAGCTCCCACGGCATAATCACTCGCGTCAAACATAATCTCGAATGGAAGGTCCCAATCAGGAGCTTGAACTATGGGAGCACTCACAAGTGCGTCCTTGATTGTGTTGAACGCTTGGAGGCAATCTTCGTCGAAGACAAACTCGGCTTCCTTGCATAAGAGCTGTGTGAGTGGTCGAACTATCTTGGAAAAATCACGGATGAACCTTCTGTAGAAGCCCGCATGACCAAGGAAGCTACGGATTTCTTTCACCGTGGTGGGTGACTTCAAATGCACCATGACCTCTATTTTTGCCTTATCGACCTCGATACCCCTCTCCGATATCTTGTGACCAAGCACTATTCCTTCTCTGACCATGAAATGACACTTCTTCCAATTTAGTACCAAGTTAGTCTCCTCACAACGTTTGAGAACCCTGCACAAATTCGACAAACAAACACCAAAAGAGCGACCATACACAGAGAAATCGTCCATAAACACTTCCACCATTTCCTCTATTAGGTCAGAGAAAATTGACATCATACATCTTTGGAAAGTTGCTGGTGCATTACATAACCCAAATGGCATCCTTCGATATGCAAAGGTACCATATGGGCATGTCAATGTGGTTTTCTCTTGATCGTTTGGGTGTATCGGTATCTGGAAGAAGCCGCTATAGCCATCCAGAAAACAGTAGTATGGATGGTTAGCTAGCCTTTCCAGCATTTGGTCTATGAAAGGGAGGGGGAAGTGATCTTTCCTTGTGGCCAAGTTTAATTTTCTATAATCAATACACATTTTATGGCCTGTTATGGTTCGTGTGGGTATTAATTCGTCTTTCTCATTCTTAACTACGGTGATTCCTCTTTTTTTTTGGCACACAATGGACAGGTGAAATTCAAGTGCTATCCGAAATTGGATAGATAACACCCGCATCTAGAAGTTTAAGAATCTCTTTCTTTACAACTTCTTTCAAATTAGGGTTTAACCTTCTTTGATGTTCTACATAAGTCATAAATTCATCTTCTAGATGTATCCTATGTGTGCAGAGAGAAGGGGATATGCCCTTGATGTCATCCAAGGAATAACCAATTGCTCTCCTAAACTTTCTCAACTCACTTAAAAGGGAGGACAATTCTAATTCATTCAAGTTTTCATTGACAATGATCGGGTAAGACGAGTTAGGACCTAGGAAAGCGTACCTTAGCCCTTCTGGAAGAGGCTTGAGCTCGATTTTTGGAGCGTCTAGTTCGTTCCAATCTCCTCTTATGCCTTGAGCTTCCGAGCTCGTTGTACCCATATCGGCTTGATCTCGATATGTCCCTTCTTTTGTTTTCCAGGCGATTTTGTGCCTCCCATGCTCTAGGTCCTCTGGATATCCATCATCTTTCATGGCTTTCCTCGCATCCAGATGCATAACATAGACCTCGCTCTCCTGTTCCATATGCCCGTGCTGCCTCTCCTCTTTTGTCAAAGCGACAAGCAACGGATCTTTTAAAGTAAGCTCTTCAAAGAGCTCATCGTCCAGCTTATCCATTGCGTCCACCCAGAATATCTTTCCTCCTATGGTGGGTTTCTTCATCACTTTTTTTATGTCGAACTTGAGGATGATATCCTTTCCAAGATTCAGCTTAATCTTGCCTTTCTTTACATCAATCACCACGCCTGCCGTGGCGAGAAAAGGTCTCCCAAGAATAAGAGGGTCTCGCGGTTCTTCGTCCATTTCGAGCACCACAAAATCGGTTGGCACCTCGATATCGCCAATCCGGATGGGAACATCTTCGAGTAGTCCCTTCGGCAACCTTACAGATCGGTCTGCCAATATCAGAGATATTCTGCTTGGCTTGTATGACGTGAAACCCAGTCGTTTAGCTATTGACAGTGGCATGAGGCTCACACTTGCCCCTAGATCGCAAAGGCAATTGTTGAATGTGAGTGGACCAATTGAACATGGGAGAGTGAAGCTTCCCGGATCGTCTAGCTTGTTCGGCACTACTTTCTTCTGGATAATGGCGCTACACTCTTCTGTCATTACCATCATGCCTTGGAGTTCTTTCGTTCTCGCTAAGATTGCATCTTTTATGAATTTTTGATACGGTGGTACCAACGCCAAAGCATCCATGAGTGGCATGGTGAGTTCCACTCTCTTCAGATGCTCTGCAAACTGAGCTCTGTATTTCTCGAGGAGTTCCTTCTTGAACCTTCCTGGAAAGGGGTAAGGAGGTTTGTATGCGGGTAGAACAAATCGTGGTTCTTTTGGTTTCTCAAAACGGGCAGCAGGTATCGGAGTCATCCCGATATTTTGTTCTCTGAGTTTGGTGAACAGCTGATCTTCAACACTTTCTTGAACATCTTCTTCCTCGTTGTTGACTTCTGATTTTTCAGAGCTGTCCCCCCCCCCCACTAGATCGGAAGCGTCCTCGCTGATCTTCGGAGCTTGAGCTTTTGGTTCAAGAATCTTACCGCTCCATAGAGTTACAGCTTGCACGTAGGCTGGTTGTGTAGTTGGTGGGTTGTGCGGTGGTTGTTGGATTAGCTTGATATGTTCTTCCTGCTTGTCCAAGGGTGAATTGATTGATTTGATGTCTTGGTTGCTGCTGCAGTGATTTTGAACCAGCTGAGTGAGAAGATTCTTGATGTCGGAATCTTGCTGTTGTTGATGTTGTGGGTAGAAGCCGTAATGTCCATATGGTGGTGGTGGGTATGGAGCTTGATATTGTTGATGTTGAGAGTAACAGTGGGGAAGAGGAGTAAATGCCTGCTGATTGTAGGCATTTGCATTGTACGGAGGGGCTTGCGGAGGAAATGTAGCCGAAATTGGAGTTTCCCCATATTGTCTTTGCTCGTTTTTGGTAGTTGTGTCCCCATATCGGCTTGGTTCCGTTGGGTTGACCCCGATACTCGCTACCTTAGCGTTTTGAGCATGTTGGCTTTTTAGTAGCGCGTCCAAGCGGGCTTGTAGTTGCATCACCTCGCTTTCCCTCTGCTTATCCAGCTCGGTTGGTTCGTTGTCAACGTCGTCCTCGTAATTACTATCACTTGTGGCCATATTTTCGACGAGGTTCATGCCGTCGTCCAATTCTTGGCCGAGGAAGATGCCATGACTTGCAGTATCCAGCTGATCCCTATATTTCTTTGACACTCCTCTATAGAGGATACTGAGTAGTGAGGAGCTTGAGTAACCATGATGGGGGCATTTTAGTGTGTACCCTTTTAGACGTTCCCAAGCTTCACTGAATCTTTCGTCATCAAGTTGGGTGAACGTGGAGATTTCCAATCTCAGCTTCGCTGTTCTTGACGGCGAGAAGAATTTCTTGAGGAAGGCTCGTTTGCATTCATCCCATGTTTTTATAGACCCCGGCTTTAGAGTCTTTTCCCATTGGTGAGCTCTGCCTCCCAGGGAAAAGGGAAAAAGACGTAGTTTGAAGCCGTCATCCGAGATTCCTTCTTGTTTGGTCATAGAACAAATTTTCTCAAAATCGTCGAGGTGGTCTAGGGGATCTTCCACGGCTTCACCCTAATATTTGTTGTTCCGGACCATGGCAAGCATACTACTCTTTATCTCGTACCCAGCATCACTTGAGGGTGGGGTGATACCGATTCGTGGTATGTAGTTGGTGGGGGAATCATATTCGCCGATTAGACGTTGATGTCGCGGTATATCGGCCTGTTCCCGTTGTGCGTCATTCATTCCTTCTTGGGGATGATACATGTCATTCATTTGAACGTGTTGTTATAGGTACCTGCGAAAAAGTCTAAAGGAACGATGTTAGAGTCGAAAAGAAAGTAATGTCGTAGTCTTTCTAAGAATTATAAATTTAATGCTCAAATTCCTCTCAAATCGGCAACGGCGCCAATTGATAAGTAGATTTTCGTATGGGTTCTACTCAGTCAATGACCCACTACTTATAACCGAATGTAGTATAGGTTATGGGTCTTATCAATCCGATGAGAGATTTCGAGGCATTGCATTTATGGAATTCTTTCACAAGCTAAGATGGATAAAAGAAAAAGGTGAAATGGTGGAAATCTGAGACTAAGATACTAAGAGAGCAGAAAACAAGTATTTAAGCTAAATATGCTAAAGAACCGAAAATAAGATGGCTAAAGTACGAACTTGTAAAAGAAAGCAAGAATCGGTTTACAGGACAAGGGAGTTTTTCGGGTCCAAACGTTAAAGATCTTTCCTTTGATGCTGGATTTACTTCCTATAAGGCTAATCCTTTAGCGTAGAATTCAGGATCTGGACAAATCCACTGTCGTGGTATAAGTCTCTTTGCTGTCTCACGACCTAACCTCGCTATCACGTAGTGATCCATGAGAACAGCAAGCTTGAATAAACAACTCTACTAATGCCAAAACGCTCCCTAGGCATCTAATCTCTTAGGCTAGGATGAGCGAATCTCTTATGAGATTGGTCCTTGCAAACATTCAAACATGGCGTTTGTTTGAAGAAGCTCGATGGCAAAGTTCAAATAGCGAAGATGACTAAGCATTAACAGCATCAAATAAGAAAGGACTAAGATGGATTAAGCATAGATCCGCATCAAAGGTTGGAGCTTTAACTCATTTTCCCTACTCTTTTGCCCCTAAAACCGAAATAGACTACTCACAAGCCATTTGAGAAACCTCAAGATCCATAAGGATGAGAGAGTAACTCATAAGCCGTGAGATAATCGAAAACAAGAAAAGGAAGAAGCTTTAAGAAAATAACACTAAGCTATAAGACTTAAAACTTCAAGATTGCATAAAAATCAAAGCTTTAAACAAGCTTCAATGGTGAAAAAATACAGAGTTTCGGTTCTTGAAAGAGAAGATAGACAAAATAAAAGTAGAAAGCGTGATGAAGAGATAAGAGTGAGGGAGTAGGTATTTATACACAAAAAGGGAAAAACATAAACGTTGGGACCACTTTCCCGAAATGGTACTATTTTGGCTTTTAGCGTTTCGGGCTTACGTCGTTATGGACGAGCCGAAACGCTAACTCTTCTGATTCTTCGGGCAGGCTCCATATCGGGCAAGGATTTCGGGGTCATGTCGTGAAGGCTTCCCTTCCTTGGTACTTGAATCGGGCACTTCCCGTTGCCTTGTTCCGATATCCGTCCTTTGGGCATCTTCTTGCTGGATCTTCACACCGAGGTTCTCCTTTCGGGACTAAGCCGCTACTACTCGTCTAAATCGACCTCGTGTCGTGATCCATGCTCGATATTACCGGCTCATTCTCCATTTGTGACCTCCCTCCTTGGTCTCTTCTTCGGATCATCCTAAGCACCTGAGAACACACTCCAAACATGCAAGACTATGCAGAAACCTAACCTAATGCATCTAATCCTAACATGGGAGAAAATGTGATGCAAGCTATCACTAAAGTGTAAGAATGAAGTCCTAACTATCATAAAACATATACTAAAATCATGCAAATTACAGAGATATCAATCCACCATATAGATCGTCCATGCCACACACGCAACCAAAGCTCCAGTTCACAAGTCTCCATGAGCATATAAGTTTTTGATACTTCAAGGGATGGTAAAGTCAGGTGGCCGTTTGTCTCACTGTCACTCGCTGAGAAAGTAAGTTTACATGCAATGGTGAGATGGTTATAAAATAGTGTATTGTCGAGGATATATATAAAGTGGACATAAAATGTTGGATAGTAAAACGTGGACAGTCTTTAGTGTATGCTGGCGAAATTTTGAATGAATGGATAGTTAAAAGTGGATATTCATTAGTGTACACAGGGAATCAGTGCATACATGATGGTGTTAAACTCGGGAGTGTGTCTCAATGTGTCGTAGAGGAACGTGAGTGTGTCGGCCACCTCGAAGAAAACAAAAAAGGTTCCAAAATGACAGAATCTTGCATCAAAGACAACAGTAAGTATCAGTTACAAAGCAAAAAAGATAAACAAAGAGAGTTACATTCCTTAAAACTATTAAGCAATTGATAAGATTCCAGAGAAACGTATAATATGCACTTAATCATGTGGACAAGGAACCAACGTATAAACAAATCGCGTGGACACGAAACTATCCACCATAGACACAATAAATGGACAGATACGAAATGCACACACAACTCATGGACACATAGCGTATGGACTAGTCATGGGCATTCGGGTTCGGTTCGGTTCCATCCGGGTTCGAATCGGTTCTGGGTATTCGAATCACTCAAAATTAATTTAAATATTTTTTACAAAAACTCAAATATTTTATATTATTTGGTTGAATTTTCCACACAAAAAAATATTTTAACAAATATAACTAAAATGTTTTCGATATTTTGATTATATTAGTTTAAAATTAACTAATATTTTTGATTTATAATTATAATTTTGAATATTTTAGGGATTCGAGTTTAACTATAAGTAATATTTTTAAGTATATAATTGTATTTCAGGTATTTCGGGTACCTATTTGAATCTCGGTTCGGTCCTGATATTTAGTGTACTCTCTCCGTTGGACCATTTAAAAAGTTATTAAATATTCAAGTAAACAACAAACGAAAGCTCTTTAAACATTTCAGAAAATTTCAAAAAAGATATCCTAAATATTTATGAACGCTTCTTAAAACATTAGAAAAGCTTTCTAAAAGATTAATAAAACTAGTAAAATGAAATTTTCTAAACGGTTAGCAAGCATTTGTAAACCGTTTGACACAAAAAAAAAAATTAGTAAGACTTTCTTACTATTTAGGAAGGCATTTCAAAATATTTTAGGAAGACATTCCAAAATATTTTAGTTCCAAGGCCGTCATACATCGGAAGAAGCTCTCGTTAGTTAGCATCATAAAGCAGCCTTTTCTTTCTATCCTCCAAATTCTTTCAAACCTCCCTCTATCGATAAAACCTTCATGCTTGCCAACCTTATATATCTTCCAAAATCTTTAGGAAACAAAAAATTAGGAATGGGAAAGTCTTAGCGATTTGATTAAAAACGTATATTTGATTAGGTTGAGTCTTAGCAATTTGATTAGCTTAGACTCAAAAGCATGTAATGACTAAATTTCTGGCAAAAATGATGTTAACAATTTAGGAATCTCTTTTTAAATTTCGGACATCATCGGTTTCATCCAATTACATTTCACAAACATTAATTAAAACAATTTCAGGAAGCCTTCCTACAAATTCAGGAAGATCTTCCTAAACATAGAAATTCTGAATTTTGTTCCAATTCTATTATCCCTTCTGCCTAGAAATTCTACTTCCAAAACGTACTCTCAGATCTATGACAGAATCTTTCATAAAAAATACCAACTTCGAGCTGAGCGGAACGACATGATTTTGTCTCGTCGTAGCCTCTTAGGTGATGCCACCGACCTGGTCCTGGATTATATTGTAAATAAAATTAGATAATCCAAATGAAAGTACAAGTAAAGAGGCACAGAAAATCGATTAAATCGCTCTGCAAGATATCATAAATGGCAGACCAGCAAGAGAATAATAGCACATCCAAATTTATTTCAGGTAGTGCATAGTAGAAAGTCATCACCAAGCGATGAGGAGCCTTATAGGATGAATATATCCTGGAGTCAGTCTTGATCAAATCCCTCATACCCGGCCAATAGATCAACAGATAAGTCAACAAAATCATGTTCTGTTTCCTTCACTTGAGTGAAAGTTTCTAGATATTTGGAACACACTTATAATTTTGCACTTTTGTCTTCCTCACACAGAGGCGTGATCTGAAAATTTGGGTAAGAAAAAATCCTTTTCATGCTCCTTACAAAACTAAAAGATCAACAAAAGCGTAGAAAAGACATTAATACTAATTTGAAATAAAATACCTTCATTAGATCAATAATGTGTTTCCTCACATTGTTCCTTACGGCTCTTCCCCAAAATAGCTCAAGAGCATCTTAAAAGAACATATACACTTGGCTGCAATCACACAGAGCAAACTAGTTCATAAAATCCCACAAATAGATTTACAAATACAAAGTTGCTGAATCATCTCGTATACACTAGCTTGCAGAAAGACACCACTTCTCAACCATCAAAATTCTCCTTTATGAGTAACTTAATGAATTTCTTAGTATCAGGGGACATTAAAGCAAGAAAGAATGGTCACAGAAATCCCAGGAGAAGCAAGCAACATGAACAATATTCGATATTGAACTAAACCCACATTTCTCGTCCTATTCACAAGCAATCACACTATAGAAACGAGAAAAGCTGTAGAACAAACGAAATGCGTACCGAATGAGACGCAGTTGCATCTGAACTCGCAGCCGATTCCGAAACAGTGTGAGGTTCCATTAGGACGCAATCAATTTCTCGTCAATGATCTGTTTCAAGATCTCTACCCGACGGTTCAATCCCACAAGAGATTCTCCGAAGCTCGCACATAACCATTCTTCTTGGATCAGATCAGTTGATTTCAGTGCAAACCCAAACGGCGAAGAATAATGATCGGAGCATTTTACCCCCAAATCTCTGATAACAAGCGAAGAATAACCATTCTTCCTCAAGTCTCTGATAACAAGCTGCTAATGAAGCATCAGAGCATTTTACCCCCAAATCCTGGAATATGCAGAAACGAAAGAGTGTGTGGTATGAATGGAAGTTATATGAGATAATCCGATGATGAACGGAGACTTGATCGGATCGGAGATGATACGATTAGAGATTTGATTGGAGATGATAACGATCGGAGACTTGATTGGCGAACGTCGTGGGAGTTTTAGTCGACGATGAGAATTCTAAAAGAGGTTTTTGGTTTATTAATTAAATTTGGACAAAATGGTCAATCTATTAATAAAAAATGTTATGGATCGAAGATTTTCAGCGTGTGTGGTATTTGTGTAATGAAAATTAGTTTTTATGTTATTTTGAGGAATTTCTCAAAGAGAAAACAAATAAATATTCAAATCAATAACGAAAAATTAAATTAAGAAAAAGAAAAAAAATCTAAAAAAATTAACTTATTATATGCCAAACTCCTTTTAAAAGTCAATATAAAAATGTTTAAATAATAAAAAATTGAGACTTTTAAAGGTGTCCAAATATGATTGAAAAAAATCTTTTTTACTGGTCCAAATCAGTATTTTTTTTTTCTCTTCCAACATTTTTATTTAACAAAAAGTTAAATATGATTAACAATTTAATAAAATTATAACACAAAAAGGTAATGAAAATCAACATTTTAATTAAAGTGAAAATTAATATCAAAAAAATGAAATTAATAGAGTAAAAGATCATCTAAATGTAAATTAATTTGATACATAGACTAATTATTTAAGATAAAATAAAACAGAAATGATGTCTTACAAAATAATAATATAATAAAAATGTAAATCAATAATCTAAAAAGAAATTAACTAGATATCTAGGCTAACTATTTAAGAAATCAATATAAAAATTCTAACTAATAGAAAAGGAGAAAGAAAATTATGTCTTAAAAATGTCAATACTTCAAAAATAAATTTATGTCAAAATAATATAGAAATCAATATTAAAAAGTTAAATTAACAAAAGAAAAAGTCATCTAAAACTTAATATTTAGCCTAACTTTTTCGAAAATAAACATACTAACAAAAATATATATGATGTTTTAGGCTATTTACTGAAGAAATCAATATAAAAAGTTTAACTAACAAAAAATAAAAAGAAAATTATTTCTTAGAAGATGTCAATCCAATTAAAATAGAAATTAATATCAAAAAATTTAAATTAACAAAGAAAAAATATTAAAAAAAAAATTAACTTGAAATCCAGACTAAAAGTTTAAATAACATATAATTAAAAAAAACTTAACTAACATAAAAAAAAACTTAACTAACAAAAAAGAAGAATAAGTTTTAAGCTAATTATTTAAGAAAACAGTATAAAAAAAATTAACTAACAAAAAATAAATGTAAATTATGTTTTACAAAATGTCAATACAATTAAAATGGAAATCAATATCAAAAAAGTTAAGTTAACAAAGAAAACAACATCAAAAAGGAAATTAACTTGATAGATGGACTAACTATTTAATAAAATTAATATAAAAAGTATAAATAACAGAAAAAAAAATTTAACAAACATAAAAAAGTTAACTAACAAAAAAATATATGAATATTTAAGCTAATTATTTAAGAAATAAAATGAAACAAATAACAAACAAAAAAAAATAAAACAGAAATTATGTTTTAGAAAATGTTAATAAAATTAAAATAGAAATTAATATCGGAAAACTTAAAACATTTAAAAAAATCATCTAAAAACAATTGACTTGATATCTCGGATAACTATTTAAAAATTATTGTAAAAAAGTTTGACTAAGAGAAAAAGAAAAGGAAAATTATGTCTTAAATAATATCAATATTTTTTTAAAAAATTATGTGTCAAAATAAAATAGAAATCCCCTATATATTAATTGAGAAACATTTTTAGAGAGTAGCCTTATTTTTTGAAATATTTACAGTGGTGCCATTTTGCTGATGTGTCACCACCACATTTATTCTTCCATTATTTTAATACAAATTTTCTTTTTTGATTAGATTAATTACATTATATGCCTTTATCTATTTTTTACTTTTAATATAACCAGAAAATTATGTTTTAATTTCTGGATTAATTAAAATCAAATTTTAAGTTATGTGATTATTTATGATATACATCATATTACACAATACATTTCTTAAAAATGAATAACAAATAGTTTTAAAAATATTATTTAATAAAATATAATTTATACACAATTTATGAAATACACAATACTTTTTTTTTATTTGGCAGAAAATATATTTACAATAAAAAAAACTTCGATATGTGTGAGTTTAATAAAAAAAATTATAACAAATTAAAACTATAATTTATGTCACAATAAAAAATACTTAATAGATATCCATATTTATAAATATTTTTTTTGTTTATATGATTTGTTAATAGAACCATATAAATTAACCAAATAATATAAATATTTAAACTCAAAAACAAGTTAAAAATTTTATGTCAAAAAGTTGAAATATTAAATTATATTATTCATATATATATATATATATATATATATATATATAACTGATTAAATTATTTTTACTTTAAACAATTTCAAAATTATTTTTAATAAAATTATTTATAGATTTTTCATCCTGCGCATGGTGCAGGTTATCACCTAGTAAATGTTAAAAGAGATAAATTAACAAAGGCAAATAGTCGTATAAAAAAACTACTTTGATATTTAGGCAAACATTTTGAAAAATCAACATAAAAAAACTTAACTAAAAAAAAACAAATAATGCGGTAAGCTTTTGAGAGAAGTCTACTTAAAATTTAAAATGACCAGTTATATCATATCAAATCAGCATTATAATTAAAATAAAAATTAATGTCAAAAAAGCAAATATAACCAAAACAATTCATTTAAAAGAAATTAACTTGGTATCTATGCTAACTATTTGAAAAATCAAAAACAAAAGAGCTTATGATATAAGACTCGGTGGTGAGTCTTATGGCAGGCGGAAGATGAGATCTAGAGGCTGGCTTTCACGCTCTCTCTTCTAGATCGGTCCTGGTCCGGTCCATGTTGGTTTCTTGGTGTTTCCATCCTCATGAGATCCAGTGAAGTCGAGATGGTAAAAGTCTTCAAGTGTCTTCCCGTGATTAGCTTGTAAAACGTCTTCTTGCTCCACTTGCTCTATATCGGCTTCATGACTTGTTTTCGCAGCAACTTGAGGCTCGGATGTGGTCTCTACGAGATTCTTGCTGTTTTAGTCTCCATTACCTGCCAAGTAAACAAACTTACCTTGGGCTGTCCGAGGCTGGGCTTCTTTGAGGCTTAGCCTTGCAAAATCCTCCAATATGTCCATATCGGGTGCGTTGGAGCTATTTTTGAGGTCGGCTTGTGGTGGTGGATTTCTGAACGTGTCTCCCAGCTCCATTGTATTCAGGAGGGTTTCCACAGCTACGTTGAACCCTTCTCTAAGTCTCCTGGTCTTAGACCGTGTCATTGGTGAAGACTTGACCATCGGTACAAGCTCATTGTTCTCGACTAGGTCGATGTCCTCATCATTCCCTCTCTCTTCAGAAGGTTTTGCCCTCAAAACTGGTTCATCTGCATCATAAGGAGATAAATCAGTAACATTAAAGCTATGTGAAATGTTAAACTCACCTGGCAGCTCCAAGCGGTATGCATTGTCATTGATCTTCTCTAGCACTTTGAATGGGCCGTCTCCTCTCGGTGCAAGCTTGGAACTTCTTTGGCGTGGGAACCTCTCGGGCCTCATGTGTAGCCAGACCCATTCTCTTGGTTCGAATGTCAAGGCCTTGTGTCCCTTATCAACTTGCTTCTTGTATCCCTCGGTCTTCTTTAGAATGGTTTCCCTTGCTTTCTCATGTTGTTTCTTAACAAACTCTTCTTTCCTGAGGCCATCTAAGTTAACTTGCTCAACTTGGGGAATTGGCGAGAGATCAAGAGGAGTTAGTGGATTAAAACCATAAACTACTTCAAATGGTGACACCTTAGTAGTAGAATGAGTGGCATGATTATAAGCAAATTCGATGAAAGGCAAACAATCTAACCAAGTTTTTAAGTTTCTACCAAGTGTAACTCTAAGTAAAGCAGAAAGGGTACAGTCTACCACTTCAGTTTGTCCATCCGTTTGTGGATGACAAGTTGTAGAGAACAGAAGCTTGGTACCAAGCTTTCTCCACAAGGTTCTCCAAAAGTGGCTTAAGAACTTTGTGTCTCGGTCAGAGACAATAGTTATTGGTACTCCATGCAAGCGTACCACTTCTTTAAAGAATAGATCGGCTGTTTGCGTGGCATCATTGGTTTTGTCACATGGTATGAAGTGTGCCATCTTTGAAAACCGATCCACAACAACAAAGATAGAATCCTTGTGTCTGATCTTAGGCAAACCTAGCATGAAATCCATAGAAATATCCACCCATGGTGCGTTAGGAATAGGTAAAGGTAAGTAAAGACCATGAGGATGTAACCTGGATTTGGCTTTATGACAAGTAACACATCTTGAGCAATGTCTCTCCACGTCTTTCTTGAGATGTGGCCAATAGAAATGATCAGACACCACTGCTAATGTCTTGTCCACGCTGAAGTGACCCATAAGACCTCCACCGTGTGCTTCCTTGAGTATTAAATCTCTCATTGAACTCTGAGGGATACACAAGCGTTTGTCCTTGAAAAGAAATCCATCGTGTATGTAGAATGAGCTGAAAGCTCCTTTACCACATGATTGATAAGCTTCTCCCAACTCTGGATCATCTTTATACAACTCCTTTAGATGCTCAAAACCCAGCACCTTTGCTTCCATGGTAGAGATCAAAGTATGTCTCCTTGAAAGTGCATCGGCTACCACGTTTTCTTTTCCCTTCTTGTACTTGATTACATACGGAAATGTCTCTATAAACTCTAACCACTTAGCATGCCTCCTCTTGAGTGAATTCTGACCTCTCAAATGCTTAAGGGTCTCGTGATCAGTGTGAATGATGAACTTCTTGGACAGCAAGTAATGCTGTCATGTCTCTAATGCCTGGACCAATGCATAGAGTTCCTTGTCGTAGGTCGGATAGTTTAGTGTAGCTCCACTAAGCTTTTCACTAAAGAACGCCACTGGCCTCTTCCTCTTGTGTAGCACGGCTCCAATCCCTAGACCGGATGCATCACACTCCACCTCGAACATCTCCTCAAAGTTCGGTAAGGCTAGCACCAAGGCTTGCGTGAGCCTCTCTTTCAGTGCATTGAAAACTGTCTCTTGAGCTGATCCCGACGAAAAAGGTGTATTCTTCTTGATCACGGCTGTGAGTGGTGCAGCTACTGTACTAAAATCCTTCACGAACCGTCTATAGAAACTCGCCAGGCCGTGAAAGCTTCTTACATGGCCGATGGTAGTCGGTGTTGGCCATTCTCTTATAGCTTTGATCTTCTCCTCATCTACTTATAGTCCCTGTTCACTTATTACAGAGCCTAAGAACACAAGCTGATTAGTACATAAGGTGCACTTCTTAAAATTAGCATAAAGGCCTTCCTTGCGAAGTGATTTAAGCACTAGTTCGAGATGCTTGAGATGATCATATAGGTTCTTACTATATATAAGTATGTCGTCAAAATAAACTACTACGAATTTACTTATATAAGCACGTAGAACCTGATTCATGAGACGCATGAATGTACTTGGGGCATTAGTTAAGCCGAAAGGCATAACAAGCCATTCGTACAAGCCTTTTTTGGTCTTGAATGCGGTTTTCCACTCGTCTCCCTCACACATTCGGACCTGATGGTATCCACTCTTCAAGTCGACCTTTGAGAAGACAGTGGATCCACTTAACTCGTCCAGGATGTCTGTACTTGATGGTGATATTGTTTATGGCTCGGCAGTCCATGCACAACCTCCATGTACCGTCTTTCTTTGGAACTAGAAGCACATGCACGACACAGGGGCTGAGGCTCTCTCGGATATAGCCCTTGCCCATTAAGTCTCTCACTTGCTTCTCTAGTTCTTTCGTCTCTTCCAGATTCATTATGTATGCTGGTTTGTTAGGTAAGGCCGAACCGGGAACAAGATCAATATGGTGCTCTATGCCTCGGATTGGTGGCAATCCAGATGGTATCTCCTCGGGGAACACATCCCTGAACTTGTTTAGAACGGCTATGACTTCGGCAGGAAGCTTCAACTCGACCGTTCCTGAGCTTAGACACTCTTTAAATAGCATTAGTAGCACGGTGCCCTTGGTATAAAGGGTCTTATGAATCGTATTTGTTGATAAGTATAGGTTAGACTTACTTACCTCAGCCTCTTTACTCATATGGACTCATAACTCATGTACCTCGGATGGAGTAAGAGGTGCAAGATTATACTTTATATCTTTGTACGTGAATGAGTAATGATTGGTGCGGCCATGGTGGTGGGAAGCTCGATCAAACTGCCACGGCCTACCCAGCAGTATGTGTCCAGCTTGCATCGGGACCACATCACAAGTGACTTGGTCTTGGTACTTGCCCACGCTGAATGGCACATAAACTTGCTCCACGATCTTTTAACTCCGTTTGATCGTTTAGCCATCTTAGCTTGTATGGTCTCGGATGCTTAGTCCTCTCCATTCCTAACTTATCCACCATATACTTGCTAGGCACGTTAGTACAAGAACCTCCATCTATAATTAGATTACATACATTTCCCTTGATGGTACATCTTGTATGAAAGATGTTCTCTCTCTGTACTTTCTCTTCGGGGTTGATGAGTGATATACTCATAAATTAGCATGTTTTAGCTCCCATTTTAGATAGCTTTTCATTCATTTATGCATTAATTTAGTTATTTTTAGTCCAAATTGCATCCATATTAGAGTTTAGCAAGTTTTAGCTTAGGTTGTTGCATATTGTGCATATTGAGTCCTAATTAGGTACTTTGGAGGCTTGGAGGACCTCTTTGGAGAGTTGGGTGGCAAGGAGGAAGAAGAGAAGGGAGTCAAACATGAAGCAGACAAATTTTAGAAGTGTATCGACCTTGGTGTCGACCTACCAAGGTCGATACAGCTCAGCAGGAAAGACGGAGTGCGCGTATCGGACAATTGTGTCGAGCTACTAAGCTCGATACACATGCCACCCGGAGTTTTGAAGACAACGTATCGGACATTCGTATCGGACTGCTAAGGTCGATACACATCTCATCCGAAGTTGAAAACTGGCGTATCGGGCATCTGTGTCGACCTAGGTCGACACACTCCTTGAGGAAACATTTAGCTGCGTATCGAGCTGCGTATCGACCTAGCAAGCTCGATACGCTGCCCGATTTTCAGGCTTAAACCGGGTCAATACCCGGTTTGTTCCGGGTTGACCCGGGTCGTCCACTGTTCACTATAAATAGGAAAAGACCTAATTTTTCCTAAGTATCTTTTAATCTCTTGTTCTATCTTAGAAAACTTTCCCTTTTGGTTTCTAAGTGATTTTGTAAGATATTTCTTTAAGTTTATGCAAATCTAGTATTTACCTCTTTTAATCTTTCATCTTCCATCTCTCTAATCATGTTTATCTCTATCTTTCTAGGGTGTTTTAAGGGTTAGTCTTGATGCCTAGGATTAGATTCTTCCATTTCCCTCCTTGTTTAGTGTTTTAAATGCTAGTTTAACCTTGATCATGCTAAAACTAGGTCTTAGGGAATTTCACACCCACAAGGTGTTTGATGAAATTCTCCAACCAACTAAACAAGGGATTTACATTCCTAGCTCATGGAAGTGATTGTCTAGGGTGTTTATTATAATTTAGAACTGTTTTATAATGTTTGTTAGCTTCCTTTTCACTAATGAAAGTTAGTTCTTGATTAGGATGATAAATGAAGGGATTAGTGCCATGAAAGTGGATTAGTCTAGCTATTGAGTTCTAAGCCTAGGGATTAATTTATATTGTGATTGTTTGGCATCAAAGATTGAATCTTGGAATACCTTAGATTGATAACCTCATCCTTGGATTCGTTTTAGTCTTTTGATAATCTTGATTAGTAGTCAATTAGCTTGATTTGGTTTGTTTGATCAATTAGGTTGTTAGTTAAACTTCAACCCTTTATTTCTAGCTTGGATTAAAAAGTTGTATGAATTCCTAGTGTCTTAACTATATCCAGATGGATTGATCCTCAAGTACCTACAATGACATGAGTGAGTTTGAGTAATTGTTAAGTCTCACCAAGAAACCGCTTATCAATGAGAACACTTAGCACTCTTCTGGTCACTAGCATCTCGCCGGTGTCAGGGTACTGAATATCATCACTATGATCACTAGCATCATCATCTTGCTCATCTTGAGACTCATAGTCTCCACAAGGCGTGAGAATCATCACCCGCTGGTTCAGACATTCAATGACCATGTGCCCTCTACCTTGACACTTAAAACAAGTTATGTCACGAGTCCTTTGATTAGTACTAGGGAACTTACCTTGCTCTGGTCGGTTGAACTTAGGAGGCTCGGTGTTTTTTCCTTTGAATCTTGAATCAATCTCCACAGCTTTCCCTTTGTCTAGAGGTCTAGAACTACTTGATGCCCGCGGTTGAGATGATTTGTTGCGGCTGGTGTTAGTAATATTGCGTTTTATTTGCTGCTCCACTTGTACAGAGAGATGCAACAGCTCATGCATTCCACTGTATTGGAGTCTCTCCACCTTTCTTGCAATTCTTTCTTGCAAGCCGTCAATGAACTGAGCCATTAAAGCTTCCTCGGATTCTTCTAACTTCAGTGAGTTCATCAGCTTCTCAAACTCCTCAATGTATTCATCAACACTCCTGGTTCCCTGAGACAACTTACGAAAACACTTCTGTAAGTCTCTATGATAATGTTCAGGGACATACCTTTGTCTTATGAGGAACTTCATGTCACTCCAGTTAGCTACTGGTCCAAAATGTTGCCTTCTCCTCTCGGCTACGCTTCTGTCCCACCACGCAAGTGCATTCTCCGTGAGATTTTCTGCAGCTACAGTCACTTTCTTGCGCTCCACGTATCCATAACACTCAAAGATGTGCTCTAGACGTCTCTCCCAATCCAGATATACTTATGGATTTGATTTCCCTGCAAAAGTAGGTGGTGTTAGTTTGAGCTCATGATTATGTTCACGAAAATCTACTTCTCTTGCTGGGTTTCTCCTTAGAGGATCTTGTCTCCTCTGGTTTTCGTGAATGAGAGGATCCTGAACATCATCTTCCAAGTCCGGCATCTCCTCTTCTCGTCCATTCTGCTGCACATGGTCTCCTCGGATTGGTGCTCTCCTCGGTGGAGCCTCCATTTGATCAATTATGGCTCCAAACTCCTGACGCATGGTGCCCATCTGCTGGCCCATGTTTCTCAGCTCCTCCCTCATTGCTGCCATCATCTGTAGCACAGCTTCTTGGGGAACTCCTTCTCCATCAGTCATGTTGCTTGTCTTGTTGGTAAAACCTTGTAAGACTTAACAAACAAATCAAAGCACCACGGCAAACAAAAACTCAAACAAACAGAAGCGACTAGCTTATTCAAACAATCAAGCGGATGCACCAATTGCTTAAACAGAACTAAACTAAACAACAACACTTGAAACAAGCTTTTTATGATTTTATGATTTATGAAACGGATTTAATGCAACAGAAACAGAGAAACTAGCAACTTAACAAAAGGAAAACGTTTTTATGGGTTTTAGGGTTTAATGAAAGCAAATAAACAAAACCAGCAAACAAAACAGATTCAATTCTTTTGAGGTTTTCTTTTATGATCAAACAGAAACTAAACAACCTAATGAAACAACCAAGCATGATTTTTATGGGTTTTCTTTTGGTGAAACAAAGCAGAAACTCAAACAAATCAGAAACAGAAAAGTAATGAATCGAAAAGGATAGGGGTAGAAAACCAAAGGCAGAACCTTTGCCTCTGATACCAAATGATATAAGACTCGGTGGTGACTCTTATGGCAGGCGGAAGATGAAATCTAGAAGCTGGCTTTCACGCACTCTCTTCTAGATCGGTGGATGAACGGTGGTAGAACAAAGGCTTGATTCCACAAGTCTTTGAGCCGAGATGGTGTCAAACAAGCTGGCTTTCACGCTCTCTCTTGTTGGACGGTTAAAGGGGATGTGATGGTGGATCGAATGGCACCACAGAGGGATGAGGGATCTCTGATACTGCACAAGCACTCGGCCTTGGTGAATCTCACACGCAAGGACACAAGCAAGGTTCTAGACAAGCGGCGGCTGCTAGAGTTTTAGAAGAAAGTTTGTCTCTTTATTGATAATCAACAAGGTAACCAAATTACAACTGCTGCAGGGGAGCTTTATAAACAGCTCGTCATCTAGCCCTAAGGCCGGAAACATAAAGCCTAGAAAAACTAACAAAACGCAAAAGGCAAAAATACATCAAAAATGGAAAGTTCACTTAACTAAAGAAAATAAAAGTAACTAAGCCTAATACGAACCTGGGGCTCCTGGAGGTGCTATGTACCACTGGGAAAATTCATCTTACCTGCACAGATTGTATAAATTGAATATACCTGGTTTTGGCGCGCAATGGTCTGAAATGCTTTTGGTGCAGTTGAGCTTGGTCCTAGTCCGGTCCATATTGGTTTCTTGGTGTTTCCATCCTCATGAGATCCAGTGAAGTCGAGATGGTAAAAGTCTTCAAGTGTCTTCCCGTGATTAGCTTGTAAAACGTCTTCTTGCTCCACTTGCTCTATATCGGCTTCATGACTTGTTTTCGCAGCAACTTGAGGCTCGGATGTGGTCTCCACGAGATTCTTGCTGTTTTGGTCTCCATTACCTACCAAGTAAACAGACTTACCTTGGGCTGTCCGAGGCTGGGCTTCTTTGAGGCTCAACCTTGAAAAATCCTCCAATATGTCCATATCGGGTGCGTTGGAGCTATCTTTGAGGTCGGCTTGTGGTGGTGGATTTCTGAACGTGTCTCCCAACTCCATTGTATTCAGGAGGGTCTTCACAGCTACGTTGAACCCTTCTCTAAGTCTCCTGGTCTTAGACCGTGTCATTGGTGAAGACTTGACCGTCAGTACAAGCTCATTGTTCTCGGCTAGGTCGATGTCCTCATGAGCTTAATTAAAAAATATATATATATATATTTCCTATGTATATCGAACATACAAAAAATAATATATAAATTAAAATAAAATATAAAATTACTATCAAAAGATGTAAAGTAACAAAAAAAGAGTCTAAAAACGAAATTAACTTGAAAATTACTTTCTAGAAAATTTATGATTTCTAAAATATTAGTATCTATTATGAATAACCATCTAAAGTTGCAATAGGTTACACAATTTTAAATCAAATATATTCTTTAAATATGCAAAGACTAATACACTCGGTACTTCTGGTTTAAAAACTAACAAAGAAAAATACTACATAGCTACATAAGTAACTTTACACTTTAAGTATAACAAGTAGTAAAGTCTGATTTTTTTTTATATAGCTACTACTTAATCTGAGCCAACATGAACAATACATGAGTAACATCTTCTAAAATTTCATTTAATTAATAAAGTATGACCAAGTTATGAATCAAACTCAAATTGGTATATGTAGATAGGCTATTCAAATAAAAACATGGAGAAAGCACAAAAAAAGATAAAAACAGTGAATGAAACAGATCTCAATGATAAACTAAATAGAGATATAAGCTAAAACTCGCGGAAGACCTGGTGGAGAAGCAAGAAGCCGCTTTGCACGATCATTGCAACTTCTCAACAAAACTAAATGTGAATCAATATGAATCACATTTTATATATGCATAGATACAAAACATCAATAAGACACTTAATCAAAAAACTAAAAATTTGAACACATAAACTTTAAAGAAAGAAGAACTATATAAATCCCACGAAAAACAAAACAAAACAAAACACAAAGATCTTAGCAAAGAAACCCTTCTCTAAATCAAACATATGTGCATGCCGGAGTTGGATAATTTGATAGGTATCATTACTATTATTTTACTTAATAAGATTTATAATTATATAAACAAAAATAGTACAAAACTACATATTATATTTTAAAATTTTCCATATAAAATAAAAAGTCTATAAATCTATTATAGTTTTGATAATTTAAAAGATATAAACTCTATAATAGATGAAGGAGGCTCTCCAGTGTTAACACATCAGCCCCCCTCATTGATCCACCTCAATTATTTTTTTACAAAAACCATCAAATAACACAAATAAATATCGTTGCACAAAAAAAAAACACAAATAAATATTAATCCAACTATTAAAATACATAGAATTCATTTAATTTAAATTTAACTATTTAAAAAATCAATATAACATAAAAAGTAAATAAAATTTAAAATTAATTTAAAAACATCATAAGCATATCAATATTATATAATACAACATTTTAAATGTATCATTCCATTTTTTAAAGTAATTTAATCCTCCGGATTTTCAACCTAATAAAAATAATTTAATTTAAATGCAACTAAAAAAGAGAAAATTATGAGACTGGATAAGTTCAAAAATTAAATCCAACTTATAAAATCATTAGACACAAAAATATTCAATAAACAATGGAAGAGATAACAAATTATATAAAAAATAGAGAAAAAAATGAATACAAAAAGTTATACAAAATTTTAAAACATGTAAAAGTGAGATCGATTCAATGAAAGATATATAAATAAAGCTTCAAAATAGTAAATTGAGAAAAGTTAGAAATGATACTTTAACGTAAGTGAAAAAAAAACAAATTATGAGACTCAATAAGTTAAAAAGTTAACTTCAACCTATAAAATTATAAGATACAACAAAATATTTAATAAACAATAGGAAAAATAATAAATTATATTAAAAATAGAGGGAAGAAGAAAAAATAGATAAAAAATAGATACAAAATATACAAAATTTAAAAATACGAAAAAGAGATGGATTCAAAATATGAAAAAAGGAGATGGATTCAATAAGATATATATATATATATATATATATATATATATATATGTATATTTAAAATAGTAATTTTAGAAAAGTTAAAAATTATTATAATATTAAAATTTAGACGAATAAAAAAATATGAAAATTGAAAAATAAATAAATATTAATGAAAGATATTACGAAGATCATCCAGAAATAAATGTAGAAATAAAAAATTATAAAGAAGTAAGAGAAATTTGATAGTCCAATTAAAGATCTAAAAATATATTATTTAAAATTTAAATTAAAATAAGATCCGCACATATCCCGGATTCTCTCCTAGTACATATAAAATTAGAGTCTATTTTTATTGTTTTGCAAAAAGTTCGTTATGACTTTGGGCCAGGTTAATTATTAATCTCACTCTATATATTGTATCTATACTAAATGAAAGAACCTATTTGGGCTCCATAGGCCAGCAACCTAAGCATTTTTTACTTCTCTACATGAGCATATTATTTTCTCTAAATTGATGCCACATAAGCATTCTCTTTTACGAGCTAAGACCAAAATTTAGAACAAAAACAACAAATGATAGAGCCCATATAGAAACTGAAACGCTTTGTTCATCCGTAAGCAAACCCTCATTCTTCCTCTCCTCATTGTCGTCTCTTCTTCTCCCCTTGTGTTACTCACTTCTTTATCCACAGTTTGTTCAACTTCTCTCCTTTGGAACCCTCGATTAGCATAGGCTACTTTAAGATCCGCACATCGAGAATGAGAAATATAAAAGCTCTTCCACTATCAAATCCATCAATAATATATATAATCTTTTTGTTTTGTCTACGTTTCCTGTGAAGACAAGGAGTTTTCAATTCAGAGGAGGCGAATTTGGGCGAAATATGGGACGCCACCTACATCTCGCTCAGCCATATTAATAGGCGTTGGTTTCAATTTCAAGGTTTTCAGTCTATGTACTGTATAGATTCATCATTTTCCATTTCTTTGTTCTTATATTTCGGATTTATGTACTTTCAAAATTCAAAATATTGATATTGAATCTGTTCATAGGTTTTACATATCTTTGGCAGAAATCGGGTATGTTCCGATCTGAAATAGAGATTTGAAACTAGAAAGTGGAACTATGTTGCTCTGAGGGAAAAAGGGATAAGAGACGATATGAGCATTTTCCAAAAGATCAATTGTAAGCATTTCCTATATAATCTTTCTAATATATTGTATGCCGGTGGGGATTGATGTTAAGCTGATAGGTTCGTTGATTCGATTCATAATTTTTGTTTTCTTTTCCCGAATTACCATAAAGCACGTGCCTGCATTTATTGGGAAAGCGGGAGAGATGAAATCAAAGGAGATCAACAATAATTATGATTGTTCGTATACCATGTATTGATATCTGCCTCTATGAGTTTGTGGAATACATGTGTAATCTTCTAAAATTCTGATTAAAAATAAAAATTGAATTCATTTGTTAGTCAAACATGGCAAAAGATGTAATTGGTGGCCCTAATATTAAATTGTAGAACATATGCAAAGTAAATGTCCATACAAATTGGATTAGTTATTGTCTTCAATCCTAATCTATTATATAAAGAATGGTTAGATGCACAATCACATGTAGCGAGTATAAATAGGACTCGAGATCCGGGAGATAATTTCTCTCGGCAACAAGTGAGAAATTGGACAAAGCCACCGCTAGGTTGGATTAAGTGTAATTACGACGGTACATACAGGCAACAACAACGTACAAAGGCTGGATGGATTTTGAGAGATGAAAACGGTATCTACATAGGCTTGGGACAAGCAACTACGGATGTATTGATAAACGCTTTAGAGATTGAAGCGCAAACTCTAATTATAGCAATGCAAAACTGTTGGGCTAAAGGCTATAGGAAGATCATATTTGAAGGTGATTCCAAAATCTGGTGGATTTGGTGAATAAGAAGACTCTCAATTTTGGGATGCTTAATTGGCTAAGAGAAATCTGGTATTGGTCGACATGTTTTGATGAGATCAAATGGAATTGGACACCCAGAGATCAGAACAAGCCGGCACATCTACTAGCAACAACTACATTTTCTAATACATAAACTTTCTCCTTTTTCAATTATGTACCACATGTAATTACTTCTGCTCTACATTGTGACTATGGCTTTGAATGGGAATACAGATTTAATGCAGTACAAATGCAGTCAATTTAAAAAGCAGATCCATCTGCATTTATGTACTATTCATCATTTTTTATTGCAGAACAAAAAGTAATAATATAATAATAAATATCTGCATGCAGATAAATACATGAGTAAAAATTTTGATCTGCAGAGGAAAAATGGGAAGGGTCTTGGCGCAAGCTGATGGCCAATAGACATTTAAGTTTTTTTTTTCTCTCTCTATTAATTGCTTACAAATAATCTCACTCTCTTTAACCTTTTTATTTACTTTCAAATCAAATAAATTCTTTTCAAAAGAAATGTTTAATTTATTTTTTTGTTTTTCGTGTAATAATTTATTTTAAACCTATTTTTAGTCATATATAAAATATATTTTTATTTATTATTGTCTATAAATATTAATAAAAAATTATTTATATTTATTTTGCATATTAAATTTATAAATTCTAGATTCTCCCCAGTTTAAGATATATTTTATAATTTTTATTTCTTTTTTTTTAGCAACAGTTTTTATATTAATTATCTTTTGATAAATATCAATAAATATAATAATCTTTACATTTTAAAAATAATATGGATATATTTAAACATCGTTTAAATATATTTTCAAAAATAATAATTCAAAACTAAAATTCCAAACAACAAATAAAAATATTGCAAATACATTATGCAAAATCCAGAAAATATTATAAATATATTATGGGAAAAATAAATATTTTTATTTTTAAAAATTCTTCTTAAATCTCCTTCTTAACACTTGTAAATCTGTTTTTTTTTTGTTTTTCTATTAATTCTAAATTAATTATAAATGCTAATTTTTTCAATTTATTACTCACTTTCATATTTAACAACCAAATCTATATATCTGAAATTTTGTCTAATTTTAAATATATATTCTTCTTTATTTTTGTGCAATGTTTTTGTATTAATTAATTATTATAAATTATTAAATATTAATAAATATAACAATCTTTATACTTAATAGAGATAATACATTTTTATATAATTTGTTTGCAATCACTATGTAGTATTATGCATTTTTCATAATATTTTGTTTGATAATATTTAAAATTTACTTGTATTATTTATTACATTTATATGTATTATTATTATTTTTTTTAAATATGTGAATTGCATCATTTTATATTTTTATACTGTTTAATATAATATGATTATTTGCAGATCTGCATTTGTTCTGCATTTTTACTCGATCTGCATTTGTTCTGCTTGATCTGCATTATTTGCTTGATCTGCATTTTTTGATCTGCGTCACCATTCCGAAGCCTCTATAGCTTTGTCAATATAAGTTTATTAGAAAAAAAAAACAAAAAGACTCCTGTGAGTCTCAGAAGAGTCTGACACATCAGCACTCCTACCCATGACACATCAGCTTTGATTATTTTTTTCTTTTCTTTTTTACAAAATTCTAATAAAACACGTTGGAACCAAATCGTTTCACGGAAGAATCTGTGATTCATTTCCCTTCAATCTCACATAAATTACATTCTAGAAACCAAAGCGACATTAAAAACTGAGATTGTTCATAAATTCGATTCGCGACCATATCTGTTTTCCTCATCTATTCCAAACTTTTTTTTTCCTTTTCCTTGAAATTGTTCTCTGCGAATCAATAATATTCCTTCATTCCGCATTGGCGCTGGATTTTCTGGGTTTTCGAATTGGAGAACAGTTTAAGCGTGAAAAGGGGAGTCGAGGGGTTCCCTAACAGAGAGAGGCGGAGAGGAGAAGGAGACGGTGAGAAGCCATGGCGTAAAGTGTGGCTTGATCCCAATGAATCTTCCGATATCTCTATGGCCATTCCAGTAAGATTTCTGTTTTTTATTAAGCTCTCCTCGACGGTTTTTAATACTTCAGAGCTTGATTGTTTGAGTTTTATAGAAATTGTGTCAATTTATTTTGTCAATTTTGATCTGTTTGACATTAAACCTTTTTTCATGATTCAGGGTTCAGGAGCAACTGACCACTGATGAGTTTCGTGTTATCGTCAAGCACCAACATCGGCGCCTGCCGTCACGGAGACCGATGCTCTCGCCTCCACACCAAGCCCAGCATCAGCCCCACGATCCTCCTCTGGAACAGTCTCTTATACACATCTAGATGTGTATAAGAGACTGAGTTTCGTGTTAT
Organism: Alliaria petiolata; assembly: GCA_020283515.1. Lineage (NCBI taxonomy): Eukaryota > Viridiplantae > Streptophyta > Magnoliopsida > Brassicales > Brassicaceae > Alliaria > Alliaria petiolata. The sequence goes on from JAHZTW010000001.1 coordinate 431,129,998, forward strand.
CGTCAAGCACCAACATCGGCGCCTGCCGTCACGGAGACCGATGCTCTCGCCTCCACACCAAGCCACTGACCACTGATGAGTTTCGTGTTATCGTCAAGCACCGACATCCGCGCCTGCCGTCACGGAGACCGATGCTCTCGCCTCCACACCAAGCCCAGCATCAGCCCCACGATCCTCCTCTGGAACATGCACCAGCGTCCCAATATGATCAACCCTGGCGTTGATGTTCATGGCAACCCAATCTATCCCCGTAAGATGCAGCAGCACTTCGAGGTCAGCTTCATTCGCGATCTGATTCATGTTTTCACAAGCTCAAACTAAGTATTCGGAGAGACGATAATGATCAGTATTGAGTCACGTGCTGGATTAGACACTGTAGTTAAGTGTAATCAGTAATCTTAATCATCTTGATGTTAGAGTGTCATGTGATTGCGTGAGTGTTTATAGGTGGTAATTGCCTTAAGCCTTTTTTCGGAGACACTGGTGTATTTGAGACTCCATCGGGTTTCAATGGTTAATTTCGAGTCAGTTTCTTTACCTTCTCTCAAGATTATGCGGTTATATGCCAATGATGTGGCTATAAAGCTGTTTATCTCGTCTTCCCCTGTTCTCGAAGATTTGAGCATTTGCAAGAATAGTCGATGACAATGTAAAGGCTTTAAGAGTCCACTCTCAGACATTAATTGTTTTGGTTTCTGAGATTTGCTATTTTGTGAAAATTAACTTGATTTTCTCCATCTGTAAACATTCTGGAAAAATTAACTTGATTTCCTCCATTTAAGTATCTTGAAAATAATTTATTGTGAATTTTCCAGGACTTCTATGAGGATCTATTTGAGGAGCTGAACAAATAGGGTGAGATTGAGTCTTTGAACGTCTATGACAACATCTCTGACCACATGGTTAGTGGTTTTAGAGATGCTTAGCAAAAAAACATTCTCTCATTGTTTCTTTTCCTGAATGTTCATCACCTTCTTGTCTAGATTGGTAATGTGTATGTGCAGTTCCGAGAAGAAGAGCAAGCAAGAAACGCACTTCAGAATCTTCAAGGAAGGTTCTGTCCAGGTAATGATGGATCCTGTTTTTGTTTTGTGGTTTTCTAATTTTCCTTCATCAAGTCTTGCCATCAACTCTTTAGTCTACAAGCCTTTACATGTCAAATATTATTCTTCTCTATAATTGATTGACTCTTGATTTTGGAGAGTTGGACGAGATGAGAGAAGCTTTACTGGGGTTACCATGTTTTAGAAGGCCCACACAAATGATTAAAGGTGTTTTAGTTTCTCTATTTTTTTATTTTCAATAGGATTAAATGTTGGTTGTGTGTTAGCATGGCTCAACTGGTTTTCAGTATAACTATGGGAAATAATTTGGAGCTGTGATGGTCGGTTGTGAGATGTTTCTTTGAAGATTTTTAGTGTTTTTTTGTTTTGGTAATGTACTTCTTTGTTTGGAGTTTTACAAATAAGGACAATAATATATGTCGAAAGGCTTGGATTGAAACAAAGAATTAAATAATAAGTCATACATGTTCGTCTTTCTTTTCTTCTCTTTTCATAAAGTCAAAATGAAATCAATTTTCCACAATTTAAAGCGTTCTTGAATGTTAAATTATTCTTCTTGATATTAACAATAAATATTCAAAACCTTTATAGAAGATTTTTTCCCGAGAGAACGGGATATTATAAACGTTTCTCTCAAGCCAGAACCCTAACCAACCAGAGATGACTTCAATTTGTGGCCATTACAGGCTATGTTTAATTTATAGATTGTCTTTCTAGATTGATCGAAGAATAAATAGTGATTACCTTATGGTGAGTTTCTTCTTCACATTTCTTCTGTGTGTACACACGGAGTTTTCCAAATCATGTTGGAATAGTGATATTTATTGTCTACTTCTTCGATTGGTAGCTAAAAAAAGACGGTTGGATTAAATCTGGTTGCTTTTGTTCAAGCTATAGAGTAATACTGCTTTCGGCTGATGTGTACATGTTTTCTTTAGGATTCGTTTTATGGCATGATGAGTCGGGGAAAAATATAATAATCGAATTTTCTTTTCCGATTCAAGTCTTTTGTTGCAAATTTATGTGTGAGACAAAGGGAGATAAAGAGAAAGATATGAAATTGTATTTTCTATTCCCAAATTCGTGAAGTAGTATATGGTTTCTACTTTCTACTTATATATGCATTTGAGCATTTCACAAATGCCAGATTTGATCAAAATACTAAAAGAAATTTCAAAAAAATATTATTACAACTAATAATAAGAAAATTATAAAAAAATATGTACCAAAATTTTGATAAAAACAACTGTTGAGGGTATACTTAAGTCATCATGTAGCGGATGAGTGTAATAAATTATAAACAACTCCCATTTAACATATAATAGTTTTCTCATCAATTCTTTCAATTCTCAAACCCAATAAGGGGTGTTATTGGGAGATGGATTTATATAGAGTTGATTGATTTAAAAGTTGAAAGATTTGTTAAATTTGTAAAGAGTTTTGTTAGATTTGGAGACAGTTTGTATATTTAAAAAATCTATAAAATTATTTTATTATAATTGATTTTGAGAATCTTAGGTATATAGGTAGTATTTGAAAAGTTTTAAGTGTTAGATTTTGAGAGAGTTTCATGTGTTAATTTGTTTAAAATTCATGTGCCAATAACAAAGATTTTAATGGAATCATATAATCTTTAAAACCTAAACTTTTTGAATAACAATGGATTTTGTATGGATTTTCAAAATCATCAAACCAATAACACTAGATTTTAATAAGAATGTCAGAATCCATTAACGAATAACAAGAGATTTTGAAAATTTTAACAATTCTTTAAAATCTTTCTCCCAATATTTGAAGCGAGTCAAGACAAAGTCTAACATTGAAAAATTTCGTTTACAAGCAGATTTTCAACAACCTCATATTCAATGATAAAGATATGGCAAAATAAATCAGTAAATATTATTATATTATAAAAAATCAATATTAATCACTCAACTCACAAACATGATAAGAAAACGAAGAAGACATAATCTGTTAACGGACGAATAAACAAAGACCAATGGAAACCTTTACGACATCAATGCAAGCAGATCTGCATATCCTGCAACACATCCAACCAAATCAAGGTACCTATGGAATCATTTAAGACATCAAACAGATTTTATATTTTTTTGATATTAGTATTCATTTCTATTTTCAAGAGTGTCATTCATTTAGCAGCTTCTTTTGTGAGTTAAAGATCTCTCATTTCTTTTGTAAACTTAACTAAGTTATTTTTTTAAAATATAAAGTTTAAGACAAAGAAATTCAAAGAAAACTTTTAGTATGAGAAAATTTCAATAAATAAAAATAACATTTTAAATTATAAGCGAAAGAGTGTACTGATTAATTCAAGCAACACTAATATAGTTATATAGTTAATAACTTCAAAATTATATCACATCTACATTTAAAATAAAATGTTATATTACTCACAAATCCAAAAGTATATAAAAATATACAAATCCGCGTGTACACGCGGGTCATCACCTAGTTACGATTAAAAATTGATTAACTTATCTCTGTGAAAATTGGTTGTAGAGGAAAAATACAACCATAATGCAATAGTTGTGTTTCTGTTGCTCAGCCCAAAAAGAAAATGAGGACAATAGGAGAAGAGATAAAAAATGACATGGATGGATGCAGAGTTGGTTCTCATGAAGTCTGTTGATATATAAAATGTATATGAGAAGTTTTTAAAGAGATGATGAATGATAGACCATACAGAAGGAGAGGTGGAGAAACGTGTTGTTAACATGTTGTTAACAGAGAGTGGAAACATTTTCTTCATCTTTTCGTCTCTCTATTTTGTTGTTGGAAAGATTACGCTCTTTTTGCACACTTACGATTAGACATCTTACAATTAAATTGTTTGCTATAATTAAGTTACTATTAATTTATTTAGTATACTTTAAAATAAGAAAGAGATTATTTATCCCCAAAAGAAAGAGATTATTTATCCCCAAATTAAAGAGAGAGAATTAGAAGCATGAAGTTATTGTGACCTCTTCACTGACAGACCTACATAGAGTTCCACTGCTCGACACAATGATTATGTATAGTTGTTTACGCACGGATGTACGCAAGAATCAGTAATGTCTTAATGTTTTCACAAATCTAAGAGAAAAAAAAACTGTGTTTTTTTTATAAGAGTTTAATTGTGTGTTTCTCTTATGTTCACTTAAAAATTGATAATATGCATATTTTACCCATTTTTACTATAATAAGTGAGTGCTTTAATAAACATTTTACTAAGGTTTTAATGCATAAACACTAGATTTCGAGTATTTGGTTGTTTAAGACTCTTTTCAGGTAATCTTAGCAAAAGACGCATATTTTAAAGCAAAATGGATATTTCCAGAAACAGTGCCCGAGGACAAAAGTTCAACATCAAACGAAGGCCTTCCTACCACAAGATCAAACTCATATTTGGAGACAAGGTAGCCTTACCAGTTGTCTTTCACCTCGAAGTGGTTTGAGAACAATCCCACGTTTGGATCTCAAGTTATGGAAGAAGCAAGAAGGTCCGTCAAGCACCCGGAAAGCCGAGCTGGCCACGCCACGGCCTAGCCAGACGACCAGTGGCCGCGCCAGGCCACTCGCGGTTCCCGAGCCCATTTGAAGCCCAACTTAAACCCGCAGGCGTCTTATGCAAGTGAAGACCTAATCCACGACCAAGGGGACTTGAAGACCTATATATACTCGTTGTTTAGAGTTTTTTTTAGGGAGACAAAAAACACATATTCACAGATTTCTTTTGGTGGCCGCGAATCTCTTATTCGCGGTTTTTCACCTTGTTCTTCGAGGGAGATTGATTTCTTCTTGAACCTTATATGTTTCTCATCGATTTATACAAGTTATGCATTCATCAATCACGTTTTCTACTTCTTCTTTCATGTCTGAGTAGTTTACTTTCGTTGGGTGTTCTTTAAGGGGATCTCTGGGGAATTTCATTAACTGTTTTTAAACCGATTGTTTAGGCTGAAGATTAGGGTTTTCTTTCTCACCATACTCGTTCTTATTGCATGAGTCTAGCGTCATAAACTAGAAGTCTGATCGCAGGGTCTCGAGAGCGGCTAACGCCCTGAATCTCGGATCCAGACCATAGTAGGGTAGAGCGCATTCTTCCTAGGGCGCTCATGTGTATTCAGGAAGATATCTGAATGTTTATTGTCCCGATCTTATTGCGTGTTCTTCTAGGACGCAGGATACGACAATATACCTGCGAAATAGGCATTCACAGATCGATCTTGCTTGTCAGAGTTAGGTCGTTAAAACCAGTGAATCAGTTCAGGGAAAATCGCCTGATTTTCTGTTTTGCAGTTGACCTCCTCCCTGTGGATCGATACCCTAAGTACTACAATGCACGCTGTGCACTTGCAGCTTATGGTCCTAAAAATTCAAAGCTAGACGAGTCCCCAAAGAAATCCTCCAATCTTGGACGACTATTTAGACCCCATCAAGCTTTTGGCGCCGTTGCCGGGGAGGTTGCGCTTCGCTGTCCAAAGCAAAGGTCATGATCACAACTCAAAGACATTCTTTTTCTCTAACTTCTAGATTTCTTTCTATGAGTTTCAGGAACTACCACACCATGGAGCACGCAAGGAGCGACCCTTACATCCCTCGTAACACACGCCCACCTGCAGAATCTCTGCACCATTCTCGGAGACCACATCCGACGCTGCTGCCAAACTAGAGCTTCATGCCTCGCCCTCATGGAGGATTTCCACCTCCTATTATCCATGGAAGCGAAAGTCTTCACCTCCAGACGTCGTCTCCTGCCCAGAACGATCAGAGAATCGCACCTGCTTCCTTATATCAGCAAGTGGAGAACTTTATTGAGGCGATAACAATGATTACTGACTATCAAGCTAAGTCTGAGAGATATTTACACGCCCGGATGGACTCTATCCAGAGTGAAGTCTTCCACAAGCTCCAGAAAGTCTCCAACAACGTGAAGGTATTGGAGAACCGCACTTTTGGCAACATCAACAAACTATCCAGAACTTCCGAGGACTTGGTGGACCACAAAGGTGTTCTGAACCGCGGATTAAGAGACATTCGCGCCCTGAAGTACGAGTTTGAGGAAACTCGCGGAGCCACTTACAACATCATGGGCCGAATGGAGAAGAACATCCTGGAGATGGAACACGCCCAGCACAAGGCTGAATCGCAAGTCGAGGACTTGAGAGACGAGGTTCCGAACATGGTGAAAGCCCAGAAAAGAAGTGAAGCTTCGCTGGGGAGGCTGTCCAAAGAGCAGAGAAGATTAGATGAGCTGGTATGCGATCTCGTCGAAAATAAAGAGAAGAAGGAAGCCCGACCCAACGGAGGACACGTCCCCTACCTTTTCATTGAGCCACACTCAGCGTTTAAACCGATCCACTCGCCCAGGACGTCTCGAGAATCGTCGCCCGAGCTCCTCGAAATACCCTTTACTACGAAAAGGAATCCATCAAAGCCGTTGAGACCTCTCACCACGCATATCCTGAGAGAAAGATTGGTGGAGTTTGTCGGCAAAGTCAAGACAATCCCAAAGGATATGCCCTTCGAGGAAGCATGGGAGAAGTGTGACTTGGCCAAATTATTCGGGGACAGCCTTGAAGGAAAGGAAGGGGCTCGCATTCACTTTGACAAAGCCCGATGCACCAATGTCAAGGAGGTGATGACGATGCCGCGAGCGAGAATATACGACTGGTACCCGGCCCACATTGATCCCAAAGGTTTGGAGCAATTCAACGCTTTGGTTCGAACCCTTCCATATGAAGTGACATTTGAGCGAGCTTACATTGAGCATCAGGTCGGCCACTACTTTGCGGAAAGTAGAGAGACCTTGGGGGTGGATCAAGCACCACTTCAATAAGGCGAGAAGAGATCGAGAAATCCGGGACCTCCACAAAGTTCAGGATCACGTCCGTTTCTTGATAACGTGCAGCATCAGAGGAATCGATTTCAGCAAATCATTATGCGACTCCGGTTCTTGAATTTGTGTGATAACCGAGTGGGGAGCATGGAAGCTCGGCATCAAACATGGCGAGCCGACTGAGATCAAGATTGGTTTGGTGGACCAATCTTTCGCAGCCGCGAAAGGAGTCATTTATGATCTCCCGGTCATCATTGGCGATTGTAGAATCCCGGTAGACTTCTACATAGTCAAAACTCGCCAAGAAGAAGCTGCACCTCTCATCTTGGGATGGTTATTCTTAGGCACTGCAGGAGCCATCATGGATTGGCTCAATAGGCAAGTCTCATTCGCCAATATCGATGGGAAAAAGTTCTATCCCGCGATACCATACATCATGGAAAAACATCTTCTTGAGAGGGATGAAGATGCAAACATGGAGAGACTCGAAAAGCCCTCAACAGAAGAGGCCGCGCAGAAGGCAAAAAGATCTTGCCTAAGGTCGAACTCAACCTCTAACTAAGCTCCCAACCTAGCAAAATCTAGGTAAAAAACTCTAAACAAGAGCGGCTCAATGGGAGACAACCCATTGATTATTTAGACCCCATCAAAAATTTCTCATGTTTTACTCTCATTCGTCAATTGATTAATAATGGACTGCTTTTTATAATTGATGTTAGACTATGGATCGTTTCAGAAGTTGTGGAGGAGAAACGAAAACAACACCATCAGCCATGTTTTAATCACCAGGTACCAGATATTCTAAACAACGCATGAATATGAATTGATTTAAGCAATATTCCAAATCGAAAATTCCCACTTAACATTTCTCTTTAGGCACGTAGAACAAATAGGTAAGAACAACCAAACAAATATGTTACAACAAAACCTTTTTAGCTGCCCTTTGAAACTACGCTTTAGGCATTAAACATTCTGACTGCTGATTAGCTATGATCCAAAAACGATAATCGTGGCATTGGCTTCTCCGCAACCCGGTTTGTCTTGAGAGGTGAGGTGCATCTATACTACAATGTGAAGTATATATACGTGTTTCACAACAAAACAAATATTTAATACACATGGTTTGATTTTGTTTATGATAAAATGCTTCCTTACTGTAACAACTATGCTTCTGGGATCGTTTTTTAGATTTTGCGTGGTCTTGAAAAAATAAGACAATATTTTAACAACTTTAAGATTTTTTCAAAAATATCACATGTTGCCGCCTTCTCCTCAAATAAAGATCATATAAGGGTATAACCTTTTCTACAACCTTATGTACTAAGTCTCTCTGAAGATTCAACATAAACATTGAATGGAAGAAAGAAGATATGATCTCATAGCAGGGTTTTTGGCAGAGAAAGATATATACAACAGAGGAACCAGATTTCACATGAGCCAAAGCCTAAAAGAAAAATCGTTGGGTAAGCACGAGCAGGTGGACATGTTGTGTATTTAAATAAAAGATGATGGGCAGAACGGAAAGCGTACCATTGGATTTGGGATTTTGTATGAGTACGGATAAAGCAAGGACGTTGGAATAAACATCCACTGATCCACACATGCGACAACAAAATCTAATCTTATATTCTTAATTCTATATAAAAACCAATTAGGTTTCCGTTTTATTTTGAACGATCCCCAGGACTTATGGTTTAGGGTATGAATTTTTTTTTAGGAACTTTATAAACCAAGTAATTGAAAGTAACGAGTTATAAATAAAGATTTTTTCAGCTAAGTTTGTCTTTATAAATCTGCTTCATGTTGTTCTCTCGTAACTCAACTATTAAAAATGGCAAGTTAGATAGGGATTTTTATTTGAGAGAAAAATAACAAATAACAAAGTTTAAAAAAAATATATTTTAATTAAACAATTTCTGATTATCTGATTAATTACTACAAAGTTTAACTTCTAATACATTATAACAGTATTCTCTCAGAGAATTCTCAATGCAATTAGTACTAGAGAAAATGAGCATAAGAGGCTCGTCATGCAGTCAAAGTTGCTTAAAAATAAATAAATTGTATATTTGATAGATTATCTACTCATGAATCATGAATCATGAAATATATCAATATTTCTAAAAATTAACAAAATTTATACAATGTTTATATAATGTTTAGTAACATATGAAAATAACTCTTAGCTTTTTAATATTTAAATGATTTTTAATACGATAAATTAAATAATATAAATATTTAACACAAATATACGCGGAACAACTCCTAGTACTCATCAAAACGGGAGAAAACAGAAACAAGAGAGAAAGAAACGGAGATCCAATTGTGAGACACATAAGAATCGCTCCCTAAATTTCAATGACAGTACTATCACGTATGAGAGAGAGTGCGTCTTCGACCACCCAAGCCAGCCATTCGCTATTTTATTTACCCTCTCCTCCCTCGCCACGTGTCCTCTCTCTAACGGAAAAATATTCTCTCATTTCCCTCCCTCTTAAAACCGCAAAACAAGACCTCCTTCCCCATTTTTTGATTTCTCTCTCTCTCTCTCCTCTCGTAATTTTTTGTTTTTGAGATATTTCTGATTCATGCTCCGAGAGAAATTGCGTCTCCTCGTCTCTGCTTGAGGTCTATTTCTACGTCTCCGTCAATTATTTTCCGGCGAGAAATTGTATTTCCCTCGGTGTACTGATTCCGTTTTGTTTTTTTTTTGTTCGTTTATTCGATCTTCAGGGAAGGGGATCTAAGAACTCTGCGCATCCAACGTGAGTCCTCTTTTTTTTATTGAGTCTTTCCTTTTGGTTTTGCGAACGATGCAGAAATTTTCATGTCGATTCAGCTTCCTTTGAATTTTTTTGAAGGAAATTAAGCGAAGATAACATTGAATCGATGTCCAGTTTCTGTTCTCGTTTTAGATTTCTTCTCGCCTGAGCTCCGTTTTGATTTTGCGTATGTTTGTCGTTAATGATCATTAGGTTCTTTTTGTTTCGCGTACGATACAGAGTTTTCTCCTGCCGATTTTTCAGATTCCTTGATTTTTCTTAGGAAATTTTAAATTGTGAACGTTGAATCGATTGTTTAGTTTCTAATTTCGTTTAATGATTCTTCTCTCCTAAGCTCCGGTTTTAATTTGTGCGTGTTTGTCGTTATTGATCGTAAGGTCCTTTGATTTGGGTACGATGCAGAGATTTTATTCTGCCGATTCAGCTTCCTTAGAAATCTTTTTAGGAAATTATGAGAAGAGAATGTTGAATTGATTGTCCAGTTTCTGATTTCGTTGTCGATTCCTCTTGCCAGAGCTTCATTTTGATTTGGGCTTGTTTATCGTTGTTATTGATCTTGATGAGGTCATTTTGTTTTGCGTACGATGCAGATATTTTTCTGCCGATTGAGTTTCGTTGAATTTTTTTAGAATTCTTAATATCGCTTCCGTGTTCGTTTTCTTCTGGATTGCAGTTCTTTCTACTCGCCCGAGCTCCATTCTGATTGTGCGTGTGTTTCCGAAACTGTTTGATTGCACATAATAATCGAGAAAACAGAAATATCTTAAACTAATGTTAGGATCAAATTGTTGTATATCTCAAATCCAGGCATAGCAACTTAATCTCTTGCCATTACGTTGTTTTTGGCAGAAAGAATCCTCACGACCTCGGTACCATTGTGATTGTTTCTTACAGGGAGAGATGGCACAGAGCAGTACATCTCATGACTCTGGCCCTCAGGGGCTAATGAGGCGGCCATCTCGTAGTGCCGCTACAACAGTGTCAATTGAAGTTTTTGATCACGAGGTGGTTCCTGCCTCCCTTGGTACCATTGCCCCTATTCTGCGTGTTGCTGCAGAGATTGAACATGAACGCCCTCGTGTTGCCTACCTCTGTATGGTTTTTGCATTTTCCTTATCTTTTGCTTCCAGAATATAGTCGAAATACTTCGATTTATGTTGCTAACTTAAATTTCCTTGGTGTTTGTATAAAGGTCGATTTTATGCATTCGAGAAAGCTCATAGGTTGGATCCAAGCTCTAGTGGTCGAGGTGTGAGGCAGTTCAAGACACTTCTCTTCCAAAGATTAGAAAGGGTGATCTTCTCTTACTTTTCTATTTCTTTATTGCATACAGTAAAAGTAAATAGCCATTAAATCAAGCTTTTATCATCATGACACCATCTGCATTAGTTTTCTTGCTGTTGCATATCTTAGTCTTCTCAAAGGATTCTGTCATGTGCATTCAAATTCCAGTTTAATAGTTCATTGTCATAGACCTTCATCTTATGAAACAAACCGCTGCTCGACATTTCCCTTTACTCGCAAGCTTTAGTTTGCAAGTTACCCATAAAAGGGGATTCCAGAGCAGATTTTTCATACACTCTAATTTACAACACAGGACAATGCTTCTAGTCTTGCTTCTAGGGTGAAGAAAACCGATGGACGGGAAGTTGAGAGCTACTATCAACAATATTATGAGCACTATGTCAGAGCACTTGACCAAGGGGATCAAGCAGACAGGTAAGAGGACTTTGAAGATAATTAGTACAGTGTTCTTATTAATCTGACGGTTTTGTGAACCAACTCTCGCAGAGCTCAGCTTGGGAAAGCATACCAGACAGCCGGAGTGCTCTTTGAAGTGCTCATGGCAGTAAACAAGAGCGAGAAAGTTGAAGCAGTAGCTCCTGAGGTTTGTGTCCAAATTTTAATTATTCAAAGCAACCATGACAACTATTAAATAATTTTTTATTTAGTTAACTGAGATGAGATGGGAGTTTGAGAATTTTATATGTGTTTCTGAATAGATTATTGCAGCTGCTAGAGATGTCCAAGAAAAGAACGAAATTTATGCACCCTACAACATTCTTCCACTGGATTCTGCCGGTGCCTCACAGTCTGCTATGCAGCTTGAGGAGGTATATATTATTTGAATGAGTCTTTCCATGCTCTAACCTAATCGCTGCTCATTTTTGATATCTGTTTTCTTATACCTGAATACCTCTAACGCTGCTTAATGACTAGGTCAAAGCTTCTGTAGCTGCCTTAGGGAACACTCGTGGATTGAACTGGCCAGCTGGATTTGAGCAGCACAAAAAGAAATCCGGAAATCTAGATCTTCTTGACTGGTTAAGAGCTATGTTTGGGTTCCAGGCAAGTTGGTGATCTGAAAAGAGGAAAAAGACTATCTAATTTATTGATGTTGAACCAGTTAGATATTTTTCTTACTTTTATTTCATTGATTTTCACAGAGAGACAATGTCAGGAACCAGAGGGAGCATCTGGTTTGTTTACTTGCTGATAATCATATAAGGTTGACTCCCAAGCCAGAGCCTCTGAACAAGGTACTTTTTAATAGTTCTTGCCGTTCACATATAGAGCATTTGGGCATGTGTTTTGAGACCCACTGGCACTGTAGGGATGAGTAGAATGGGTAATTAAGAGCTCTGGATATGGTCTTGAGTAAAATTCAGCGACCTTGTGAACAACACCATAGATTGGCCTTAAACAGAATTGTCCAATGCTGATAAAAAAAACAAAGCATTCCATCAACTCAAGACACATCTTCATACACATCTTCATCTGTTAAACACTTTTCCTTTACCAAAGAAAACTTTATCAACTTAATCTATAAATGCAGCTCGATGACAGAGCAGTTGATGCTGTGATGACAAAGCTCTTTAAGAACTACAAGAACTGGTGCAAATTTTTAGGACGTAAACACAGTTTAAGGTACCAGGCACCATTTTCTTTTATAAGTGGCTTGGATTGGAATCTTTGTGAATTATGTTCATACTCTAATCAAAATTCACTCGATTGTTTTTATTCAAAGGCTTCCTCAAGGTGCTCAAGATATACAACAGCGGAAAATACTATACATGGGCTTGTATCTTCTCATCTGGGGTGAAGCTGCAAATATTCGCTTCATGCCAGAATGCTTGTGCTATATTTTTCACAATGTCAGTAATACATTCAGATTTCCTTCAATTACCTTTTTGTTAGTGTGTTCTGGCTGATATAATGGGTCAAACATAGGAGTATATCAATTTTATCTCTTGTTTATACTCAGATGGCTTATGAACTCCATGGTCTCTTGGCTGGAAATGTCAGCATCGTTACTGGAGAAAACATTAAGCCTTCTTACGGTGGAGATGATGAGGCATTTCTAAGGAAGGTCATTACACCAATCTACCGTGTAGTTGAAAAGGTACTTGTTTGAATGATAGGACGATGACATCTTAAGAATCTTGACCTTGTATAGACTATAGCTAACTCTTTTATGAATTAGGAAGCAAACAAGAATGCGACTGGCAAGGCTGCTCACTCAGATTGGTCCAACTATGATGATCTGAATGAATATTTCTGGTATATTTGAACACAAGTCTGTAAATTGAACATTTACTTGGTTGGGATACCTTAATATTCTTGTATCATTTGCGTTTTACTGTTATATATAGGTCTCCGGATTGCTTCTCTCTCGGCTGGCCAATGCGTGATGATGGAGATCTTTTCAAATCAACACGTGATACGGCACAGGTACGTCCCTTGTGGTTTACTCTGTTTCTCTGTCTCCATTGAGCTATTCTGTATTTTTTACAACTTTAAATTAATTGACAGGGCAAAAAAGGATCGTTAAGGAAAGCGGGAAACACAGGGAAATCAAATTTCACAGAAACTAGAACATTTTGGCACATATATCACAGTTTTGACAGACTCTGGACGTTCTATCTACTAGCACTCCAAGTAAGCAATCTGGCACGAGCTATACGCATGATTCCTAATAACATGTGCCAGTCAAAATGATATTTCGACTTTTCAATACAGGCAATGATCATTCTTGCATTTGAACGAGTAGAGCTGAAGGAAATCTTACGCAAGGATGTTTTATATTCTCTCTCCAGTATCTTCATTACAGCAGCTTTCTTGCGATTACTTCAGAGTATGTCACCTCAATGCTGTGACAAAATTTTATTTATGTGAAGTTCCTCTGTGTTCATCATTTGGTTACTTTTCCTTGAAGTAACGGCTACCTTGTTTCTTGCTTCTATATGCTAGGTGTCCTCGACGTTATCTTAAACTTCCCAGGTTTCCACCGGTGGAAATTTACTGATATTTTGAGAAATATTCTCAAGATCCTCGTAAGTCTTGCTTGGTGTGTGGTATTACCGCTTTGCTATGCCCAGTCCGTCTCTTTTGCTCCTGGGAAGCTGAAGCAATGGCTATCATTCCTTCCACAAGTTAAAGGGGTTCCTCCGCTCTATATCATGGCTGTCGCTCTTTACTTGCTCCCAAATGTGCTGGCAGCTATCATGTTCATTTTTCCAATGCTTAGACGCTGGATTGAGAATTCAGACTGGCATATATTTAGGTTGCTTTTGTGGTGGTCACAGGTATGAAGTCTAGGTTTTTACTTCTTTTCTTCTTTCTGGTCCTGTATGAAGATTATATTCTATTTAGTCAAGAAAAACCCTTAGGCATGTTAGAAGAGATCTGAACTCCGATAGTTGAGATTATCTGCCATATAGGATCTATTTTCCGTTAGTTTTATGTATATGCTAATCGAGAGCAAAGTTCGACTTTAAATTCTGGCTATATCAAAGATTAATAATGGTTTTAGATATGGGTTATGTTCAGGGGAATATCTTATATGTGGTGTTATTACCCATTTACTGATTTGTTCCATGTTTTTCCTTTGCAGCCAAGAATATATGTTGGAAGGGGGATGCATGAAAGTCAAATTGCACTCATAAAGTAAGTTTAGGAGCCAAACAAGTTTTATTGTAGAATTGATTGCACATAATGAAAATTATGTCAGTAGTTGACAAAATATTATTTTGTGCTAATATGTTTCTTGGAATTTTCAGGTATACGCTTTTCTGGCTGTTGCTTTTCTGTTGCAAATTTGCATTTAGCTACTTTCTACAGGTTTGACACTGCATAACAGTTATGTGACCTGATGTTTGAATTATAATAATAGTACTCACCTTCATTACCTCTCTCTTATGTCCTCTCGCAGGTGAAACTTTTGGTGAAGCCAACTAACGCAATTATGAGCATTCGCCACGTAAAGTATAAATGGCATGAGTTTTTCCCCAATGGTAATCTTGCTACTTGCTCTTCGCTTGGAACTATGCTTTTCGATTTTGCTTTTAGTATTTTGGCTAAGCTAAATGTTTCGATTCTCAATGTAGCTGAGCACAACTATGGAGCAGTGGTGTCGTTGTGGTTACCAGTAATTCTGGTATGGTTTTCGCAATAACACATCTAAATGAACTATATGCCAAGTCCATGAATGGCTCATGTTCCTTAATTTTTCTTCAGGTTTATTTCATGGACACTCAAATTTGGTATGCTATTTTCTCCACTATATGTGGTGGTGTCATTGGGGCCTTTGATCGATTGGGAGAGGTAATGTTTTCTGGATCTATTCCATTCACTTCTTTTACCCTTGTTGTGTTACTACGTTTAACACATAAACTCATTTCTATTTTTTTGGTCCAGATACGAACGCTTGGAATGCTAAGGTCAAGGTTCCAATCACTACCCGGTGCATTTAACACGTACCTTGTTCCTTCTGATAAAACAAGAAGAAGAGGGTTTTCCTTGTCGAAAAGATTTGCAGAGGTTAAACAAGATTGATGCTAGTTTGTATCTACAAAGTGATTTTGGAAGAGTGTTGCCAATATCTCTACTAAATTGTATCTGTATGCAGGTCACAGCAGCAAGAAGAACTGAAGCGGCAAAATTTTCCCAACTCTGGAATGAAATAATTTGCAGCTTCCGCGAGGAAGATCTCATCAGTGACAGGTAAAAACTTAGGTGATTACATGCCATATTTATGAATTCCATATCTTCCGTGTCTTATAAACAACTGTTTGTTCAGGGAGATGGATCTGTTGCTTGTTCCTTATAGTTCAGACCCTAGTTTGAAACTAATTCAGTGGCCACCATTTTTGCTTGCAAGCAAGGTTTGTGGTCTTTTTTAGCCATCACAAATACCGTGTTTTTTTCTTTCTTATTGCTAAAGTTCTCTTCTTGTTACAGATACCTATAGCATTGGATATGGCAGCTCAATTTCGAACAAGAGATTCTGACCTCTGGAAGCGCATATGCGCAGACGAATACATGAAATGTGCTGTCATTGAATGCTACGAATCTTTCAAACATGTCTTGCATACCTTGGTAATTGGGGAGAATGAGAAAAGGTATATCCTCATTCATCACAGAAGTTCTTGATTATGATTCATGAAGCATTTAGAATATTCATTAAAATCTTCATGGATACCTGCGCTCCAAAAAGTGTCTTCCATCGAAGCTACTAGCTCTCTAGTTAGTTATGTTCGTAAATGTTCTCTACCATGTCTCAATTTTATTTTCTGATGTAGCGTAGAAACAGTTCTCCTTCTAGGACTTTGTTTTCAAACATTCCTCTGTTTTCAAACATTCCTCTGTTTTCAAAAACATATTCTTCTGTTTTCATCATAAAGTAGTTTCTTTAACCTTTAGCATATATATCAACCTGGAATTTTAGTTCTATATTTGAGTTTTAAAATAGAATTGAAAGATACTAAGGAAAGATATAATACCACAGGATCATTGGTATCATCATCAAAGAGGTGGAGAGCAACATATCAAAGAATTCCTTCCTTTCAAATTTCAGAATGGCTCCTTTACCTGCTCTTTGCAGTAAATTTGTTGAGCTCGTCGGAATATTGGTAAGTGAATCACATCCTTGTGTTATCAATTATATTGGTTTTAGATTGTTCGTGGTGGTGGATACTTTCTATGCCAGAAACTGTTCAAGCGCTATATATAGGTCTGTTTATGATTCTAAGCCAAGTTGGCTGTGACTTTCAGTAGGAATTCATCTTGTGAACTCTTTTCAGGGGTTTCTTAGTTGGAGTTCATTGTTAATTAATGTACTGATTGGAAAAGTTTTAACAAACATAAGATTAAGGATATGTGTGATGGAAGTGGTAATACTTGTGAACAATGTTATCTGAGAAACTAAACAGTCATGTATAACTTATGATGCTGCAGAAAGATGCGGACCCATCCAAAAGAGACACAGTGGTGCTGTTGTTGCAAGATATGTTGGAAGTAGTGACTCGAGATATGATGCAAAATGAAAACCGGTTAGTGGACTATATATCTATAATTACGGAACTGGAAAGTTTGTTTAGTGCCTTTTACATGTATATAGTAGCCACACAAACAAAGAATGAACATGGGTGTCACCTTTTTCCAGTGAGCTGGTAGAACTTGGGCATACTAACAAGGAATCTGGAAGGCAAATTTTTGCTGGTACTGACGCAAAACCTGCTATACTATTTCCTCCACTGGCAACAGCTCAATGGGATGAACAGGTAAAGGCTCAAAAACTTGATTTAAGGCTAATCCTTAGGGATACTCTGCATTCTTGAGACCATTTTTAACATTGTGATTTAATTCATTGTTGTAGATAAGTCGCCTTTATTTGCTCTTGACGGTAAAAGAATCTGCAATGGATGTTCCCACAAACCTTGAAGCTCGTAGAAGGATAGCCTTCTTCACAAATTCACTGTTTATGGATATGCCGCGAGCTCCTCGTGTCAGAAATATGCTCTCCTTCAGGTTTGTGCTCCGGTTGATAACAG
The DNA here is from genome assembly GCA_020283515.1 of Alliaria petiolata. NCBI lineage: Eukaryota > Viridiplantae > Streptophyta > Magnoliopsida > Brassicales > Brassicaceae > Alliaria > Alliaria petiolata. The sequence goes on from JAHZTW010000001.1 coordinate 431,147,519, forward strand.
AATCTATGCTTCTCGGATGATACCATGTGCTATCTTTATTCTCCAATTAAGATTTCTGTACATCATCCATCTTTTCCAGTTTTTTTTTGTATCTTCACATTTTGCTTTTCTTTAGGCTGGAGTGAATGTTAAACATACAATTCATGTAGTTGATATGAATTCCTAGTGCAGAGAGGAGCTCTTCCTTATCAGTATACTTAAGAGTTTTCTTTTTTTTCATTTACAGTGTTCTAACTCCATACTATAGTGAGGAGACCGTCTACTCCAAGAACGACCTAGAAATGGAGAATGAAGATGGTATTTCAGTTGTATACTATTTGCAGAAGATCTTCCCGGGTATGTCATCGCATTGATGAGCTATTGTTGTTGGATTTAGCTATTTCTCAATGCTTTCGGTAATTGATATGGCCCACCATTTCAGATGAGTGGACGAACTTCTTGGAGCGGCTTGGTTGTAAAGATGAGACTGCTGTTTTGGAGAGTGAAGAAAATATATTGCAGCTTCGCCATTGGGTTTCTTTGAGGGGACAGACTTTGTTTAGAACAGGTAATTTATACCCATCCACGCCTACTTATATTTTGCTATATGGATTTTTTGTTGCTTACAGCTATTTGTATCCTGCAGTTAGAGGAATGATGTATTACAGGCGGGCACTGAAGCTTCAGGCTTTTCTTGACATGGCTACTGAAACAGGTGAGGCGTGTTAACTGGACTTCTATGAACTAAAATTCAGTTACACTAGTGAAACGTGCAAGTATTGTCAACTGACTAGTGTATTGTGTTATTCTTACAATCTACAACCAAAAAGTGAAGCAATGTTGGTCAATGTGTGAAGTATTCTGGAATAAATACTTATAACATTTCTTGTGTTTACAGAAATATTAGCAGGGTACAAAGCCATTTCAGAGCCAACTGAGGAGGACAAGAAAAGTCAGAGATCCTTGTACGCTCAGTTAGAGGCTGTTGCAGATCTCAAATTTACTTACGTTGCTACCTGTCAAAACTATGGAAATCAGAAGCGAAGTGGAGACAGGCGAGCTACTGACATCCTGAACTTAATGGTTAAGTAAGTCCCTCCTTCCTTTTTTTCTGAATAGATTTCAGAATTTAAAATTCTTTTTTCATGTTATTGTTGATTCTCTGATGAGTCTCATCGATCGTATCCGATGTTGCAGCAACCCCTCTCTCCGTGTAGCATACATTGATGAGGTTGAGGAACGAGAAGGCGGAAAAGTCCAAAAAGTGTTCTACTCGGTGCTTATCAAGGCTGTTGAGAATCTTGATCAGGTATTTTTACTATTTGAAGTCTTAACAGATCAGCTAAAAGCTATGTCTTATTCAAGAACCCCCAGATTTTTAACTCTGTATCTGTCGCTTTTCAAAGGAAATATATCGGATAAAATTGCCTGGTCCAGCAAAAATAGGAGAAGGAAAGCCTGAAAATCAGAATCATGCTCTCATCTTTACAAGAGGAGAAGCTCTTCAGGTTATTGACATGAATCAGGTAAAACTATTCTCCCTCCCCCAACCGGAATATAAAGCACTATTCCTTGTTTGGAGAATGTTACTTACCATAGTATCTAATAAATAGGACCATTACTTGGAAGAAGCACTGAAAATGAGGAACCTGCTTGAAGAGTTCAATGAAGACCATGGAGTACGTCCACCCACTATTCTTGGTTTCAGAGAACATATTTTCACTGGCAGGTATTTGGTAAATTTAGTTGTTATGTTTTTATGTTGAGTATGGTGCTTCTTTCTTTCTGCTAGCTGATATATATATGGGGCATGGTGGTACTTGCAGTGTTTCTTCTTTTGCCTGGTTTATGTCCAACCAAGAAACAAGCTTTGTGACCATTGGTCAGCGAGTCCTTGCAAGTCCCCTGAAGTATGTCTTGCTCTTCTTGTTTCAATCTACACAGTGTATAGCTTAATACAAAACATGAAGTTTATGGTCTGATTTCTGATTTCAGGGTGCGGTTTCATTATGGTCACCCTGATGTCTTTGATAGAATCTTCCATATCACTCGAGGTGGCATTAGCAAAGCATCACGTGGCATAAATCTTAGCGAGGATATCTTTGCTGGTTGGATTCTCGACCTTACTTCTTTAAGGAGAATATAGTTATATGTTTCCTTCATGATTTACTTATGATTGATTCATGTATGTATCTAGGTTTCAACTCAACTTTAAGGCGTGGTAATATCACTCATCATGAGTACATACAAGTAGGGAAAGGAAGAGATGTTGGTTTGAACCAAATATCCCTATTTGAAGCCAAGGTTGCTTGTGGTAACGGGGAGCAAACGTTGAGTAGGGATCTCTACAGACTTGGGCATCGTTTCGATTTCTTCCGCATGATGTCTTGTTACTTCACAACAATAGGCTTCTACATCAGCTCGATGGTAACTTCAGATCTTCTAATGTCAAACTGAGTTTAGCTTCGGCTCATAATTTGCTCAACACAACTGAGTTATTCTCTGTATTTTGCAGATTGTTGTCCTCACAGTTTATGCATTCTTGTATGGAAGACTTTATCTGTCATTGAGTGGAGTGGAAGAGGCAATAGTAAAGTACGCAGCGGCTAAAGGAGATAGTTCGCTCAAGGCAGCAATGGCGTCACAGTCCGTAGTGCAATTGGGTCTGCTTATGACACTTCCAATGATAATGGAGATTGGACTAGAGAGAGGATTCAGAACTGCATTGAGCGATCTAATCATAATGCAGCTTCAGTTAGCGCCCGTCTTCTTCACCTTCTCGCTTGGTACCAAGGTTCATTACTATGGAAGAACCATACTACACGGAGGAGCCAAGTACAGAGCAACAGGTCGTGGGTTTGTAGTGAAGCACGAGAAGTTTGCAGAGAACTACAGAATGTATTCGAGAAGCCACTTTGTGAAAGGAATGGAGCTGATGGTTCTCCTGATATGTTACAGGCTGTATGGTAAAGCAACGGAGGACTCCGTTGCGTATGCGCTTGTGATGGGCTCAACCTGGTTCCTAGTTGGTTCCTGGTTATTCTCACCGTTCCTTTTCAATCCCTCGGGATTCGAATGGCAGAAGATAGTTGATGATTGGGATGATTGGAACAAGTGGATAAGCAGCAGAGGAGGCATTGGAGTACCGGCAAACAAAAGCTGGGAATCCTGGTGGGAAGAAGAACAAGAGCATTTGCTTCACTCGGGTTTTTTCGGAAAGTTCTGGGAAATCTTCCTCTCCTTCCGCTACTTCATCTACCAATACGGCATTGTCTATCACTTGAACTTAACCAAAGAGAGCAGATTAGGGAAACAGCAGAGCATCATAGTCTACGGACTCTCATGGCTAGTGATAGTTGCAGTGATGATCATACTGAAGATAGTGTCAATGGGGCGAAAGAAGTTCAGCGCGGATTTCCAGCTGATGTTCAGATTGCTGAAGCTGTTTCTCTTCATCGGATCAGTGGTGATAGTAGGAATGCTATTCCACTTCCTGAAACTAACAGTGGGAGATATAATGCAGAGTCTTTTAGCATTTCTACCAACGGGATGGGCTCTGCTTCAGATCTCGCAAGTCGGGAGACAATTAATGAAAGCTGTAGGAATGTGGGGTTCGGTTAAGGCTTTGGCTCGAGGATATGAGTACATAATGGGCGTTGTTATCTTCATGCCAGTCACGGTTCTCGCCTGGTTTCCTTTCGTTTCCGAGTTTCAGACTAGACTTCTCTTTAACCAAGCGTTTAGCCGTGGCCTTCAGATTCAGCGTATTCTAGCTGGTGGTAAGAAACAGAAGTGATACTTCACTTGCTACCTTCTCTTCTTTGATACAACTCTCTGAATTTTCTTATATTGCTTCTTCCTCTTAATCTCTTCCTCGGTTCTTTGTTTGTGTGTTTGTTGTATCCTAACAAAAAAAGACTTTCCCTTCTCTTTTTTATGTAAGTGTTGAGAATTCATGTAAAACAAATTATATTCTGAGAATTGTGAAAGACATAGTATACGACTAAACTAGCTTCAAAAACAGATGAAACATCCGAGATAACACATAGCATGTGGAAGATACAAAAGAGAGAAATCATTAAGAAATGCTAACACCTAATATTGTCTCTTGCACTTGAATGTTTTGACCTACAAGTAGATGAAGATTGCGTTCTAGTTCTTTAAAACATTCTCTGGTTTTTCTTATCAGTCTATTGTTTCTTCCTCTTAAATCTCTTACAATTATTGTGACAAAATGGATGTAAATCTGTGAGAAACACATGCTGATACAAGAACGTACTCAATTATTTTGTGTTTTGGTTTTTCTTGCCGCTTTTTTTTCAAACCTTACGAACTAAACTAGCTCGATGAAACATCTGATAAGAACATAGCATGTTGAAAGATACAAGGAGAGAGTTATAAAAAAGCTAACACCTAACATTGTCTCTTACACTTACCTACACGTAGAAGATTCTACACCTCTAAGGAAGGACCTACGCCACCAAATCTGAAACGCTTTGCTGAGATTAGGACACTCAGTGCCATGCTTAGAGAAACACCTGAACCATTCCATGAACACTTGATACTGCTGCTTTAGCGGCAGCGTTAACAGCGTTTGTCCCATCCCTTCTTCTACTTCCCTCATGTCTAGTCCCTTCTTGCATCTTTGTAGCCAACCAAAATCAACCAACATTGGCCTGAACCACGCTTCTACTAGCCCAGCTCTTGCTTCTCCTCCGCACTGCACTCTCCTTTTCCCCATCGCGATGAACACTACTCCTGTTACTCTGCTTAGTTCATACCTCACCATCGGCGACGCTTTCTCATGCATTTCCACTAGCTTTCTTTGCTTCCCCCATATCTCCACAAATTCCTCTGCTATTTCCCGATCTATCAGGATTTCCAGCAGCCAGTTTATGTTCTCCACCTCCCTCGATATACCTTCAATCAACGGCTTTCCTTTCTTGCTATTACTACTACTATTGTCTTCTTCAAACAGCTTAGCTAGTGTATCCACACAGTGCTTGCCTGCTCTATATATGTCTTCCTTATTAATCTCAGGCTGTTCTTTCTCGTATACTGAGCTTTTGCAAAGAAGACCCTTCACCAAAGATTTGAGCTCGTTTCTAGGATTTACATCACTGCACGAGGTTATTGACCAAACAAGATGCTTCGATAAGCTGTCTTGTGAGTTTTCCGTTTCGTTTGAACTAAATCTTGCCAAAATTTCGCTTGTTGCAGCATCATCGAAGTTATAAATTGCAAGAACTCTCCTCAGTTTCTCCTCTTCGTCCTCTGTCCAAGGAACAGCTTCAAGATATTTCAGACAGGACAAGACGGCTCTTGAGAATTTGATACCAGCCGCTACCTGTTTGTAGTTAAGAAACTTTGTTAGCTCCACCAATCACAACAATACCTTTATGGAAAACAGTGAGAATCAATTTAACAGGCAGAGTAGAACGAAGATCAAAGTTCCACACAACGGTGTTCATACTCAAAGACAATAAATACTAGATGAAAAAAAACAGGTATGTCAACAAACACAAGCGAACAGTATCTTCATAGAAAAACTTTATAAGACATAAGAGTGCCCCAAAAATAGTTCACTGGAATTCCAGGATGAATTTAGAATATTGAAGCTGAAAGCTGGAGTATAAATGCACATTGCTCAATATCTCAAGGCGACAAAATCCAAAAACTTATGTCAACAATGTAGACTAATACATCCTATCGAATTTGTAGATTTCTTCTATATCTATGCTCTAAAGAACAATCTGAAGCTCAAAGGTTAAGCCAAAGATTGTGTGAGCTCTTAAGATTAGATATAGTAACTAAAGCGAATAAGCTAATAACAACAAACCCATGAATCTCCAAGAGCCAAATAGAAGAAGGAAGAGCAAATCCTAACCTCGAGTATATCAATGGCTCTGTAAACACCCATTTTCATGAACTTCTTGATAATTCCATTACTTTCCTCGAACATGAGTTCTACAGTTTCCCTAAAAACACCAAGATTCTCCACATCGGAAACTTCCATCCTGCATGTCTTCTTCAATCCTGAGGATGAAAGTTTCTCCGCAATCAAAGCCGCGAAAACATCCGAATTCGCTGCTAAAACCTCCGAGCTCAACTCCAGCACCAAAACACCACCATTTCTCCCCTTCAGGCTCAACCTAGTGTCGTAACCCGAATCCGAGACGGGTTCCTCGATCTTCGGCGCTCGGAAACTCTCTGAACGGAGCTTTGGTGCTGAATCTGCAACTACTTCTTCGTGAGTAGTCTCTTGCATTGTATTGATGGTGGGATCGGAATCTATGGGAGAAACCCGACCCGGAGATAAGATCCGACGCGGGTCGATTCGTCCTATTAAAGCGGATTTGGAGCTCTGAGGTGAGCAAGGAACCGATTTGGGGCCCGGTTTATCAACATTTTCCGGTTTATCCCTCTGCTGATGCGACGGCGCGGCCTTGGCTGGTATGTGGTTACGAGATGAAATTGAAAGAGCATCAGGACTCCCCGGAGGAACGGCGAAAGAGCAACACCATGATCGTCGCCGGGAAAGAGGTCCGGTGCTGGAATATGTAGGTTTACGGAGGTCGGAGTCGCCCATTGTCATCATGAGAGAGAGACAGAGAGAGAGAGAGAGAGAAGTGACGAGATGAAGTAAAGCTAACTGTTTGCTTTCTATTTCTGCATCTCGTGTTTCTTCTCTTTTCTTTAATAACCACTAGATGAGTACCCCGCGCAAATGCGCGGATATTTTCATGTAATTGTCTATTATTTAAAATTTAATTATAACTTTGTTTATATTCAATTTATTTTTATTTTTGGTTTTTTTAGTGGCTATATACATGTAAAAAGATTAGTTGTTTCTAAAGTGTTTTTTCATTTGTTTTTTGTTAGCTTTAATTTTGTCTTCAAAGAAGCTAATCCGACACTTCCTCCACTAAAAACGATTGACAAATACTTAACAAATCTAAATTTGAAATCCAACAAATACTACATAATATCAAATTATGGTCAATAACTCAAGAGGCATATCCTAAAAATATACATATATAGTTACTCAAAGCAATTTTCCTATTCTCATTGACAAATATTTTCACAGGCTCTGCTGAAATCAGAAAGTTAAGTAAATGAATAAAATGCAACTCTTCTACAACTTCTCAAATATTATTTAACCCAATCGCCATTTTTCCTCACAAGCTTTTTACTATAAATTTATTCCACAAAAACAAAGCATAATAAAATCATGGAAACTACATCTAACAACAACATTTCGGAAATACCATAATCTAATCTACGCTTTCGACTGAAAAAGTTATTCAAGTTAAATATAATCTGTTCCTACATAAAGATATTAACCTCGCGACTCTTGTCATCCGTTCATACACAAGATATTAACCTTACGATTCTTGTCATCCAAAGACCTCGGTTAACACTTTATCCAATTGATATTCAGCTGTCCAACAAATATCTTTACTCATTTACTTATGTTCAAATAATGATTGTGATGTAAAGAAATACTTATCCTAAGCTCATATTTCTTCAAATATTTTACCCTACATTAGGCGATCATATATATATCTATCTATTCTAATATGACAAGGTTTTTTTTTTAAGACATGATCAGAGACGCTGACACGTGGCACTTTGTCTTAAATGTGTGACTTTTTTTTTAAAAAACCTATTAAAAAAAATCCATCAAGTACATCGTTTTCGTCTCTCTCTCTGCCACCTCTTTTCAATTCCCACGGTATATCGTCTCACAGATCCTCTGATAAAATAAAAAATCCATTACCTAGATCGTTTTCTTTTCTCTCTCTCCGCCATCTCTCCTCAATTATGACGGGATAGGCTCTCAATTCCTCTGATCCGGCGCCGTTACTTTGCGTTGTCAGATTCGTTTTCCGATTTGGGGTTCTGACATGCTACAGAGCTCTGCTTTGGGGTTGAACAAAACCACACGAACTACAAAAGGCCTGTCTAAGAGATTCTTCTGATGTCCGCAAAACAGCCTCCTCGAATTCAATCACTGAGCGAGTCGTCGTAAATTTCAAAAAGGGTTCCATGGCCGCTTCAATGGCGATTTATATACCAATGTCTGGATTCATCACTTTCTTCCTGGGTTTTGCTTATCTCATTGGCTGGTAAATTTTCCAAAATTTGAGTTTTACAAAAAATTTTAAAATTCATCACTTCCGATTTAATTTTTTTTATGTAGTCATGTGTTTTATATGAGTGGAGATGCATGTAAAGAAGGAGGAGTCCACTCTACAGGTATATTCTTTGATTCTACTTTTCTTCAAACTTCTTTCCATTCTCTGCGATTCGATGATGTGGGTTGTTTCCATGCATGTGTTAGGGAATAAAATTACATGGCATGAATAAATAATATGATTGAATGATTATTGAGGTATGACATGAATCGTGTGTTTTAGTGATTGAATCAGACATGCATATTTTGATATAAACGAATTCATGCATGATATGGCAAGAAATTTGGTTGAATGATTCTTGATTCACCGAGTCTTGTAGGTTTGTTTGTTTACTTGGTTAATCTATTGTGTGTTTGATTTCAGATTTGGGCTGTTTCTGGAAAAGGAAAGCGACCATCGCCATATGGAGCAATGCTTCGAGCTATATTTGAAGTTGCGATATGTCAGAATCAATCCTTGAACTTCATAATCCATCATTCCACTTTCTATCCTCTGTAAAGATGGACCTGTTGAAAAATCCGTTTCTCTTCGCTGCAGAGACAGACACAACAAATAGTCGTCCGCCTTCTTATGCAATCATATGTATTATATTACATTATCATAAAAACACTATCTCTACTTACAAATTCCCAAGAAAACTAATTAAGATATCATATTTAAATAGGAACACAATTGTGCGACTAGCTTTGTGGGATGATATAGCCGCTGATTTCCGAAGACAAATTCGTATGGCAAAACTTCAACCGATCACAATTATCGTTACAAGCATAAACCCGAAGGTTTACGAAGATTGGCTCAAATCTACTACCTGAGGGCATTTGAAATGTTTTCGCATAATAAACATATTAGATTAACGGTTAAAAATGCAATTTCTCGCAAGAACGCTTCAGTTAGACTCGACATCAGCTACGCGGATTTTTCCAAAAGAAGAGACTTCAAAGATAATAAATTCTTTGCGAAATAGATTCTTCTAAATTGTGTCTTTTCTTTCTTTTTCCTTATGCAAAAACAATATGTATTTTTAAATATTAATTCTCACGAGCATATCATTTTGTCTTTATAAGGAATTAAGGATACATGCGAATAAGATAATTAAGATTCTCTCTTTTTTGGTGCAAATAATATAACGTCTCTTAGTGTGTAATAAATGTATTTTAGATTATTTTTCGAATGCAATCATTGGACTTAATAAGTAATATCAACCTCACTACACACTAATTTCCGCAACCTAAAAACTGAATAAAATGTATGTTAAAATTTAGAAATAAAATAATAAATTAAAATTTATGAAATATAAAACAAAAAAAAAATCAAAATACTTTTTTGGGGTGTCCTCCCAAACAAAATACTTAATCCAAAATTAAATTTAAGAGCAACCAACACTAATACTACATGTTCAAAAAAATACGTTATCAAAAACTAATTACTACAAGCTTTAAAATGTAGGTGACGTGGCTATATTAACATCAAAAATTATAATTAAGTAATTAAATATTTTATAAAAAAGAATAATAAAAAATAAATATTAACTATTTTAATGGTGACAGTTATATTTAAAAATTTTAAAATAATTTAAATTACAAAAAATGGTCAACAAAATAAGGTAAACATTAAACTATACAAAACCAAAATAATAATGATAATTAAATAGCAAAAAAAAAATCTATCTATAAATAGCAAGAACACTTCACCAATCTATTTACAAATTTAATTTTTGTTACTACTCAAAATCCAATGGAGAATATACTATATGCATTATATTACCGGAGAATTTCTATAACCCCATCAAACGAAAACAAACTCCATCTCCAAATCACACGTCCACTTCGTCAAGAATACAACATCAACTACACAATCCCTTTCACTACCAGCCAAATACTACAAGCAAATAACTCAAGCTTCAAATATGTGATTAACACCTACCTCACGTATCATGACATGGACGACACAATATCATGTACATTAACCAACAGCTTACAAACATTTATTCATACATCTATACTATCAGTTCAACCACATAGCACACAATGTCTGGAAGTATTCTTCGAAATAGAAGATATCAACTCAAATGCATCAAGAAGACTAGATGTTGATTTGGTAATTGGAGATCTAGAGGAAGCACAAACACAATATATACAAAAAGAAGATGGCGACTGTGCTATATGCCTTGACAACCTACGAGAGCCAAGAAATATCAATACTTTATTTTGCACCCACAAATTTCACCATGAATGTATTTCAGATTGGTTCTACTACAAAACAACATGTTCTTATTCCCGAAGAACAATAATATAATATTTTCTATGCTTACAATGAATAAAAAAAATTATTTGTGTTTATATATATTTTTTTAAAAAGAAACCAACAATCTCTAAAAAATAATAGATGCAATTCATAAATTATAAACGAATATTTAACAATAAACATATACTAAAATTTCTGTGAAAAATATAAAAAATTAACATAAATTATATATCACACATCCGCGCAACGCGCGGACCTTCCCCTAGTATATATATATATACAACTCCATATTTCCTTACTTTTTGTACTCGTTTCTGATTATAAATCGCACGTTGGAAATAATATTCTACGCTAAATCTTTCACTTGAATCATTCGCTAAGGATCTTTCACATTAGCAAATTTAAAAACCATCAGCCCAAATTTTCTCAATGTGATGTCTTATGGTTCCATAGTTACATATGCTATATCTTAAGAATACTTGAAGCTTTTCGAGGCTTTTGTCACATAATTCCATCCTCTTGAGGTTTTTATCACACCATTTCATCCTCTTGACATCTTTTTCATTTGTTGGGATGCTTTATGTTGAAGTACAAAGCTTAGATGCTGAAAAATTGGCATATAACAAAGAAACATATACGAACTGAAAACAAATTTAACAATCCAAAACCTACAATTATGAAATCCGTCTGAAAAAACTATACACAAGAAGATAGTAAGATAGCAGTAGATTTTTATCTAATGAAATTCATTTCCAAAGTGTTTACTTACCTCTGTGATTTTAGTTGTAACATTTTGAATTTTAAACAAAATACAATAATATCTATGAATCCTTAATTGGTTACAAATTTTGGTTTTATCCCTAAAATATGTTTCAAACTTCGTCAAGTAAGTATGCTAGTGTGTTTTTAGACTTTCTACAAACTCAATATTCATAATTCATCAGAAACGAAAACTGACCATATAAAACAAAAAGATGAGCATCCGCTTTTAGTTACGTAACTTAACGTAGTTGACTTGCTGAAATCCATCAAGGTTTCCCAAGAATATGCACTCGATCCTTTGTTGGAGCCATCTTCAATCAGTGATCAATAGAATAAGAAGTCATGGTTTTTTTCTCTCGTCAAAATAGAAAAAGAAGAAGAAGGAACTTTAACAAAAAAAAATCGAAAAAGAAGAGGCGGACTATTGCATTTGCTTACGAAAAGTTTTTTTTATTGTATTAATTATTTAGATTTTGATGTTTTCTAAATGGAATTTAAAACTATTGATAAAAATTAAATAATATTTTTAAGGCTGATGTGTCATGGAGAGGGATGCTTAGGTGTCAATTCCTTGTGAGGCACACTCAACTTTTATATAATAGATGGGAACATGTGATCAATGTATTAATAGAAACTAATATAAACTCTTTTATTCTTAGTTATTTATTTTTAAGGAGGACAATAATCCAAAAAGGAGAAAACATACAAATGATATAAGATTATTTTCTAATTAATTTTTTTAAAAAAAAAAACTATTAACGTTAATGTAATCGACATAAGAAAAATATGCAATTTGTCAAAAAGCAAGTGAACATAACCAAAAGAGGCGAATTAATTAAACGTGGTTGACAAAAAGAAAATGAAAGTATGAAACCAAGAAAAAGAAAGAGGAAAGCATTTTTGTTTGTATAAAACTATAAATTTTGCATTAGAGTTTCCCGTCTATAATTCGTTTGTATAAAACTATAACTTTTGTAGATGATATATACAGTTTTTTTATTGTATTAATTATTTAGGATTTTGATGTTTTCTAAAAGGAATTTAAAACTATTGATAAAAATTAAATAATATTTTTAAGGCTGATGTGTGATGGAGAGGGATGCTTAGGTGTAAATCTCTTGTGAGGCACACTCAACTTTTATATAATAGATATTGAGTATAAAAATAAAAATATAGTTATAATATTTGAATAATTTGTTGAATAATCATAGTTTATTTTGAAAATTAGAAATAAATGATGTTTTTTGTACCCTCTTGTCTATCTACATATTTTTAACTAAGTCTTGTGTTTCTATACTATATATTAATCTAAATCCCATTATACCCTCTAAATTACTAATTTTATTTTAATAGAATTTCTAAAAAATCATAACACATCATTTAACTAAAAAACCCCTAAAATCAACGCTAGTAGCCAATTCCAAAGTAAGTAATCTAGCACGTTTTTCTTAATTAACAATAAATTTTCATTCGTTGTTGCTAAATGATCTCCATACACGTACGTCACATAAATTTCCAGCATGTTTATCTATGATAAACATTTTTTTTTTTTTGATAAATTCTCCCAAATAGAATTTGCACAGATCAATTTGTTGTAAATCAAACAACAAATTCAATAAACTCACCAGATTTATGTAAAATCTATCTAATACTTTCTGGTTTACACCATTGATTTTCGAAGAGATATAAAAGAATCATAAACATAGAGTATAGTTATGAAGACGACATGAAAAATATGAAGAAAAACATGTTCCTAATTCCAAAACCCGCATAAGACATGTTCTAAACTTTGCAGAACACGTACATTATGCAGAATGTATATTATAAGGAATCGCAGAACATATACAAACCGCAGAAGACATGTTCTAAATTTCGCAAAACACGTATATTATGCAGAATGTATATTCAAAGGAATCGCAGAACATATACAAACCGCAGAAGACATGTTCTAAACTTCGCAGAACACGTACATTATGCAGAATGTATATTCTACGGAATCGCATAACATATAGAAACCGCAGAAGATACCTTCTGAATTTCGCAGAACATATCAAACAAGATTTTGTAAATATTTTTTTGTTACGTTTTTGATAGGGCTCAGGTTTTACCCTAATAAAACTACTGCAAGTGCACAGCAAATGCAATCGTAGTATAAGGGGTATCAACATCCCAAGAGAAGTAAATGCTACACTAAAGTTTCTAAGTTCGAATTATGCTAGGTCAAATAGAATGAAAGTAAAACAAAGCAGGAAATAAACGAGCAATCACAGATTAGGTTTCTTAAAATCAGGAGACTAAGGCGCTAGGTTCAGGGAAATTCTCAGGTGATCTAAATTGCAGGTCTAGACAGAATGTTTGGAATAATGAAGATCCGTTCTAGAACTCGAAACACAACAATAAAATCAACCAATTCTCGCTGCGAAGACTTTCTGTGTCTAAACCCTAGAATTCCAAATCTCTTTGCAAATCCTATCAATTTAGACAAGCATTAAAGTTCAGGTTCGATTGTTCACAAAATCCCTAAACCAAATCTCTTTGCGAATAGGTATTTTGCTCATCTAACATTAGTTCAGGCAATTAATAATACTCTCGCATCTATTAATTAACCTAGGATCAGATTCTAGGTCGCGAAGTTAGAATAAGCATTAAACACAAATCCAGATGAAGAACTCTAATGATTTTATCCTAA
>JAHZTW010000001.1:431172659-431227477 GCA_020283515.1 Alliaria petiolata
GTCGAAACTTCTGGTCGAAACTTCTTCAGGATTCTTCTTCTCCATCTTTTTGGCAACTTCTTGGTCTTCAAAGTGATGTGCCATTCCTCTCCAACTCCATTGTTGCCTCCACAGCATCCATGTTACCTGATCAAGACTCCAAATGCACCAAAACATGCAAGGACTATGCAAAGACACTCTAGGACTCTAAATGATACAATGCAACACAATGATGCTATATTAGACCCCTAAATGATGAGAAACTTATACTAAATGGATGCTAAAATGATGCAAAATATAGACATATCAAAAACCATGATATATCAACTCCCCCAGACTTAGCTTTTGCTTGCTCTCTAGCAAAACAGAAACTTAGAATGAAGTAGAAGTTTGAAAACAGAAACTTTCAAGTACCTCTTAAGAATGCCACATTGATTAACACTTCTTGAATCCACATGCTATAGAGCCAACCTTAGGTAATATTTCAGCGTACTTACCACAAGCTTAGCAATCTCCCAGTTTGAATCCAGATCCTTTCCTTAGTAAAATTTCGAACTCTAATAGTGGTATTGCTACAGAACTTTACAGATTCTTTGCCCTTCCTTAGTGCCTGAACAAGACATTCTTCATACAGCTTTCCTATTTTCTCTTCCCTTAGTCAACTGCTGCCCATTTTCAGGGTGTTCTAAGATCTTTTCATTGACTCTTCTTATTCTTTGAAGTCTCGGGAAATAGTGCTACTCTCTACTTGTGTTCCTTGTGAGGAGACGGGTTCAAGAGCACTCACTAATATTGTTCCTTGTTAGGAGACATGCTCGTGAGGTTCTTTGCACTATTCCCAGACTTAGAATCTTTTTCTTTCTTTTCTATTCTCAAGGGAAGATCAAGGAGAGACTGCATTTGCTTATCTGTTCAGACTGAAAGAGGAATCAAGTTCTGCGCATACATAGTTCTTATAAGGGGATCTGAACTCTCTCTGTTAGATTGATCCACTTGCAGCTTTCTACTTAGTAAGACCTGTAATTAACTCTTATAGCAATGGTTCTTCAAGTGTCAACATTCTGTGGTTAGTTCCAAGAAAAACTGAAAGTTTCAACTGATTTTGACTTAATAAAACAAAGTTTTTGACTCTCTCAAATGACTCTCAAAACAAAACACAAAGTTAGTAATCACCTAAAAAACTTGATAGGGCTCAGGTTTTACCCTAATAAAACTACTGCAAGTGCACAACAAATGCAATCGTAGTATAAGGGGTATCGAAATCCCAAGAGAAGTAGATGCTACACTAAGGTTTCTAAGTTCGAATTATGCTAGGTCAAATAGAATGAAAGTAAAACAAAGCAGGAAATAAACGAGCTATCACGGATTAGGTTTCTTAAAATCAGGAGACTAAGGCGCTAGGTTCAGGGAAATTCTCAGGTGATCTAAATTGCAGGTCTAGACAGAGTGTTAGGAATAATGAAGATCCGTTCTAGAACTCGAAACACAACAATAAAATCAACCAACTCTCGCTGCGAAGACTTTCTATGTCTAAACCCTAGAATTCCAAATCTCTTTGCAAATCCTATCAATTTAGACAAGCATTAAAGTTCAGGTTCGATTGTTCACAAAATCCCTAAACCAAATCTCTTTGCGAATAGGTATTTTGCTCATCTAACATTAGTTCATGCAATTAATAATACTCTCGCATCTATTAATTAACTTAGGATCAGATTCTAGGTCGCGAAGTTAGAATAAGCATTAATCACAAATCCAGATGAAGAACTCTAATGATTTTATCCTAACAATTTAATTCGACCTAACAATTCATTAATCACCTTTTAAAAACCCTAAACCTAACAAGCAAACTACTCAGATATGGTGAATGAAGAAAACATCATGAATAAAGAAGATTTCATAAAAGAAATCAATAGAAACAAAGGAGTTTCAAATCTGCTCTGAAGGAGCCTAATTCTTCTCTCCAAAATCTCTCTAAAAATCTCTCTCTAAGTCTCAAAATAGAAAATAAGAATAATAGTTGGTGGCTAAATAATGCCTTGAAAATCTATATTTATAGGCAAACTCGCGTCAGGGGCAAACTTGTAATTCTTCAAAACTTGGGATGATTTCCTTTTTGTAATGGAAATCCGAACAATGCGTCGGTCTTCATTGGTGTCGATCGACACCTTGCGTGTAAATCCACTCTCCCAACTTCATCAATTCGGAGGTTCTTCCAGAATGCTCCAAAAGGTTCCAGAATCTCCAACTTTGCTCCAAACGTAGTCTAACCTGCAAAGACTCTGATAGGACTCTAAAAGTAACAAAAGACTCTATAAAAACACTTATATCATGGTCCAAAAACGGGTAAAAACCATGATATATCAACTCCCCCAGACTTAGCTTTTGCTTGCCCTTAAGCAAAACAAAAACTTAGAATGAAGTAGAAGTTTGAAAACAGAAACTTTCAAGTACCTCTTAAGAATGCCACATTGATTAACACTTCTTGAATCCACATTCTATAGAGCCAACCTTAGGTAATATTTCAGCGTACTTACCACAAGCTTAGCAATCTCCCAGTTTGAATCCAGATCCTTTCCTTAGTAAAATTTTGAACTCTAACAGTGGTATTGCTACAGAACTTTACAGATTCTTTGCCCTTCCTTAGTGCCTGAACAAGACATTCTTCATACATCTCTCCTATTTTCTCTTCCCTTAGTCAACTGCTGTCCATTTTCAGGGTGTTCTAAGATCTTTTCATTGACTCTTCTTATTCTTTGAAGTCTCGGGAAATAGTGCTACTCTCTACTTGTGTTCCTTGTGAGGAGACGGGTTCAAGAGCACTCACTAATATTGTTCCTTGTTAGGAGACAGGCTCTTGAGGTTCTTTGCACTATTCCCAGACTTAGACTCTTTTTCTTTCTTTTCTATTTTCAAGAGAAGATCTAGGAGAGACTGCATTTGCTTATCTGTTCAGACTGAAAGAGGAATCAAGTTCTGTGCATACCTTGTTCTTATAAGGGAATCTGAACTCTCTCTGTTAGATTGATCCACTTGCAGCTTTCTACTTAGTAAGACCTGTAATTAACTCTTATAGCAATGGTTCTTCAAGTGTCAACATTCTGTGTTTAGTTCCAAGAAAAACTGAAAGTTTCAACTGATTTTGACTTAATAAAACAAAGTTTTTGACTCTCTCAAATGACTCTCAAAACAAAACACAAAGTCAGTAATCACCTCCCCCAGACTTAAACAACACTGTCCCCAGTGTTATCAAGCCCGAAGTTGGCTAAAAGAAAGATTAGAAACGACTTGAAAAGACCAGTTAGAAGATCTACCTTCGTCTGCGCATGGTGTCGATCGACACTATAGTGGTGTCGATCGACACTGGTCTGTGTCGAGTCCAATGTCGCCTTTTTTTCAACTGACTAACACTAGGACTTAGTAAAAGCAAAACGAAATGTAATGAAAAACGTACCTAACAGTGGGTTGCCTCCCACTCAGCGCTCGTTTTCAGTCATTAGCTTGACTGTGTCGGGGTTCAGACGTCTGGTGGATCAGAGGGTGGCATCGAATGCTTCCCAGACGAATGTCTTCTCATCCATGGTGGTGTATAGGCAGTAGGTGCATGAGATTGACCAAGGAAATGAGGAACAACAGCAGGGTGGGACTTGAGTTCGTGTGGGACAATTCGTTTTCCTGCAGAATGAACAAAAGAAACACCAAGCCTTCTACGAGAATCTCGTGCCTTGCATAAGTGTGAAACATCTTTTGAACCTTTAAAGTTCTTATTGACAAGATCATGAGGTTTGGAATTGATTCCAGGGAGTGCGTACCTTTGCTTTCTTCATTGATTAGCATAATTAATGAACTCAGCCGTAAAGCGCTATAGCGGCCATCACGACTGAGTTACGGTATGTTGCGGCTGATTTAAGAAAAATGGCTGAGTTATGAGAAAACGGCTGACTTACGAGATAACTCAGACATAAGTTACGGCTGAGTTAACGAAATATGTCTGAGTTATGAGAAAACGGCTGACTTACGAGATAACCCAGCCGTAAGTTACGGCTGATTTATAACCCGATGGTTGATTTGTCAAAATTTGGCTGAGTTATTGTCTCGACACGGCTGAATTAACTTTCTCCGGCTGGCTGAGTTATTGCTTCGTTACGGCTGATTTTCGTGTAAGTGTCGTAACTCAGCCGTAATGAGCTGGGTTAACGAAAAACTCGGCCTAATTACGGCAGATTTAGTAACGAAAAATTAATTACTACAATAGCATGTTTTGACGGCTGACTTATCTAACGATACGGCTGAGCTAAAGATTTTCAGTTGAGTTACGGCTGAATTTGGCAGCCGTTTTTTCGTTTTTTAACTACTGTAATAGTATTCATGTTACGACTGACTTAAAGTTTTGTTTGATGGCTGGTTTAAGACAGTTGATTTACGTGATCGCTTGGTGGCTTACTTGCCACTTCATCAATTAAAAAATGACGTCGTATGCATATTTCCATGTCATCATCAACAGAGAAATACGAAACGTCGGCTTCCTCTTCCTCGTCGTCGTCATCGTTTTTCTCGTCGTCATTGTTCTTCACCTTGTTCTTCACATCAACAGAGATATCCAGAACTTAAATTTTGAACATCCAATTCGTCATCGTCTTCCTCGTTCATATTCATTTTCGTTCATCCTTCTCTGATATATGATGGATCTGGTTTCGGTAATTGTGGATTGTTTACGGCTGACTTATGGATTGTTTACGGCTGACTTATAGATTGTTTACGGCTGACTTAAGGATTGTTTACGGCTGAATTATGGATTGGAAACGAAGAGTACACTCGATAAATCGAAGAGTCCGCTCGAGAAAACGAAGAGCCCCCACTTCGGTAATTGTGGATTGTTTACGACTGACTTATGGATTGTTTACGGTTGACTTATGGATTGTTTACGGCTGACTTAAGGATTGTTTAGGCTGACTTATGGATTGGAAACGAAGAGTCCACTCGAGAAAACGAAGAGTCCCCTCGAGAAAACGAAGAATCCCCACTCGAGTTCGTGAAAAGGGAGACGAAATGCGATGGATATAAGAGAAGCGGCCGGAAGAGACGATACGACGGCTGCCGGAAGAGACGATACGACGGCGGCCGGAAGAGACGGTACGACGGCGGCCGGAAGAGACGAGGTTTCGCCGAGAGAGAGAGGTTTCGCCGAGTTAACCTACGCAACCTTTCGTCTTCCATGAAGTATTATACCTCAGCCGTGAAATATAATAACTCAGCCGTGAAGTATAATAACTCAGCCGCGAACTTACCGGAGCAAGTTTGTTCGTGAAAAGGAGAGATTTTTAGCCGAGAAAATGAAGAGTCCACTCGAGAAAACGAAGAGTCCCCACTCGAGTTCGTGAAAAAGGTGACGAAATGCGACGGAGATAAGAGAAGCGGCCGGAAGAGATGATACGACGGCGGAATTAGGGTTCGACTTCGGAATCGCAGAGAGAGAGAGAGAGAGAGGTTTCGCCGGCGAGAGAGAAGTTTTTTTCCCGAAACTGTATTTCATGACGTGGATTTAGTTTTTTTTCATGTTAATGAGGTGGATTAGATGTTAATGAGGTGGATTAAACTAATTTTTGGTTAATCATTTTTAAATTAAGAAAATTGCAAATTAATGAAGGGTGTTAATTGTAATTACACAAGAGCACAAAATATCTGAGTAATTTTAAAAAAATGTATAATATTCTAGTAATAAACCAACTTTTGTGTAATATCTCAGTAATTCTTTCAAAACAAAATGGTCAGCAAGGGTATTTTCGTCCAAAATATTATAGAGGTTAGGGTTTTTGGTTAGTTTCTTTGTTTCAAATTCCCTATGGCTATATTCTTAATTTTAAATCCCAATATGGTTATTAGTCAAATTAACCCTAACAATAATGATAACTCTAACCCTAACAATAATGATAACACGATACTATTCATTCCAACATCATTTCTATTTTTTTTTTAATATCGGTCTATACTATGTTATGAATTACTATTATGCGTAGAATATAGTTTACGTCATAAGCTTTCACTCGCGTAAATTATAGAAAGCAATCGTCATTACTGTGCTATATATCAATTTTATAGAATAGTATTGTTTGAAATAGTGAAAGAATATCAATATCGGTTCATACTATATTACGAGTTACTATTATCCGTAGAATATAGTTGATGAGGAATACATTTTATTGTGTGAGTTAAAGGCCGTTCAACAACGTTCTATACCACAACTATGAGTAATACATTCGACAGCGTACTATACTACAACTATTAGGAGAAGAATGAAAGGGAAGTACAATTTGACGGTTGCTTTCAATTTAATTCAACTATTTCAAATTAAATTATTCTATAATATTATTACATAGTACAATATTGATGGTTGCTTTTCCTAAAATACATATTATGTTCTATAAATCTCTAACTTTTAGTTTTTATTATTTTCCAATTACGAGGCTGACATCATCGCCTTCTATCTCGCCAATTCAAATTGAGGCTACTTTCGTATATATTGTACAAAATATAGAGAATATAATAGCCACTCTTCCGATATGGTTAGTTGATGTGTTTTCAGTTTTTATATGGTCATTGGACCAAATTTTCCTTTGTTTTAACTTTTTTTTTCTAACATTTTGTTTTCACTTTTATTTTATCTCTTAAGCTCGTGTAAAATTTTTCCATTTATCATGTTGGGTTTGATTGCTAACATAAAACGGTAAGGAATATTTAGCGGTAAGCTGTATTTTTTAACGATAAACTCGAGTGATAAATAGTTATAAAATAGTTGAAAACTGTAAAAAAGAGTTGTAAACAAAAGCGGTACAAAAAAACTGAATGTAATACTGTTAGTAATGCTTTTTATACTACTTTTGGGAAATCTAAAATAGATGCAAGGGAAACCAAAGCACTAGATCTGGAAGACTGGACCAAAACCGACCACAACCAAGCCCATCGAAACCTGAAAGTGTTGAAAGAAACTGAGAGACTTGAGAATCGAGAAGATACCTAGAGCAAAAACGCCTTCAAAGACCCACATTTCCTGAAGCAATGCCAACCTCGAACCCAACTAGCAACAACAGAAGCAAGGAAAGCAGAACAGAAGAGGAACATAAAACAACAACTATCCCGAAACAGAAACTCAGAAGAACAGAGGAACCGGAGGAAGAACTGGACTCAAAGAGACAATCTTTGAAATCAAATGGGAAACGTCAAATAGGTTCAAAAACACTTACACGCGAACACTCGCGAGCCAGCTTCTTTTGCCTTCACCTTCTCGCAAGAGAAGAGCTGAAGAAAAAGTCACTGTATCGTCATAGAACCAAACTTGATAACCCAAAGAGCCACCAAGAAATGACTTGAAGATCACAAAGCACCAAAATACCATCAGTAAGACGAATCCAAGAACCGAAACTACAACCACCTGATTCTGCCTATGGAGACAACCCCGAACTCTGAACTACTGATGAAATCAACAAAAGGGAACCCTTCTACCGATGTAGATGACAAGGCACCAAATGCTGGAGAAGAAAGTTCAGATCAAAAGATTTTTTTTTTTTTTTGCTCGGCGTTTGACCCGTTCTCTACTTTCTTTTTTAAAATGAGTTTTTTTTTCTTCAAATTTTTGAAAAGTGGTCTAATTACTAAAATAAGGTAACTTTTTGAAATTATTAAAATTAACATTAAACGTTTTTAATATCCTATTGTATTTTTGTTGACAAAAACTTTATTACGAAACTGACATTACTTTTTAATTTCACATAGACAATAATAAGTCTATGAAATTAAATAAATCTACCAGTCTTATTATGGCAGACTTAATGTCCGTTGGTAGGTTTATTAAACGGACGATAGATTTAATAAATATCGGTAGACTTAATTGGTTGACTTGTTTTTTCAAGTCGGTAGAGATATTTTGAGTGGTAAATTTTTATTTTTATTGATAGCAAATTTATTTTTGATTTTTAGACTTAACGACATAATGGTAGTCTTTTCTTGTAGATTTATTTTGTTTGATGGCAGATTAATTATGTCGTAGTGTAGATTAATTTTAATAATGATAGAGTTATCAGCGATGAATAGGATGTTGGTAATGACAACATATTTATTTTGTTTAATGGTAGCTAAATTTTAGTATAGTATATTTATTGTTAATTAATGACGGTAAAGTTATCATCTAAGCGGAATCTATCAATTCACTTTTTAGTGATGGGTAGATTTATTTACATTGATGACAGATTTGAAAGAAAATAATAGATTTAATGGTAATCATGGTAAAGTTATTCAATATTTTGAAATTATTAAAACAATTTTCAGTTATTAGATTTATTGGTTATTGTGGTGGTAAATTTACACATGTAAACTTGTATCGTTTATTTACTTAATAGTAGACTACAGTCAACCTTCAAGTAATTATACAAGGTTGTTGAGTAACGGAGAATTAGAAGTGAGCTCTACTCCTCTACGTCGATATATAAATTTTGGAACCAACTGACAGAATATACAAGGATCCGGGTAGGATGTTCTTTGGATGCAAGGATTATAAGGTAACGAGTCTGTTTGGATGTTTTTTTTTGCGACTGGTTTTATTTGAATACGAAGAATTAAATGTACGTTTTCAATTGTTCTTGTATAGTATGGTCCTCCTCCCATCTAGTCAAGTGGTGGGATGAGGCTATGATGGAGGAATTTCAAGAGCTACGATGTGCCTTGGACAACCAAGGAGACTACATGCGTGTCCTCGAAAATGGTGATGGGCTGGAAGCACATAATCGGATTGAGGCAGAGCTAGCTCAACTAAAGGAGCTAATTCTGGAGAAGAACCGTTTCAGATGCCTCGAGTTGAGGAATGTGATGGTGCCTGCTGTAGTCCTTGTAGGTTTGATCATCTACCTTTGTGCTAGCTTGAGTAGATCTTAGATGAGGATTGATTTCCTATGCTAATTTTAAGACTTATAATTGGTGACCATTAAATGTTTGTTTGTTTAAAGGGTCTACTTTATATGTAATGTTGGATTGCGTTGAATGTTTTGTACCATATTTCTAAATTATGTGTATTTCTCTATTCGGAAAAATATAGAAACTTTGTTATCAGACTCCGCATGCACACTTCTAAAGAAGTTTGAAATTCATATTAAATCGATAATGCCAACACGTTCTGTATATTTGTTATTTGGGGTATTTTAACTTTAAATTGTGAATATGCTAAAAAAATTAGTGTATCATATAAGTTTTAATCTAAAATATTTGATTTAGGGTTTAGGGTAAAGCACACTTCATTGGAAGATTTCGTTTGTAAACTTCAAAAGAAGTCTAAAATTCAAATTAAACCTAGCGGCAATTCAATTTTTTTTTAACTAATTGGGCGTGAACCTGAAATTACAGGACCGAATTTGTTGGTAATTGAACAATCTAATCGGCTATGAAGACTTCTTTTGAAGACTTCATTAGTAGACTTCAAAAGAAGTCTTAAATTCAAATTAAACCGGTGAAAATTAGAAATTATTTAACAAAATGGAAGAGAACCAGAATTTACCGGACTGAATTTGTTGGTAATTTGCACAATCTAACCTGCTAAGGAGACGTCTTTGTCAGACTTCAAATACAGACTTCTAAAGAAGTCTCCAATTCAAATTAAATTAGATTTGGTTCAATTAAAACAAAAATAGTCTTATTGAACCAAACAATTTTACCCTAACCACAATTAACCGGCACAATATTTGATTTTACCGTGGGGAGAATTTACTTTCTCTAACAAACCCTAGTTTCTCTCAAAGAGATATTTCGCAGGCTCTCTGTCGCCGTCACCATTTCTGTTGCCGCTAAACGATCTCCGTCTCCGCCACCTCTTCACAGCCGTCACCGCAAGTAATCTATGTTCCTCTCTCTCACTCACCATCTGCTGTATATCTATTCATCTGTATATTTACCGTAATCGATTTTCGTTTATCTCTTATCTCATTGTCGCCGATTTTGCCTCGTCGCCTATGCTCCGTCGCCGCTGATTTTTTCCGCTTTCGCTCCTCACCGGTAATATTTCTTCATCCCTCTTTCTCTTTGTTCGACATATGTTAGATTCAGACAAAATTATTACCCTAGATATCATCGCCGCCGCTTGTTTCCGTTAGCGGATATCTTTCCCTCTTTGTCTGTCATGTATGTTAATTTCATCGGAAAAATTTGATATTCCTGTTTTGGTTTTACAGATCTCAACGACGCCCTTGCTTGTCTCCGCCGGAGTTAAGTGATTTTAGGGTTCAAAACAGTAATTGGCCAAATTATGTGTACCTAGGGTTTTATGTAGACTTTGTATCAGACTTCATTCGTAGACAGCAGATGCAGACTTCAGTCGCATACATTTTTTTTAACAAGTTTGCTCATTTGTTTAGCAGGATGGAGAAAGCCAAATTTCCAAAGAGATTATACACAAACTGAGATGAGCCCCAACTGGGAAAAATCATAGGCTATTATAGCAACGGCTCAAAGCTGTTTACTACCTTGGAAGCAGTACTGAGAGAGGATGAATGGGAACAGATTTTGGAATCATGCTGGGTGTATTTCTAAAGTTTTACAATCTGAAATTTGAGTGGGCATCAAGGGTGGTTCACTATATAATCGGTTTTCAGCTTGTTTGCGAGTGGAAGTACGATATATGGAGTATCATCGGTGAAAATCCATTGAGGTTTTCACTTAATAAGTTTGAATAACTCATTGGTCTCAACTGTGAGTATGTTGCAGATCTGGAGGATCCAGAAGCTGATGTTTCCCCTGAGACAAAAGTATTTTGGGAGAAGCTTGGCGTCAGTGTAGAGGTTGGTCGGAGTGTTGAAGAACTTACAGAAGCGTGTAGGTATGCTGGAGGGTGGACAAGCGTGTACGATTTTTATCCATCTACGTTGGATTCATTGAGGCAAGGAAAAGGGATTCACCCATAATGGTTAACATGGCAAGGCAAGTTATAGATTTAGAGTCATTTGAAAATTACCGTGGGGAAGAGTGGCTTTCAAGAACCTCATAGAGTCTGTGAAAAAAGTGAATTTTACCAAAACATTTTTGCTTTACTGGGTTAGCTGAAGTGTTCCAAGTTTGGACGTATTATGTTTTGCCGGAATTTGGAGGTTTATACGGAAATTTCTTTGCCAACAACCAAAATCCACGGTGCTGGCTTACAACGATTGCCAAGAACGAAAATACATCAAAGAAGCTATGCTAAAACATGTAAAAATATAAGCATTCTTGTAGACATTTTTTGTAGACTTCTTTTGTAGATTTCTCTTGTAGACTTATATATTTCCTCTCTCTTACATATATTCCCCAATTGTTTGCATGTCAGTTTCAACAACTATACTTTTAAGGAAATGGAGGATATATTCCCAACTTGGGATGATGAGGTAGAGGATCCTCTGATCGAGAACATTGTGAAAGCCATATTTGGGGAGTTTGGTCATCGCACTTGGAAATGGAAGCGAAGTGATTGGCGGGTCAAAGGTCTTAAGATGGCGAACAACGTGAAGTCAGAGGCCACATCAGGCAAAAAAGTGTTGAATCGGACGATGAAAGATGGAAGAGGTCTTGTTGAGAGAGTCTTCCTTCCTTGGATGAGAAGGTCTTGAAGAGTCTGGTCGACACGATGAAACAATATTTCGAGAAATGCTGAACATCATTGTCTGGAGAAATGAAGGTTGGGTTTGAGGCGTGCAATGAAGTTCAAACTCCTGACTGACAAGGTTGTGGATGTGGAGCATACCGTTGCGAAGATTAAGGAGTCCAGCAGGCCAAATCCAACGATGGCACTCCTAAAGAGGATCCACCTGCTGGTCGGGTTAGTTACGATCCCTCTTCCAAACGTACTAAAAAGATCGGCTTCTAAGACTGCTAAACCTTCTTTGACTCCAGTCGTTACTAGGGGAAGAATGGGGATTAAGAAGTAGACTGCTAAGCCGAATTCATGTTATTGTAGTCACCAAACTTTTATATTTTTTTCTTGTTGGTGGGTGGTCTGCTAATGTTAACTTCAGTGTTGCTTTTTCTTGTACCTTTTAAATTTTGTGATGTTTACTTACGTACACTTGAACCAAATAAAATTAATAAAGCATTTTATATATGTTCTTGTCATTAACATTTATAATGCGTAATTGCAGAAAAAACAAGCAGCTCCATGTGAGAGTGTGAATTGCGACAAAGAACCAAGTGTCATCTTTGTAGGGATTGTCAAACCATCAATAAAGGATATCGAACATTAGTTAAAGAAACAACAGTCTATGAAGAAGGCAACACAAATTTGGCAAGAGCTAAGACCGATAGGCTAAGGAGGCTATCTTCTATTCCTCTGTATTGGGAAATAGCACCCCAAAAGTAATCATTCCTAACAAGGTAAAACAAGGCGGTGGATATAATCCTTTTGCTCCCCTTGACACATAGAAAAGTAAGGCTCTGCTTGATTGGCTGAAACGTCTTTAGTAAGTTCTCAATATCGAAACAAGTTCTATAAACTCCATATATTGAGTAGTAATTATCTATATAGTCTGATTATTATCTTACTCCTTACGTCTCTGCAGTAATTGGCCGAAAAATGACCCTAAGAAGTTCTCATCAAACCACTGGTGGTGGCTTTTGAGGACTGCACGTCAGTGGCTGCAAGACACGGTAGATTTTTTTCCGAGACTTTTTTACCAGACTTCTTTCTCAGACTTTTTTTCCCGACTTTGTTTGCAGACTTCTCTATTTCTCAATGTAGCACATGGATGCCGTCATGAGCATGCTGTGATTTTGCATGACGAAACATCTAGAATGGTTTAGGAGTGATCATATTTGCTTGATTGATTCTCTTTTGGGCTTGATATGGAGTACCAAGTATAAGGAGTTTCTTGACACCACACCGAATCTCGATGGCTCGGGTAGAAAACTTCCCCCTGGTGTGTTTGATTATTACACCGGGGAGACACCGGTTTACTGCAGAACGGACAAAACATGGAGGCTCGAGATTGATGACATATACATGCCTTTGAATGTAAAAGAGAATCATTGGGTTGCTTTGTGGATATCATTACCTAAGAGGCACATTGTCATTTGGGATATCCTCTTTCATCATGCTAGTGCTGAAGATATAGCAAAAGCAGTGGAGCCTATTGCAGTCATGCTGCCTTATCTGTTTCGGGAAGTGGCTTCCCCAGATGATAAAGAGAAGTTCCCATTTGACGCTTTCACGCACACACATATAGAAGGAGAGGGAGTGCCACAACAAGTTGGCGGTGGTGATTGTGAAGTGTATTGTTTAAAGTTCATTGAATATCATGCACTTGGACAGCCATTTCATTCGACATTGTGTCCTGACAACATGAAAGTTATATGACAGTGCCTTGCGACTGATATATTTCATTAGATCGACTGCCGCGGAGTTGATAAACGCGATTGGGCGGATTTGGACATATACGAAGGTTCATGATAGTAGTTGATACAGTGTACTTACTAATTATGGAATCTTGTAAGAAAGTGATATGGTGGGTAAAGTTTTTGTACCCCACCAAGTAACGCTGTTATTCTTTTGTACCTGTTGATGTGGTAAAATTTTTTTGTTGTAACCCGTGAGTTAAAATTACAGGTTCGATAATATAACAAGACTTTTTCGAAGTAGATTTCGTCAAGCTAAGTAGACTTCTTTTGAAGTATACTCGTAAAAGTAGACTTCACATGAGAAGTCTACTATAAAGTAGATTACATCGAGGTCAGTTTTAACATTACATATTCTATAATATAATAAGACTTTTATCGGAGTATACTTTGTCTAGCTAAGTTTTTGAAATCTACTTGTTGATAGTAAGATTTTTCCACTTTCAATTAATCTCTACTACTCATGTTATTGTAGTATTTGAGATGTCAATCCAAAGGGGTTAAGATTAACAACACTAGGAATACATGAAACTATTTAAGCTAAACAAAATCAATAAAGGGAAGGTTTTTATCTAACAACCTAAATGAAATGAAAGCAAACAAAGCTAACAACTTCAGAAATCAAAACAAGAACCTAAGCAAAACTAGAAACTCAATATAAACAAAGAGAAAATCGAATCCAAGGATGAGGTTATTGACTTTGCGTGATCCTAGAGCTAACCTATGATGTTCAAACAATCACATAAATGCTAATCCTTAGGTCTAGAACTCTAAATAAGACTAATCCACTCTCATGGCACTAATCTCTTTGCTAATTACCTAATCAACAGCTAATCAACAGTGAAAAGATAATCAACAAGCATTAAGATTCAGTTCTAATCTACCAATAAACACCTTAGACATCAACTTCCATAGGCTAAGCATGTAAATCTCATATTTAGTTCTTTGGGGAATTTCATCAAACACCTTGTGGGTGAGAAATTTCCTAAGATCTAAATCACTTCTCTCAAAGCTAATCTAACATTAAGAACACTAAATATGAAAGGAAATAAACATTCTAATCCCTAAACATCAAAGATCAATTCTCTAATCACCTTAATCTACCTCATCCCTAGATCCTAAAAAGACTACTCACTAATCATAGTTAAACTAACAAATCTCATGCAAGAAGTGTTAAAAAACATGATTAAATGAATAAGAAAAGAAAGATTAGAAGAAACAAGAATCAAATTGCATTGAACTTAAAAGAAATATTTGTGTCTAAGCACAAGAGAAGATGCATAAAAATTAGGTTTTTAAGTATTTATAGGGAAGGAGGTCAAACCGGGTCAACCCGGAACAAACCAGGTTTTGACCCGGATGAGTAGTCTTGCGGAAATCGCCGTATCTCCCTAACCGCTGGTCGTAATGACATGAAACTACCTCCAAATGAAAGAGAATTCAATTACCTACAACTTTGATGAAGAGCTCGAAGGCTGAATCGGAATGTTAAGTCTTCAACTGACCCGATCTTTACCATGCATGGATCTGTATCAAGCTAGGTACCTCGATACGCAGCTCGATATGGTGCCAGACATAGTATCGAGCTAGGTAGCCCGATATGTTTGCCCATTACACAGCCTTCGTCTTCCCTGTCAGTCTGTATCGAGTTTGGTAGCTCGATATGGAGCTCGATATGGTGCCAGACGTTTCTTGGCTGATCCATATCGGACAGCATACCTCGATACAACTCCTCTATATGGAGTAAATTCTCTGTAACTTTCTTACCCTGAGTCCGAATGACTTGATTCTAACGCCATTAGAACGTTCGCTGGATCGTCTACAACTTTAAAGAAGGCGTCGGAGTCTGAATCTAAGTAGAAGTTCTTCGTCCAGACCCATACATTGCGCGCCACCAGTTGCACGGAAAAAGTCTTCTCCAATGCTTTCCGCTCAGTTCTTCTGGTCCACACCATTCACCATCCTCCAATAAGTCTCCTTAACTCCAAATACACATGAAATAACACTTAAAATGCAAGGATATGCAAGAAAATGCAAAACCTAAAGCTAGGACTCACTAACTCTAATATGGATGCAAACAAGACTAAAAATGACTAAATGAATGCATAAATGAATGCAAAACTATCCTAACTGAATCCTAAAACATGCTAAAATATGAGTCTATCAACTCCTCCAAACTTGCCTTTTGCTTGCCCTCAAGCATACAAACATGACAAATCTAAGAGAGAGGTGTGAAAGTGGGAGCTCAATATCCAAGAATGCCAACAAAAACAATCAACTCAATGTCCTAATTATTAATTCTAAGATGCTTTTGAATTCATCCTACTCCAAAAGAGTTAGCCATGCTCATCTTAACAATCAAATGCACAAAGATCTCTATATAGATAAGTCTTCCTATCAAACCAACTCTTTAACATTCATTAATTTGCAAACTGTGAATCATGACAATGCAATGCTAGTGAATTCATTTGGCTAAGGGACTAGGCTTTGAGATAAAAAAATATCTCAATAATATCTCAATTCATGTGGCTTCTATTTCAAATGCGGGTTTCACTCAAAGAGGATTGAACTTTATGCATAATGCTAAAGGTAAAAGACAAGTGATGCATACAAGACTAGACTCTCATCTACCCCTCTCATTCATTCTTTTCAAGCTCACTCAATCCTCTAATGCTACCCTTTCTTCCTAAAGTCTCTTTGTGCCTTGCTAAAACCATGAATTGCATAAACCACTTCTTCTTTTTATAGCACTAAGGGGAAACTCCTTCAACCTTTAACTCATAGTGAATGGTGTGATCTTTTATAAACTTAGCTCATATTTTTATTTCTAGGTAGCCTTTCTTGACTTTGGCCTTTTTGGATCTTTTGATTCTCTTTTCTTCTTTTCTTAAGGCTACCCAACACTTTTCAAGCTTAGATCTATACTTTTTAAACACAAGATCCATCATTTCAAACTATGCTTCCCTTACTTTCCACCAAGCCTTTTTTATCCCTTTCTTTTTACCCCTTTTCCACAACTCAACATGCCAAAATGCATGCATACAAACCCTTTTCAAAACTCCAAGCAATACCAAGCCCCAAACCCCAAATCCTAAGCCTACTACTAGCCCCAAAATGCGAGAGCTAGAATCTACATGAGAGCCTAAACTTGTCGTCTCAAACCTAACAGTTTATGCTAAGTTAAATCAAAAATAGGCCTCACAAGTATTCACACTAGAACAATTGGCTTCAAAGGAGGTAAGGTAAGGTGGGGTTAACT
Organism: Alliaria petiolata; assembly: GCA_020283515.1. NCBI lineage: Eukaryota > Viridiplantae > Streptophyta > Magnoliopsida > Brassicales > Brassicaceae > Alliaria > Alliaria petiolata. Next base: position 431,189,290 of record JAHZTW010000001.1, read on the forward strand.
ACTTCAGCTAGCAAGAGGGTGTCAAAGTGAGTAAGAAGGCTTTAATATGTATGTAATCCATGAATTCACTTTCAATGCAAGGCATGATAATTAAATGTCAAAATTCAGTTCAAGTGAGTAGAGTTGGCTATCAAATTCAAGACCCTATTTCGACCAAGATCTAAGTGACAAGTGAAGTGATCCAAACATGGTTCTTCATTACTTTCAATACTTGTTCAAATGCATCAAAGAACTACTAACTAGGGCATTGAATTGATTACATGAGTTGATATTCTACAAGGAAAGACTAATCATTGCTCCCCATGCATATGAATGCAAGCCTAAATGAGATGCAACTAGACTCAATCCTAGAATGAAATGCAACTACACGTTCAATTTGTTTTTGAAAATTTCGAAATGTTTTTCAATGTTTTTGGTTTTTTATATGCCTTAGATGAATGCATGAATGCATGAGACTCAAGTATGCAAAAGAGAAAATAAAAATCACAAAACAAAAAGTCAAATCTCTCAACCTCTCCCCCAAACTTAAATTACACATTCCCTTGTGTAATAGAAGTTCAAGAGAGACCAAAGTAACAAAAACAAAATGGTATATACAATGACATAGAAAGAGGACCATACCTTGGCCCTAGCTTTTGTCCTTAGGGAGTTGGAGAGGAGGAGTAGTGGGACTCCTTGTTGACCTTTTGGTGGTGAGATGAGTGGCAAATGATGTATCATGTGTGAGATTAAGCTTGAGAACCTTGGAGAGTAGCTCTTCAACCCTTTCCTTGTCATTCTCCTTCATTGTGGAATGGAAAATGGCTTTGACAGTTGAAAAGGGTTTAGGAATACGCTTGCACTTCACATTGTACTCAATGGTTCCATCTATGAGTCTAAAACGGTATAGACTCATAGTGTGAGAGGATGGAGCAAGATTGGGATGGTTGTATTGGTTTGACTTCTTCTTGGCCTTATTGCCTTTATCTATCTTTTGCCCCTTGCTATTCTCATTCTCATATTCCAATGTGGTAGAGAAAAGAGTTTTCAAGCAAGCTCCATCCAATGCTAAAGCTTCTTTAACATTACCATAACCCAAAGCATTCTCTTCATGAGATTCTTTCTCTTTCTTACATGCTTTTGGGGGTGAAGCTAAATCCTTTGTCTCACAATTACTCACATCCTCCTTATTCTCCAATGAGGGAAAGAAGAAAGAGCTTAGACATTTTTCATTGAGAGCATATGTATCCCCTTTAGGGAAAGAAGAAAGAGCTTAGGCATTTTTCATTGAGAGCATATGTATCCCCTTTATTCTTCTCAAAAACACTCTTCTCTTCATGAACCCATTGGATTGAAGGTAAACTATAGCTTAGAGCATTGCCCACGTATCTAACCTCATCTACTTGCTTTGGGTCTCCAATTCATCCATAAAAACCATTGGGTGTCCTTTCCTCATCAAACTCAACATCAACAATTGGTGAAATGACATAGCTTGAATCTTTTGGTTTCTTGGATGGCAAAGAGAGTTGAACCAATTTGGACTCTATGGTTTCCAAATGTGAGGTTGATTGCTCAAGCTTAAGGGTTAACTCATGTTGCAAACCCTCAATCTTGTCATCCATTGCTCCCATCATCTTGCCAAACCTAATATCATTCATTTGTTGACCTTCTAGGATTTGATGGAGAACCTTTCTTTGTTTGTCATATTGGTTAGAGATTTGAGGAATCTCATGGTTCTCTTGGTAGCCTTGTTGATTTCCTTGGACTCCATGGTTAGACCATTGATTGAGAAGCTTACTCCCTTGGTTGAAGTTCCCATTGTTGACGACGAAATTTGCTTCCTCTTGGTGCTTATCATGAACCAAACTAACTCCTCTTTGTTGCACACTTAAGAGCTTTTCCATTCTATCCAATTTATCTTGCAAGTCATTCCATCCATAGTCTTCACATGAGCCTTCAAGAGGGGTTGTATCATGCCTCTTGAAGGCTCTTAAGGAAATAACCTAATTTTTCCACTATAAATAGGAAATAGCCTAATTTTTCCTAAGTATCTTTTAATATTTTGTTCTTCCTTAGAAAACCTTCCTCTTTGGTTTCTAAGTGATTTTGTAAGACTTTTATTTGAGTTTATGCAATTTAGTACTTATCTTTCTTAATCTTTCATATCTATCTCTCTAATCATGTTTATCTTCATCTCTTTCATAGGATTTGAGGGTCTAATCATGATTAGTGAGTAGTTTCATAAGGATCTAAGGATTGGTTAGATTTAGAGTGTTTCGTGGATTGATCTTGATGTCTAGGATTAGATTTTTTTATTTCCCTCCTTATTTAGTGTTCTAAATGCTAGTTTAACCATGACCAAGCTAAAACTAAGCCTTAGAGAATTTTCCACCCACAAGGTGTTTGTTGAAATTCTCCAACCAATTAAACAAGGGATTTATATTCCTAGCTCATGAGAGTGATTGTCTAGGGTGTTTATTAGTAATTTAGAACTGTTTCATAATGCTTGTTAGCTTCCTTTTCACAAATGAGAGTTTATTCTTGATTAGGATAATTAATAAAGGGATTAGTGCCATGAAAGTGGATTAGTCTTGCTTTTGAGTTCTAAGCTTAGGGATTACCTTATATTGTGGTTGATTGACATCAAAGATGAGTTCTTGGAACACCTTAGATTGATAACCCCATCCTTGGATTCGTTTTAGTCATTTGATAATCTTGTTTAGTAGTTAATCAGCCTTAAATTTGCTTGATTAGTGCTTTGATTGCTTAATTAAGGTCTTAGTTACTTTTGTTTGGTTTGTTAAACTCCAGAACTATTATGCTAGCTTAGATTCATGAGTTTTATACATTCCTATTGTCACTATCACACCCATATGGATTGATCCTCAAACACTATGATAGGGCTCAGGTTTTACCCTAATAAAACTACTGCAAGTGCACAACAAATGCAATTGTAGTATAAGGGGTATCGAAATTCCAAGAGAAGTAGATGCTACATTAAGGTTTCTAAGTTCAGATTATGCTAGGTCAAATGAAAGTAAAACAAGCAGGAAGTAAACGAGCAATCACGAATTAGGTTTCTTAAAATCAGGAGACTAAGGCGCTAGGTTCAGGGAAATTCTCAGGTGATCTAAATTGCAGGTCTAGACAGAATGTTAGGAAAATATTAAGATCCGTTCTTGAACTCGAAACACTAATGTAAAATCAACCAACTCTCGCTGCGAAGATTATCTATGTCTAAACCCTAGAATTCCAAATCTCTTTGCAAATTCTAACAATTCAAACAAGCATTAAAGTTCAGGTTCGATTGTTCACAAAATCCCTAAACCAAATCTCTTTGCGAATAGGTATTTTGCTCATCTAACACTAGTTCATGCAATCAATAATACTCTCGCATCTATTAATTAACCTAAGATCAGATTCTAGGTCATGAAGCTGGAATAAGCATTAAACACAAATATAGATGAAGAACTCTAATGATTTTATCCTAACAATTTAATTCAACCTAACAATTCATCAATCACCTTTGAAGAACCCTAAACCTAACTAGCAAACTACTCAGACATGGCGAATGAAGAAAACATCATGAATAAAGAAGATTGCATAAAAGAAATCAATAGAAACAAAGGAGTTCCAAATCTGCTATGAAGGAGCCTAATTCTTCTCTCCAAAATCTCTCTGAAAATCTCTCTCTAAGTCTCATAACAGAAAATAAGAATAATAGTTGGTGGTTAAACAATGCCTTGAAAACTTGTATTTATAGACAAACTCGCGTCAGGGGCAAACTTGTAAATACTTGAAACTTCTTGCGATTTCCTTTTCTTGATGGAAGTCCGCAAAACTTGGTCGGCTGACTTGGTGTCGATCGACACCAATGTAGTGTCGATCGACACTCTCCGTAAAATCCATCTTCTGACTTCATCACTTCGTAGCTTCTTCCAGAATGCTCCAAAAAGTTCCAGAATCTCCAAATCTGCAATGGTCTATCTGTTCAGACTGAAAGAGGAATCAGGTTCTGCGCATACCTAGTTCTTATAAGGGGATCTGAACTCGCCCTGTTAGACTGATTCCACTTGCAGCTTTCTACTTAGTAAGACCTGCAATCAACTACTATGACAATGGTCCTTCAAGTGTCAACTTCCTGTGGTTAGTTCCAAGAAAAACTGAAGGTTCCAACTGATTTTGACTCAATAAAACAAAGTTTTTGACTCTCAAAACAAAACACAAAGTCAGTAATCACCGCCCCCAGACTTAAACAACACTGTCCCCAGTGTTATCAAGCCCGAAGTTGGCTAAAAGAAAGATTAGAAACAACATAAAAGATCGAATAGAAGACTTACCTTTTATCTGCGCGTGGTGTCGATCGACACTCTAGTGGTGTCGATCGACACTGGTCTGAGTCGAGTCCAATGTCGCCTTTTTTCAACTGACTGAAACTAGGACTTAATAAAACCAAAACGAAATAAAAAGAAAAACGTACCTAACAGTGGGTTGCCTCCCACTCAGCGCTCGTTTTCAGTCATTAGCTTGACTGTGTCGGGGTTTAGACGTCTGGTGGTTCAGAGGGTGGCATTGAATGCTTCCCAGACGAATGTCTTCTCATCCATGGCGGTGTATAGGCGTTAGGTGCATGAGAACGACCAAGGAAATGAGGAACATCAGCAGGGTGGGACTTGAGTTCGGGTGGGACACCTCCAGTTCCTGCAGCAACATCAAAAGAACTACCAAGCCTTCTACGAGAATCTCGTGGCTTGCATAAGTGTGAAACAGCTTTTGAACCTTTTGCATTCTTATTGACAAGATCAGGAGTTTTGGAATTGAGTCCAGGAAGTACATACCTTTGCTTTCTTCGAGGTTTCGGGGCAGAAGGAGGTGGAGGCATCTGTTGGATCAAAGATGATGGAATTGCAGCATTGGAAACGACTTCTGGTGTGATCCGCGAAGGGTGTCGATCGACACAGATGGTGTCGATCGACACTAGCTCTGTAGCTCGAATCTCTGCACTCTTTCTGCAACTTAGCTCTGCAATCCTTGCTTCCATGATGAACACATCGTCCTCCATCAATTTAGCACCGATTAGACACTCACTGTCGCCCAAAGTCCTGAAGATATGACTGTTCCCACTCCAATCTTCGAGCTCCACAACTTCTTTAGAGTTTTCAGCCAATGCCTCTTGAACAACTTGCTCTTTATAATCCAGCTCTTCTCCAGGGATCACAGCAATACATGAAATCTGCTTGGAAACTTCAGCAGTAGGGACAGCTTTGTAGAACACTTCTTTGTCAACATTAGAGAAAGACATTCTCTTATTGGGCATGTCTACAATAGCTCCTACTGTGGCCATGAATGGTCTTCCAAGGATGAATGGTATGCTAGACGTTCTGCTCACTTCCACAACCTGAAAATCAGTTGGAACCAGGCAACTCCCAACTTTGACAAGCAGGTTTGGAATGGTACCATAGGAGACTGCTGTAGAATTATTGGCAAATTCAAGAGTCATAGTTGAAGGATGAATGTCAGCAATCCCCAGCTTCTCTGCAATGTCTTTTGTCATGAGGTTCACGCTAGCTCCTGAATCGCAGAGGGATTGTTTGAACTCAACTCCACCAATGGAGCATGGAACCATAAACATCCCAGGATCTTCAACCTTAAGCAGCTGCTTCATTGGTGATGTACCCCTTGCTTTGTTGAAGAGTTCTTCAATTTCTTCAAGACTTTCTCTGCTATTCTTAAAGAAAACCCACAAAGGATAATCCTCCCAGGCTTCAGCAAATGAGATCGCATTGGAGATCCTTCTAACCTTCTTGTTGAAACTAGCCAGCTCTTTTGCACTAAGGGGCAGCCTTAGGTGTTTGGGTATAGAAGGATATGGAACCTTAGGATTATACACCCTTTCCTCTGCAATTTGTGAAGCTTTAGGCGTGTCTGTCCACGTCTGGGAAGGGTGTCGATCGACACTATGGACGTGTCGATCGACACTGGCTTCTTGTATCGAGGATGCGTGTTCGAACGAGCTCGATTCCTTGAGTTCCTCTACGGGTGTCGATCGACACTCAGTGGTGTCGATCGACACTGGCTCTGCAGCTGCAGTATCGTCGTCTTCAGCTTCCTGAGGTGCCATGATTTCTTCTACACTATTCACTATAATGGCATTGACTTGACGTCGAGGATTCACGTCTGTCTTTCCAGGAAGAAATCCTTCTTGCCTATGAACTGCTTCTGCGGTTTGAGCAACTTGTACATCCAGCTTCTTCATGTGAGAGTGTATGCTCTCAATCTTTCCATTCAGATCGGTGTACAGGTCGTCGATTTTCCCGTTGAAATCCACTGTCATCTTCTGTTGGCCTTCCAAGATCTGCTCTAGCATGGACTCCATTTTGTTGTCTTGTGCAGGAGGCTTCTGGTAAGAAGAAGAACCATAAGTCCTTTGGAAGTTGTTGCTCTGAAAAGGCTTCTGGTATGAAGAACCATAGCCTTGCTGATTGTTGAACCTCTGTCCTTGAAAACCAGCACCATTGATGTAGTTGACCTCTTCTTGCTCTGGCTCAAAGGTATCTACTTCATTAGCAAAATGGACCTGCTTCTTTCCCATCAAGATGTCCAGCTTCTTGTTGACTTCAGCAATTTGGTTTCCTCCAGCTACTCCTGCGTGTTGCCTTCTCTCGAAGTCTGCGTTCTTGGTGCTGTTACTAGAAGCCAAATTCTCTATAAGCTCTATCGCGCCTTCTGGAAATCTGGTGTTGAAGTTGCCATTGCTCGCAGCATCTAGGGCCATCTGATATCTCCAGTCAATCCCGCGGTAGAATATACCGATAAGTTGCGGCTCGCTGAATCCATGATGTGGGCAGTCCCTCTGGTAAGATCTGAACCTCACCCAAGAAGCCTTGAATGCTTCAGTGGGTCCTTGAGAGAATGTGGTGATCTTCATCCTCAGCTCCTCGGATCTCGCATCATCAAAGAAATTGCAAAGGAATGCATTCTTTGTATCTTCCCATGTAGTCAAGGATCCTGGTGGCAACTGCTTCAGCCAGTATGATGCATCTCCAGCAAGCGAGTATGGGAACAACTTGCAGAAGAGATAATCATAGGACACTCCATTAGCCTTGATGCTTGAGGCTAAGTCCTCGAATCTCTCGACGTGGTCCATGGGATGCTCATTTGGAAGACCATGGAAGGGATGCTGAGCCACCAATGTGTAGTAAGCAGGCTTCAGCTCGAAGTCATTCCTTTGAAATGCAGGAGGACGGATCGCAGCCCTATTAGCATAGAACTGGTCTGGGCGGTTGTACTCGCCAAGCGTTCTTCCACGTCCAGCTTCTGCACCGGCGATTTGTATCGCTGGTTCGACTATGACGGCGCCAGCCTCATCAAGTCTCTGTCCTTGGGCGTTCCTTCTGTTGCCCTGTAGGTCAACAAAGTGACCAGCTTCGTCTCGGATTAGAACCATAGGATCTGGCATCGCGTTGTGCAACTGGTGTCGATCGATGCCAATGGTGTCGATCGACACTCGTGCGATTTTTCTGTTGGTCCGTTCGAGACGTGCTAGCTCCTGGTTATCAAGTCTGATTAGCTCCTTTTCCTTGTTGCTCCTGGTATTGCGATTAAGCATACACCTGAAAACAAGAATAAGAAACTAAAATTAGTAACCAAAAACAAAAATTAAAAACCTAGACAAAATTCTAATACTAGAAATCTGTAGGCAACTAATCTCCTTCCCCGGCAACGGCGCCAAAATTTGATATGGGTCAAATTTACCCTAAGCAACTCTCTCAAATTAAGAGATCAGTTGTAGTACTTAGGGATCGAATCCACAGAGAAGGGATAGTCACACAACGGAATTCTAATTTCGAATTAAGTTAGGAAGAATAATAAAACTAAAGACAGAAAGCAATTTAAAGGACTTAGTAAATTCAGGAGACGAGGCGCTAGGTTCAGGGAAATCCTCAGGTGATCCAAATTTTAGGTCTAGGCGATAGTTAGGAATTATTAAGCAATGTTCTTGAACTTGAAACACTAATGTAAAATCAACCAACTCTCGCTGCGAAGATTATCTATGCCTAAATTCCAGAAAACCAAATCTCTTTGCGAATTCAAACAATTCAGACAAGCATTAATATCAGGTTCAATTGTTCACAAAATCCTAAACCAAATCTCTTTGCGAATAGGTATTTTGCTCATCTAACATTAGTTCATGTAATTAATAATACTCTTGCATCTATTAATTAACCTAAGATCAGATTCTAGGTCGCGAAGCTAGAATAAGCATTAGACACAAATCCAGATGAAGGACTCTAATGATTTTATCCTAACAATTTATTCGACCTAACAATTCATCAATCACCTTTGAAAAATCCTAAACCTAACAAGCAAACTACTCACACATGATCAATGAAACAGAAATCATTATTTGAATAGAAAGCATAAAAGAAATCAATAGAAGAAACAAAGGAGTTCCAAATCTGCTCTGAAGGAGTCTGGTTTTTCTCTCCAAAAACCTAAAATTCGATGATTCTTAAAATATGAGATAATGCCTAAACAATGGCTGAAAAACTATATTTATAGGCCTAGGTACGAATCTTCAATTCCTTTGAAGATTAGGAAAAGTCTTGAGAATTTTATTTTCTGCAAAATCTGGAAACTTCACGTCTTTGGAATAGGAAAACCTGGTGTCGATCGACACCAACAGGCAGTGTCGATCGACACTCATCCTTCAACTTCAATCCGACTTCAACACTTCGTGACTTCATTCCATTAAGCTCCAAAATGCATCCAAATCTTCAATTTATCTCCAATTGTACCTGAACCTACAAATACTCTAATAGGACTCTAAAAATACCAAAAGACTCTATAAAAAGACTTATATCATGGTCCAAAAAGGGTAAAAACAATGATATATCACGTGTTGTCTTCTCTCAAAGTCTGCATTCTTGGTGCTGTTACAAGAGGCCAAATTCTCTATAAGCACCATCGCGTCGTCTGGATATCTGGTGTTGAAGTTGCCATTGCTCGCAGCATCTAAGGCCATCTGGTACCTCCAATCGATCCCTCGGTAGAAGATTCTGATAAGCTGCGGCTCGCTGAAACCATGATGTGGGCAGTCTCTTTGGTAAGCTCTGAACCTTACCCAAGAAGCCTTGAATGCTTCAGTAGGTCTTTGGGAGAATGCAGTGATCTTCGTCCTCAGCTCTTCTGATCTCGCATCATCAAAGAAGTTGCATAAGAATGCATTCTTTGTTTCTTCCCAAGTAGTCAAGGATCCTGGATCAAGCTGCTTCAGCCAATATGATGCATCTCCAGCAAGCGAGTAAGGAAAAAGCTTGCAGAAGAGATAATCATAAGTCACTCTATTAGCCTTAATGCTTGATGCGAGGTCCTCAAATCTCTCAATATGATCCATGGGATGCTCATTAGGGAGTCCATGGAAGGGATGCTGAGCCACCAGTGTGAAGTAAGTAGGTTTCAGCTCGAAGTCGTTCCTCTGAAATGCAGGAGTACTGATTGCATCTCTATTGGCATAGTACTGGTCTGGTCGGTTGTACTCGCCAAGTGTTCTTCCACGTCCAGCTTCTGCAAGGGTGGCTTTTATTGGTTGCTCAATGATAACAGCTCCATTATCATCAAGTCTCTGTCCTTGTGCGTTCCTTCTATTGCCTTGTAGGTCGAATAGGTTGCCTTTTGCGTCGCGTACCACAACCACAGCCTCAGTCATTGTCGTCTGCGCAGGGTGTCGATCGATGCTATTGGTGTCGATCGACACTAGTGCAGATCGACGGTTCATACGTTCCAAACGGCCGAGCTCCTGGTTCAGTGCGATAAGTTCCTTCTCTTTGTTGCTTCTGGTACTGGGCATGCACCTGAAACCAAAGATAAGAAACTAAATTAGTAACCAAAATAAAAACAAAACCTAGTCAAAATCTTAGTACTAGATTCCGTAGGCAGCTATTACTTCCCCGGCAACGGCGCCAAAAACTTGATAAGGCTCATGTTTTACCCTAATAAAACTACTGCAAGTACACAACAAATGCAATTGTAGTATAAGGGGTATCGAAATCCCAAGAGAAGTAGATGCTACACTAAGGTTTCTAAGTTCAGATTATGCTAGGTCAAATAGAATGAAAGTAAAACAAGGAGAAAGTAAACGAGCAATCACGAATTAGGTTTCTTAAAATCAGAAGACTAAGGCGCTAGGTTCAGGGAAATTCTCAGGTGATCTAAATTGCAGGTGTAGACAGAATGTTCGGAAAATATTAAGATCCGTTCTTGAACTCGAAACACTAATGTAAAATCAACCAACTCTCGCTGCGAAGGTTATTTATGTCTAAACCCTAGAATTCCAAATCTCTTTGCAAATTCTAACAATTCAAACAAGCATTAAAGTTCAGGTTCGATTGTTCACAAAATCCCTAAACCAAATCTCTTTGCAAATAGGTATTTTGCTCATCAAACACTAGTTCAGGCAATCAATAATACTCTCGCATCTATTAATTAACCTAAGATCATATTCTAGGTCATGAAGGTATAATAAGTATTAAACACAAATCCAGATGAAGAGCTCTAATGGTTTTATCCTAACAATTTAATTCAACCTAACAATTCATCAATCACCTTTGAAGAACCCTAAACCTAACTAGCAAACTACTCAGACATGGTGAATGAAGAAAACATCATGAATAAAGAAGATTGCATAAAAGAAATCAATAGAAACAAAGGAGTTCCAAATCTGCTATGAAGGAGCCTAATTCTTCTCTCCAAAATCTCTCTAAAAATCTCCCTCTAAGTCTCAAAACAGAAAATAAGATTAATAGTTGGTGGTTAAACAATGACTTGAAAACTTGTATTTATAGGCAAACTCGCGTCAGGGGCAAACTTGTAAATACTTGAAACTTCTTGTGATTTCCTTTTCTTGATGGAAGTCCGCAAAACTTGGTCGGCTGACTTGGTGTCGATCGACACCAATGTAGTGTCGATCAACACTCTCCGTAAAATCCGTCTTCTGACTTCATCACTTCGTAGCTTCTTCCAGAATGCTCCAAAAAGTTTCAGAATCTCCAACTTTGCTCCAAACGTAGTCTAACCTGCAAAAACTCTAATAGGACTCTAAAAATATCAAAATACTCTATAAAAAGATTTATATCATGGTCCAAAAACGGGTAAAAACCATGATATATCACACTACAATGACATGAGTGGGGTTTGAGTAATTGTTTAAGAACAAGGAAAAATCCTCTTATCAATTTGGCGCCGTTGTCAGTTGGGTTTTGATTGGTGCATTAGGATTTTAATTCTACTTGAGACTAAGCCTTATTTTTCATTTTGTTTACTAATCTCTCTTGCTTGCTTTGGAGGATCCTCTTGACCATTTGGATGAGTTTGATAGGATTTGTGATATGACCAAGATTAATGGCATATCCGAGGATGGTTTCAAGCTGAGGATGTTTCCTTTCTCCCTTGGCGACAAAGCACATCAATGGGAGAAGACACTTCCAAGAGGTTCCATCACTTCATGGGACCAATGCAAGAACGCTTTCCTTGCAAAGTTCTTCTCCAACACAAGGACAGCAAGGTTGAGGAATGAGCTATCTAGCTTCACCCAAAAGATCAATGAGAGCTTATGTGAAGCATGGGAAAGGTTCAAGGGTTACACTACTCAATGCCCTCATCATGGCTTCTCCGAAGAGATTCTCTTGAGCACTCTCTACCGCGGTGTTCTCCCTATGTTTAGGATGCTTCTAGATAGAGCAAGTAATGGAAACTTCTTGGGTAAAGATGTAGAAGAAGGTCTAGAGCTTGTAGAGAACTTGGCACAAAGTGATGGGAATTATGGTGAAGACTATGATAGATCTTCAAGAGATGGTGGTGCTTATGAGGACCAAAAGAGGAAGGAGATGAAATCTCTTAATGAAAAATGGATAAGTTGTTTCAAGCCTCACAAAAACATGTTCACTTTGTGGGTGATTGTGATGAAGGTCAAGGGGCTAAACAAGAGTTGGATGAGGATTACCAAGAAGAGGTCAACTATGTGGGTGACCAAGGTTATCAACAAGGATACAACAACTATAGGAACAACAATCTTTCCTATAGGAGTGCATATGTGGAGAATCCCCAAGATCAAGTCTATCCTCAACAAGGACAAGGAGGTCAACAAAAACCATTTGTGCCTTTCAAACAACATCAAGGATATGTTCCCAAGAACAACTACCAAGGGAACAATCAAGGAAACCAAGAGAATTATCAGTCCAAGCAAGGTCCTCCACCGAGTTTTGCACAAGATTTGGATATGAGGAATGTGTTCCAACAAATTCTCCAAGGTAAAGCAAGTAATGCTCTTGATTTGAGTAAGAAGATGGGTGAAATTCACAACAAGGTCGATTGCTCTTACAATGACCTTAACTACAAGTTTGACACTTTGAGCTCCAAGATCAAGGAAATGGAGAACAGCAAGGGTATTGCTTCCTCTTCTACATGAACTCAAGCTTCTTTGCCCGGTAAACCCGAGACAAACCCTAAAGAATATTGCAATGCTATCTACTCCATTGATGAAGAAGTGTATGAGTGTGTGGTGGCTGAATTTGAGCAACTCTTTGAATGTCCAAATGATGAAGCAATAATCAATGAGGACATTGAAGTTCTAGTGGGGGAGGAGGTCATTGAAAATGACCATTTGGTTGTTGCTAGACCAATGGGCAAGAAAGAGCTAGATGAGGATGTGATCTCTACACAAGCAATTGTTGTTGAGAAGGAAAGAGAAGTGGCTAAGAAGACTGAAGTTGAGGCTTATAATCTCCTTGTCTACAAGCCACAACTCCCTTTTCCTAAACCGGTGTTGACAAAGGCACAAAAGAAGGTACTCTCAAGCTTTAGAGGGAGTATGGAGAAAGTTGGTGCACCTTTGCCTAAAGTGGAGAACTTGTCCCAAGTCAAGGGTCAAATAAGGTTCATCAAGGACTTGCTTGCCAACATAGAGAAGGTTAAGGAGCTGATTGAAGGTCTTGATCCACTAAACGCAACAAGAAAGGAGTCCAAGGTCATCACAAAGCTTGGTAATCCAAGAAAAGTTTTGATTTCTTGTTCTCTTGGGGACTTGAAGATTGATGAAGCCTTGTGTGACTCTGGATCAAGTGTCAATGTGATGTCCCTTGAGATGTTCAAGAGCCCTGGGATCACTACTATTAAGAAGTATTCATCACACGTCACCTTTGTTGATGTTCCTCAAGGAAACCACTAGGCCTTGTAGAAGATTATCCATTGATAGTTAGTGAATGTCTAGTCTCAACTGACTTTATTGTCGTGGACATAGTTCAAGCAGCAAGACTACCTCTTCTTCTAGGAACACCCTTCCTCAACACAGCTGGTGCAATGACTTCATCAACAAGAGGGTGATTCTCAAGAATGTAGATGCAAAGGTCTTCTATCCTATGAAACCTTCTGTTTTGAGCCTATGTGGAACCATCACATGTGATACTAAGGAGGCTGAAGAAGGACCACCAAAGGAGCAGCTGATGGATCTCACTTGTGTGGTGATGAGTGAGAAAGAAGCCCTTGATCACAATGAGTATGATGGGCCAAGCTATGATGGTGAGAGTCTTCAAGTCATGTTTGATGGACTCAAGATTGTGGAGCCCATTGTTGAGCCACCAAAGAGGTCTAAGAAGAAGAAGAAAGTGTTGCAAGTTGGAGCAAGCACCATGTACATCAAGAAAAGAGATGGAAAGCTAATTCCACTCCTTGTTCACCCCATGCCTAAGGGTTTGAAAAGTAAAGCTTAGTGACTTTAACCAAGCGCACTTGGGAGGCACTCCCATGCCTATCTTTGTATATATTTGCACTTTTTATTTCAATAATGTGTTTTCTAGTGTTTGTGGATGATAGGTTTTGACTAAGGAGGTTGAGCCATGGACAAAAAGCTTGCAAGAAGTTTCCTGGCATCGTGTCGAGCTGTGTATCGAGCTACTAACCTCGATACAGCTCTCACAGGGATTTCAGAGGAGCCATATCGACCTTTTTTTATCGAGCTACTAAGCTCGATACAAATCACCCATGGATTCTCAACAAAGTGTATCGAGCATTTGTGTCGAACTACTAAGCTCGATACGATTTTTAGAATCGTATCGAGCTATGTATTGACCTACATAACTCGATACACTCCTTTTCCAGGTAAAATGGGAAGAACTAGAGGAGAACAAACCACCCAAAGAGCAAGCTCCCAAGAAAGATCTTCTAAGAGCCAAGGGAAGAAGAAAGTGGTTGAGGATCAAGAGGTTGGAAGTGAGGAGGAACAGTTGGTGCTGGGGTCTGCAAGAAAGGGGTCTAAGAAAGTTTCCAAGGGGTCATCTAAGGCTACAAAGGAAGCCCCGAAGAAGAAGCTCACACCCGCAGAACTTCTCAAGTCCTTCATGGCCATGCGCTTCAAGAGCACAAAGTACCTGCATGAGCAGACACTTCGAGCTTTGGGGGTCTTTGAGGATTTGCAAACCCTACTCTCCAACATGGGTTTGGCAAAGTTTGTCACCATGGTGCACCCCTCCTACAAGCTTGCGACATGTGAGTTATTCTCATCCCTCACCGCACACTTCTACTATGAAGGAGAGAAGTCACCTCCGGAGCATGGCCATGGCTACATCAAGTTCAAGATTCATAGGACCATCTACACAATGACCTTCCGCCAGTTGAATGAGATCTTTGGCTTCAAGGAGGGTGAAAGGAGGACAAAGACGCTCACCATTGATGAGTGTGTGTTGAGGGGCTTTTGGGAAACAATTGCGCTTGGGAAATTCAAGGCAGGAGGAAGCACGGGAAGCTTGATAAGGCATCCAGTGTTGAGGTATGCACACAAAGCTCTTGCTCATACCTTCTATGCAAGGAAGGAGACCGGGAAAGCGAGCCAAGAGGAGCTCGAGCTGTTGGATGTAGGTCTCGCTAGGCTCATTGGTTTTCAAACAAGAGGAGGCACAAGAGTTCGCGGGGATAGAACGGGAGCGGATATGGTCAGCTTGTTGGTTCGGCAGCTTCTCTCCTACCAAGATTGGGTTCCCCAGATGAAGGGCAAAGATCCCGAGCTTAGTATTGGTGGAATAATAACTCTAATCCTTGAGGCATGTGGGCATAGGCTAGGGACGGATGGACTTGAGCCCGAGTGGATGAACATTTTCTACCTCGGGTGGACTTTCTCTCTTTCGGGAAGACTAGGCTGCAGGTTTGCCTACAATTTCTCAGTTGACTTGGAAACCGAGGCCAAGATTTGCCTCCCATGCCCACAAGCAACCTCATTTCAAGACCTCTCCAACATTGACTATCATCCTCCATATGAGCATCTCTACAATCCAACTGTGAACCCTCCTATTGAGTCCATTGCCAAGAGAGGAACATTTGATTTTGACCCTAGCCAAGTGATATCTCTATAAATTACATGTTTTTAGCATACATTTCATGCTAGTTAGGACCCCATTCATGCACTTTCATCTTAGTTTTCATCACATATTCACTCATGATAAGTCTAGATGCATTAGGATAGGTCTTTGCATATTCTTGCATGTTTTGGAGTGTTTTCTCAGGTGCTTTCAGAATGAAGATGGTCCGAAGAAGAAATCAAGAAGGGAGATCCCAAAAGGAGGGTGGACAGATGATATCGAGAATGGATCACGACCCTTAGCCGATATGGACAAGCGCATGATGAACCTCGACGAGTAGCAGCGACTTGGCCCCGAAAAAGGCACCCCGGAGCGAAGATCTAACAAGAGGATTCAATGAAGACAGATATCGGAGCAAGGCAACGAAAAGTCCCCGATCCAAGTGGAAAGAAAGACGAGTCATCACGACATGATCCCGAAGCACTTGCCCGATATGAAGACTGCTCGAAGCATCATGAGGAAATGGCATATCGGCTTGCTCATCACGACTTGAGCCCGAAACGCTACAGTCCAAAAGAGTACCATTTCGGGAAAGTGGTCCCAACGTTTTAGGTTTTTCCTCTTTCATGTATAAATACTTTGTCCCCCACGCCTATCTCTCTATCACTCGTTCCAGATTTAGTTTTTCTGTCTTTCAAGTTGTCAAGAACTCTTAGTTTTTCCGCCATTAAAATTTGTTTCAAAGCTTTGATCTTTTATGATATTTTGAAGTTTACAAGTATTGTTTCATAGCATTTTCTTGTTAAAACTTCTTTCTTTTCTTGTTTTCGACTATCTTACAGCCTATGAGTTACCTTCTCATCCTCATGGATCTTGAGGTTTCTCAAATGGCGTGTGAGTAGTCCTTTTTAGGGTTTTGATGGGTTAAAAGAACCAAGGGATTCTCGGATTTAGATTACTTGCTTAGCTAAAACATAAAGTTAGATTCTTTCTTGTTTATTATTCCCAAAGCTTAGTCCAGCTTGATCATGTAGGCTAAAGATCACAGGCGGCTTGACATGAAAACCACGTGCTTGCTTAGCCGGATCTATGAACAAGAGTTTGATTCCTTAGGCTCAGACGAACCATCTGTCTAAGGGTCTTACGGTTCAATGGGGACGTTGCACTATGCTTGTTTCTTCTATTGTACCGCTATGCGAGAGCTAGTCTATGGTGATAGAGATTCAAAGAGTTTAGACCCAAAAACCATGGGCTAAACGATTTGAGGATCCCTTTACCTAAGAATCACCATCTAAGACCAAGTCTTGATGTGATCTAAAAGCTTTAGCTTGATAAATGAACCGAGAGTTACCTAGTTCGTAGAACCCGTCTTAACCCTTCTTTTACTTAGAAAGCTTATCTTTTTATCGTTGAAATCTTTACTTCTTGCTCGAATAGTTTAAAGTTCGTCTATTTATGGTCTTGAGTGACACAAGATTCAGCCTTTAGTTTCTTTTAGTAGTAAAATCTCTATCTTTCACCATATCGACTTGACTTGTAACGACCAACATAACCGATTTGTTACTAACGTCCCCAAATGGATTGATACCCATACACTATACTGCATACGGTTGACAGTGTTGGGTCATTGACCCAATAGGCCTAAAAACAAACCTAGTTGTCACCAAGTTCCCCAAGAAGAAGAGGAAGTAGAGGAAGAAGAGCAAGAGGCTGCAAGTCCGATTTATGGTAGTGAAAGGTACTACTTCCCCTCTTGCATAGACCCAATGCCAAGCCCAGCTTTGCATGAGGCTCACCTTCACATTGACCTTCTCAAACGGTGGAACAAGCACCAAGATAGAGCAATCAAGAAGCTGGCTGAAACTGTGAAGGGTTTGAAGAAAACTGTCATAGGGCTAAAGGCTAGGCTTAAGGGTTCATCCTCTACAAGAGCTGAGCATGAAGCTCCACTTATGGAAGAAGGTGAAGAAGGTGAAGAAGGAGTTAAGATGGAGGTTGATAGACGCCACTCGTTCCATGTGCAACCACAAGGAGCTTTCCATGAGGATCCACCTCGTTCTTCTTCTCATGAGGCGCGCCAGAGGAAGAGAAAGCCAAGCCGCTCACCCGCCACATCTTCGAGCAATCAGTCACTCTCCCTAGGATCCTCCTCCTCTTCACAGTTTTGAGGTACCTCCACCTCCCTTGTATATATGTCTTCTAGCTTTTTCATTTTGTTTTTATGTCATGTTGATTGAGGTCTCCTCTAGACTTTTATTACACAAGGGACTGTGTAATTGAAGTTTGGGGGAGAGGTTGAGAGATTTGACATTGTGTTTTAAGAGTCTTATTTTTTCTTTAATGCATTTTGAGTCTCATGCATTTCATGTATGGCATAGAAAAAATCGAAAAAAATCGAAAAATTTGAAAATTTCCAAAAAAGAAAGCCATTTAGATGTTGCATTTCATTTTAGGATTGAGTCTAGTTGCATTTCATATAGGATTTGCATTCATATGCATTGAGAGCAATGATGAGCTTATCCTTGTAGAGTGCCAACTCATGTTATCAATTCAATGCCCTAGTTAGTAGTTCTTTGATGCATTTGAACAAGTCTTGAAAGTAAGGAAGAACCATATTTGGATCACTTCACTTGTCACCTAGAACTTGCTCGAAATAGGGTCTTGAATTTGATAACCAACTCTACTCACTTGAACCGAATTCTGGCATCTAATTATCATGCCTTGCATTGAAAGTGAATTCATGGATAATATACATATTTGAGCTTTCTTACTCACTTTGCCACTCTCTTGCTGGCTCAAGTAGTACTCCCACCTTACCTTACCTCCTTAAAAGCCAAATGTTCTAGTGATATTGATTGTGAGGCCTTATTTTTTAATTGAACTTAGCATAAAGTGTTAGGTTTGAGACGACAAGTTTAGGCTCTCATGTAGATTCTAGCTCTTGCATTTTGGGGCTAGTTATAGGCTTAGGATTTGGGGTATGGGTCGTGGTGTTGCTTGGTGCTTTGACTTTGGAATTATATGCTTGCATTTGGCATGTCGAGTTGTGAAAAGGAGTAGAGAGAAAGGGGTGATAAAGGCTTGGAAGGAAATAAGGGAAGCATAGTTTGAAATGGTGGATCTTGTCTGATTAAATGTATAGCTCTAAGTTTGAAAAATGTTGGGTAGCCTTAAGAAAAGAAAAAGAAAAGAATCAAAACAGCCAAATGGCCAAAGAAAAGAAAGGGCTACCTAGGAATAGAAAGAAGAGCTAAGTTTATAAAAGATCACACCATTCCCTATGAGTTAAAGGTTGAAGAAGTTTCCCCTTAGAGATTTAAAAGAAAAGAGATTCATGGGTTTAGCAAGGCACAAAGAGCCTTGGGAGAAAATGGTAGCTTTAGAAGGTTGAGTGAGCTTGAAAAGAATAAATGAGAGGGGTTTAGGGCCATTGATAGCATTATAGGTAGATGAGAGTCTAGTCTTGTATGCATCACTTGTCTTTTATCTTTAGCATTATGCATGAAGTTCAATCCTCTTGAGTGAAAACCCTTGCGCGAATTGGAAGCCATAGTCTTGTATGCATCACTTGTCTTTTACCTTTAGCATTATGCATAAAGTTCAATCCTCTTTGAGTGAGACCCTTGTTTGCAATGGAAGCCACATGAATTGAGATCATTCTTATCTCAAAACCTAGTCCCTTAGCCAAATGAATTCACTTGCATTGCATTGACATGATTCACGGTTTGCAATAAATGAATGTTAAAGAGTTGGTTGGATAGGGAGACTTATCTAGATTGAGATCTTTGTGCATTTGATTGTTGTGATGAGCATGGCTAACTCTTTTGGAGTAGGATGAATTCAAATGCATCTTAGAATTAAGAACTAGGACATTGAGTTGATTATGTTTGTTGGCATTCTTGGATATTGAGCTCCCACTTTCAAACCTCTCTCTTAGATTTGTCATGTTTGTTTGCTTGAGGGCAAGCAAAAGGCAAGTTTGGGGGAGTTCATATACTCATAATTTAGCATATTTTAACATTCATTTTAGATAGCTTTGCATGTTCTTATGCATTCATTTAGCCACGTTTAGTCTCATTTGCATCCATATTAGAGTTTAGTGAGTTTTAGCTTAGATTGTTGCTTATTTGTACATATTGAGTCCTTATTAGGTGTCTTGGAAGTTTTGAGGACCTTATGGAGTGATGGATGACAAAGAGGAGGAACAGGAGTGGCCAAACAAGGAGAATAGTTCTTTTGGGAGCCTGTCGACGTTCATGTCGAACTACTAAGCTCGATACAGCCGAGCAGGGAAGACGGAGGCAGCGTATCAACCATTTGTATCGAGCTATCAAGCTCGATACAAGCCGACCATGAGTTTCGAGGAGATCATATCGAGCGTTTGTATCGAGCTAGCAAGCTCGATACAAGTCCCGGCCGAAGTCTTGAAGATGGCGATCGGGCATCTATGTCGAGCTACCAAGCTCGACACGACCCTTGAAGAAGTTCTTTAGCAGCGTATCGAGCTGCATATCGAACTAGCAAGCACGATACGCTATCTGATTTTCAGACTTAAACCAGGTCAATACCCGGTTTGTTCCGGGTTGACCTGGTTCGTCCAGTGTTCACTATAAATAGGAAATAACCTAATTTTTCCTAAGTATCTTTTAATCTTTTGTTCTTCCTTTGAAAACCTTCCTCTTTGGTTTCTAAGTGATTTTGTAAGACTTTTATTTGAGTTTACAGAATTTGGTACTTATCTTTCTTAATCTTTCATATCTATCTCTCTAATCATGTTTACCTTCATCTTTTTCATAAGATTTGAGGGTCTAATCATGATTAGGGAGTAGTTTCATTAGGATCTAAGGATTAGTTAGATTTAGAGTGTTTCGTGGATTGATCTTGATGTCTAGGATTAGATTTTTTCATTTCCCTCCTTGTTTAGTGTTCTAAATGCTAGTTTAGCCATAATCAAGCTAAAACTAGGACTTAAAGAATTTCCCACCCACAAGGTGTTTGTTGAAATTCCCCAACCAATTAAATAAGGGATTTACATTCCTAGCTCATGAGAGTGATTGTCTAGGGTGTTTATTAGCAATTTAGAACTGTTTTATAATGCTTGTTAGCTTCCTTCTCACAAATGAGAGTTTGTTCTTGATTAGGATGATTAATAAAGGGATTAGTGCCATGAAATTGGATTAGTCTTGCTTTTGAGTTCTAATCTTAGAGATTAGCTTATATTGTGGTTGATTGACATCAAAGATTAGTTATTGGAACACCTTAGATTGATAACCCCATCCTTGGATTCTTTTTAGTCATTTGATAATCTTGTTTAGTAGTCAATTAGCGTTTAATTTGCTTGATTAGTGTTTTGATTGCTTAATTAAGGTCTTAGTTTCTTTTGTTTGGTTTGTTAAACTCCAAAACTATTATGCTAGCTTAGATTGAGAAGTTTTATGCATTCCTATTGTCACTATCACACCCATATAGATTGATCCTCAAACACTACAATGACATTAGTGGGGTTTGAGTAATTGTTTAAGAACAAGGAAAAATCCTCTTATCACCAGTTATGGTTCTAGTGGGTATTNTTCTCGCCTGGTTTCCTTTCGTTTCCGAGTTTCAGACTAGACTTCTCTTTAACCAAGCGTTTAGCCGTGGCCTTCAGATTCAGCGTATTCTAGCTGGTGGTAAGAAACAGAAGTGATACTTCACTTGCTACCTTCTCTTCTTTGATACAACTCTCTGAATTTTCTTATATTGCTTCTTCCTCTTAATCTCTTCCTCGGTTCTTTGTTTGTGTGTTTGTTGTATCCTAACAAAAAAAGACTTTCCCTTCTCTTTTTTATGTAAGTGTTGAGAATTCATGTAAAACAAATTATATTCTGAGAATTGTGAAAGACATAGTATACGACTAAACTAGCTTCAAAAACAAGAGATGAAACATCCGAGATAACACATAGCATGTGGAAGATACAAAAGAGAGAAATCATTAAGAAATGCTAACACCTAATATTGTCTCTTGCACTTGAATGTTTTGACCTACAAGTAGAAGAAGATTGCGTTCTAGTTCTTTAAAACATTCTCTGGTTTTTCTTATCAGTCTATTGATTCTTCCTCTTAAATCTCTTACAATTATTGTGACAAAATGGATGTAAATCTGTGAGAAACACATGCTGATACAAGAACGTACTCAATTATTTTGTGTTTTGGTTTTTCTTGCCGCTTTTTTTTCAAACCTTACGAACTAAACTAGCTCGATGAAACATCTGATAAGAACATAGCATGTTGAAAGATACAAGGAGAGAGTTATAAAAAAGCTAACACCTAACATTGTCTCTTACACTTACCTACACGTAGAAGATTCTACACCTCTAAGGAAAGACCTACGCCACCAAATCTGAAACGATTTGCTGAGATTAGGACACTCAGTGCCATGCTTAGAGAAACACCTGAACCATTCCATGAACACTTGATACTGCTGCTTTAGCGGCAGCGTTAACAGCGTTTGTCCCATCCCTTCTTCTACTTCCCTCATGTCTAGTCCCTTCTTGCATCTTTGTAGCCAACCAAAATCAACCAACATTGGCCTGAACCACGCTTCTACTAGCCCAGCTCTTGCTTCTCCTCCGCACTGCACTCTCCTTTTCCCCATCGCGATGAACACTACTCCTGTTACTCTGCTTAGTTCATACCTCACCATCGGCGACGCTTTCTCATGCATTTCCACTAGCTTTCTTTGCTTCCCCCATATCTCCACAAATTCCTCTGCTATTTCCCGATCTATCAGGATTTCCAGCAGCCAGTTTATGTTCTCCACCTCCCTCGATATACCTTCAATCAACGGCTTTCCTTTCTTGCTATTACTACTACTATTGTCTTCTTCAAACAGCTTAGCTAGTGTATCCACACAGTGCTTGCCTGCTCTATATATGTCTTCCTTATTAATCTCAGGCTGTTCTTTCTCGTATACTGAGCTTTTGCAAAGAAGACCCTTCACCAAAGATTTGAGCTCGTTTCTAGGATTTACATCACTGCACGAGGTTATTGACCAAACAAGATGCTTCGATAAGCTGTCTTGTGAGTTTTCCGTTTCGTTTGAACTAAATCTTGCCAAAATTTCGCTTGTTGCAGCATCATCGAAGTTATAAATTGCAAGAACTCTCCTCAGTTTCTCCTCTTCGTCCTCTGTCCAAGGAACAGCTTCAAGATATTTCAGACAGGACAAGACGGCTCTTGAGAATTTGATACCAGCCGCTACCTGTTTGTAGTTAAGAAACTTTGTTAGCTCCACCAATCACAACAATACCTTTATGGAAAACAGTGAGAATCAATATAACAGGCAGAGTAGAACGAAGATCAAAGTTCCACACAACGGTGTTCATACTCAAAGACAATAAATACTAGATGAAAAAAAACAGGTATGTCAACAAACACAAGCGAACAATATCTTCATAGAAAAACTTTATAAGACATAAGAGTGCCCCAAAAATAGTTCACTGAAATACCAGGATGAATTTAGAATAATGAAGCTGAAAGCTGGAGTATAAATGCACATTGCTCAATATCTCAAGGCGACAAAATCCAAAAACTTATGTCAACAATGTAGACTAATACATCCTATCGAATTTGTAGATTTCTTCTATATCTATGCTCTAAAGAACAATCTGAAGCTCAAAGGTTAAGCCAAAGATTGTGTGAGCTCTTAAGATTAAATATAGTAACTAAAGAAAATAAGCTAATAACAACAAACCCATGAATCTCCAAGAGCCAAATAGAAGAAGAAAGAGCAAATCCTAACCTCGAGTATATCAATGGCTCTGTAAACACCCATTTTCATGAAATTATTGATAATTCCATTACTTTCCTAGAACATGAGTTCTACAGTTTCCCTAAAAACACCAAGATTCTCCACATCGGAAACTTCCATCCTGCATGTCTTCTTCAATCCTGAAGATGAAAGTTTCTCCGCAATCAAAGCCGCGAAAACATCCGAATTCGCTGCTAAAACCTCCGAGCTCAACTCCAGCACCAAAACACCACCATTTCTCCCCTTCAGGCTCAACCTAGAGTCGTAACCCGAATCCGAGACGGGTTCCTCGATCTTCGGCGCTCGGAAACTCTCTGAACAGAGCTTTGGTGCTGAATCTGCAACTACATCTTCTTCGTGAGTAGTCTCTTGCATTGAATTGATGGTGGGATCAGAATCTATGGGAGAAACCCGACCCGGAGATAAGATCCGACGCGGGTCGATTCGTCCTATTAAAGCGGATTTGGAGCTCTGAGGTGAGCAAGGAACCGATTTGGGGCCCGGTTTATCAACATTTTCCGGTTTATCCCTCTGCTGATGCGACGGCGCGGCCTTGGCTGGTATGTGGTTACGAGATGAAATTGAAAGAGCATCAGGACTCCCCGGAGGAACGGCGAAAGAGCAACACCATGATCGTCGCCGGGAAAGAGGTCCGGTGCTGGAATATGTAGGTTTACGGAGGTCGGAGTCGCCCATTGTCATCGAGAGAGAGAGAGAGAGAGAGAAGTGACGAGATGAAGTAAAGCAAACTGTTTGCTCTCTATTTCTGTATCTCGTGTTTCTTCTCCTTTCTTTAATAACCATATCTCCTATATATCTCCTATATATTATTTGAGAAACATTTTTTATATAGTACCCTTATTTTTTAAAATATTTACAATAGTATCATTTTACTGATGTGTCACCACTACATTCATTCTCACCAACCTTTTAAAAATGACTTATTTCAATAAACTAATTAACTTATATGCTATTATCCATTTTTAATTTTTGATATAACCTAGAAATTTACATGGTGTAGAGGTTATCGTTATGTTACTTTTGAAGGGGATAACCGCACAGTTTGCCGATTGATTAGTGGAGAAGAAAGGAATTTTCAACAACACAATCTCGTACGGGAGATTCGAGAATGGAAGCAGAAATTTTCAGATGCTGAAGTAGTATGGACACCTCGTGAAAATAATCAAGTAGCCGATGCTTTAGTGAAAGATCCAACTTTCAATTCTATATTTCAATTTCATCGCTATGTACCAATGTGTATTACAACTCTCCTCCATGAGGACTACTCTGTTTCTGGGTAATATATAATATATGTTTCGATGGTAAAAAAAAAACCTAGAAATTTATTATTCATTTTCTGTTATGATTCATTTTTAAAAAAAATTCATAACCAATAATTTTATACAAAATAATTAAATGAAATCAAAATTTACATAAAAATATAATATTTAATTTTTAATATAACCAAAAAGATTATAATTCATTTTCTGTTATGATTCATTTCCTAAAATTTTATATAAAATAATTAACGAAATCGAAATTTATTATGATTTAATATTATACACATTCAAGAAAATACTTTTTAAAACATACTATATTGTCAACATAACAATTGATTATATAAAAAAATATATTGGATTAAAATATTTTACTATGGTTTAATTTTTAAATTATACAAAACTAAATAAATAAAAAATTACTCACCCTGCACAGGGCGCAGGTTATCACCTAGTTGAGTATTAAAATAAAAAATATAGTTATAATATTTGAATAATTTGTTGAATAATCATGGTTTACTGTGCAATATTGAAACTGACTTTTCGTTTAAAGAAAAAAATTAAAGAGGAAAACGACGAAGGTACTATACTATAATCACTTGTAAATAATGATAACTCCGACGTTACTATTCATTTCAACATCATTTCTATTTTTTTTTAATATCGGTCTATACTCTATATGCTATGTTATGAATTATTATTATGCATAGAATATAGTTTACGTCATAAGCTTTCACTCGCATAAATTATAGAAACCAATCGTCATTATTATGTTATATATCAATTTTATAGAATAGTATTGTTTGAAATAGTGAAAGAATATCAATATCGGTTCATACTATATTACGAGTTACTATTATTCGTAGAATATAGTTGATGAGGAATACATTTTATTGTGAGTTAAAGGCCGTTGTTGAACGTTCTATACCACAACTGATGCGATCATAGGAAGCAACAAGGACACTGAGCTTGAACCAGAGCAACGCTCATAAGTTCGGTAACAAAACTCATCATCTTCTCATCTGTTCATCTTCTCATCGATTTATTTTTCAACTTTTCATCTTCTTTTCTTTCTATATGGTGTAATCACTAGTTGAGCCAGCAAAAAAAAAAAAATCCAAAGAAAAGAAAACGTAAAATAAAAAAAAAATCGTTTATAAAAAAAAAAAAAAGAAGACGGATCAGGCTGGTCAATCGACTATTTTCTATTCTATATTTAACTATCTATCTTCTATTCTCTATATTTAACCATCTAGTTTCTATTCTATATTAAACTATCTATCTTCTATTCTATATTAGTTGCTGTTTGATATGCTGATTGATTCTTTGGGGAAAACGCAACTTGGTAATTGTTAGTTCTATTGAAACTAAGAGAATTTACTGAATGTATATTCGTTCGAGTGAAACACTTTTGAGAGTTAAACACTTTTGAGGGTAAAACACTTGAAAGAAACACTTGTGAGAACTTTTACTTCTAACTGGTTTGTTGAGCTTTGCATGAGAAATAATCATGTCTAATCACGATGGAAACAACAATGAAGAAAGAGAAGAAGTACCTTATTTGCAAATGCAAGCACTGATGGGAGAGATGCAGCGTTTGATGAGAATATAAATAAATACAGTCTATGAGAGATTAGAGGAGGTGTGTGATGAAGCTATACAAAGGCAAATGATAAGTAGGTTTTTGAGCCTAACAAAGCAATTACTCAAGCCCACTCATGTCATTGTAGGTCTTTGAGGATCAATCCAATTGGGTGTGATTGTGACAATAGAATTGCATAAAACTCCTTAATCTAAGCAAGCATAAAAGGGTTTGTTGTTAACTATCAACCTAAGTAGTCAAACCAAGTAAACAAAGACTAATTAACTACTAAGCAAGATTATTAAATGACTAAAACGAATCCAATGATAAGGTTATCAATCTAAGGTGTTCCAAGAATTAATCTTTGATGTCAATCAATCATAATATATGCTAATCCCTAAGCTTAGAACTCAAAGCAAAACTGATCCACTTCCATGGCACCTAATAAGGACTCAATATGTACAAATATGCAATAACCTAAGCTAAAACTCACTAAACTCTAAGATGGATGCAAATGGGACTAAAAGTGGCTAAACGAATGCAAAAGAACATACAAAGCTATCTAAAATGAATGCTAAATAATGCTAAATTGTGAGTATGTCAACTCCCCCAAACTTGCCTTTTGCTTGCTCTCAAGCAAACAAACATGACAAATGTAAGAGAGAGGTTTGAAAGTGGGAGCTCAATATCCAAAAATGCCAACAAATATAATCAACTCAATGTCCTAGTTATTAATTCTAAGATGCACTTGAATTCATCCTACTCCAAAAGAGTTGACCATGCTCATCACAACAATCAAATGCACAAAGAACTCAATCTAGATAAGTCTCCCTATCCAACCAACTCTTTAACATTCATTAAATTGCAAACCGTGAATCATAACAATGCAATGCTAGTTAATTCATTTGGCTAAGGGACTAGGCTTTGAGATAAGAATGATCTCAATTCATGGGGCTTCCAATTCGCATAAGGGTTTTCACTCAAAAAGGATTGAACTTAATGCATAATGCTAAAGGTAAAAGACAAGTGATGCATACAAGACTAGACTCTCATCTACCCATAATGCTATCAATGGTCCTAAACCCCTATCATTCATTCTTTTTAAGCTCACTCAACCCTCTAAAGCTACCCTTTTCTCTCAAGGCTCTTTGTGCCTTGCTAAACCCCACAAATTCTCTTTTCTTTTAAAGCTCTTAGGGGAATCTTCTTCAACCTTTATCTCATAGCGAATGGTGTGATCTTTTACATACTTAGCTCTTCTTTCTATTCCTAGGTAACCTTTTCTTTTCTTTGGCCTTTTGGCTCTTTTGATTCTTTTATTTTTCTTTTATTAAGGCTACCTAAACTTTTCAAACTTAGAGTTATATTATTTAATCATACAAGATCCACCATTTTAAACCATGCTTCCCTTATTCTCTACCAAGCCTTTATCACCCTTTTCTTTCTACTGCTTTCCACGACTCAACATGCCAATTGCAAGCATACAAACCCTTTCCAAATCGCCAAGCAATACCATGCCCCAAACCCCAAATCCCAAGCCTAAAGCTAGCCCCAATGTGTATGGGCTAGAATCTACATGAGAGCCTAAACTTGTCGTCTCAAACCTAACACTTTATGCTAAGTTCAATCAAAATAAGGCCTCACAATCAATTTCACTAGAACATTTGGCTTCAAAGGAGGTAGGGTAAGGTAGGGGTACTACTTGAGTTAGCAAGAGGGTGGCAAAGTGAATAAGAAAGCTCAAGTATGTTTATTATTCATAAATTCACTTTCATTGCAAAGCATGATAATTAGATGTCAAAATTTGGTTCAAGTGAGTAGAGTTGGTTATCAAACTCAAAACCCTATTTCGACTAAGTTCTAGGTAACAAGTGAAAGTGATCCAAGCATGGTTCTTCCTTACTTTCAAGACTAGTTCAATGCATCAAAGAACTACTAACTAGGGCATTGAATTGATTACATGAGTTGACACTCTACAAGGATAAGCTCATCATTGCTCCCATTGCAAATGAATGCAACCCTATATGAAATGCAACTAGACTCAATCCTAAAATGAAATGCAACATCTAAATGACTTTCTTTTTTAGAAATTTTCAAATTTTTCTATTTTTTGGTTTTTTTCTATTCCTTAGATGAATGCATGAGACTCAAAATTCATGAAAGAAAAATAAGACTCAAAAACACATGTCAAATCTCTCAACCTCTCCCCCAAACTTAAATTACATAGTCCCTTGTGTAATAAAAGTCTAGAGGAGACCTCAAACAATCATGAAAAAAAACAAAATGAAAAAAAACTAGAAGACATAAATACAAGGGAGGTGGAGGTACCTCAAAACTATGAGGGGGAGCATGATCCCAAAGAGAGCGACTGATTGCTCGAGGATTGGGATGGTGAGCGGCTCGGCTTTCTATTCCTTGGTTGTGCTTCGTGGGAGGAAGAGCGAGGTGAGTCTACTTGGACTGCTTCCCTTAGATGCACATGGAATGAATGGCGCCTATCGAGTTCCATTTCACTCTCTCCCTCAGCTTCTTCCTCTGCTACACCGCTTGTGCCTGATATACTCATATATTTCGCATATTTAGCACTCATTTAGGATAGGTGTTCATGCACTTTTGCACTCATACTTAGAGTTATTGTAGTTTTTTTTGTCTCATTTTAGGTTTTAGGACAAGTTGCATTAGCATTTGCATATTTCTTGCATATATGCATCATTTTCAGGTCATTTGGTGTGCATGGAGCTAGTTTGGATAGTGGGCATAGACAAGAAGAGCTAAGGAATTGATTGGAGTCAAGAACGAGCTCGGCCAAAAGAAATGAGGCTGAGATCGAGCCTTAGATTGACCGTCCAGGTCATTTCAGCCTTGGATCGAGCCACAGATCGACCAAGCCCAGTCGATTCAGCCTTGGATCGAGCCGAAGATCGACCAAGCCCAGTCGATTCAGCCTGGATCGAGCCACAGATCGATCCCTGGATCGATCCATCCATTTGTTTTTCCCTTCTTTTGGTTGCCAACTCACACTTTGTCTTTTTGTGAGGGGACCATTTGTGTGGTCCTATATAAACACTTTTAACCTACTTTTCAGAGGTAGACACGTTTTTAGGGATTGTCTCTCCCATTCTAGATATATCCTTCATTTTTGGAGAGAAAAACTTTAGTTTTGTAAAGTTTGGATTTATTTTTATGTTAAGCTTTTCCTTTCAAGCTTTAATCTTTCTTCTTGCTTAACTTAATCATGTTAAACTCCTCTTCTCCTATGATTAAGAGGGGTTCGAACATGATTAAGGAGTAGTTTGTTTATGATTTAAGGTTGAGGGGATTAGGGAGTTTTTAAAGGTTGGATCTTGGTATTTTCTTGTTCTTAAACATTATCCTTTCTTGGTTTGGTGTGCTCATTGCTTAAAGACCTCGATGGAGGCTTTATGATTCTGGAGATTTCCTTATCTAATGAGGACTTAGAAAATCTCTTAAGCCCAAACCAAGAGACTAGTATGCTCTAAAGACCACGATGGTGGCAAGTTGGGGGCTAGTTAGGCCATGCTAAGATCCGTGCTTTTAGCTCATCAACCATCCTTTCCACCAAACACCATGGGTTTGGAGGGAAAGGTGATGAGAGGATCTTATCCACACACCATGGAAAAATTGCTTCTTAGACTTAAGGATAACTCATTTAGAAATGTGTAGATCTACTTTTACCAAACCAAAAATCGAACCTTGAACCTCCCTAAGCATGAACCTCAACCTTGAATCTGTCTTTGTCATTTTAGTAGTTTTAAAAGCATTCACCTTTAGATTTAAAGTTTGTTCATTTAGATTTCTAGATATTGCCTTTATTTATATGTTTTTAGCATTCAAATTTTTATAATCAGTAGCTTTGACATTTAAATTTGTAGGAGTCATCTAGTAGTTTTTTAACCCTTCATATGGATTTTTAAAATTGTTTTTGAGGTCGTTTAGTTGCCCCAAGTAGTTTTTAAGATTTGTTTCCCCCAATTTATCTCGGATTTCACTTAGATTTACTTGAGCTCATGTATTCCTAGTATCTTTCACACCCAATTTGGATTGACACCTAAAGTACTACAATGACATAGAGAGGCTTTAGGAATGATTAGAAATACTGTGAACAGTTCTCTTATCAATTGGCGCCGTTGCCAACTTGGGTTTGCTTGAAAGTATTAGGATTTAGAGATTATTAGAGACTAAGTTTTTATTTTTATTTTTGATTACTAACTTTTTTTCAAGTGTTTCTTCTCTTGCAAGATACAAACACAAGGGCGAAAGCATGGACTCGGATATAGCATCAATGTTGAGGGCTATATCCGAAAGTTAAGAGAGAATGATGGCTTGGAACCCCACAAGCCACCAAGGTTTTGAAAGCTCATCCAACTATCAAGGAGGACTCATGGATGAAAACTCTGCTCAAGAGAACCAATATGGATATGGTGAGGGATACCAATCTTGGGACTTGGAGTATGGGCAAGGAGAAACCTATTCTTCCCACATCTCTAATGAGGAAGCAAATCTCAACTTGATGAAGTTGATTGGGGAAGAGCAGGAAAGGCATATTGAGAGGCTGAGCATGCTTGACTTCATAAGCTCTCCTACTCCATGTACACGAGTTGCTGCAACAACACATGTGGAGTCCATCAACACCGAAATCACACAAGGGAACGAGGAACAAGAGGATAAAGCTCAAATCAATGATGAATTCCCACAAGGAGCCGAAGGGTCTATAGAAGAACTTGAAGCTCCTCTTGAATGCATGGTTGATGAGATTCTTGAGCAAAGATTTGACGATCCTTGTGAAGAAGGTTCGGTTGTTGAAAGCATAGAGGACGCTAGTGAGAGCACATTTGTTGAGAAAGAGATCTTAAGCAAGGCAGAAACGCATGTGTAACTCATTTCCAAGGTGGAGACATAGGATATTCACATTGCAGAAGCCTCCAAGGAGAGTGAAGAAGAAGAATCTTCTATTGAACAACCCTTTGCCAAGTATAGTGGTATAATCCCAACCAATGAAGAGAGCATTGAGGATCCATGGAAGTTACCCTTTGAGGAGGTTAGGATGCACAAGTTTAGGAGATGGTTCTATGGTGAGTATAATCCTGGTCATCCGAGCCTCAACATGTCAAGCTAGAGACTTTAAACCAAGCGCACTTAGGAGGCACTCCCATGACTATCCTTGTCCTTATAATTTTATTTTTCTTTTTCAGTACTAAAATTATGTTTTTAAGTGTGTGTGTGAGCAGGAACAAGGGAGATGGAGATCCTAAACCACGTTCTTGGGTTTTTAAAAGGCAAAGGAAAATGAAGCAGCTCGCTGATATATCATGGTTTTTACCGGTTTTTGGACCATGATATAAGTCTTTGCAGGTTGAACTATGTTTGGAGCATAATTAGAGATTATGGAACTTTTTGGAGCATTTTGGAGAAGCATACGAAGTGATGAAGTCAAGAGTGTCGATCGACACCAATGAAGACCGCCAAAGAAATCGGACTTCCATCAGAAAAAGGAAATCAGCTGAAGTTTCCATTATTTACAAGTTTGCCCCTGACGCGAGTTTGCCTATAAATATAGATTTTCAAGGCATTGTTTAGCCACCAACTATTATTCTTATTTTCTGTTTTGAGACCTAGAGAGAGATTTTTAGAGAGAAGAATTAGGCTCCTTCAGAACAGATTTGGAGCTCCTTTGTTTCTATTGATTTCTTTTATGCAATCTTCTTTATTCATGATGTTTTCTTCATTCACCATGTCTGAGTAGTTTGCTAGTTAGGTTTAGGGTTTTTCAAAGGTGATTATGAATTGTTAGGTCGAATTAAATTGTTATGATAAAATCATTAGAGTTCTTCATCTGGATTTGTGTTTAATGTTGATTTTAGCTTCGCGACCTAGAATCTGATCTTAGGTTAATTAATAGATGCGAGAGTGTTATTGATTGCCTGAACTAATGTTAGATGAGAAAAATACCTATTCGCAAATAGATTTGGTTTAGGGATTTTGTGAACAATCGAACCTGAACTTTAATGCTTGTCTGAATTGATAGGATTTGCAAAGAGATTTGGAATTCTAGGGTTTAGACATAGAAAGTCTTCGCAGCGAGAGTTGGTTGATTTTATTATTGTGTTTCAGTTCAAGAACGGATCTTCGTAATTCCTAACATTCTGTCTAGACCTGCAATTTAGATCACCGAGAATTTACCTGAACCTAGCGTCTTAGAGCATCTCCAATGCTTAGAAACTCTAATGGGTTCTTTAGATTATTTTAATTATATATTTTGTAAATTTTGAAGTTAAGAATCTCATTGAGAATAATTACAATTTGATGGCTCCAATGGTAGAAACCACATGAGGTTTTTAAGAATAAAAATTTTATATTTTAAAAATTATATTATTGTAAACATTATACAGTAAGACCACATATAGGCTATATATTATGTCCAAGAGAGTTTCCTTCAAAGTATCCAGAATTTAAACTTACAGAGCTCCAGCAACTGCATTGCCAAGGAAGAAAACTGCAGAGGCTGCGACAAGTGATGGAGCGTATCGAAGCATAGCATAATCCACGAGAGATAATTCGGTGAGATAGCTGGCTAGACACTCGAACATATGGTACCTAATACAAAGCATCAACCAGTTAGAAAAGTAATAATCATCACCTGTTGGAGTTGTTAATTCGAACTTCAAGTAATTCAGAACAGAAGACTCCAACTCCAAAATCTGTACAAACATTTAAGGGTAACGATGTATTGCCTGAAAGATACCGGTCTACGTAGTTCACTGCCAAATACAACGTCTCGGACAAAAGCCTATACTCTTCAGCAACCTGTAGTTTTATGAAAATCTAGAGAACAACTTTATATATTACATAACAAAGGAAAATCTATAAAGAAACGTTTTATCTATAATTAA
Organism: Alliaria petiolata; assembly: GCA_020283515.1. Lineage (NCBI taxonomy): Eukaryota > Viridiplantae > Streptophyta > Magnoliopsida > Brassicales > Brassicaceae > Alliaria > Alliaria petiolata. The sequence continues at coordinate 431,222,175 of JAHZTW010000001.1, forward strand.
ACGTCTTGCCTCATCAAACTAAACTAAATGCCTTGCTTTAATGAACCATGATTCATCGGAAGCGTACCTCCACGAGCCAGTCAATCAGTATGGAACGCATGCTAGCATTGATGTTTAACTGAATTCTCTCCATGTAATCTAGAGCCGGCCTTTTTTTAACCTGCAGAGAGTAATGAGCGAACTCAAAAACAGAGCAAGTTGGTATGAGAACTGTGCCAGGGAAATTATTTACAGCAATCCCACCTCAGATGATATCATAAGAAAAGGCACCACAAAGCTGTGGATCCATCAAGTTACTATCGATGTTCACAATCTTATCATCTTTTCCCAAATTTGTGTATGATGACTCTGCACACTCCAGGAGAGCAATACTGTTGTCGACCATGTACTCAACTCTGGTGCTCTTGAAAGAGTCAGGAGTGGATATTGACTGGTCTGATTGATTGGGAGAGACATCGACGGATGATCCTTGTGATGAAGCTAGAAGATAATCATTGGTTTGAGGCATCCGATGTCTTCGTAAGTAACGATTATGTTTGATTTCGCATTTGGCTTGGGAGGTAAAACGCTATCGAGAATTCCCAAATTCCAATTACAAGATAAAGGAGGTTTTGATGCCTTCTTTGATTGACGGATCTTCTTCGAGCAACGCACCTTCATAGATGAACCATTTACAAGAGATGGGTCGGAGCAAGCTTTAACTTGTGATTCAAATCTTCTTGATTGGTTTGTCCAATCCATAAGCCCCAACTAACAGAGCAGTACCAATACTAGGCCTACATAAAATTCCACCACACAAATGTTGTTCTACTTAGAGATTTACAAAAGCAATTGATTCAAATTCAACGAGATCTCAGTCTCACCTGTTGGGTCTCACCGGAGCGGTAGAGAACGTCCATGTCGAGATTCTGGTTTCGAAAGATTGGATCGCTTTATGGGTCACTCGCCAATCCGAGCAATTCATCCTACAGTCAAAGAAAAAGTGCTCATCTTTAACCAAAAAAAAGACCAAGACTTTCGGTAATGAAATACAGAGAAAAACGATACACATAATCCATCAAATTGTAATTGAAAATCGACCTAGCAGGAAGATCACTGGTAGTATTTATCTTCTAACCTGGAAATTCCAGAAGTGAGAGCCAACAAAGTTTGATGGATTCACGGGGAAGAGATGAATGTGATATGGGTCAAATTTAGCCTAAAGCAACTCTCTCAAATTAAGAGACCAGTTGTAGTACTTAGGGATCGAATCCACAGAGAAGGGATAGTCACACAGCAGTTTTCTAATTTCGAATTAAGCTAAGTAAGAATGTAAAACTAAAAGACAGAAGGCAATTAAAAACGGTGTAAGTTCAGGAGACGAAACGCTAGGTTCAGGGAAATTCTCAGGTGATCTAAATTTCAGGTCTAGACAGAATGTTAGGAATTATTAAGCACTGTTCTTAAACTTGAAACACTAATGTAAAATCAACCAACTCTCGCTGCGAAGATTATCTATGTCTAAACCCTAGAATTCCAAATCTCTTTGCAAATCCTATCGATTCAAACAAGCATTAATTTCAGGTTCAATTGTTCACAAAACCCTAAACCAAATCTCTTTGCGAATAGGTATTTTGCTCATCTAACATTAGTTCAGGCAATCAATAATACTCTCGCATCTATTAATTAACCTAAGATCAGATTCTAGGTCGCGAAGCTAGAATAAGCATTAAACACAAATCCAGATGAAGAACTCTAATGATTTTATCCTAACAATTTAATTCGACCTAACAATTCATTAATCACCTTTGAAAAACCCTAAACCTAACAAGCAAACTACTCAGACATGATCAATGAAACAGAAATCATAACTTGAATAGAAAGCATAAAAGAAATCAATAGAATAAATAAAGGGAGTTCCAAATTTGCTCTAAGGAGACAAATTCTTCTCTCCAAAAACCTAAACTTCTATGATTCTTAAAGTATGAGATTATGCCTAAACAATGGCTGAAAAACTATATTTATAGGCCTAGGTACGAGTCTTCAATTCCTTTTAAGATTAGGAAAAGTCTTGGAGATTTCCTTTTCTTCAAAAACTGGAAACTTCTTGATTCTGGAAATTGGAAAACCTGGTGTCGATCGACACTACATGGTGTCGATCGACACCTTGCGTGTAATTCCAGTCTTGACTTCATCACTTCGTGACTTCATTCCATTAAGCTCCAAAATGCATCCAAATCTCCAATTTATCTTCAATTGTACCTGAACCTGCAAAGACTCTATATAGACTCGAAAATAGCCAAAAGACTCTATAAAAACACTTATATCATGGTCTAAAAATGGGTAAAAACCATGATATATCAACTCCCCCAGACTTAGCCTTTGCTTGCCCTCAAGCAAAACAGAAACTTAGAATGAAGTAGAAGTTTGAAAACAGGAACTTTCGAGTACTTCTTCAAAACGCCACATTGATTAACACTTCTTGAATCCACATGATATAGAGCCAACCTTAGGAAATGTTCAGTGTACTTACCACAAGTTTAGCAATCTCCCAGTTCAAATCCAGATCCTTTCCTTGGTAAAAGAATCGAACTCTATCATTGGTAATGCCATAGAACTTTTCTGATTCTTTCCCTTCCTTAGTGCCTGAACAAGACATTCTCATACAGCTCCCCTATTTTCTCTTCCCTTAGTCAACTTCTGCCCATTTTCAGGGTGTTCTAAGATCTTTTCATTGACTCTTCTTATTCTTTTTGGGATCTCTGGAATAGTGCTACTCTCTACTTGTGTTCCTTGTGAGGAGACGTGTTCAAGAGCATCACTAATATTGTTCCTTGTGAGGAGACAGGCTCATGACAAAGACACTATTCCAGACTTAGACTCTTTTTCTTTCTTTTCTTTTCTCTTAAGGGAAGATCAAGGAGAGACTGCAATTGCCTATCTGTTCGGACTGAAAGAGGAATCAAGTTTTGCGCATACCTAGTTCTTTGTAAGGGGATCTGAACTCGCCCTGTTAGACTGATTCCACTTGCAGCTTTCTACTTAGTAAGTCCTGCAATCAACTCTTATAGAAATGGTTCTTCAAGTGTCCAGAGTGAAAGAAGCTTTCAACCAGTGCTGAAAAGGGGTCTAAATGCTGAGGAAATCGTGGAGCTTCAGGCTGAAGAGCAGGTATCGAGCGACACCACTGAGTGTCGATCGACACCACTAGAAAAACTCGAGACATCAAGCTCTGACGGACCGAAATTTAGCAGTGTCGATCGACACCAACTAAGTGTCGATCGACACCCTTCCCAGACTTGGACAGACACGCCTAAAGCTTCACAAACTGCAGAGGAAAGAGTGAACAAGACCAAGGTTCCATATCCTCCTATTCCCAAACACCTAAGGCCGCCCATTAGTACGAAAGAACTGGCTGGTTTCAACAAAAAGGTGAGAAGGATCTCCAATGTGATCTCATTTGCTGAAGCTGGGGAGGATTATCCTTTGTGGGTTTTCTTTAAGAATTGCAGAGAGAGTCTTGAAGAAATTGAAGAAATCTTCAACAAAGCAAGGGGTACACCACCGCCAATGAAGCAGCTGCTGAAGATTGAAGATTCAGGGATGTTTGTAGTTCCATGCTCCATTGGAGGAGTTGAGTTTCAACAATCTATCTGCGATTCTGGTGCTAGTGTTAACCTCATGTCAAAGGACATTGCAGAGGGGTTAGGAATTGCTGACATTCAACCTCCAAACATGACCCTCGAGTTTGCCAACTCTTCCACCACAGTCCCATATGGTACAATTCCAGACTTGCTTGTCAAAGTTGAGAATTGTCTAGTACCTACTGATTTTCAGGTGCTAGAAGTGAGCAAGAATTATGCCCTGCCATTCATCCTTGGAAGACCATTCATGGCCACAGTGGGAGCAGTTGTAGACATGCCGAATAAGAGAATATCCTTCTCTAATGTTGACAAATGAGTCTTCTACAAAGCTATCCCTACTATTGGAACATCCAACCACATCTCTTGCATTGCTGTGATCGCTGGAGAAAAGCTGGATTCTAAAGAGCAAGTGAACAAAGTGGCTGTTCAAGAGGCATTAGCTGAAAATTCTAAGAAAGTTGTTGAGCTAGAAGATTGGGGTGGAAACAATCATCTCTTCAGGACTTGGGGCAAAGATGAAGGTCTAAACAATGCCAAACCGATGGAGGAAGACGTTTTCATCATGAAAACAAAGATTGCAGAGCTGAATTGCAGAGAAAGTGCAGAAACCCGAGCTGTAGAGTTGGTGTCGATCGACACCACTCCTAGTGTCGATCGACACCCTTCGTGGATCACATCATAAACTGCTTCCAATACTTCAAATCAATCACATGTGGTCAAACAGATGCCTCCACGTCCTATAGATCAGAAACCTCGAAGAAATCAATGGTACGCACTCCTTGGAATCAATTCCAAACCTCCTGATCTTGTCAATAAGAACATTAAAGGTTCAAAAGGTGCTTCACGTTTAGGCAAGCCACAAGATTTTCGTAGAAGGCTTGGTATTTCTTTTGATGATGCTGCAGGAAAACGAAGTGTCCCACCCGAACTCAAGGCCCACCCTGCTGCTGTTCCTAAATTCCTTGGTCGCTTTCATGCACCTAATGCCTATACACCACCATCGATGAGGAGACATTCATCTGGGAAGCATTCGATGCCACCCTCTGATCCACCAGACGTCTGAACCCCGACACAGTCAAGCTAATGACTGAAAACGAGCGCTGAGTGGGAGGCAACCCACTGTTAGGTACGTTTTTCTTTTTATTTCATTTTAATTTTACTAAGTCCTAGTTTCAGTCAGTTGAAAATGCGACATTGGACTCAACACATACCAGTGTCGATCGACACCACTTAGTGTCGATCGACACCATGCGCAGACGAAGGTAAGTCTTCTATCTTGTCTTTTATGTTGTTTCTAATCTTTCTTTTAGCCAACTTCGGACTTGATAACACTGGGGACAGTGTTGTTTAAGTCTGGGGGAGGTGATTACTGTTTATGTTTTGTTTTGAGAGTCAAAAACTTTGTTTTATTGAGTCAAAATCAGTGAAATTTTCAGTTTTCAGAAGAACTAACCACAGAAGATTGACACTTGAAGGACCATTGCCATAGTAGTTGATTGGAGGTCTTACTAAGTAGAAAGCTGCAAGTGGAATCAGTCTAACATGGCGAGTTCAGGTCCCCTTATAAGAACTAGGTATGCGCAGAACTTGATTCCTCTTTCAGTCTGAACAGATAAGCAATTGCAGTCTCTCCTTGATCTTCCCTTGAGAAAAGAAAAGAAAGAAAAAGAGTCTAAGTCT
>JAHZTW010000001.1:431266134-431292489 GCA_020283515.1 Alliaria petiolata
GATCACAAGTTAGTTAGACACCATGTATTCCCACGGTTACCACAACCGAACAACAATCACATACATAGGCATGATCATCTACCCCAACTCTGACCATCTAGTCTTATGGACTCGATTCTACACTAGCGTGAATAACACATCACCTAGGCAACGAAACAATCCTGCCTCGATCACGAGCTAGCTAGATACCATATCAGCCTCGGTAATCGCACATACCAACTTAATCTTATAACCAAATCCGATTCATCATAGTTACGAATACCTCCGAGAAGTTTCTTGATCATCAAACAAGTATTTGGCGAGGACACTTGACTCCCAATCTCTTGTTCTCTTTGATCTCAACTCTCGAACCGCACTCATACTATATGGTCATCTAACGAACACGCACATAAACAGTTTGGTCCTATGATCATCTCAACTACTTCTGAAGTCTCACAAGGCATCAGTTCTACTCCAAGCGAGAATCACACATCCCCTTGAACTAGCAACTCGATCCGGACATTCAAACAGTTAGTTAGATACCACGTTTGACAACCTGGTACTCTGTACCGTTCACATTCATTCACAATCACAGAAACAGGATGATCATCTACCTTAACTCACGGACCATGACTTATGGACTCGGTTCTGCTCTGGCATGAATCACACATCACCCAAGCAAGACACTCGATCCGGCTATCCAAACGAGCTAATTAGACATCATGTATTCTCACGGTTCATACTTAACCAAATCACAATCACAGAACATTAACCTTGCTAAGCTTATTCACTAACTTACACAAGCAATCAATGAAAATCAGATAACCTAGCAATCATACGATTCCAGATCAACCACAGTCACTCACTCATAGAAAATCCAACCAGATAGACTAGATCATTCACGGATCCAGCCACTTAACAGATAACACATTTATTCCCTTTACCATTTTTCTGCGTCTAAGTCATTCTAGACAAGCCCAATTCACATCAAGACTCTGCCCTTGAACCGACCACGCTCTGATACCACTTGTAGCGCCCCAACCCGGATTTCCTAACCCGCGGCCGGACCACAGTAAATTTTTGCCTTTCTAACAGATATCCTAGATGAAGTTTAATACATTCCTACCATCTAACAACTTAACAAAGTCCATTCTCATCGACTATCCAACAACCTACGCAGTCAGAATAATCAATACAAGTTTCGGCTTAGTAATTACCTTGACCATTCGCAGACTTGGATGCACTGACCCACGCTCCAATTGTCTCAGCCACAACGTTGGCCACCCACAAAGCACATCTCCCCCCCGTACTTAGTCACTCAACCAACCATCCACACATGACCAACTACATAAGAGAGACGGCCCGGATCCCCGATCCCTTGCACGCCCAGACACGATCCACACGATCGCCATACACGACCCACACGATCGCCAGACACGATCCACACGGACCGCCAGACACGATCCACACGGACCGCCAGACACTCCAGTCACGATCAATCCTGATCGCCAGTCAGTCCAGCCACGATCAATCCTGATCGCCAGCCAGCCCAGTCATGATCTCCTTGACCATATCTACGTTTCTCATGACCACGGTCATGGTACTCTCGGCTATCTCTCGGATATAGCCGACTCCTCTTGACTATTTCTCGGCTATCACTCGGACGTAGTCACACGTCTCTCAGATCCAGTCGACTCGTATCGGCTATTGGTCGGATATCACTTTGCCCAATCAGCATCTCTCGGCTATCTCTCAACCCAGTCAGAATTCATCGGACAAACTTGATCCTTCCCTCGGTAAATCGACCACTCCAAGTCGATTATCTCGATCAGAATTCCCTGAAACAGAACCGAACATGCGATCTCTCGATGACCCTTCTTTTCTCTCGGACGAACTCGACTTTCTCTCGGCCGAAACTTCTTTCTCTCGGATACTTTCGATCCAGACAGAATTCATCGGACAAACTTTGTCCTTCTCTCGGTAAATCGACCACTCCAAGTCGATTCTCTCGATTAGAATTCCCAGCAACAGAACCGAACACGCGATTTCACGACGGATCTCGATTCTCTCGGATGAACTTGACTTTCTCTCGGCCGAAGCTTCTTTCTCTCGGATAACTCTCGAGCCAGGCAGAATTCCTCGGACAAACTTGATCATTCCCTCGGTAAATCGACCCTTCTGAGTCGTTTCTCTTGAACAGAATTCTCAGAATTGGCACGAACAGAACAATCTCTCGAACAGCTCGGATTTCTCTCGGCGAAATCACCCTTCTCTCGAGCCAAATCGCTTCTCCGGTTTTTCTCTCGGGATTTTTTCCTTTCCTCTCGAGAACAAATGCGGCCCCCGTGAGAAATCCCCTAAAACTCACTTATATAGGTGAAACCCTAAGAATAAACAGCTTGGTCAAGCCTTAGCCGACGCGTCCTGGTTTTCTCTCGATTATAGTGGGTCTGTTTTAAGTTTCTATTGGCTTAATCCGGACGGATTCCTTTTCTCTCGACTAAAACCCGAACCGCTCGACCATTCACGGGATAAATCCTTCCCTGCCAAGGATAATCTAAAATCTCTCGAGTAAAAACCACAGCCAACGGCCCAGCTTTAGTTTCTCTCGGCACTTAGATAATTTCCCGACAATTCCACAATATTTACTCGGTCCAACCATTTTCACTCGGTATTAGCCACGGTACCGTCCATTTATCACAGACATGAACTAACCTCACTCGAATCAGAACATATACACAACGGCCATCCCATGACCCGCATGACCATAATCAGGATTTCTTGTCGCGGATGCTACAGTTTCTGAGGCGACCCGACCCAGTAATCCTAACCAGGCCGACCGTCCTTAAACAATTTCGACCAACTTACACACTTATGCGGAATTTTTCAAACTTTTCTCATTAACTTAACACAATTCGATTCTCAAGAACATTCATTCTCATTGCATAAATAATCCACATTCCAATACATAATCCGAGGTTCAAAAATCATAAACTAACTTAGCCAAATTCGATTAAGTTATCAATAACACCAAGCCAAAATCCGAAACAAGTCTAAATAAAATAAACCCCCAAAGCCCAATCCTAAATCCACTCCTTTCTTCACTGCCTTTGAGTCCGCCTTCAGAACTATCGGTCCTGTACAACATCTTTACCTGCACACTCAACACATAAGAGAGGCATAAGCATTACCATAAATGCTTAGTGAATACGGTCATCCCGTAACACCTTAGCCAGCAAATAATCACGCTTCGTGCTAACAATTCTAACACGATATCAACACACTTAGCAAGCAAGCAATCAAACACGCATGATCATCTACCCTAACTCTGACCATCAAGTCTTACGGACTCGGTTCCGCACTAGCGTGAATCACACATCACCTAAGCCAAAGAAACGATCCTGCCTCGATCACGAGCTAGCTAGACACATCACATAATCTCACGGTCACCAAACCGCAACACAATCACATAAACATTGACCTTGCTAAGCATAAAACCCTACTTACACAAGCGATCAATACATATCAAAATCCCTAGCAATCTTTCAATCCATAGATGCTAGCCACAGTCACGCACTCACCTTAGACAATCAACGAACGGTTTTAGTCGAAGGAAACTCGGTGATAACTCAAACAAAAACAAAGATAGTCGGACACCAACGTGCTCCCTCGGCTATCGCTACGACTCGTACCGCGAGATCCAATCTCCTATCGGCTATCTCACGATCCGAACACTTTTCCTCGAACCAAACTCTGAATCCCCTCGGAAACAGACCAAAACACACGGATTAGTCGAACAACTCTCGACAAAATCCTAACACAAACAAAGATATCCGAGCACTTACCGAAGCTATTGGCCGTAATCAAGTGCTCTCGACTATCTCTCGATCTAATCCGAAAACCTTCGGATATCTTCGATCCTTCCTCGTTAAAACGCCTATCCTCTATCGAATCTCTCGATCAGAATTCACAGAACTCTCACGGAAAACTCGATCTCTCGATGATCTCACAATCTCTCGGGAAAAACTCTCTTTCTCTCGAGTGATTGCGCGGCTGCCCGAGAAAAATCGCATAAAACTCCTTATATACGCGAAACCCTAGGGATAAACCGCCTATCCTAGCGTGTTTTCCCTTTTCTCTCGGCTAGAATTGGTTTGTTTTAAGTTTCTCTCGGCTAACCGATCAAACTTTCCTTTTCTCTCGGCAGTTTCCCAAACCGCTCGGCCAAACTCGAGAAATCCTATTCCGACTAGGAAAACTCCAATCTTTCTTCGGCCAAACTCAAGGCCCACGGCCCATTCTCAACACTTAGCCATTTTTCCACAATTTTCCTAGGTCACGACCCTTAACCTCACGTACGCGCCAACACGTACCACGGTATGTACCACCCTCGTACCACGTACGTACTACGTACGTACCGCGGACATACCACGATCGTACCTCGGTCCTGTTCTTACGTACCAAAATGACGAACCTCCATCGTACCAAACTTATATACAACGACCCAAATCATAATTACTGGTTACGGATGCTGCAATTTCCCTCTCTACGGAGCAGATCGTTACCATTTCGACCCGATCACAAGCGCGACTCATCGAACTCTCAAGACAGCTCACAAGCGGATCAACGTACTCCATCGGTACTGCAAATGGCAAGATCACTCAATTAAGAAGCTGGTCTCCACGGTGAAAGGAATTAAGGGACACGTGAAGGATCTGAAGGGCCAAATCAAGTCGCTTACCTCGAAGCTGAAGGGATCGACACCATCGCCATGGCCTGAAGCCGATATGTCATCCGGAGAACAAGGAGAAGAAGAAGAAGAAGAGTCTGACGAAGCAGACAGTCAAATGCTTCAAAGAAGGCATTCCTTCTCATTCGTACTAAGGGAGTGCGAACTGAATGATCCAGGAAGGCATTCATGCCAAGAAGATAGCATATCGAGGAAGAGACGTGCGAGCCAGTCCCCGATACCGGAATCAGACAACCCCTCCTTCTCCACCAGTGAGGACACCACGTCCTCACATCACACTGAGCAGTAAGGTACCACTCCAAACTCTTGTACATAAGCATTTCTCTCTATTATTTTATTTTTGCTCGAGTTTTTGCATTATCATAGGACCATATTCTTCCTCTCTTCTATCACACAGGGACTGTGTGATTTAAGTTTGGGGGAGTATGTAGTACATGTTTTCGAATAGATTAAACATCATGCATTCATAAAATTTGCATAGAAAAACACAAAAAAAAAAATTGAATAATTTTGAAAATTTATCCCACAAAAAGAATTCATGTAGTTGCATTTCCATGTTAGGATTGAGTCTAGATACATTCATTTAGGATTCATAAGCATTCGCATAGGGTGTTAAGTAGTATGAATCCTTGTAAATAGCCATTTTTAAGTCATGAACTCAATGCCTTAGTTCTTGTTTGTTTGATGCATTTGGAATTAGACTGAGCTTAAGGCAGCACCACACTTAAAGTTTGTCTTGTGAAATTCGGTTTTAGCTTGATGCATTGTGATTGGAACCATTTCCCTATTGTACTTGAACTGTTAAAATGAAAATTTAAATATCTTGTTCACATTTGTCATTCAACTCATAGATTTCACTTGGACTCTCTTTCCCTTTTCAACCACTCTTCTGCTAGTCCAAGTACCAGACCTTACCGTAAGCCTGAACCTTTGTTTGAAGCCATAAACACTTTTGTGAAAGAATGTGGGGCCTTTGCACTATTTTTCGAATCTTCTTAGGCAAAAAGTGTTGGGTTTAGATCGACAAGGTTGGATTTCCATGTAGACGTTGACTCACATCTCGAGTCAACATTAGGTTAAGCGGATTGGTTAGAAACGACTTGACACCGAAATCGGAGGGGTTATATTCTGATTGATCATGCATTGACAAAAGAGAAACGAGGGAACCACTGAGTCAGACGAGGACGCGAACAAAAGAGATGGCGGAAACAAATGAGGCTCAAAACCAAAAAGAGGAAAAAGGCGATTCCAAGATAAAGCAAAAGAAGGCCAATCAACAAAGTTTAAATCCGGCCAACAACACCAAAGATGAAACACAAGGAACGCAACAAAGGAGCCAGAAAGCCGAAACCGATCTCCAACAACAAAGAAGTCCCCCGAAGATGACCCGGAAAGGTAATATCGAGGAATAATATCGGGTATAAGGCGAAATGCCAAGACAACTGTTAGCTTAGGAGGGAACAAAATAGGGTAGGAGACGAAATAGATGTTCTGGGTAGATGGAAATCTAACCTTGTATGCATCCATTGGTTTTTACCCTTAGCATTTTGCATTAAGAAGGTTCCTTTCATGAGTGATCCCACCTAAACACTTAACCCGATTGCGCTACGAGTTCATATTTAGCTCGTTACCTTATCCTAAGCCAAGTGAGTTGATTGACAGGTATGAATGAGATCCATGTTTTAAATTTCTTAATGAATGTGAAAGAGATTTGGGAATTTGAATTTGCATCTAAGTTGAGATTGATTTTACTTGATTTTTGCGATGAATGTGGCTAAGGCTTTTTGGATAGGTAGAATTCGACTTGCATCCCAGAAACCTGAACTTAGACATTGAGTTGATTTCCTTTAAATGGCGTTTTGGATTCGAACTTACACCCTTTCTTTTAAAACCTCACCCCTCTGATTGGCTTTTGCTTGAGGACAAGCAAAAAGGCAAGTTTGGGGGTGTTGATATCTCTGTAAATTGCATGTTTTTGACACACATTTCATGCTAGTTAGGATTTCATTCTTGCACTTTTATCTTAGCTTGCATCACATTTTCACCCATGTTAAGATTAAATGCATTATGTTAGGTTTATGTATAGTCTTGCATGTTTGGAGTGTGTTCTCAGGTGCTTAGGATGATCCGAAGAAGAGACCAAGGAGGGATGTCACAAATGGAGAACCTCGGTATGGATCACGACCAGAAGGCCGATTCAGACGCGTAGCAGCGACTTAGTCCCGAAAGGAGCACCTCGGTATGAAGATGCAGCGAGAGGATGCCCTGAAGACGAATATCGGAGTAAGGCAACGGGAAGCACCCGATTCAAGTACCAAGGAAGGCGAGCCTTCACGACGTGATCCCGAAATCTATGCCCGATATGGAGACTGCCTGAAGAATCAAGGCGAGACAGTGTTTCGGCTTGCTCACAACGACTTGAGCCCGAAACGCTAAAATCCAAAATAATACCATTTCGAGAAAGTGGTCCCAACGTTTATGTTTTTCCCTTTTTGTGTATAAATACCTACTCCCTCACTCTTATCTCTTCATCACGCTTTCTAGTTTTTGTTTTCTGTCTTCTCTTTCAAGAACCGAGACCTTGTATTTTCCACCATTGAAGCTTGTTTAAAGCTTTGATTTTTATGCAATCTTGAAGTTTTAAGTCTTATAGCTTAGTGTTATTTTCTTAAAGCTTCTTCCTTTTCTTGTTTTCGATTATCTCGCAGCTTATGAGTCACTCTCTCTTCCTTATGGATTTTGAGGTTTCTCAAATGGCTTGTGAGTAGTCTTTTTAGGACTTTGATGGGTTGAAAGGACCAAGGGACTCTCGGATTTATATTTCTTTTTTAACTAAAACATAAAGTTAGATTCTTTCTTGTTTATCATTCGCAAAGCTTAGTCTAGTTTGGCCATCTAGTCTAAAGTCCTTAGGCGGCTTGACACGAACACCACGTGCTTGCTTAGCCGGATCTATGAACAAGAGTTCGATTTCTTAGGCTAAGACTAACAATCTGTCTAAGGGTCTTACAGTTCAATAGGGACGTTGTAGATGCTTGTTTCTTCTATTGTACCGCTATGCGAGAGCTAGTGTATGCTGATAGAGATTCAAATAGTTTAGACCCAAACATCATGGGCTAAACGATTTGAGGATCTCTTTACCTAAGAATCTCCATCAAAAGACCAAGTCTAGATGTGATCCAAAAGCTTTAGCTTGTTAAGTCAAACCGAGAGTCACCTAGTTCATGATACTCATCAAGATCCTTCTTTTATCTCGAAAGTTTATCTTTTTACCGCTTACATATCTATTTCGTGCTTAGAGTCTTTAAAGTTTTCTTATTTACGGTCTTGAGTGACACAAGATCGATCCTTTAGTCGTTTTTTGGTAGTAAAGTCTTAACCTTTATCTATTCTAGCTTGACTTATGACACCAATATGACCGATCTATTTAACTAACGCTCCCAAAATGTTTTGATACCCCATACGCTGTACTGCTTCGGTTGATAGCTGTTGGGACATTGCTAAAAAGGCTAAAAACTTTATTTGTCAGGGACTTGAAGCAAATACATTGAATGCAGAAACATAAAAGGAAATGAAATACTCGGCCAAATAAGTTACTTAACTACTAATACCGAAAATGAATCAAAAGAAATAAAAGCTAAGACAAAGAAAGAAACAAGGAACAATTAGTCAAAACCATAAGGAATTATAATCAAATGCTTACCATGTTTAACTTGGCCTTTTAAATGCTTGTAGGTTCGGTTTTGGACTAACTAAATGTAGACTCCTTTTATGCACCAGGTTCTTTGCTTGAAACCGTGTAGATATTGAAATAGGCTTGGTTTGATATCAACGGCCACTCTTGATGCATCTTTGGGCTTGTGTTCTTTGTTTCGTGAAGTTCTTCACAAAGCCCGCTCCAATGATTCCCTTGAAGCTTGTCTTGATCCGCTTCTTGCATGACTAGAGAAATAGTTTGATCATACTTGTGTTGTAAAGCTCTTGCTCTCTGTCTAGTAACTACTCCAGTGTGCGTGGTTGGCAGCTCCACTCCTTGAGTATCTTGAAGTTATGGCTAGGTCAAGTCAGGCTCTACTATAATGTCCTCATCAAAAATGATCCAGACGCCTACTTGGAGTGGGAGAAGAAGATTGAGATCGTCTTTGATAGCCAAAATTATTCAGAAATCAAAAAGGTTAGATTGGCAGCAACTGAGTTCTGTGATTATACTATTAACTGGTGGGATCAGTTTATTACAAGCAGGAGACAAAATGGAGAACATCCCATTGAAACATGGAATGAGATGAAAACGATAATGAGGAAGCACTTTGTACCAGGACATTGCCACAGAGAGCTGCACCAAAAGCTAAGGAGATTGATTCAAGGGAGCAGAAATGTGGAGGATTACTACCAAGAGATGGAGACTCTTATGATAAGAGCTGATATTGATGAAGATCGAGAAGCCACCACGGCAAGATTTTTGAGTGCCATGAACAGAGATCTACAGGATCGGATGGAGCAACAACACTATGTAGACTTGGAAGAGATGTTACAAAAAGCTATCTTGATGGAGAGACAACTCAAGAGGAGGGGTACAACTCGACAGTCTTATGTTGCTGGATTCTCTAGTGCAAGACCTGCTTATTCCAGAGAAGAAAAGACAGTCTCGAAACAAAGGTTTGATGTTAAACCTGCAGCTGTTATTCAAGATAACAAAGAGAGAACCGAGCCTACAAAGCCAAGGAACTGTGATGTTCAATGCTTCAAGTGTCATGGCAAGGGACATTATGCCAATGAATGCTCTAACCGACGAACTATGCTTCTTCTAGACAATGGAGATATTGTTACCGAGGAAGAAGAAGGAGATGAATTGGATTCATCTAGAGAGCGTGATGAACTTCCACTTAAAAGTGATTTGCTTGTCACTAGGAGATCTTTGAGAGTTCAAACCAAGTCTGAGGAAACAGAATAGCAAGAGAACTTGTTTCACACAAGATGCCTTGTTCATGAGAAGGTTTGCAGTCTCATCATTGATGGAGGAAGTTATACGAATGTTGCAAGTCAGACTATGGTTCAAAAGTTGGGTCTACAAATGGAGAGACATCTGAAACCCTACAACCTTCAGTGGTTGAATGACAATGGAGAGATGGCAGTGACAAAGCAAGTAAGACTTATTTCTATTGGAAAGTACAAAGATGAGATTCTGTGTGATGTTTTGCCAATGGAAGCTGGTCATATTCTTTTGTTGAGACTGTGGCAATTTGATCGCAAGGTTACACACGATGGATTCTCAAACAGGCACACTTTCGAGTTTAAAGGATAGAAGTTCACTTTGGTGCCATTGACACCAACTAAAGTACATCAAGATCAAAAACAATTGAGCAAGAAGAAAGAAAAAGAGAGTCTGAGCGACCCAAACACTAATCACCACAAAGAGAGTGAGAGTTAGAGTAAAATCAAGAAAAAGGCCTTTGAGAGTAAATCCGTGAGTAATTCAAACTTCTTTGTGAGATCTAGTGAGTTTAAGAGAGTTCTTTTCTCTAAACAACCTGTGATTTTGTTTGTTTATAAAGAAGCTCTCATGAGCTTAACTGACTTTGAACCGGTGCTACCGAATGAAGTTACTTCTGTTTTGCAGGATTTTAAGGATGTATTCCTTGAAGACAATCCGAGTTGTTTGCCACCAAGTCGTGGGATTGAGCATCAAATAGACTTTGTGCCTGGAGCTTCACTACGAAATCGTCCAGCCTACATAATTAATCTAGTGGAGACCAAGGAGCTGCAAAGACAAGTCAGTGAGCTTATGGAAAAGGGATACATTCGAGAGAGCATGAGCCCTTGTGTTGTGCCAGTTTTACTTGTTCCGAAGAAGGATGGGAGTTGGAGGATGTGTGTTGACTGCCGTGCCTTCAAAAACATAACAGTTAAGTATCGTCATCATATCCCACGTTTAGATGATATGCTAGATGAATTGTATGGTTCTAGTGTGTTTTCTAAAATTGATATGAAAAGTGGATATCACCAAATTCTCATGAAAGAGGGTGATGAATGGAAAACTTCTTTCAAAACAAAACATGGATTGTATGAATGGTTAGTGATGCCTTTCGGTTTAACTAATGCACCTAGTATATTCATGAGATTAATGAACCATGTTTTGAGAACATTCATAGTCGTTTTTGTGGTGGTATATGATATACTCATAAATTAGCATGTTTTAGCACCCATTTTAGATAGCTTTGCATTTATTTATTCATTCATTTAGATACTTTTAGTCCAAGTTGCATCCATATTAGAGTTTAGCAAGTTTTAGCTTAGGTTGTTGCATATTATGCATAATTGAGTCTTAATTAGGTACTATGGAGGCTTGGAGGACCTCTTTGGAGAGTTGGGTGACAAGGAGGAAGAAAAGAGGGGAGCCAAACATGGAGCAGACGAATTTTAGAAGTATATCGACCTTGGTGTCGACCTACCAAGGTCGTTACGGCTCAGCAGGAAAGACGGAGTGCGCATATCGGACGATTGTATCGAGCTGCTAAGCTCGATACATGGGCCACCCGGAGTTTTGAAGACGACGTATCGGGCATTCGTATCGGACTGCTAAGGTCGATACACATCTCATCCGAAGTTGAAGACTGGCGTATCGGGCATCTGTGTCGACCTGCTGAGGTCGACACACTCCTTGAGGAAACCTTTAGCAGTGTATCGAGCTGCGTATCGACCTAGCAAACTCGATACGCTGCCCGATTTTTAGACCTAAACCGGGTCAATACCCGGTTTGTTCCGGGTTGACCCGGGTCGTCCACTGTTCACTATAAATAGGAAAAAACCTAATTTTTCCTGAGTATCTTTTAATCTCTTGTTCTTGCTTAGAAAACTTTCCCTTTTGGTTTCTAAGTGATTTTGTAAGACATTTCTTTAAGTTTATGTAAATCTAGTATTTACCTCTTTTAATCTTTCATCTTCTATCTCTCTAATCATGTTTATCTCTATCTCTTTCATAGGACTTAAGGGATTAACCATGATTAGTGAGTAGTTTCATTGGGATCTAAGGATGGGTTAGATCTAGGGTGTTTTAAGGGTTAATCTTGATGCCTAGGATTAGATTCTTCCATTTTCCTCCTTACTTAGTGTTCCTAATGCTAGTTTAGCCTTGATCATGCTAAAACTAGGCCTTAGAGAATTTCACACCCACAAGGTGTTTGATGAAATTCCCCAACCAACTAAACAAGGGGTTTACATTCCTAACTCATGGAAGTGATTGTCTAGGGTGTTTATTGGTAATTTAGAACTGTTTTGTAATGCTTGTTAGCTTCGTTTTCACTAATGAAAGTTAGTTCTTGATTATGATGATTAATGAAGGGATTAGTGCCATGAAAGTGGATTAGTCTAGCTATTGAATTCTAAGCCTAGGGATTAGCTTATATTGTGATTGTTTGGCATCAAAGATTAATTTTTGGAACACCTTAGATTGATAACTCCATCCTTGGATTCATTTTAGTCTTTTGATAATCTTAATTAGTAGTCAATTAGCTTGATTTGGTTTGTTTGATCAACTAGATTGTTAGTTAAACTTCAACCCTTTATTTCTAGCTTAGATTAAGAAGTTGTATGAATTCCTAGTGTCTTAACTATATCCATATGGATTGATCCTCAAGTACCTACAATGACATGAGTGGGTTTGCGTAATTGTTAAGTCTCACCAAGAAACCGCTTATCAATTTGGCGCTGTTGCCATTTGGATATATGGTTTAAGCATTAGGATTTTACTTCTTTTTGAGACTAAGTTTTCTATTTCACTTATTGCTTACTAATATCTCTTGATTTATTTTCTCTTTGTTTCTAGGTGTATGAACTTGAGATCTAGTGGACGCAACAATCTAGTTGAGCCTCTAGACAACATTCACCGGGTAACAAGAGGAGCTTTTGTGAGAAGAGAAAGAAAGCGCCTAGCACATCTAAGGCGTTTGGGAATGGATAATCCACAGGAACAAGGTGGTAATGGACCACAACAAGGAGCTCAAGGGAATGAGGCTCAAGCTCGTCAAGTGCCTCAACATCCTCCACGCCAACCAAGGCACATTGGGGCTGGAGATGCTCCCAATACTCACGACAATCGCCAAGATATCCTACCTCCTCCAGTTGAGAACAACAACTTTGAGATCAACAGCGGTTTGATCAACATGGTGCAACACAACAAGTTCCATGGGTTAGCATTGGAGGATCCCCTTGACCATTTGGATGAGTTTGATAGAATATGTGATATGACCAAGATCAATGGCATATCCGAGGATGGTTTCAAGCTGAGGTTATTTTCGTTCTCTCTTGGGGATAAGGCTTATTTGTGAGAGAAGTCACTTCCAAGAGGTTCCATCACATCATGGGATCAATGTAAGAAGGCTTTTCTTGCAAAGTTCTTCTCCAACACTAGGACCGCAAGGCTGAGGAATGAGCTGTCAAGCTTCATCCAAAAGAACAATGAAAGCTTTTGTGAGACATGGGAGAGATTCAAGGGATACACTACACAATGCCCTCATCATGGCTTCTCCGAGGAGACTCTCTTGAGTACACTCTACCGCGGTGTTCTCCCCAAATTTAGGATGCTTCTAGACACAGCAAGTAATGGAAATTTCTTTGGTAAAGATGTAGAAGAGGGCCTAGAGCTTGTGGAGAACTTGGCACAAAGTGATGGCAACTATGGTGAAGACTATGATAGGTCATCAAGGAGCGATGGTACTTATGAAGACCAAAGGAGGAAAGAGATGAAATCTCTTAATGAGAAGATGGATAAGTTGCTTCAAGCTCAACAAAAGCATGTTCACTTTGTGGGGGATTGTTATGAGAGTCAAGGTATCCAACAAGAGATGAATGAGGATTGCCAAGAATAGGTCAACTATGTAGGTGGCCAAGGGTATCAACAAGGCTATAACAACAACTATAGGAACAACAATCTTTCCTATAGGAGTACAAATGTGAATAATCCTCAAGATCAAGCCTACTCTCCACAAGGACAAGGAGGACAACAAAAGCCCTATGTTCCTTACAAGCAACAACAAGGTTATGTTCCCAAGAACAACTACCAAGGGAACAACCAAGGTAACCAAGGAAATTTTCAGTATAAGCAAGGTCCTCCACTGGGTTTTGCACAAGATTTGGATGTGAGGAATGTTATACAACAAATCCTCCAAGGTCAAGCAAGTAGTGCACGGATGTGAGCAAGAAGATTACCGAAATCCACAACAATGTGGATTGTTCTTACAATGACCTCAACTCCAAGTTTGACACTTTGGACTCCAAGATCAAGCAACTAGAGAAAACCAAGGGCATTGCTTCATCCTCTACACGAACTCAACCATCTTTTCCCGGTAAACCCGAGGCGATTCCCAAGGAATATTGAAATACCATCTACTCTATTGATGAGGAAGAGTATGAGCGTGTAATGGCTGATTTTGAGCACCTCTTTGTGTGTCCTAATGATGAGGCAGTTTTCAATGCGGACATTGAAGTCCAAGTTGGGGAGGCGGTCATTGAAAATGACCATTTGGTTGGTGACAAACCAATGAGAAAAAAGGAGTTCAAAGAGGATGTGACCCCTACACAAGCAAGTGTTCTTGAAAAGGAAAGAGAGGCGGTTAAGAAGACTGAAGTTGAGGCTTATGATCTCCTTGTCTACAAACCACCACTCCCCTTTCCCGAATTGGTATTGACTAAGGCACAAAAGAAGGTACTCTCAAGCTTTAGAGGGAGTATGGAAAAAATTGGTGCACCATTGATAGACTCATATTTTAACATATTTTAGCATTCATTTTAGATAGTTTTGCATGTACTTTTGCATTCATTTAGCCACTTTTATTCTCATTTGCATCCATATTAGAGTTTAGTGAGTTTTAGCTTAGGTTGTTGCATATTTTTACATATTGAATTCTTATTAGGTGTTTTGGAGGCTTGGAGGACCATATGGAGTTTCATGGATGATCAAGAGGAGGAAGAGAAGCAGCCAAATGAGAAGCATAAGTCTTTTAGAAGCATATCGAGCATTTGGAGGTGCAAAATGTATGGGTCCAGAAGAAGACCTTGCACTTAGATTCAGACTCCAAAGCCTTCCTTCAAAGTTGTAGAGGATCCAGTGAGATTTCTAATGCCGTTGGAATCAAGTCATTACAATCAGCGGTTCAGGAGATACGGCGATTATCGCAAGACTGTCCGAATTAGAGTAACCAGAGATCACATCGGTTTGAGGTACATCGGACAACAAACAGATGCAAGACGACCAGAATTTGCATCGGTCAGGTGCACATCAGACAACAAACCGATGCAAGACCATCAGGGAGTACATCGGACTGTGCATATCGGACAACAAACAGATGCGGCGCCAGACTGCCTGAAGTGACTGTAAGATCGGGTCAGATGAAGGCTTTCCATTCTGATTCAGCCTCAGAGCTCTTCATGAAAGTTGTAGATAATTGAATCAGGTTTTGTGTGGAAGTGAGTTCATATCATTAGGAGCTGCGGTTAGGGAGATATGGCGATTTCCGCAAGACTGCTCCTCTGGGTCAAAATCCGGTTTGTTTTGGGTTGACCCGGTTTGACCTTCTTCCCTATAAATACTTAAAAACCCTAATTTTTAGAGATCTTCTCTTGTTTTTGAACAGAAAATCGACCTTTTGTAGTTTTGAGGAGATTTGACAGATTTCTTTTAAGTTTAATGCAATTTGATTCTTGTTTCTTCTAATCTTTCTTTCCCTATTCATCTAATCATGTTTACTAACATTTCTTTCATGAGATTTGTTGGTTTAGATATGATCAGTGAGTAGTCTTTTTAGGAACTTGGGGATGAGTTAGATTTAGGGTTTTCTAATTGTTTAATATTGCAATCTAGGTTAGATTCTTTCATCTCTCTTCTTATTAAGGTGTTCTTAATGCCAAATAGCTAATCTTTTGCTATTTAGGATCATAAGCATTTCATACACCCACCAAGTGTTTGATGAAATGCTTGAACCACTTTTCTAAGAGATTTACATTCCTAGCCTAAGATATTAGTTGCCTAGGGTGTTTATCATGCCATTTAGACTTATGCTTATTGCTTGCTAATCATTTTAATGCTAACACATCATTAGTTCATTAAGGTGATTAGGAAAGAGATTAATACCACACATCATGGATTAGTCTTTATTAGTGATCTAGGAAAAGAGATAACTTGTTTAGTTGCTTAAATGATTGCAAGGTTGTCCATTTGAATGCCCAAATCAATGATTCCATCCCTAGGTTTCGTTTTTAGTCAATTAGTAATTTTGATTAGTAGTTAATTGCTTGATTAGCACATAATTAGTGGAAATTAAGGTTTTAATTCATATAATTAGTCTTCTAGTATCTCTTTTAACTTGTAGTTTGCTTCTAATAGATCCTTGTCTCCTAAATTTCGAATTTGGCTTAGATTAAATAGTTTCATGTATTCCTAGTGTTGTTAATCTTAACCCCTATGGATTGACATCTCAAATACTACAATGACATGAGTAGTAGAGATTAATTGAAAGAGGAAAATCATACTATCAATTTGGCGCTGTTGCCATTGGGGTTTAGCATTAACCATTAGGATTTTAAATCTCTTTAAGACTAAGCCTTTATTTTACCTTGTTTGCTCATCTCTATTTGAGATGATGAATTTTTTCTTATTTGTGGTTACTAACTTGTCTTCCTTAATTCTCTTGTTCTTTCAAAGGTATCAAAACAAAAAGAAAAAAATGGAAAGACAAGATCATTTGAGGTGTTGGAGATGGACAACCAAAGAAGCATTATTAAAGCTCCACAGCCTCAAGAATTGGTATCCACTCCTCCCCAAGCTCAAGAGAACAAGCCAACAATTGGGAGCTTTGATACTCTTCATTCTCATGGATTGAGATTTGGAATCCATCCCCCTCCAATAGAAGCCAAAGCCTATAAGATCAAGCCAAGCTTTCTAAGGTTAATTCAATGCTCTAAGTTCTTAGGGATTGGAATGGAGATCCGTATGATCATTTGGATTCCTTTGAGAGGTTGTGCAACATGTTTAGCATTGAAGGTGTCCCCCAAGATAGCATCAAGCTCATTCTATTTCCTTTCTCACTTGGAGAAAAGGCACACCAATGGGAGAGAGATCTACCATCTCATTTGATCAAATCTTGGGATGATTGCCAAAGAGTCTTCCTTCAAAGGTACTATCCCACTCAAAAAAACAGTCCAAATGAGGAGGGACATCTTGAGTTTCAATCAATGCATACATGAGACCTTTCATGAAGCATGGGAGAGACTTAAAGGATACACTCGGGATTGTCCACATCATGGGTTCAAGAAAGAAGCAATTCTTAACATTCTCTATAGGGGAGTTGCCAAGGAGCACAAATTGACATTGGATGTGGCTAGCAAAGGGCATTGGAAGAAGGAGAGCTACTTGTTGAGAACTTGGCCAAGTCTAGTGAAAGCTACTGTGAAGGGCGTAATACAACACCTCTAATGAGATCATGTGAAGACTCCACATGGAAGGACTTGCAAGATAAAGTGGATAGAATGGAAAAGCTCTTAAGTGTGCAACAAAGAGGAGTTAGTTTGATTCATGGGAAACACCAAGAGAAAGCAAATTTCGTGGTCAACAATGGGAACTTCAACCAAGGGGGTAAGCTTCTCAATCAAGGGTCTAACCATGGAGTCCAAGGAAATCACCAAGGCTACCAAGAGAACCATGAGATTTCTCCAATCTCTAACCAAGATGTGGAACAAAGAAAGGTTCTCCATCAAATCATAAAAGGTCAACAAATGAATGATATTAGGTTTGACATGATGATGAGAGCAATGGATGACAAGATTGAGGGTTTGCAACATGAGTTAACCCTTAAGCTTGAACAATCAACCACACATTTAGAAACCATAAAGTCCAAATTGGTTCAACTCTCTTTGCCATCTAAGAACCCAAAAGATTTAATCCTTGTCGTTTCACCAATTGTTGATGTTGAGGTTGATGAGGAAAGGACACCCAATGGTTTTAATGGACGAATTGGAGACCCAAAGCGAGTAGAGGAGGTGAGAGATGTGGGCAAATCTCTAAGCTATAGTTTACCTTCAATCCAATGGGTTCATGAAGAGAAGAGTGTTTTTGAGAAGAATAAAGGGGATGCATATGCTTTCAATGAGAAATGCCCTAGCTCTTTCTTCTTTCCCTCATTGGAAAATAAGGATGATGTGAGTAATTGTGAGACAAAGGATTTAGCTTCACTTCCAAAAGCATGTAAGAAGGAGAAAGAATATCATGAAGAAGCTTTAGCATTGGATGGAATTTCTTGGAAACTCTTTTCTCTACCACATTGGAAGATGAGAATGAGAATAGCAAGGGGCAAAAGATAGGTAAAGGCAATATGGCCAAGAAGAAGCCAAACCAACACAACCATCCCACTCTTGCTCCATCCTCTCACACTATGAGTCTACACCCTTTTAGACTCATAGATGGAGCCATTGAGTACAATGTGAAGTGCAAGGGTATTCCTAAACCCTTTGCAAGTATCAAAGCCATTTGTCATTCCACAATGAAGGAGAATGACAAAGAAAGGGTTGAAGAGATACTCTCCAAGGTTCTCACGCTTAATCTCACACATGGCACAAGATTGGATCCATCCCTTGCAACTCATCTCTCCATCACCACCTCAACAAGGAGTTACATTACTCCTTCTATCCAACTCCCTAAGGATGAAGGCGAGGGCCAAGGTATGGTCTTCTTTCTATTTCATTGTATATACCATTTTTGTTTTTATTTTGTCTTTGTTGCTTTGGTATCTCTTGAACTTTTATTACACAAGGGACTGTGTAATTTAAATTTGGGGGAGAGGTTGAGAGATTTGACGTGTGTTTTGTGATTCTTATTTTCCTTTACATACTTGAGTCTTATGCATTCATCAAAAACATAGAAAACCCCAAAAATTTGAAAAATTTGAAAATTTTCCAAATAAGAATCATTTAGATGTTGCATTTGCATTATATGATTGAGTCTAGTTGCATTTCATATACGTTTGCACTCATTTGCATTGGAAGCAATGATGAGCTTTTCCTTGTAAAATGCCAACTCATGTAATCAAATCAGTGCCCTAGTTAGTAGTTCTTTGATGCCTTTGAACAAGTCTTGAAAGTAAGGATGCACCATGTTTGGATCACTTCACTTGCCACTTAGATCTTGGTCGAAATATGGTCTTGAATTTGATAACCAACTTTACTCACTTAAACCGAATTTTGACATCTAATTCGAAATATGGGTCTTGGTCGAAATATGGGTTTGGGTCGCGGTATTGCTTGGTGTTGTGGTTTAGATTATATGCTTGCATGTTAGATTGATGGGTTGTGAAAGGAAGTAGGAAGGAAGGGAATGAAAGAGGCTTGGATTCTTTGGATGCAAGGATTATAAGGTAACGAGTATGTTTTGATGTTTTTTTGCGTTTGGTTTTATTTGAACACGAAGAACTAAATGTACGTTTTCAATTGTTCTTGTATAGTATGGTCCCCCTCCCATCTAGTCAAGTGGTGGGATGAGGCTATGATGTATGAATTTCAAGAGCTACGATGTGCCCTGGACAACCAAGGAGACTGCATGCGTGTCCTCGAAAATGGTGATGGGATGGAAGCACATAATCGGATTGAGGCAGAGCTAACTCAACTAATGGAGCTAATTCTGGAGAAGAACCGTTTCAGATGCCTCGTGCTGAGGAATGTGATGGTGCCTGCTATAGTCCTTGTAGGTTTGATCATCTACCTTTGTGCTAGCTTGAGTAGATCTTAGATCATGAATTATTTCCTATGCTAATTTTAAGACTTTTAATTGGTGACCATTAAATGTTTGTTTGTTTAAAGGGTTTACTTTATATGTAATGTTGGATTGCGTTGAATGTTTTGTACCATATTCCTAAATTATGTGTATTTCTGTATTCGGCAAAATATTGAAACTTTGTTGTTAGACTTCGTATGTATACTTCTAAAGAAGTTTGAAATTCATATTAAATAGATAATGCCAACACGTTCGGTATATTTGTTATTTGGGGTATTTTAACTGTAAATTGTGAATATGCTAACAAAATTAATGTATCATGTAATTTTAATCTAAAATATTTGATTTAGAGTAAAGCACACTTCATTGGAAGATTTCGTTTGTAAACTTCAAAAGAAGTCTGAAATTCAAATTAAACCTAGCGGCAATTCAAATTTTTTTCACCAACTGGGCGAGAACCATAATTTACAGGACCGAATTTGTTGGTAATTGAACAATCTAATCGGCTATGGAGACTTCTTTTGAAGAATTTGTTAGTAGACTTCAAAAGAAGTCTGAAATTCAAATTAAACCGGTGGGAATTTAAAATTATTTAACAAAATGGACAAGAACCAGAATGTACCGGACTGAATATGTTGGTAATTTGCACAATCTAACCGGCTAAGGAGACATCTTTGTCAGACTTCGAATGCAGACTTCTTTAATTAAATTAGATTTGGTTTGATTAAAACAAAATAGCCTGATTGAAGCAAACAATTTTACCCTAACCACAATTAACCGGCACAATATTTGATTTTACCGAAGGGAGAATTTACTTTCTCTAACAAACCCTAGTTTCTCTCAAAGAGATATTTCGATGGCTCTCTGTCGCCGTCACCATTTATGTTGCCGCTAAACGATCTCAGTCTCCGCCACCTCTTCACTGTCGTCACTGCAAGTAATCTATGCTCCTCTCTCTCACGCTCCATCTTCTGTATATATCTTTATCTGTATATTTACCATAATCGATTTTCGTTTATCTCTTATCTCATTGCCGCCGATTTTGCCTTGTCGTCTATGTTCCGCAGCCGTTGATTTTTTCCGTTTTCGCTCCTCACCGGTAATATTTCTTCACCCCCCTTTCTCTTTGTTCGACATATGTTATATTCAGACGAAACTATTACCCTAGATATAATCGCCGCCGCTTGTTTCCATCAACGGAAATCTTTTCCTCTTTGTCCGTCATTTATGTTAATTTCATCGGCAAAATTTGATATTCCTTGTTTGGTTTTACAGATTTCAACGACGCCCTTGCTTGTCTCCGCCGGAGTTAAGTGATTTCAGGGTTTTATGTAGACTTTGTATCAGAGTTCATTCATAGACATCAGATGCAGACTTCAGTCGCATACATTTTTTTTAACAAGTTTGCTCATTTGTTTAGCAGGATGGAGAAGGCCAAATTTTCAAAGAGATTATACACAAATGGAGATGAGCCCCAACTGGAAAAAAGCATAGGCTACTACAGCAACGACTTGAAGCTGTTTACTAGCTTGGAATCAGTACTGAGAGAGGATGAATGGGAACAGCTTTTGGAATCAATGCTGGGTGT
Source organism: Alliaria petiolata (assembly GCA_020283515.1). Taxonomy (NCBI): domain Eukaryota; kingdom Viridiplantae; phylum Streptophyta; class Magnoliopsida; order Brassicales; family Brassicaceae; genus Alliaria; species Alliaria petiolata. The sequence goes on from JAHZTW010000001.1 coordinate 431,287,207, forward strand.
ATTTCTAAAGTTTTACAATCTGAAATTTGGGTGGGCATCAAGGGTGGTTCACTATATACTTGGTTTTCAGCTTGTTTGCGAGAGGAAGTACGATATATGGAGTCTCATCGGTGCAAATCCATTGAGGTTTTCACTTTGTGAGTTTGAATAACTCACTGGTCTCAACTGTGAGTATGTTGCAGATCTGGAGGATCCAGAAGCTGATGGTTCCCCTGAGACGAAAGTATTTTGGGAGAAGCTTGGCGTCAGTGTAGAGGTTGGTCGGAGTGTTGAAGAACTTACATAAGCGTGTAAGTATGCTGGAGAGTGAACAAGGGTGGATAAGATTAGGTTACGATTTTTATCCATCTACGTTGGATTCATTGAGGCAAGGAAAAGGGATTCACCCACAATGGTTAACATGGCAAGGTAAGTCATATATTTAGAGTCATTTGAAAATTACCCGTGGGGAAGAGTGGCTTTCAAGAACATCATAGAGTCTGTGAAAAAAGTGAATTTTACCGAAACATTTTTGCTTACTGGGTTTGCTGAGGTGCTCCAAGTTTGGACGTATTATGTTTTGCCAGAATTTGGAGGTGTATAGGGAAATCCCTTTGCCAACAAGCAAAATTCACCGGTGCTGGTTACAACGATTGCCAAAAACGAAAATACATCAAAGAGGCTATGCTAAAACATGTAAAAATATAAGCATTCTTGTAGACATTTTTTGTAAACTTTTTTTGTAGACTTCTCTTGTAGACTTATATATTTCCTCTCTCTTACATATATTCCCCAATTGTTTGCAGGTCAGTTTCAACAACTTTACTTTTAAGGAAATGGAGGATATGTTCCCAACTTGGGATGATGAGGTAGAGGATCCTCTGATCGAGAACATTTTTGGAAGCCATATTTGGGAAGTTTGGTCATTGCACGAATAGGTTGAAGGTGGTTCCCCTAATCACTTGCATCACACATGATCTCAAAAGGAAGATCCCAATCCGGTGCTTGGACTATAGGAGCACTCACAAGCGCCTCCTTAATCTTCAAAAACGCCCCAAGACATTCTTCATCAAACACAAACTCGATCTCCTTGCAAATTAGCCTTGTTAGGGGTCTTGCTATCTTGGAGAAATCCTTGATGAACCTCCTATAGAACTCCACATGACCCAAAAAGCTCATTATCCCTTTCACATTGCTTAGAGGAGCTAAACTCATTATGACTTCAAGCTTGGTTTTATCAACCTCAATACCACTCTCCGAGATTTTGTGGTCGAGAACTATTCCTTCCCTAACCATAAAATGGCACTTTTCCCAGTTGAGCACAAGATTCGTCTCTTCACATCTCTCCAAAACCATGCACAAATTCGACAAACAAGCACCAAAAGAGCAACCATACACAGAAAAGTCATCCATAAACACTTCTACCATTTCCTCGATAAGGTCAGAGAAAATAGACATCATACACATTTGAAAGGTTGTTGGTGCATTACATAACCCGAATGGCATCCTTCGATATGCAAAGGTACCATAAGGGCATGTGAAAGTTCTTTTCTCTTGATCATTAGGGTGAATGGGTATTTGAAAGAACCTGCTATACCCATCAAAGAAACAGTAGAAGGGATGATTAGCAAGCCTCCCAAGCATTTGGTCAATAAAAGGGAGGGGAAAATGATCTTTTCTTGTGGCCAAATTCAACTTCCTATAATCAATGCACATTCTATGGCCGGTTATTGTTCTAGTGGGTATTAGCTCATCCTTTTCATTCTTAACCACAGTGATTCCTTCCTTTTTTTGGCACACAATGGACAGGTGAAACCCAAGTGCATCTAGAAGTTTAAGAATCTCTTTCTTTACAACTCTTTCAAATTAGGGTTTAGCCTTCTTTGATGTTCTATAGAAGTCATAGATTTATCTTCTAGATGTATCATATGTGTGCAAAGAGAAGGAGTTATGCCCTAGATGTCATCCAAAGAATAACCAATGGCTCTCCTAAATTTCTCAATTCGCATAAAAGGGTGGATAATTCATCTTTACTTAAGTTTTCATTGACAATGACCGGGTAAGATGAGTTAGGACCTAAGAAAGCGTACCTTAGCCCTTGTGGAAGAGGTTTAAGCTCCACTTTTGGTGCTTTGATCTCACACCAATCACCCCCAAACTTGGACTTGTCTTCATGCTCAATACCCAAGGAGCTCCCTTCCTCAATCACGCATCCTCCTTTGATCTCGTGCTCAAGCTCTATGAAAGAAATCTCCTCCTCTATAGGCTTGTGCGAGTCAAGCAACTTCTGAGTATCTCAAGCTTGCTCCATGTAGGTACCTGTAATGACCCGGTCGAGAGCTAAGAGCGTCCGCGCTGAGGACGGCCGAGAGAAAAGTTTGGTCAAGGGAAGGTCCGAAAATTAAAAGCCAAGACTCGACTCGAGGCTACTTGGATCGACATGTTTGGCCAAGAGAAGCACTTTGGTCGTAGAGTTTACTAGAATAGTCGATGGAATCAGGAGATAGCCGAGGACCATCATTTCACCCAAGGTGGATAGCTGAGGTGGCCAGCTAAGCTGAAAGGGACGAGCCGGGACAAGCAAGCACGAGGTGGCTATGGCTATTCCGTCTTTATACATGAGATGGAATGCTATTCCGTCTTTATACATCCTGAAGACTGCTATTCCGTCTTTATACATCCGGAGACTGCTATTCCGTCTTTATACATCCGGTGACTGCTATTCCATCTTTATACATCCGGAGACTGCTATTCCGTCTTTATACATCAGGAGAGTACTATTCTGTCCTTATAGATAAGTGGATAAGCATGGCCTTGAAGCATGAGGTGTCTGCAGCGTGTGGCCTCCTGGATGAGAGGATAGGCATGCGTCTGGAGTGTGACTAGTGTCACGCTGCCATTGGACCACACTCACCACGACCTTATCCATCCATCCTCTATAAATAGCCCCCTAGAGCTCCATTCCTTAGTCATTTTCCTCATGTTGAAAGTTAGAGAGAAATTCTTAGAGAGAGAGAGATTTTGGTAAAGAGAGAAAGTGAGAACATTCAGGTGCAGCTTTAGAGCAAACTAGAGGTATTGTAGCGAAGCGAGGATCCATCTGTGGTATTGAAGTTTTGTCTAAAAACCGTTCAGCCTAAAGCACTGTGAGTTGTGGTGATGTGTGATTGATTGCTAGGATTCATTTGCTAGATTTCGTGGTTATTTAAATGCGTTAGTTGTGGTGATGTTTGATTGTTTGTTAGTATTCAATTGCTAGATTGCGTGTTTTGTTCGCAATATTTTGTGATGTTTGAGTTATTTTATTATGGTACGTTATTGTTGTAAGTTGTTCTTATTATGTGAGAGGTTCTATGACTACTTAATCGTGTTTTTGTGGTGAGTGTGATTTGATGTGATGGCGGTTCGATCCTACCTCGTTTCCCCATTGTTAGCGAAAGGACCTGCTAAGTTGGAAGACTCGGAGTGACGGGATTGCAGCCTATGGCCGGGTACTGTCTGACGGGACAGTTGGGGCAGCCGAGTAAAGCGGACCCTGCCGAGTCTATTGCCGTTTGTATACGGGACTCGGGTTGGTGATGTTCTGTCTTTCATGCCTTTGTGGCGGTAAGATGGGTGTTCACGAGAGGGATAGGATCGAATACGCAAGGCCTTGGTGATGGTGTGGTGATGAAAGAGTGACGACTACGTGATTGTTTTTGCTAATGCTAACTTTGTGTGATTTGCGTGTTGTGTGTTATTTTGGGTTTTTGGGTGGGGAAATGTTGTTTCTGTTTAGGGGAGCCATGACTCACTGAGCGAGTAGCGCTCATCCCTCACTTTATTTTGCAGGAAACCAATAGTCGGGAAACCAGTAGCGGGAAGCAAGTAACGTTAGGCCGCTAGTGTAGGTTTTTGTTGTCTTTGTAAAATAAACGTTTGATGGTTGTTGTATAATCCTTTTGGGCGTTAGGCCACATTGTCAAAGTTTGTGTTATGTTTTGTGAAACCTTAATATATGAATAAATAAAGTTTATTTTTATATTAACCGGTTTCATCTGATATTAGTCTTGTCTAGGCTAACACAACTCTCGGCTTGGGTACGGGTTGAGAAGCCTTAGGCCTCAGCCGAGAGGGTCGGATATCGCGGATGGACCGGCCGCGGCTTTGGATTCGTTCTGAGGTCATGGCTGGACCGTTTGCGGTGTTCGGCATTGTGGCACTTCCGCTCTGGTTTGGGTCGGATGGTTGGCCGTGCAGGTTCTTGTTTGAATGTTGCGCGGCCGACCGATCCAAATCCGGCCTAGATCGCATCGGGGGTGTTACAAATGGTGGTATCAGAGCATTGTTCATGATCATGCTACATTGGGACTTGGTTTTCAAACGTTTTATCGAGTCAAAATGAGTCGCGAAAGCAACTAGGAAAACTGGTACATTCCTTGCATATTAGGTTGGTGGGATTAGGATTTAACCTTTTGCAGATAGAGAGAAGCAATTCAAATGGAGGGAAGACGTGGAGTCCATCAGCCAGACATGGAGAGGCGAGAGAAGTTTATCCTTAGGAATAGATAAACCCAACCCTTCACGACCTTTCTAAGGTCCCCGACCAGGTAAGTATGGGTGCTAACTTTCTTGAATAATTGATTGTGTGATTGCTTGCATGGTTTTGTGTCCAGTGTGAATTTGGTTCGGAAATCCCTAGACCCTTTGTTAGAAACCGTAAGAACTTACCTTTAGAGTTTAGGAAACCCTTCGACCTACCCTTAGGAATTCGGGACGAATTCTTTTAAGGGGGGAAGAATGTAATGACCCGGTCGAGAGCTAAGAGCGTCCGCGCTGAGGACAGCCGAGAGAAAAGTTTGGTCAAGGGAAGGTCCGAAAATCAAAAGCCAAGACTCGACTCGAGGCTACTTGGATCGACATGTTTGGCCAAGAGAAGCACTTTGGTCGTAGAGTTTACTAGAATAGTCGATGGAATCAGGAGATAGCCGAGGACCATCATTTCACCCAAGGTGGATAGCCGAGGTGGCCAGCTAAGATGAAAGGGACGAGCCGGGACAAGCAAGCACGAGGTGGCTATGGCTATTCCGTCTTTATACATGAGATGGAATGCTATTCCGTCTTTATACATCCTGAAGACTGTTATTCCGTCTTTATACATCCAAAAGACTGCTATTCCGTCTTTATACATCCAGAAGACTGCTATTCCGTCTTTATACATCCGGAAGACTGCTATTCCGTCTTTATACATCCGGAAGACTGCTATCCCGTCTTTATACATCCGGAGACTGCTATTCCGTCTTTATACATCCGGAGACTGCTATT
>JAHZTW010000001.1:431295307-431306263 GCA_020283515.1 Alliaria petiolata
AATGCTTTCTTGCATTGATCCCAAGTAGTGATTGAACCTTGAGGTAGATTCTTTTCCCAAATGTGCGCTCTATCCCCTAGTGAGAAAGGAAATAATCGCAACTTGAATCCATCTTCAGAGATGCCATTTATGTTAGTCAAGCTACATATCCTCTCGAACTCATCCAAGTGGTCTAGAGGATCCTCCATATCCAATCCATGAAACTTATTTTCTTGCACCATGGAAATCAACCCACTTTTGATCTCAAAACTGTTTTGTTGAACCGGAAGGAGGAGTAATACCATGGCGAGAAGTATGAGTTTGAGGAGAGTCACCAAAACCGATGTGTGTAGGTCGCCTTGGTGGTTGTCCATTACCACCCAAACCATGTGCATGATCCATACCCAATCTCTCAAAGCAATGTGTTCTAGTGGCAGTGAAAGGTACAACTTAGTATCAAGAAGAAGTAAAATCCTAATGCTTAAACCAAATATCTAAATGGCAACAGCGCCAAATTGATAAGCGGTTTCATCGTGTGACTTAACAATTATTCAAACCCACTCATGTCATTGTAGGTACTTGAGGATCAATACATATGGATATGGTTAAGACACTAGGAATGCATACAACTTCTTAATCTAAGCTAGCAAATAAGTTTTAGGGTTTAACTAACAACCTAAATGATTAAACAAGCCAAATTCAAGCTAATTAACTACTAATCAAGATTATCAAAAGACTAAAACAAATCAAAGGATGGGGTTATCAATCTAAGGTGTTCTAAGAATCAATCTTTGATGTCAATGAATCACAATATAAGCTCATCCCTAGGCTTAGAACTCAAAAGCAAGACTAATCCACTTTCATGGTACTAATCTCTTCATTAATCATCCTAATCAAGAACTAACTCTCATTAGTGAAAAGGAAGCTAACAAGCATTATGAGATAGTTCTAAATTGCCAATAAACACCCTAGACAATCACTTTCATGAGCTAGGAATGTAAATCCATTGTTTCGTTGGTTGGGGAATTTCATCAAACACCTTGTGGTTGTGAAATTCTCTAACGCCTAGTTTTAGCATGATCAAGGCTAAACTAGCATTTAAAACACTAAACAAGGAGGGAAATGAAAGAATCTAATCCTAGACATCAAGATTAACCATTAAAACACCCTAAATATAACCCATCCTTAGACCATAATGACACTACTCACTAATCATGGGTAATCCCTTAAATCCTATGAAAGAAATAGAGATAAACATGATTAGAGAGATATAAGATGAAAGATTAAAAGAGATAAGTACTAATTTGCATAAACTTTAAAGAAATGTCTTACAAAATCACTTATAAACCAAAAAGGAAAGTTTTCTAAGCAAGAACAAGAGATTAAAAGATACTTAGGAAAAATTAGGTCTTTTTCCTATTTATAGTTAACAGTGGACGACCCGGGTCAACCCGGAACAAACCAGGTATTGATCCGGTTTAGGTCTGAAAATCGGGTAGTGTATCGAGCTTGCTAGGTCGATACGCAGCTCGATAGGTTGCTAAATGTTTCTTCAAGGAGTGTGTCGAGCTTAGTAGCTCGACACAAATACCCGATAAGCCATCTTCTGAAACTCCGGGTGACCTGTGTATCGAGCTTAGTAGCTTGATACAATCGTCCGATACACGTACTCCGTCTTCCCCGCAGAGCTATATCGACCTTCATTGGTCGAGACCAAGGTTGACACACTTCTAAAACTTGTCTACTTCATGTTTGGCTCCCTTCTCTTCTTCCTCCCTGTCACCCAACTCTCTATAGAGGTCCTCCAAGCCTCCAAAGTACCTAATTAAGACTCAATATGCACAATATGTAACAACCTAAGATAAAACTTGCTAAACTCTAATATGGATGCAATTTGGACTAAAAGTAACTAAATAAATGCACAAATGAATGCAAAGCTATCTAACATGGATGCTAAAATGTGCTAATTTATGAGTATATCAATCATCATTGTTCGAATTAGCATCCCCATAATCATCATCGTCTTGCATCATCATAACATTGATCCGCATGTCCACCCACATCATCATTCCCATGGTCTATTATCCTATTCAAAACGCAAAGGCTACACCATGCATCCCACTCAACTCAATCAAGCTATGAACGTGTCTATCATTTGTGACATACATATGAGGAGAATCATGAGGCATTTGTTGAAGTATCAGATGTGGTAATGGATAGGATAACTCCACAAACTCTGTTTCCTTTTCCAGCATATAATCCTCTTGTGCATTTTAAGAAGGTCATCATGTGTGCAAACATCTCTCAAAAAGAACATTCACCTCGCCCATTCTCCATAAACAGTGGGTATGTGAACCATTCTCTGTATGAAAACCAAATTCAAATCACATTAGAAATCAATGTCGAATAAGTAGAATTCACCTGAATTCTACTATTAATAAGCTAAATACTAATAACACAAGAAAATTATTTAAAGCTTAACTCTAACAAACAAACAAGTCAAACTCATACATAGGAAAAACCAATAAATAACACAAACTCAAGAGTCAAACAATAATTTTTATTTGTTACAAATTTAAGATAAATGATTTTTTTCAAAAAATTGAATATGCAGACTAATAAAGAAGTTTACTTAGTATACTTCTCAGGAAGTCTGCGACTAATAAGCTGAGTGTCTTATAAAACAAGAAAATTGATTCCACCATACCTATAAAATATAAACATGTAAAACTAATACAGAAACAAGTACACTTACTAACACAAGCATAAGGCCAAGAAAATCTTAAAAATTTGATAAAAAAATGTTTTTTTTTAAAACGTGAAAAAGATGGCTAAAGATGTCTGTATTTTAGGTTACTTTTGCATTTACTAAAAGATGAATAGACTTCAAGTGAAGTCTGCTCACTCTGAGAAGTCTTCTCCTGAAGTCTGTTTATTGAGCAAACTTCAATAGAAGTCTACAGTGGGTTAGTTTTGGCGTTGACGGATTATTGAATTAATTAAATAGTAAACTTCGTATGAAGTGTGCTAAACGAGTAGACTTTATAGAAAGTCTGCTATTTAATTAAAATTTTTGTCACCAAAAAAATAGCTTATGTAGACTGCGAAAAAAGTATGCGAAAAAGTCAAATATAAGTCAATTGCAAAAATGACCTCTTTTTTCTGCCGACTTCAACCGCATACTTCGTTAAAAATGTCTTCGTCTTGGTCAAATCTAAAGCTAATCTATTTCTAACAGAGTCTTCTTTTGAAGTATACTCCAATTTTGTTTTGTTCTCAAAGGAAATGGCGCAAACTTCAACCAAAGTCTACTGTCAGAAATCCGTACACACGGTCAACTGCAAAACTAACCTATGCGTTGACCAGCAGACATCTTGAGAAGTCTACGACCGTTTGTTGACTTCAAAAGAAGTCTGCGTTCGCGGCACATATCTGAAAATTCATGAAAATCAACTGAAAATTTACCTAGCAGTGGTCTTTAACTTCTTCAGCCGCCAGGAACTTCCATTCTAGCCAACACCAAAGAACCCCAATCGCTCTGCATGACCAAATCACCGAATATGGCAATATTTTAAAACTTAAAGTTTGAAAAAGGTAAATTACAGATTTTTTGGGATGAAAATGAAGAGAAAATGGAAGAAATTATGAGAGGAGATAAAGAGCTTAGAGTGTTCAAAAATTGATTGTTCAAGCTTTAAAAACTTCAAATTGGTTGAAAATGGTGGTTGGGTGAATTGATGATAATTGCATTTTCGTTAATAAGTGAGGAAGATGAAGATTGTTTGGTCATTTGGATTTTCGAAAAAAAAACCGATGGCAGTTTCGTGAATATATGAAACTGAGAATAGTGGTTTTCGAAGAAAGTGAGTAATATTAAGGATAGTAAAAAAAATGGGTTACATTTAAAATTGACTTCAATTCTAAGGTCATTTTTGCAAGTAACACATGAATAAATTGTAAGATTAAACAAAAAATGTTAATGAATATTTTTTAGACTTAAAAAATATCTACCTCGACACATTATTCTTTTTATAATTTTGATCTTTAGTTTTTGTTTATTTTAAGGGTTAAATTAAAAACAACTTCATGATATATTACCACAAGATTGTTTGAAAAAAAAGCTTTAAATATTCTTCAAGAGTTTAACATGATCAATATTAAAAAAACAATTAACATCCAACCAAGTAGATGAAAATCATTGAACTATTATTCAAAAAGCAATTGATTAGGTAATCAAAAAGGAAAATCAAATGATAAATTTCGTCGATCGACAACCGTTTTTATTTCCTACGAACTTTCTCTCTAAAAGTCTGAGCGCTCTTTGACTTCTTTCTAAAAGCGATTTGCTCAACGCTCCATTCAGAAGAATTTGTTGAACTGAAAGCGCGTTTCTTGATGAGTTGGTCTAGTCGAATTCGTCGACTCTCCTACAACATAATTTTGTCCTACCGCTTGTTTTTTAACCTGTTTTATTAAATGAGCTTCATAAATTTCAACGACAAAAAGGGGAATTTTTTTCACGATCTCCTTGTATTCCTCACTTTTAGTAACCTTTTCCATATTTTCAGTCATCTGCAAGAGCGCAGCATCAAACAATTTTTGTGCATTGTACTGGTGGGCAAAGACATAGGCCGTGAGAGATTTCTCTGGACTCAGTTTGGTTACCAGAACTTTCTCACAGTGATTCTTGAGATGTATCACTTGGTATTTCTCTGACATGACCAAAAGATCAACTGCTATTTTCTCATCAAGACATGCTTCAGCTGTGTAGAGATAATTGATGAAAGTGCGAAGAGTATCATAAGATACCTCACTGATCTTGATTGTGCTACTACGGCTTTTTTTCGTTTCATTCTCAAGCATTGCTTTGAAGACTGTCGAACGATTAACCTGGCCACAATATTCAAATTATCAGCATTTGGAAAAGAGATTATTTATTATGGAAGAATGTTCACTCCACGAAAGTGTTTTGCAAAACCTTCTCTCAAATGTGACAGACTATTTGACAATCAAACTCTACAAAAACACATAGGCCAAGCTTCCAGTTTTCCATAATGTTTTGGTGCAAAGGCAAACACTTGGTTCTAACAAAAGAGCATAACAAAAGATCATAAACTTATAAAGCATATATATAGAAAAAATTGAAAAAAACAACAATGCTCTTTTTAAAACATAGTTCTTGCATTAGGACAAGTCTAGTACCAGAACACAATAACAAATGTTTGCAACTTCTATTTCTTCCTAAAATTAGATGGTTAAGTTGAATGGATTCATATCTAAAATTTATATATATAACAATAAATAGACGAAGATTTGTGAGTCAATTATGAAAACTTCAAGTGATTAATGAACTACTCCAATTTTCACATTAAATGAAAAACTATCAAAGACATACACAATTGAATCTTATACACATCTAGATGTAATGAACTACTCCAATTTTCACATTGAATGAAAAACTATCAAACACATACACAATTGAATAGTTACTAGAAGAATAACAATTAAAGTTAAAACAACTCATCATAGAAACTAATGTTAAAATCAGAAAATAGAGAACGAACCAGAACAATTTTATGAGCGGGAACAGGAGGCGAGGTGGTGCCATCCTTGGAGGAGGTGATAAGAACAACGTCAGTCGAGTTATCATGATCAAGAGAAGATGATAAGCGAAGGAAATCGACTTTGACCTTGAGGGCGTTGATCTCCTGCTTGAGCTTTTCCTCATCATAGCACTCTTTGCATGTGTCAACATCGTGAGGTATGAACACTTCCCGACAAGAGATGCAATGCAGCTCTGTGTCAATACCGGAATCATTGTCAGAATTTTTGTGGTGTCTGATCATCTTGCACACCAGAGAAAGTTTAGTTAACCCAACAACTTAAAAATTTGTACCCACGATCCCCCTTTTTATTACTGAATCCAAATGTTAAGATTAGATTGTTTGTTGACCCAAAGAAATATATATGTTATGGGTGTTTGTTGCCAAAATTGTACGAAGATCTGATACCATATGAGTCAAATGCATGAATTTGTCACAAAATATGATAACTTATTTTTCCTTTTTAGCCAATTCATGGTCCATAATAGGTTACGTAATTCTAGTGGATCCAATCACTACAAGAAAACATTAGAAATTCTAACAAAAAGTTCTCACAAACAAGGTCATTGGAAAGTTTCCAACGAATAATTCACAAAATTCCATCTAAAATTATTTTTGTTGGAAACGCGTCGCAAAGTTCCAACAAGTTTGAGTGATCGGAATCTTGTCACATAAGTAGTAGGAAAGTCGTGGGAAATTTCCAACAAAATTAATATCATTGGAACTTACAGACAATATTATTATTGTCGGAAATTACCGACGATATTTTCGTTGGAAATTTGTTGCCTTTGTTATATTTTAATAAATCAATGAAATAAAAAAACATTCTATTTCTTAATTAGAAAAGAAAATACAGCAATTTATCATTTCATTTTAAGAACATAAAGTAGAATAGAAAAAAACTATTGCAAAATATAGAACTATACAACAGTTTAATTGGTGGCTACGCGAAAATATACCATAAACACTAAACTTCTATTTCTTATCATAAATTTTAAATTTTAAATTGTGAACTTTTAAACATAAAAACCAAATAATACATCTTAAACCCTAAACTTCTAACCCTTAATCATAAATTGTAAATTTTAAGTTATACTCTTAAACAGAACTATTAATAATACAATAAAAACCAACACGTATAAAAAAAAAATTCAAAATTTTAAGTATAATCATCATTTTCTAAATTCTGAACAAAATATATATTTATATATACTCATTATATATTTATAAAACCTAAAATTAAACACTCACAATAAATATTTCAGAAACAAAATTCAAATCTGATCATTTTAAAAATTTAATATTCTAAATCCCAAATTATAAAACTTTTCTCCTGAACCTTAAATTATGCAGTATGAACTATAACGATCTATACTTTACTCTCAATGATAAAAAAACGAAACTCAAAACTATAAAACCAAAATATAGCCAATTTTGTAAATAACATTAACTATAAGTAAAACATGTCATGTAATGAATATTGTTTAAGATATATAAAATGAATATTGTTTAAGATATAGTTTGTCTATCATTAATTTACCATTAATTACAAAATAGAAAAAAATTAAAAGTGTTAAACTCTAAAAATACAAGAAAAAATAAAAACTAGCCTCTCATTGGTTAATCCATAGACATAAGAATCACTCTTTATTTGATATCCACCGTTGATATAATAAAATCCAATGGACACAAATTTTAACCTTTTTTCTCTTCTCTCTCCTCCTCTTCTCCTCTCCTCTCCGCCTCCTTTTTAGATCTAATGGACACACAATTGAAACTATTTTCTCCTTCTCTTAGTTCTTGCTTCCCCTTCTCCATTCCACCATTGATGCTCACGAACCCCGCCGATGTTTTGTTACAGTAAGTTTTATCTTCTCCTTCTCCCCTTCACCTCCTTCTTCGTTTTTTTCAGATCTAACCCTTTTTCACAGATCTTGCCGGCTCCAGCGCTGATGTAATTGGATTCATCACTGTTGCTCTCATGCTCGCCGCCGTTAACCACCACTACCATCGACGATTCCATCTGTAACATCATCACAGCTAGTGCTATCCGATCCGTCATATCACCTTTGATGCCCACGGCCACATCTAGAATCTATAGATATATGTTGTAAATTACGAAATATAGATATATGTTGTAAATTACAAAATATTATTATAAATAAAATTTGTCTATGCCTTTTGGATATATATAATTTTTTAAAAGTTTTTGGATGTTTAATTATTATAATTCTATTATTATTTAAGTTAAAAAAAAATTTTGTTGAATAAAAGTTTCGGATATTATCAATGAAAATCCTACAAATATTTCATCAAAAATTATATGGCACATACCAACAAGATTCTTATAAATGTTTCATTAGAAAAATATAGTCAGAGATCTGATGGAAAATACCAACAATTTTCTGACAAATGTTACGTCAATAACTTATGACTAATTTCTAACAAATATAATTCGTTGGAATATTTTCCAACGATTTCTAGACAAATTTCCATTTTCAACGATCATTTTCCAACGAAATATAATTTATCAGAAACTAGTTGGAAACTGCGATTTCCAACAAATTATCCATGAACATGGCTGTTGGAATACAGATTTTTTCTTGTAGTGAATGGACTAGCTAATGACAGATCATTTGTACTATTAGCTTGCAATTATGCATCACAGAATTCGGATATAATATTTTAACTTGGAATTGTGTATTTTGGTTTGCTTTATTAATGTACTTCATACCCTATATTTGTATATAATCTTTTAGTTTGGAATTGTTTTCATTTTTTTTCATACATTTTTCTTTGAAAAATGTTTAATTTCATCCTAAAGTTATGCAATTTATTAGAGTTGTTATTCAAAAATTCTCAATAATGAATACCTTCAAGTTGTATCCTAAACTAAGCATCCCTCTTTTTGTTTTTTTTTGTTTTTTTAAGATTTGTTTTTGTTGGGACCGATTTTACCGTGATCAATTTGAGGTGACATATCAACAGAAGGTCCTACCATACACTTTACCTATCTTCCAGTTTCTCTGTAGGTGATAGACTCATAATTTAACATGTTTTAGCACTCATTTAGGATAGTTTTGCATTCACATATGCATTCATTTAGTCACTTTTAGTTTCATTTGCATCCATATTAGAGTTTAGTAAGTTTTAGCTTAGGTTGTTGCATGTTTGTACATATTGAGCCCTTATTCAGCAGCCGCCACCATTTCTTCCTTCTCTTTTCATCTATTGTTCTTAGTTCCTTGTTTTTGAATACTTTAAGAAGATATCTCTAACTGGATACCCATTGGAGAAGTTTTCGAATCCCTTTTCTTATTCAATACAAATCGCACTTTTTCATATCTCGAAAGATGTCTCTCGTTCCCATGAACGAGTAGTCGTCTAGTTGGGTTTAAAAGGGTTTCAAAGGGGTTTAATCATAGATTGATTTCGCTATGTTGATAGAGATAAAGTTTCTATTAGGTATCTTCGTTTATTTCTTGCGCTTATTGCATGTTTGCTTTTCTAATCAATTAGCAACTGATCCCAGATCAATAGATACACAAACTTGTGGTATATTTATGGATCTAGAGGTTAACGAACGGACCGCACCGTTGGATGCTAACGTATATTGACAGACCCCACAGCGAGTGTTTACAAATAGGTGAATGATATGTCTGCACTTTAGATTCGCAACGTGCAATGATAACTCATATCAGCGTGGTGAAGGAAACGTAGGTTGTCAAATCCGCGAACGCGGGGGTAATCATAGTCGACCATTTCAGCTTAAAGAACCTACCCGACTAAGTAGCTTTAAAACCTAATATATTGCTTGTTAGATCCGATCCATGAAACCCGGAGAAATTCCTTGAGCCCAACGCTTTTTATCAATTGATTTACAACCGTTTAATTCTCGTTTTCTGCTTGAAACAATACTACAAAACCGTGACACACAAACCCTCACCCTTTCTCTCTGGTTTAAAGAAGTTAGAAATCCTAGGAATTAGGAGAGCCATTGGTTATTCTTTGGATGACATCAAAGGCATATCTCCTTCTCTTTGCACACATATGATACATGTAGAAGATGAATATGTGATTTTTATAGAACATCAAAGAAGGTTAAATCCTAATTTGAAAGAAGTTGTAAAGAAAGAGATTCTCAAGCTTCTAGATGCATGTGTTATCTATCCAATTTCGGATAGCACTTGGGTTTCACCTGTCCATTGTGTGACTAAAAAGGGAGGAATCACTGTGGTCAAGAATGAAAAGGATGAGCTAATACCCACTAGAACCATAACTGGCCATAGGATGTGCATTGATTATAGAAAACTCAACTTGGCCACAAGAAAAGATCATTTCCCTCGCCCTTTCATTGACGAAATGTTAGAAAGATGGGCAAACCACCCATTCTTTTGTTTCCTAGATGGATATAGTGGTTTCTTCCAAATCCCAATCCATCCAAATGATCAATAAAAAACCACCTTCACTTGCCCATAGGAAACATTTGCTTACAGGAGAATGCCTTTTGGACTTTGTAATGCTCCTGCCACTTTTCAAAGATGTATGATGTCAATATTTTTCTGATTTGATTGAGGAGATGGTAGAGGTCTTTATGGAGGATTTCTAGGTCTATGGCTCCTCTTTTGGTGTTTGCTTGTATAATTTGTGCAGGGTTTTGGAGAGGTGTGAAGAGACAAATGATATGGGTCAAATTTACCCTAAAGCAACTCTCTCAAAATAAGAGACCCGTTGTAGTACTTAGGGATCGAATCCACAGAGAAGGGATAGTCACACAACGAACTTTTAATTTCGAATTAAGCTAAGTAGAAAGATGGAATTTAAAACACAGAAAGCAATTAAAAATGGTGTAAGTTCAGGAGACGAAACGCTAGGTTCAGGGAAATTCTCAGGTGATCTAAATTGCAGGTCTAGACAGAATGTTAGGAATTATTAAGATCTGTTCTCGAACTCGAATCACTAATGTAAAATCAACCAACTCTCGCTGCGAAGATTATCTATGTCTAAATCGTAGAATCCCAAATCTCTTTGCAAATCCTATCGATTCAAACAAGCATTAAAGTTCAGGTTCAATTGTTCACAAAACCCTAAACCAAATCTCTTTGCGAATAGGTATTTTGCTCATCTAACATTAGTTCAGGCAATCAATAATACTCTCGCATCTATTAATTAACCTAAGATCAGATTCTAGGTCGCGAAGCTAGAATAAGCATTAAACACAAATCCAGATGAAGAACTCTAATGATTTTATCCTAACAATTTAATTCGACCTAACAATTCATTAATCACCTTTGAAAAACCCTAAACCTAACAAGCAAACTACTCAGACATGGTGAATAAAGAAAACATCATGAATAAAATAGTTTGCATAAAA
>JAHZTW010000001.1:431319435-431331853 GCA_020283515.1 Alliaria petiolata
TGAGCTGTAGGATGTGGAAGCATCTGTTTGACCACTTGTGATGGAATTGCAGCATTGGAAGTGACTTCTGGTGTGATCCGCGAAGGGTGTCGATCGACACTGGTGGTGTCGATCGACATCGACTTTGTAGCTCGAATCTCTGCACTTTTGTTGCAGTTCTGCTCCGCAATCCTTGTCTCTATGATGAAAACGTCTTCCTCCATCAACTTAGCACTGATTAGACTTTCACTTTCGCTCAATGTCCTGATGGTATGATTGTTTCCACTCCAATCTTCAAGCTCCACAACTTCTTTAGAATTCCCATCCAATGTTTCTTGAACATCCTCCTTTCTCACTTGCTCCTTAGAATCCAACTCTTCTCCAATGATCACAGCATTACATGAGATGGGCGTGGAAGTTCCGGTAGTAGGAATAACTTTGTAGAACACTTCTTTGTCAACATTAGAGAAAGACATTCTCTTTTTGGGCATGTCTACGACAACTCCTACTGTGGCCATGAATGGTCTTCCAAGGATGAATGGTACGAAAGATGCTTTGCTTACTTCCAAAACCTGAAAATAAGTTGGAACCAGGCAATTTCCAACCTTGACAAGTAGGTTTGGAATTGTACCATATGAGACTGCGGTTGAAGAATTGGCAAATTCAAGAGTCATGCTTGAAGGATGAATGTCAGCCATCCCCAGCTTCTCTGCAATGTCTCTTGTCATGAGGTTCACGCTAGCTCCTGAATCGCAGAAGGATTGTTTAAACTCAACTCCACCAATGGAGCATGGAACCATAAACATCCCAGGATCTTCAACCTTAAGCAGCTGCTTCATTGGCCGTGGTGTTTCCCTTGCCTTGTGAAAGAGTTCTTCCATCTCTTCAAAGCTTTCTCTGTTATTCTGGAAGAAGGCACATAAGGGATACCTCTCATAAGCTTCATCAAAGGAGAGCTCCTTGGGAATCATCTCCACCCTCTTGTTGAAAGCAGCTAGTTTCTCTGCACTAATGGGCGGCCTTAGATGTTTGGGTAGAGGAGGATTTGGAACCTTGGCCTTGTAGACACTTCCCAGTGCAACTTGTGAAGCTTTAGGCATTTCTGTGCAAGTTTGGGAAGGGTGTCGATCGACACCCAGCTGGTGTCGATCGACACTAATCGTTTGTGTCGAGGATGCTGCGTCGATCGAGCTTGATACGTCTGCTTTCTCCTTGGGTGTCGATCGACATTGACTCCGCAGCATTTTCTACATCTTCAAGCTCCTCGAATTCTTCAGTATTTGACCCTCTTTTCTTCACTGGTTGAAGGTTCCTTCTATTATGAAACGTGACGGCGTTCACATGATGCCTCGGATTTGTATCCGTCTTTCCAGGAAGAAATCCCTCTTGTCTCTTCAAAGCTCCAGCAGTTTGAGCGACTTGAACATCCAATTGCATGACATGAGTACCTAGAGACTCAATTTTCCCATTCAGATCTGTATACAAGGCATCAATCTTCCCATTGAAGTCCACGTTCATCTTATGTTGACCTTCCAGAATTTGCTCTAGCATAGACTCCATCTTATTGTCTTGTGCAGGAGGCTTTTGGTAAGAGGAAGAGCCATAAGTTCTCTGGAAGTTGTTGCTCTGAAAAGGCTTCTGGTAAGAAGAACCATAGCCTTGCTGATTGTTAAATCTCTGTCCTTGAAAACCAGCTCCATTTATGTAGTTAACCTCTTCTTCTTCAGGCTCAAAAGTCTCCACTTCATTAGCAAAGTGGACCTGCTTCTTCCCTATCAAGATGTCCAGCTTCTTGTTAACCTCAGCTATTTGGCTTCCTCCATTCACTCCAGCGTGTTGTCTTCTTTCAAAGTCTGCGTTCTTGGTGCTGTTACTAGAGGCCAAATTCTCTGTAAGCACCATTGCATCGTCTGGAAATCTGGTGTTGAAGTTGCCATTGCTTGCAGCGTCTAAGGCCATCTGGTACCTCCAATCAATCCCGCGATAGAAGATTTCGATGAGTTGCGGCTCGCTGAATCCATGATGTGGGCAGTCCCTCTGGTAAGATCTGAACCTCACCCAAGAAGCCTTGAATGCTTCAGTGGGTCCTTGAGAGAATGTAGTGATCTTCATCCTCAGCTCCTCGGATCTCGCGTCATCAAAGAAATTGCACAGGAATGCATTCTTTGTATCTTCCCATGTAGTCAATGATACTGGTGGCAACTGCTTCAGCCAGTATGATGCATCTCCAGCAAGCGAGTAAGGGAAAAGCTTGCAGAAGAGATAATCATATGTAACTCCATTAGCCTTGATGCTTGAGGCTAAGTCCTCGAATCTCTCAACGTGGTCCATGGGATGCTCATTAGGAAGACCATGAAAAAGATGCTGAGCTACTAAAGTGTAGTAAGCAGGCTTCAGCTCGAAGTCATTCCTCTGGAATGCAGGAGGACGGATCGCAGCTCTATTGGCATAGAACTGGTCTGGGCGGTTGTACTCGCCTAACGTTCTTCCACGTCCAGCTTCTGCACCGACGATTTGTATCGCTGGTTCGACTATGACAGCGCCAGCCTCATCAAGTCTCTGTCCTTGGGCGTTCCTTCTGTTGCCCTGTAGGTCAACAAAGTCGCCAGCCTCGTTGCGTATCATGATCACAAGATCAGCCATCTCTGTCCGCGCAAGGTGTCGATCGATGCTGTTAGTGTCGATCGACGCTGAGGTATGGTGTCGATCGATGCTCTTTGTGTCGATCGACGCTCGAGCAGATGCTCGGTTCTTGCGTTCGAGACGGCCTAGTTCCTGGTTGTCAAGTCTGATTAGCTCCTTATCCTTGTTGCTCCTGGTACTGGGCATGCACTTGAAACCAAAGATGAGAAATTAAATCAGTACCAAAAACAAAAATAAAAACCTAGATAAAATCCTAATACTAGAAATATGTAGGCAACTAATCTCCTTCCCCGGCAACGGCGCCAAAATTGGATATGGGTCAAATTTACCCTAAAGCAACTCTCTCAAATTAAGAGACCAGTTGTAGTACTTAGGGATCGAATCCACAGAGAAGGGATAGTCACACAACGAACTTCTAATTTCGAATTAAGCTAAGTAGAAGCATGGAATTTAAAACACAGAAAGCAATTAAAAACGGTGTAAGTTCAGGAGACGAAACGCTAGGTTCAGGGAAATTCTCAGGTGATCTAAATTGCAGGTCTAGACAGAATGTTAGGAATTATTAAGATCTGTTCTCGAACTCGAATCACTAATGTAAAATCAACCAACTCTCGCTGCGAAGATTATCTATGTCTAAACCCTAGAATTCCAAATCTCTTTGCAAATTCTAACAATTCAAACAAGCATTAAAGTTCAGGTTCAATTGTTCACAAAACCCTAAACCAAATCTCTTTGCGAATAGGTATTTTGCTCATCTAACATTAGTTCAGGCAATCAATAATACTCTCGCATCTATTAATTAACCTAAGATCAGATTCTAGGTCGCGAAGCTAGAATAAGCATTAAACACAAATCCAGATGAAGAACTCTAATGATTTTATCCTAACAATTTAATTCGACCTAACAATTCATCAATCACCTTTGAAAAACCCTAAACCTAACAAGCAAACTACTCAGACATGATCAATGAAACAGAAATCATTATTTGAATAGAAAGCATAAAAGAAATCAATAGAAGAAAATAAAGGAGTTCCAAATTTGCTCTAAAGGAGTCAAATTCTTCTCTCCAAAAACCTAAACTTCTATGATTCTTAAAGTATGAGATTTTGCCTAAACAATGGCTGAAAAACTATATTTATAGGCCTAGGTACGAGTCTTCAATTCCCAAAAGGATTATGAAAAGTCTTGGAGATTTCCTTTTCTTCAAAATATGGAAACTTTTTGATTTTGGAAATTGGAAAACCTGGTGTCGATCGACACTACATGGTGTCGATCGACACCTTGCGTGTAATTCCAGTCTTGACTTCATCACTTTGTGACTTCATTCCATTAAGCTCCAAAATGCATCCAAATATCCAATTTATCTTCAATTGTACCTGAACCTGCAAAGACTCTATATAGACTCGAAAATAGCCAAAAGACTCTATAAAAACACTTATATCATGGTCTAAAATGGGTAAGAACCATGATATATCAACAAACCTCGTGCTCAACTGGGAGAAATGCCACTTCATGGTTAGATAAGGGATAGTGCTTGGTCACAAGATCTCAGAGAATGGTATTGAGGTTGACAAAGCCAAGACAGAAGTTATGATGAGCTTGGGGCCTCCAAGCAATGTGAAAGGCATAAGGAGTTTTTTGGGTCATGCTGGGTTCTATAGAATGTTCATTAAGGACTTCTCCAAGATAGCAAGACTACTCACAAGACTACTTTGCAAGGAGGTCGAGTTTGGGTTTGATGATGAGTGCCTTGAAGCATTTTTGAAGATTAAGGACGCTCTTGTGAGTGCTCCAATAGTGCAAGCACCAGGTTGGGATCTTCATTTTGAGATCATGTGTGATGCAAGTGATTATGCTGTGGGAGCTGTTCTTGGCCAAAGGAAGGACAAAAAACTTCATGTCATATACTATGCAAGTATAACTTTGGATGACACCCAAGTGAAGTATGCAACAACTGAAAAGGAGCTCTTGGCCGTGGTGTTTGCCTTTGAAAGTTTAGGAGCTATCTAGTTGGGTCTAAGGTTGGTGTCTACACGGATCATGCATCTTTGAGGTACATCTATGCTAAAAAGGACACTAAACCAAGACTTGTTAGATGGATACTTCTTCTACAAGAGTTTGACATGGAAAAAGTTGATGAAAAGGTCACTGAAAATGGCGTAGCTGATCACCTATCAAGGATGAGGATTGAAGAGCTTATTCCTATTAATGATACTCTTCCCGAAGAGCAACTCATATTGATTAAGGTTTTGGAAAAAGGATACCACTTGGGGAAGAAGCTAGAAGAAGCCAAGAGCTTGAATGAAAGAGGTCTTCCTTGGTACGCAGATTTTGTAACTTCTTTAAACCGAAAGGGATGTTGGGGGTGTAGTGTGTCACGGTTTGCAGTAGTAATATCAACCAGCAGAAGAGGATTAAACGGTTGTAAATCAATGAATAAAAGGCGTTGGGTTCAGGGGTATTCTCCAGGGTTCATGGATCGGATCTAACAAGCAATAGGATAAGCTCTAAATGATTTAATGGATTAGGTTCTTAAGCTGAAACAGTCGACTATGACTACCCCGCGCTCGCGGATCTAGCCACCTACGTTTGTCTTACACTGCAGATATGAGTTCTCATCCCAGGATACATGACAACAACGCATACATATCATTCACCTATTTGTAGACACTCACGGTACGGTCTGTCGGTATGCCTAAGCATCCTACGGTGCGATCCGCTCGTTACCTTCTAGATCCAGATGATAGACCACACGTTCGTGTATCTAGCCGTCCTGGAATCAGTTCCTAATTGATCAGAGAAGCAAACATGCAATAAGAATAAGACAATAACGAAGATACCTAAAAGAAACTCTATCTCTATCAACCTAACGAAATCGATCCATGATTAAACCCCTTCAAAAGCCCCTTAAAAACCCAACTAGATGACTACTCGTTCATGGGAACGAGAGACATCTTTGAGATAAGAAAGGTGCGAATTGTATTGAATAAGAAACAAAGTGAGAAAACTTCTTCAAAGGAAATTGAATTAAGGGATCTTCTTAAAGTATTGAAAAACAAAGAACTAAGAACAAAAGATGAAAAGAGAAGGAAGAAGGAGTGGGCGGCTGCTGAAGAATTCTCTTTCGAGGTCTTCAACTCTGGGGGCCGTCGAACTCTCTCTCTCTCTCTCTCTGCGGCGTGAAAGTGTTTCTGAAAAGGCTCTGTGTGAAGTCACGCCTTCGTGTTTTATCATCGAGAGATGTTGAATAAGTGCAAACGGCTCGGGACGGGCCGGAATGGTCTGGCCGCGTGAGCGACCAGGCATGGCGCGGCCACTGGTCTTCTGAGTATCTGTGGTGCGGCCGTCCTTCTTCTGAGGATGTGTCTGATGGACCTTCTTGCTTCCTTCGTAACTATAGATCCAACCGCGGGATTGAACACAAACCACATCGGCATGAAATACAGCTGAAAGGGATATCTTGTATCCAAATATGAGCTTGATCTTGTGGTGGGAAGGTCGTCGTCCGATGCAGAACTTATGGCTCCGAGTACTCGTCCTTGAAATTCCCGCTTTTGCTCCGAAATGTGTCCTTTTTGTCCAATTTCCCTGAATTGACTCTTAAGACTAGGAAACATGAAAATTACTTTAAAACCGTTGAAAACCGGGTTAAAACACTTGTAAACGATCTTGAAATATTAGGTTTTAGGGGTAAAATATGAGTGTTATCAACCCTACTTTTTCAAGAGGTGCTCAGATGGTCTCTATAGAAGATGCATAGCACCAGAGGAGAAAACAGCATATTGTACCATTGTCATGGGTCAGTTTATGGTGGACATTTTGGCACATTTAAAACAACAACAAAGGTGCTTCAAGCAGGGTTTTGGTGGCCAAGTTTGTTTAAAGATGCTCATGCCTACATCTGCACATGTGAAGCATGTCAAAGAAAGGACAACATAAGCAAGAGAGATGAGATGCCACAAAACCCAATCTTGCAAGTGGATTTGTTTGATGTTTGGGGCATAGATTTCATGGGACCTTTCCCTTCCTCCTATGTCAACAAATACATCTTAATTGCTGTAGACTATGTCTCCAAGTGGGTGAAAGCAGTGGCAAGCCCATGAATGATGCTAAACTTGTGGTGAAGCTTTTTAAGTCCATAATCTTTCCAAGATTTGGTATTCCAAGAGTTGTGATAAGTGACGGCGGAAGTCATTTCATCAACAAGGTCTTTGAGAATCTGCTCAAGAAGCATGGAGTTAAACATAAGGTTGCTACACCTTACCACCCTCAAACAAGTGGTCAAGTCAAAGTTTTAAATATAGAGATCAAGGTCATTCTAGAGAAGACAGTTGGAGCTACAAGGAAGGATTGGGCATCCAAGCTAGATGATGCACTTTGGACTTATAGGACAGCTTTCAAGACACGTATTAGGAGGTCACCATTCTCTCTTCTCTATGAGAAATCTTGTCATTTACCTGTGGAACTTGAATGCAAGGCATTATGGGCAGTCAAACTCCTAAAATTTGACATAAAGACAACCCAAGAGAAGATATTGATCAATCTCCAAGAACTTGATGAGATCCGCTTAGATGCCTATGAGAGCTCAAAAATCTACAAGGATTGGACTAAGGCCTTCCATGACAAGAAGCTCAAGCCAAAGGAATTCAAGGCTGGAGATAGAGCATTGCTATACAACTCTAGGATGAAGCTATTCCCGGGGAAGCTCAAATCAAGATGGTCCGGTTTTTTCACAATCAAGGAGGTCTTGCCCTATGGTGAGGTGACTCTTTATGGCCAGGAAAGGGATGAGTTTACTGTGAATGGCCACAGGCTGAAGCCATATTTGGGTGATGGAAAAATTGAGGAGGCAACATCAATTCCCCTTCAAGATCCTCCACATTCCTAAGGGTTTGAAAAGTCAAGCTAAGTGACATTAAACAAGCGCTCTTGGGCAACACTCTCATGTCTATCTTTGTAAATATTATATGTTCTCTACTTCAATAATGTGTTTTTGAGTGTTTGTGGATGATAGGTTTGAATCAAGGAGTTTGATGGCCAAGAGAAAGGAGCTTGCAAGAAACTTTTGAGAGTGTATCGAGCGGTGTATCGAGCTACCAAGCTTGATACAGCTCCCACCGGAAAACTCGAACAACTATATCAGGCGTTTATATCGAGATATCAAGCTTGATACAAACAACCAGGGAACTTCGATGATTTGTATCGAACGTTTGTGTCGAGCTACATAGCTCGGTACAGTTTTAAAGAGTAGCGTCTGATAGTGTATCGAGCTTCATGTCGAGTTGTGTAGCTCGACACGACTCCAACTTGGATCCTCCTCTTCTTCACAGTTTTGAGCTACCTCCACCTCCCTTGTATATATGTCTTTTAGCTTTTTCATTTTGTTTTTATATCATGTTGATTGAGGTCTCCTCTAGACTTTTATTACACAAGGGACTGTGTAATTTAAGTTTGGGGGAGAGGTTGAGAGATTTGACATTGTGTTTTATGAGTCTTATTTTTCTTTTATGCATATTTGAGTTTCATGCATTCATCTAAGGCATAGAAACACCAAAAAATCGAAAAATTTGAATTTTTTTCCAAAAACGAAAGTCATTTAGATGTTACATTAGCATTTTTATGATTGAGTCTAGTTGCATTTCATGTAGTATTTGCATTCATATTCATTGGGAGCAATGATGAGCTTATCCTTCTAGAATGTCAACTCATGTAATCAATTCAATGCCCTAGTTAGTAGTTATTTGATGCCTTTGAATAAGTCTTGAAAGTAAGGAAGAACCATGCTTGGACCACTTCACTTGTCACTAGATTTTGGTCGAAATAAGGTCTTGGATTTGATAACCAATTCTACTCACTTGAACCGAATTTTGACATTTAATTATCATGCCTTGTATTGAAAGTGAATTAATGGATTTTATACATATTTGAGCTTTCTTACTCACTTTACCACTCTCTTGCTAGCTCAAGTAGTACTCCCACCTTACCTTACCTCCTTAAAAGCCAAATGTTCTAGTGACATTGATTGTGAGGCCTTATTTGGATTGAACTTAGCATAAAGTGTTAGGTTTGAGACGACAAGTTTAGTATCTCATGTACATTCTAGCTTTTGCATTTTGGGGCTAGTTATAGGCTTATAATTCGGGATATGGGTCATGGTATTGCTTGGTGCTTTGATTTTGGAATTATATGCTTGCATTTGGCATGTTGAGTTGTGGAAAGGAGTAGAAAAAAAGGGTGATAAAATGCTTGGAATGAAATAAGGGAAGCATAGTTTGAAATGGTGGATCTTGTCTGATTAAATTTATAGATCTAAGTTTGAAAAGTTATGAGTAGCCTTAAGAAGAGAAAAAGAAAAAAAATCAAAAGAGGCGAAAGGCCAAAGAAAAGAAAGGGCTACCTAGGAATATAAAGAAGAGATAAGTTTGTAAAAAATCACACCATTCATGGGTTTAGCAAGGCATAAAGAGCCTTGGGAGAAAAAGGTAGCTTTAGAGGGTTGAGTGAGCTTAAAAAGAAATAATGAGAGGGGTTTAGGGCCATTGATAGAATTATGGGTAGATGAGAGTTTAGTCTTGTATGCATCACTTGTCTTTTACATACAGCATTATGTATGAAGTTCAATCATTTTGAGTGAAACCCTTGTTTTGAAATGGAAGGCACATGAATTGAGATCATTCTTATCTCAAAACCTAGTCCCTTAGCCAAATGAATTCACTTGCTTTGCACTGTCATGATTCACGGTTTACAACTTAATGAATGTTAAAGAGTTGGTTTGATAGGGAGACTTATCTAGATTGAGTTCTTTGTGCATTTGATTGTTGTGATGAACATGTCTTATTCTTTTGGAGTTGGTTTGATAACGAAGCCGCCCTTGGAGTTCAACGAAACTGCGAAGAATTTCTTCGCAATGCTTGTCGAGCACCTCCTGTTTTTCAAGACGGAGACCCACAATTAGACGACAATGGGAACCCGATTAACTCGATTCCTTAGGCTGACTCAGATGGAGTTGAACTCGATTCTGCCTTGCAGCAAGGAGGACAAAATCCAATCGTCAGAAATAGCGCAAACCAAGCGAATCATATCGTTCAACCAAAGAACAGAGACGTTAACCGACCTGCTATACCCGTCAACCAACCGAGGCGGGTGCAAAACCGCACCATAGCTGACCACGACACTCCTCATCAGCATTTTCAGCAAGGAGGACAAAAATCCAATCGTCAAAAATGGCGCAAACCACCGAATCATATTGTTCAACCAAAGAACAGAGACGTTAACCGACCTGCTATACCCGCCAACCAACAGAGGCGAGTGCAAAACCGCACCATAGCTGATCATGACACTCCTCATCAGCATTTTCAGAATCAAGCTGCGATTCAAGTAAATGTTGCTCATGAGATCGAACTCGAGATCAAACCACAAATCATCTCTTTGGTGAAACAAAAATCAGATTCACGGGCTGTCCAACGAGCATCTGACGGATCACATCGAACTTTTTGAAGAGATTTGCAGCACCACAAAGACGAACCGAATCCCTCCCGACTAGCTGAAGTGTAAGCTATTTCTTTTCTCTTTGAGCGACAAGGCTCATAGATGGTTGAAAACTTTATCACCAGGATCGATAACCTACTGGATGGAATGCAAATCCGCCTTCCTCAATCACTTTTACACGAAGTCACGAGCCAATCTTCTGAGAAACAAAATCCAAGGTTTTCAAGAAGAACTGGGCGAGTCATTTTTTAAAGCATGTGAGCGATTCAAAGACTACGAACGCGATTGCCCTAACCATGATTTCTCTGAAGCTAGCTTGCTGGCCACATTCTATCGTGGACTGCAAGCTAAGTACAAACTCTTACTCGACACGGCTAGCAATGAAGATTTCACCACAAAAGACGGAGCGACAAGGATGCACACTCATCGAGAACCTCGCTGTAAGCAACATCAATAACTGCCCGGATTATGATAGAAATCCGCGAACCGGAGATTCTGATTCTAAGCAGATAGCTGAGCTAATGAACATGATGAGCCAACTACTCAAAGGACATCAACGCAGTGTCAATGCGTGTGAAGCAGCTGCAGGTGGAGAAGATTTTAACCCAGGGGATGAAGGAGATAACCTAGGGGATGAAGGAGATTTTAACGCGAGAAGAAGAAGTGAACTTTATAGGAGGCCAAAATTCATATCCAAACCGAAACTTCAACAACAGATTCAACAACAACTTCAGGAACAACAACAACCTCTCTTATCGAAACCCAAACGTGAAGAACCCGCGAGACCAAGTGTACCCACCACAAGAAAGACCTTTCATAAGTAAGTTCCAAAACGTGAACTACTGAAATAATGGTAAACCGAAACAATCCTACAACGCTCAGTCTGCGCCCTACAATAACCAAGAAGGCGCGCCACAAGCTGCATCAAACGAACTATATCCCTCGCGAGAAGACAAACTCGAAAGACTGATGCAACAGCTGCTGTTGCCTCCATATAAATCGATCAAAGACTTCAACATCAAGTTCGATTGCATGTACAATTATTTGAATGGTAAGTTCGAATCTCTGTCCTCTCATATGAAGAAAGTAGGCACGCAAGTTGCTATAACCGCTGAAACTGTTAAGAGACAAGCGGGAGTCCTTCCCGGAAAGGTAGAAGATAACCTGAAAAGAGTCTACAACGTGATCTCTGTGATTACCAGCGAAGCTAAGGAGCCAGAACTCGTTGAAGAAGATAAATGCAGTTTCGTCCCACTTTTCCCAACCATAAAGAAGAAAAACGCTGAGACACCTTTCGAGATTCCAGAGCACTGTGCATTCGGTAAATTGAAGAAGAAAGAGGATCCCGGAGCATTCGTTTTCCCATGTTCGTTCACGCGAATCAGATTCGATGATTGCCTATGCGACACAGGAGCTGATGTCAATGTAATGTCAACGGCGATCGCTGAAAGGTTAGGGATAACAACTTATTTCCCTTCGCCTATGCAATTAGTGTTTGGAGATTCATCCCAGAAGAAAACAAATGGTGTTATCTACAACGTCGAGCTTCTTGTTGAGAACAAGATAATCCCTGTAGACTTCCATGTACTCGATATTTGAGAAGACAAAGACAAACCTTTGATACTTAGAAGACCTTTTTGGCCACATCAAGGGCAAAGATTGACGACACAAACAACTTCGTAGTCGTCCTGCATGTGAGTCAGAAAAGATTCTATCCAAAGGAACGGAACACTTCGCCGATGGAAAATGAGAGCCAAGCGAGTAAAAAGAAGAAAAAGGGGGTGATGCAAAGAGTAGATGAGCTCCCCCTGAACTTAGAGAGCTAAGTGAAGAAGAAATGGCCAAGGCGGTCGAGAAGACCAAGCTAGTGATCCTTGAAGCCAAAATTCTTAGGAATGGGAACGGAGGCACATTACTGATACAAAAAAAGGCGTAGCTTTAGGAGCATCAACTCCGTAAGCCACTTCCCCAACCACCAAATCTCAAACATAGTCGAGCTAACGACTTAAACAAAATCGTTTAGTGGGAGGCAACCTGTGGCGACCCTACCCGGTAATCCTAACCAGGCCGGCCGTCCCGAGTCTAACTCTAACCAGATTCCAGACTTATCATATTTTTCAGATTTTTCTTAAACTTAAACAACACATTCGATTCATAAAAAGCCCATTCTTATTGCATAATAATTCCAATCCAGATATAACAAAGGTTCATAAAACAGAAAACTAACTTAGCCAAATTCGTTCTAAGTCATAACAGAAATGCAAAGTCAAATATCCAGAAAACTCATGATAAATAAACCCCCAAAACC
>JAHZTW010000001.1:431351315-431400729 GCA_020283515.1 Alliaria petiolata
GCTAAGAAAGGCCTTCCAAATATCAATGGATCTCTTGGTTCTTCATCCATTTCTTGCAATTTAGAACTGTTTCTTAATGCTTGTTAGCTTCCTTCTCACAAATGAGAGTTTGTTCTTGATTAGGATGATTAATGAAGGGATTAGTGCCATGAAAGTAGATTAGTCTTGCTTTTGAGTTCTAATCTTAGAGATTAGCTTATATTGTGGTTGATTGACATCAAAGATTAGTTATTGGAACACCTTAGATTGATAACCCCATCCTTGGATTCGTTTTAGTCATTTGATAATCTTGTTTAGTAGTTAATTAGCCTTTAATTTGCTTGATTAGTGCTTTGATTGCTTAATTAAGGTCTTAGTTACTTTTGTTTGGTTTGTTAAACACAAAAACTATTATGCTAGCTTAGATTGAGAAGTTTTATGCATTCCTATTGTCACTATCACACCCATATAGATTGATCCTCAAACACTACAATGACATTAGTGGGGTTTGAGTAATTGTTTAAGAACAAGGAAAAATCCTCTTATCACCAGTTATGGTTCTAGTGGGTATTAGTTCATCCCTTTCATTCTTAACCACAGTGATTCCTCCCTTTTTAGGCACACAATGGACAGGTGAAATCCAAGTGCTATCCGAAATTGGATAGATAACACATGCATCTAGAATCTTGAGAATCTCTCTCTTTACATCTTCTTTCAAATTAGGATTTATCCTTCTTTGATGTTCTATAGAAGTCATAGATTCATCTTCTAGATGTATTATATGTGTGCAAGAGAAGGAGATATGCCTTTGTCATCCAAAGAATAACCTATGGCTCTCCTAAACTTCCTAAATTCGCACAAAAGGGAGGATAATTCATATTCACTCAAGTTTTCATTGATAATGACCGGGTAAGATGAGTTAGGAACTAAGAAAGCTTACCTTAGCCCTTGTGGAAGAGGTTTGAGCTCCACCTTTGGTGCCTTGAGCTCACTCCAATCCCCTTTAATGCTAGGCTTGTTCTTGCTAGCCATCATCTCGTCCTCATGCTCAATGCCCAATGAGCTAATCTCTTCAATCAGGCATCCTTCTTTGCGTTTGTACCATAGCTCCAAGAAAGAGTCCTCTTCTTCTAGAGGTTTGCGTGAATCAAGTAACTTCAAGTATCCCAAGCTTGCCCCATGTAGATACCCATTCTCGCCATGCTCCTTTGTCAAGGCTACTTGTAGATGATCTTCCATAGCTAGCTCTTCAAGGTTTCATCAACTAGTTGATCCATTGTTTCAACCCAAAAGGATTGACCCTAAATTGTAGACTTCTTCAAAGCATCATTGATGTCATACTTGAGCACAAAGTTCTTTCCCAAGTGCAAGTCAATCTTGACCTTCCTAACGTCAATGATTGCTTCTGATGTGGCTAAGAAAGGCCTTCCAAATATCAATGGATCTCTTGGTTCTTCATCCATTTCTACGAGTACAAAATATGTGGGCACCTCAACACTTACAATCATAACTGGTAGATCTTCAAGCAAACCAATTGGGAGCCTAATGGATCGATCCGCCAACCAAAGTGAGATTCTACACTCCTTGTAGCGATTGAAACCAAGTCTCTTAGCAACTGAAAGTGGAACCAAACTCACACTGGCTCCAAGATCACACAAGCAATTGTTGAAAGCCTAAGGTCCCAAAGCACAAGGAAGAGTGAAACTACCGGGGTCACTAAGCTTCTTGGGTACAATTGTCCTTTGTATGATGGCACTACACTCATGAGTGAGAACAATCATTCCTTGCAACTCCTTGGTCATTTCCATAACAGCATCCTTAAGAAACTTTGCATATTGAGGAACCAACATAAAAGTATCCATCAAAGGCATGGTCACTTGAATCTCATTCATTTGCTTGTCAAACATAGCTCTATACTTCTCCACTAGTTGCTTCTTGAAGCGCCCCTAGAATGGTAGCTTGGGCTTGTATAGTGGTGGAACAAAAGGAGATTCCTTATAACTTATAGGCGCCTCCTTTCCCTTGGCTTCAACCTTTTCCTTGCCCATTTTTTTAGATACATCACTATCAACAACTACTTCCTCAACATTTTGAATGATTCCCCCCCATCTTGGATCTCAATGTCCTCATTGACTTTGTATGGAGGTGCTCTAGATGGTAAGGCCTTGCCACTTCTCAAAGTAATGGCATTGATATGTGCTTGAGTTCCAAAAGGTGGAGAAGTCCATTGTTCTCCATGTGTTTGATTTTAGAACTCAATGTTGCAAACTTTGAGTTGAGATCATTGTAGGAGCGATCCACCTTGTGGCTCATGTCCTCTATCTTCTTGTTCATTTCCTTGGTCCCATTGGTTTGGCTTTGAAGGATTTGTTGTAGCATGCTTCTCATATCTAAATCCTGTTCGAATGAGTTACTTGCTTCTCCTTTAGTTGCAAAACCCATTGGAGATCCTTGTTGTTGGTGGAAGTGTCTTTGATTCCCTTGGTAGGTAGTCTTGGGAACAAAGCCTTGTTGTCTTCCTTGACCTTGGTAGGTGGTGTTCCAATAGTTGTTGTGGAAACGATTTTGAAAACATTGGCCTCCTACATAGTTGATCTCTTCTTGTGTATCTTCATCCATCTCTTGATGAAAACCAAAATGATCCTCATAGCTACCAACATAATGAACCGGCTTTGTAGATGCGTGGAGTCGCTTATCCATCTTCTCATTGAGTGATCTCATCTCTCGTTTCCTTTGCTCCTCATGTGCAGCACCATCTTTTGAAAAGCTATCATAGTAATCACCTTAGTTCCCATCACTTTGTGCTAAGTTCCCTACCAGCTCAAGACCTTCTTCAACCTCCTTGCCCAAGAAGTTCCCATTGCTAGCTGTGTCTAGGAGCATCCTAAACTTAGGAAGAACACCACGATATAGGTTGCTAAAGAGAGATTCCTCTGAAAATCCATGGTGTGGACATTGAGTAGTATACCCCTTGAATCTTTCCCAAGCTTCACAAAAACTTTCCTTTGGCTTTTGAGTGAAACTAGAGATCTCGTTCCTCAACATTGCTGTCCTTGTGTTGGAAAAAACTTGGCCAAAAAAGCTTTCTTGCATTGATCCCAAAAAGTGATTGAACATTGTGGAAGATTCTTTTCTCAAATGTGCGCTCTATCTCCAAGAGAGAAGGGAAACAATCTTAACTTAAACCCATCTTCAGAGATATCATTGATGTTTGTCAAGCTGCATATCCTTTCAAACTCATCCAAATGGTCCAATGGATCCTCCATATCCAACCCATGAAACTTGGTTTGTTGAACCATTGAAATCAGCCCACTCTTGATCTGAAAACTATTGTGCTCAACCGGGGGAGGAATGATACCTTAGCGAGTAGTATAAGTGCGAGGATAATCACCAACCCCAATGTGTCTAGGGCGCCTTGGTGGTTTTCCATTACCACTCAAACCTTACCACTCAAACCTTGTGCATGATCCATACCCCAAACTCTCAAAGAAAAGTCTTCTTTGTGTTTGAGCAACTATAGCTCAAGTGTATGTACCTATAGAGAGAAAGAGTGTTCCAAGCAAGATAGATTAGTAATCAAAGAAAAATAAAGCTTAGTCTCAAGTAGAATTAAAATTCTAATGCACCAATCAAAAACCCAAATGGCAACGGCGCCAAATTGATCACAATATAAGCTAATCTCTAAGGTTATAACTCAAAAGCAAGACTAATCCACTTTTATGGCACTAATCCCTTTATTAATCATCCTAATCAAGAACAAACTCTCATTTGTGAAAAGAAGTTAACAAGCATTATGAAACAGTTCTAAATTGCTAATAAACACCCTAGACAATCACTTCCATGAGCAAGGAATGTAAATCCCTTGTTTAGTTGGTTGGGGAATTCCAACAAACAACTTGTGGGTGGAAAATTCTCTAAGGCATAGTTTTAACTTGATCATGGCTAAACTAGCATTTTGAACACTAAACAAGGAGTGAAATGAAAGAATCTAACCATAGACATCAAGATCAATCAATGAAACACCGTAAATCTAACCCATCCTTAGATCATAATGAAACTACTCACTAATCATGATTAGACCCTCAAATCCTATGAAAAATCTGAAGATAAACATGATTAGAGAGATAGAGATGAAAGATTAAGAAAGATAAACACTAAATTGCATAAACTTAATAAAATGTCTTACAAAATCACTTAAAAACCAAAGAGGAAGATTTTCTAAGTAAGAACAATAGATTGGAGGATACTTAGGAAAAATTAGGTTATTTCCTATTTATAGTGAAAAGTGGACGAACCGGGTCAACCCGGAACAAACATGGTATTAACCCGGTTTAAGGCTGACAATCGGGCAGCGTATCGAGCTTGCTAGGTCGATACGCAGCTCGATACGCTGCTAAAGATCTTCTCCAAAGGTTGTGTCGAGCTTGGTAGCTCGATACAATCGTCCGATACACTGCTTCCAAAACTCCGGGTAGATTCGTATCGAGCTTGGTAGTTCGATACAGATGCTCGATATGCTCCTCCCGTTCTTCCTGCCATGACGT
Organism: Alliaria petiolata; assembly: GCA_020283515.1. Taxonomy (NCBI): domain Eukaryota; kingdom Viridiplantae; phylum Streptophyta; class Magnoliopsida; order Brassicales; family Brassicaceae; genus Alliaria; species Alliaria petiolata. Next base: position 431,355,839 of record JAHZTW010000001.1, read on the forward strand.
ATCGAGCTTGGTAGTTCGATACAGATGATCGATATGCTCCTCCCGTTCTTCCTGCCATGACGTATCGAGCTTGGTAGTTCGATACAGATGATCGATATGCTCCTCCCGTTCTTCCTGCCATGACGTATCGAGCTTGGTAGTTCGATACCAAGCTCGACACACTTCTAAAGATTGTCTGCTTCTTGTTTGGCCAACTTCTCTTCCTCCTCTTTGTCATCCATCTCTCCATAGAGGTCCTCCATGCCTCCAAAGCACCTAATAAGGACTCAGTATGTACAAACATGCAACATCCTAAGCTAAAACTCACTAAACTCTAATATGGATGCAAATGGGACTAAAAGTGACTAAATGAATGCATATGTGAATGCAAAACTATATCCCAAATGAGTGCTAAAACATGCTAAATTATGAGTCTATCAATCTCTCAAAAAGAACATTCGCCCTCCTTTGCGATTATCCACCTCGAAATGCTACAACAATTCATTTCTCACCCATTCTCCATAAACAGTGGATATGTGAACCATTCTCTATAAGAAAACAAAATTCAAATCACATTAGAAATCGATGTCGAATAAGTAGACTTCACCTGAATTCTACTACTAATAAGCTAAATACTAATAACACAAGAAAATTATTTAAAGCTTAACTATAACAAACAAACAAGTCAAACTCATACATAAGAAAAACCAATAAATAACACAAACTCAAGAGTCAAACAATAATTTTTATTTGTTACAAATTTCAGATAAATGAATTTTTTCAAAAAATTGAATATGCAGACTAATAAAGAAGTTTACTTAGTATACTTCTCAGGAAGTCTGCGACTAATAAGCTGAGTGTCTTATAAAACAAGAAAATTGATTCCACCATACCTATAAAATATAAACATGTAAAACTGATACAGAAGCAAGTACACTTACTAACTGATGAGGACATCGATCTAGCCGAGACCAATGAGCTTGTACCGACGGTCAAATCTTCACCAATGACACGGTCCAAGACCAGGAGACTTTGAGAAGGGTTCAATGTAGCTGTGGAGACCCTCCTAAACACAATGGAGCTGGGAGACACGTTCAGAAATCCACCACCACAAGCCGACCTCAAAGATAGCTCCAACGCACCCGATATGTACATATTGGAGGATTTTGCAAGGCTGAGCCTCAAGGAAGCCCAGCCTCGGACAGACCAAGGTAAGTCTGTTTACTTGGTAGGAAATAGAGTCCAGGACACCAAGAATCTCGTGGAGATCAAAGCTTCCTCGGATTCATAGAAGTGAATCCGTCTTTCTTTGATGGCTCAATTCATAGTCAAGTAACACATCTAGCGCAATGTCTTTCCACGTCTTTCTTTAGATGTGGCCAATAGGAGTGATCAAAAACCACTGCTAGTGTCTTGTCCACGCCGAAGTGACCTATCAGACCTCCACGGTGTGCCTCCTTGAGTATTAAGTCTCTCATTGAACTCTAAGGGATGCACAAGCGTTTGTCCTTGAAGAGAAACCCATCGTGTAAGTAGAATGAGCTGAAAGCTCCTTTACCGCATGACTGATAAGCTTCTTCTAACTCTGGATCATCTTTATACAGCTCCTTTAGATGCTCAAAACCCAGCAACTTTGCCTCTGTGGCAGAGATCAAGGAATGTCTTCTTGAAAGCGCATCGGCTACCACGTTCTTTTCCCTTTTTGTACTTGATTACATACGGGAAGGTCTCTATAAACTCCAGCCACTTGGCATGACGTCTCTTGAGTGAAGTCTGACCCCTTAGATGCTTCAGAGTTTTATGATCTGTGTGTATGATGAACTCCTTAGACATCAAGTAATGCTGCCAAGTATTGTTTCGGTTTTGTGTTTTGAGTAGCTAGTTGAAACTGTGTTGAGTGAATTTGTTTTCTTTCGTTTCTGTGGTACCATGATTTGTTTGTTGAGTCTTGCAAGGATTTAACAACACCGAGGACACCATGACTGACGGAGAGCAAGTTCCCAAAGATGTTGTGCTACAGATGATGGCAGCAATGAGGGAGGAGCTGAGAAACATGGGCCAGCAAATGGGCACCATGCGATAGGAGTTTGGTGAAAGGATCGACCGAATGGAGGCTCTACCAAGGAGAGCTCCGGTCAGAGGAGAACCTGTGCAACAGAACGACCAGGAAGACGAGATGCCGAACTTGGAGGATGATGTCCAGGACCCTCTCATTCACCAAAACCAGAGGAGACAAGACCCTCTCAGGAGAAATCCAGCAAGGGAAGTAGATTTCCGTGAACAGAACCATGAGCTTAAACTAACACCGCCTACTTTTGCAGGGAAATCAAATGCAGAAGTCTATATGGATTGGGAGAGACGTCTAAAACACATCTTTGAGTGTTATGGATACGTGGAGCGCAAGAAGGTGGCTGTAGCTGCAGCAAATCTCACAGAGAATGCACTTGCGTGGTGGGACAGAAGCGTGGCCGAGAGGAGAAGGCAACGTTTTGGTCCAGTAGCTAATTGGAGTGACATGAAGTCCCTCCAAAGGCAAAGGTATGTCCCTGAACATTATCATAGGGACTTACATAAATGTTTTCGTAAGTTGTCATAGAGAACCAGGAGCGTAGATGAGGAGTTTGAGAAGCTGATGAACTCACTGGAGTTAGAAGAATCTGAGGAAGCTTTGATGGCTCTGATCTAGAAGAGAGAGCGTGAAAGGCAGCCTCTAGATCTCATCTTTCGCCTGCCCTAAGACTCACCTCCGAGTCTTATATCACTAACACAAGCATAAGACCAAGAAAATCTTAAAAATTTGTTATAAATTTGATTAAAAAGTGTTTTTTTTAAAACGTGAAAAAATGGTTAAAGGTTTCTGTATTTTAGGTTACTTTTCCAATTACCAAAAGATGAGTAGACTTCAAGTGGAGTCTTCTCCTGAAGTCTGTTTATTGAGCAGACTTCAAAAGAAGTCTACAGTGGGTTAGTTTTGGGGTTGACCAAACATTAAATTAATTAAATAGTAAACTTCGTATGAAGTGTGCTAAACGAGTAGACTTCATACAAAGTGTGCTATTTAATTAAAAATTTTGTCATCCAAAAAATAGCCTATGTAGACTACGAAAGAAGTATGCGAAAAAGTCAAATATTGGTCAATTGCAAAACTGACCTCTCTTTTCTGCAGATTTCAAGCGCATATTTCGTTAAAAATGTCTTCGTCTTGGTCAAATGTAAAGCTACATATTTCTAACAGAGTCTTCTTTTGAAGTATACGCCAATTTTGTTTTGTTCTCAAAGGAAATGGTGCAAAATTCAACCAAAGTCTACTGTCAAAAATCCGTACACACGGTCAATTGCAAAAATAACCTATGTGTTGACCAGCAGAATTCTTGAGAAGTCTACGACCGTTAGTCGACTTCAAAAGAAGTCTGCGTTCGCGGCACATATATGAAAATTCACGAAAATCGACTAAAAATTTACCTAGCAGTGATATTTAATTTCTTCGGCCGCCGAAAACTTCCATTCTAGCCACCACCAAAGAAGCCCAATCGATCTGCACGACTAAATCACCGGATATGACAATATATTAAAACTTAAAGTTTGGAAAAGGTAAATTACAGAGTTTTTGGGATGAAAATGAAGAGAAAATGGAAGAATAGAAAGTTAGGAGAGGAGATAATGAGCTTAGAGTGTTCAAAAATAGGTTTTTGAACCTTTAAAAGCTTCAAATTAGTTGAAAATGGTGATTGGGTGAATTGATGATAATGACATTTTCGTGAATAAGTGAGGAAGATGAAGATTGTTTGGTCATTTGGATTTTCGAAAAAAAAACCGATGGCGGTTTCGTGAATATATGAAACTGAGAATAGTGGATTTGGAAGAAAGTGAATAATATTAAGGATAGTAAAAAAATGGGTTACATTTGAAATTGACCTCAATTCTTATGTCATTTTTGCAAGTAACCCATGAATAAATTGTAAAATTAAAAAAAAATGTTAATGAATATTTTTTTAGACTTTAAAAATATCTACCTCGACACATTTTGATTTTTATAATTTTGATCTTTAGTTTTTGTTTATTTTAAGGGTTAAATTAACAACAACTTCATGATACACTACCACCAGATTGTTTAGCAAAAAAAAAAAAGCATAAAATATTCTTCAAGAGTTTAACATGATCAATATTAAAGAAACAATTAACATCCGACCAAGTACATGAAAATCATTGAACTATTATTCAAAAAGCAATTGATTAGGTAATCAAAAAGGAAAATCAAATGATAAATTTCGTTGATCGACAACCGTTTTTATTTCGTACGAACTTTCTCTCTAAAAGTCTGAGCGCTCTTTGACTTCTTTCTAAAAGCGATTTGCTTAAGGCTCCATTCAGAAGAATTTGGTGAACTGAAAGCGTGTTTCTTGATGTACTGGTCTAGTCGAATTCGTTGACTCTCCTACAACATAATTTTGTCTTGCCGCTTGTTTTTCACCTGTTTTATTAAATGAGCTTCATAAATTTCAACGACAAGAAGGGGAAATTTGTTCACGATCTCCTTGTATTCCTCACTTTTAGTAACCTTTTCCATATTTTCAGTCATCTGCAAGAGTGCAGCATCAAACAAATTTTGTGTATTGTACTGGACTCAGTTTGGTTACCAGAACTTTCTCGCAGTGATTCTTGAGATCTATCACTTGGTATTTCTCTGACATGACCAAAAGATCAACTGCCATTTGCTCATCAAGACATGCTTCAGCTGTGTAGAGATAATTGATGAAAGTGCGAAGAGTATCATAAGATACCTCACTGATCTTGATTGTGCTACTACAGCTTTTTTTCGTTTCATTCTCAAGCATTGCTTTGAAGACTGTCGAACGATTAACCTGGCCACAATATTCAAATTATCAGTATTTGGAAAAGAGATGATTTATTATGGAAGAATGTTCACTCCACGAAAGTGTTTTGCAAAACGCTCTCTCAAATGTGACATACTTTTTTGACAATCAATCTCTACAAAAACACATAGGCCAAGCTTCCAGTTTTCCATAATGTTTTGGTGCAAAGACAAACATTTGGTTCTAACAAAAGAGCTTAAATTTACCAGGCGTATATATAGAAAAAATTGAAAAAAACAACAATGCTCTTTTTAAAACATAGTTCTTGCATTAGGACAAGTCTAGTACCAGAACACAATAACATATGGTTGCAACTTCTATTTCTTCTTAAAATTAGATGGTTAAGTTGAATTGATTCATATCTAAATTTTAAATATATAACAATAAATAGACGAAGATTTGTGAGTCAATTATGAAAACTTCAAGTGATTAATGAACTACTCCAATTTTCACATTAAATGAAAAACTATCAAAGACATACACAATTGAATAGTTACTAGAAGAATAACAATTAAAGTTAAAACAACTCATCATAGAAACTAATGTTAAAATCAGAAAAATAGAGAACGAACCAGAACGATTTTATAAGTGGGAATAGGAGGCGAGGCGGTGCCATCCTTGGAGGAGGCGATAAGAACAACGTCAGTCGAGTTACCATGATCAAGAGAAGACGATAAGCGAAGGAAATCGACTTTGACCTTGAGGGCGTTGATCTCCTGCTTGAGCTTTTCCCCATCATAGCACTCTTTGCATGTGTCAACATCGTGAGGTATGAACACTTCCCGACAAGAGATGCAATGCAGCTCTGTGTCAATACCAGAATCATTGTCAAGATTTTTGTGGTGTCTGATCATCTTGCACACAAGAGAAAGTTTAGTTAACCCTACAACTTAAAAATTTGTACCCACGATCCCCCTTTTTATTACTGAATCCAAATGTTAATATTAGATTGTTTGTTGACCCAAAGAAATATATATTTTATGGGCGTTTGTTGCCAAACTGTACGAAGATCAGATACCATATGAGTCAAATGCATGAATTTGTCACAAAATATGATAACTTATTTTTCCTTTTTAGCCAATTCATGGTCCATATTAGGTTACGTAATTCTAGTGGATCCAATGGACTAGCTAATGACAGATCATTTGTACCATTAGCTTGCAATTATGCATCATAAAATTCAGATATAATATTTTAACTTGGAATTGTGCATTTTGGTTTACCTTTTTAATGTACTTCATACCCTATATATTTGTATATAATATTTTAGCTTGGAATTGTTTTAATTTTTTCTCATACATTTTTCTTTGAAAAATGTTTAATTTCATCCTAAAGTTATGCAATTTATTAGAGTTGTTATTCAAAAATTCTCAATAATGAATATGTTCAAGTTGTATCCTGAATTAAGCCTCCCTCGTTTTTATTTTTTATTTTCTTAAGATTTGTTTTTGTTGGGACCGATTTTACCGTGATCAATTTGAGGTGCCATATCAACAGAAGGTCCTACCATACACTTTACCTATCTTCCAGTTTCTCTGTAGGCGTCATGACTTTTTGGACAGGCGCCGAAGGTAAAAAAAATGATCTGGCGGTAGGAACATTTATCGTTTCCAGATGAGATGTGACCGGACGGCAGGATTGGTGGAGGCAATATAAGGACTACCCGACAATTGAGCAAGGAAGTCGATCTCGAAGTTAGAACGACCAGAAGATCGAGCGAAGCAAGCCATTCTCAAGCCAAGATCGGGCAAGAGATCAACGACTCAGCTCGATCTCTTTAGCCATACGCGCGTCCTTATCTGGGCAGCTCATCCGTTTGTCCTCTTGTGAGGGGACCATTCTCCTTTTACTATATATTGTTAAAAACCCTACTTTTTCAGAACATCTTATCTTTTATGCTTTTTTGCCTTCTCCTCTTTTAGCTTTCACCATTGTTAAGGTTTTAAACTTTTCATTTTAGTTTTGTAATCGAACTTTTTGATTTGAGTAAGCAAGAACTTGTCTTTTAATCTTAATCTTCTCTGTTTAAGCTAATCATGTTGACTTTCTCTAATCTCGTGATTAAGAGTGATTCAACATGTTCTTAACTCTTAACTCTTCTTGGATTGGAGGGATTAATGCCAAAGAGTCTCGATGGAGATCTTTGTGTCCTTAGAGATTTCCTTACCTCAAAAAGGCTTAGGAATCTCATAAACCCAACCAAGAAATCATCTTCTCCTAGCCCACGACGGTGGAGATTAGTGGAATGGTTAAGCGAAGTTAAGATCTGTGTTTTCATGCTCATCAATTATTATTTTCCACCAAATACCATGGGTTTGGAGAGAAGGGTTGATGAAGCGATCTTATCTACACACCATAGAAGGATCTTTATTTGTTTCCTAGGCTTAGAGTTAGCTCATAATACGTGTAGACCTACTTTTGTATAAACCCAAGATCAAGCCTTGAACCTCCCTTATTAAGACCCTTAGCCTCGGATCTATCTTTTATATTTGATAAATCAAGAATCAATCTCCTTTATTTTCCAAGTTTGTTGCTTAAGTTGCTAGAAATCCCTTAATATTTGCATTTAGAGTTTTAAATCCTTTAGCTTTGATTTTGGTCATTCCTATAATTTTAGAAATTGCCTAAGGTGGTATTTAGTAGTCTAGTAATCTTTTAGGATTTATTTATCTTGCATAAGTAGTTTATAAAATTCCATTTCACCACTTAAATCCGAATATGACTTAGATTCATCTTGTTCTTGCATTCTTAGTGTTCTTTCCTCCCAAGTTGGATTGATAACCTCAACTACTACAATAACATGAGTAGGGTTGGGTATTGAAAAGAGTACCAAAAATACTACTTATCATTTAACACCATCAGAATTCAACCATCCTGGTGAACATACACCCCTCATTTGCATCCGCAAAATGATCCCGAACAGTTGGCGCTAGAATAAGGGGGTTACAACACTCATATTTTACTCTCAAAACCTATCATTTCAAGACCTTTTACAAGTATTTTAACCCGGTTTTCAAAGGTTTTAAAGTAATTTTCACGTTGCCTAGTCTCAAGAGTTATTTCAGGAAAATTGGATAAAAAGCATACATTCTGGATCAAAACGAGTATTTTCAAGACAAGTGCTCGGGGGCATATGTTCAACATCAAATGATGACCTTCCCACCACAAGATCAAGCTCATATTTGGAGAAGAGATAGCCTTATCAGCTGTCTTTCTCCTCGAGGTGGTTTGAGTTCAATCCTGTGTTTAGATCTCAAGTTACGAGGGAAGCAAGAAGGTCCGTCAAGCACCGCGAAGAGCATGCTGGCCGCGCCACAACTTATTCAGAAAACCAGTGGCCGCGCCATGCCTGGTCGCTCGCGCAACCAAGACACGTCGGCGCATCCCGAGCCCGTTTGCACTTATTCAATATTTCCCAAGGTTAAAACGCGAAGGCCACTTGATGAAAACAAGACCTATATAAGGAGAATCATAGGGCTTCACAAAGGACGTGACTTTTTCACAAGAGCTTTTCCACAAACACTTTTCACGCCACCTTTGAGAGAGTAAGAGAGATCGACGGCCGCCCCGAAACGAAGACCTCGAGAGAGATTTCTTCAGCAGCCACCACCTTTTCTTCCTTCTCTTTTCATCTACTGTTCTTAGTTCTTTGTTTTTGAATACTTTAAGAAGATCTCTCTAACTGGATTCCCATTGGAGAAGTTTTCGAATCCCTTTTCTTATTCAATACAAATCGCACCTTTTCATATCTCGAAAGATGTCTATCGTTCCCATGAACGAGTAGTCGTCTAGTTTGGTTTAAAAGGGTTTCAAAGGGGTTTATTCATGGATTGATTTCGCTATGTTGATAGAGATAAAGTTTCTATTAGGTATCTTCGTTTATTTTTTGCGCTTATTACATGTTTGCTTTTCTGATCAATTAGCAACTGATCCCAGGATCAATAGAGACAGAAGCGTGTGGTCTATTTTCTGAATCTAGAGGTTAACGAGCGGACCGCACCGTAGGATGCTAACGCATATTGACGGACCGCACCGCGAGTTTTTACAAATAGGTGAATGATATGCGCGTTTGATTCGCAACGTGGAATGATAACTCATATCTGCAGGGTGAAGCAAACGTAGGTGGTCAGATCCGCGAACGCGGGGTGATCATAGTTGACCGTTTTAGCTTAAAGAACCTACCCGACTAAGTCGCTTTAAAACCTAATCTATTGCTTGTTAGATCCGATCCATGAACCCCGGAGAATTCCCTTGAGCCCAACGCTTTTTATCAATTGATTTACATCCGTTTAATTCTCGTTTTTTTCTTGAAACAATACTACAAAACCGTGACACACAAACTCTCACCCTTTCTCACTAGTTTAAAGAAGTTAGAAATCCTAGGAGTTTTGCGTAACAAGAATCTCTTTGGATTCAATCTTTATTATATTACTGTGATTGTTGTGCACTTGCAGCTATCTTAGGGGTAAAACTTAGAGTACAAAACCCCACCCATCAATTTTTTGGCGCCGTTGCCAGAAATTGTTTGCTTTTGAGAATTTTTCAGTTTCTAATTCCACTTTTAAACCGCATTGAATTTCAAATTTTTCCGTTCATTACTCACGATTCTCTTGTATCTGCTTCTCATGTTTCAGGTGTATGACCACTAGAAGGAACACTTCTAACGTTTTACCCCTCTACATTGAGATCGACAGGCACGAAAAAAAATCCGAAAGTTAAGAAGACATATAAGCATGGCCGATAACGAAGCCGCCCTTGGAGTTCAACGAAACCGCGAAGAAGTTCTACGCAATGCTGGTCGAGCACCTCCTGTTTTTCAAGACGGAGAGCCACAATTCGACGACAATGGGAACTCGATTAACCCGATTCATGAGGCTGACTCAGATGGAGAAGAACTCGATCCTGCCTTGCCGCAAGGAGGACAAAATCTAATCGTCATAAATGGCACAAACCAAGCGAATCCTATCGTTCAACCAGAGAACAGAGACGTTAACCGACCTGCTATACCCGCCAACCAACAGAGGCGAGTGCGAAACCGCACCATAGCTGATCACGACACTCCTCATCAGCATTTTCAGAATCAAGCTGCGATTCAAGTAAATGTTCCTCATGAGATCGAACTCGAGATCAAACCACAAATCATCTCTTTGGTGAAACAAAACCAGTTTCACGGGCTGTCCAACGAGCATTCGATGGATCACATAGAACTTTTTGAAGAGATTTGCAGCACTACAAATACGAACCGAATCCCTCCCGACTATCTGATGTGTAAGCTATTTCTTTTCTCTTTGAGCGAGAAGGCTCATAGATGGTTGAAAACTTTACCACCAGGATCGATAACCAACTGGATGAAATGCAAATCCGCCTTCCTCAATCACTTCTATACGAAGTCACGATCCAATCTGCTGAGAAACAAAATCCAAGGTTTTCAACAAGGACCGGTGGAGTCATTTTTTGAAGCATGGTCCTTGTTGAACACGACCACCTTCACCATGGTTTTTCTGAAGCTAGCTTGCTGAACACATTCAACCGTGGACTGCAAGCTAAGTACAAACTCTCACTCGACACGGCCAGCAATGGAGATTTCACCACAAAGACGGAGCGAGAAGGATGCACACTCATCGAGAACCTCGCTGTAAGCAACATCAATAACTGCTTGGATTATGATAGAAATCCGCGAACCGGAGATTCCAATTCTAAGCAGATAGCCGAGTTGAAGAACATGATGAGCCAACTACTCAAAGGACAGCAACGCAGTGTAAATGCATGTGAAGCAGCGGCAGGAGGAGAAGATTTTAACTTAGGGGATGAAGGACATGACTCTTACTCGCGAGAAGAAAAAGTAAACTTTATAGAAGGTCGGAATTCGTATCCAAATCAAAACTTCAACAACGGATTCAACAACAACTTCAGGAACAACAAAAACCTCTCTTATCGAAACCTGAACGTGGAGAACCCGCGAGACCAAGTGTACCCACCCCAAGGAAGACCTTTCATAAGTAAGTTCCAAAACTTGAACTACAAAATTAATGGAGGCTATCAACCGAAACAATCCTACAATGCTCAGTCCGCGGCCTACAATAACCAAGAAGGAGCGCCACAAGCTGCATCAAACGCACCATATCCCTTGCGAGATGACAAACTCGAAGGACTGATGCAACAACTGTTATTGTCTCCACAAAAATCGATGAAAGACCTCAACATAAAGTTCGATTGCATGTGCAACGATTTGAACGGTAAGTTCGAATCACTGTCCTCTCATGCGAAGAAAGTAGACATGCAAGTTGCTCAAACCGCTGAAGACGTTAAGAGACAAGCGGGAGTCCTTCCAGGAAAGGTAGAAGATAACCCGAAAAGAGTCTGCAACGTGATCTCTGCGATTACCAGCGAAGCTAAGGAGCCAGAATTCGTTGAAGAAGATAAATGCAGTTTCGTCCCACTTTTCCCAACCATAAAGAAGAAAAACGCTGAGCCACCTTTCGAGATTCCAGAGCACTGCGCATTCGTTTAATTGAAGAAGAAAGAGGATCCCGGAGCATTCATTTTCCCATGTTCGTTCACGCGAATCAGATTCGATGATTGCCTATGCGACACAAGAGCTAATGTCAATCTCATGTCAACGGCGATAGCTGAAAGGTTAGAGATAACAACCTATTTCCCTTTGCCTATGCAATTAGTGTTTGGAGATTCATCCCGAAAGAAAATAAATGGCGTTATGTACAACGTCCCGCTTCTTGTTGAGAACAAGATAATCCCTGTAGACTTCCATGTACTAGATATTGGAGAAGACAAAGGCAAGCATTTGATACTTGGAAGCCCCTTTTTGGCCACGACAAGGTCAAAGATTGACCACGCAAACAACTTCCTAGTCTTCCTGCATGTGAGTCAGAAGAGATTTTATCCGAAGGAACGGAACACTTCGCCATTGGAAAAAGAGAGCCAGGCGAGTAAAAAGAAGAAAAAGGGGGTGATGCAAAGAGTAGATCAGCTCCCACTGAGCTGGGAGAGCCAAGTGAAGAAGAAATGGCCAAGGCGGTCGAGAAGACCAAGCTAGTGATCCTTGAAGCCAAAATTCTTAGTAATGAGATTGGAGGCACATTTCTGATACAAAAACAAGGCGTAGCTTAAGGAGCAATGATATATCATAATTTTTACCCATTTTTAGACCATGATATAAGTGTTTTTATTGAGTCTTAGTATTATTTTCGAGTCTATTTAGAGTCTATGCAGGTTCAGGTACAATTGGAGCTGAATTGGAGATTTGGATTCGTTTTGGAGCATAATGGAATGAAGTCATGAAGTTGGATTGAAGATGCACGACGAGTGTCGATCGACACCGACTTTTCCGGATCAGAAGACGTGAAGATTCCAGAATTTTGAAGAAAAGAAAATCTCCAAAACTTTTTCTAATCTTCCAAGGAATTGAGGATTCGTACCTAGGCCTATAAATAGAGTTTTTATGCCATTGTTTAGGCACACACCTTATAATTTAGAGAGACAAAGAGAGAGTTTAGGTTTTGAGAGCTTTTAGGGAGATAAATCTGCACTCTGCTCTTGAGAGATTTGGAACCCTTGTATCTCTTCTATTCTTTTTATGCAAATTACTTATTCTATGAAGTTTGCTGCATCCATGTCTGAGTAGTTTCATAGTTAGGTTGTGGGGAATTCAAGGGATTGATTTAGGTTGTTAGAATCGATTTTCTGTTGGGATTATTTGCTTGTTCTTCATCTTTGATTGTTTTAACTCTGAATTTTAGGATTGATCACCTAGATTTCGAAATCCTAGGTTGTTTAACAGATGCGAAAGTGTTGTTAATAACTTAGCGACTGAATCATTAGATGAGCATTGAATCTACGCGCAACGACAGTTGGTTTAGGTCTTTGTGAACAATATCGAACCTGAAATTAATGCATGCCTTTGTCTTAGAACTCGCAGCGAAAGTTGGCTTTCTAGGTTTAGACATTAGTAACATCTGCAGCGAAAGCTGGTTTGTTTGTTTTCCGTGTTTCGAGTTCTAGAACAATTAATCCCTATAGTAATCAAACCTTCAAACTAAATCTTCCTGAGATACCTCACCGCCTAGCGCTTTGTCTCCTGATTTTAAGAACCCTAATTCGACTTGCTACCATTTATTTTCTTGCTATTTACTGCTTTCCTACTTTACTCTTAGCTTAAATCTGAATTAGAATTTGTCTAGTTACATCGATTCTCTGTGGAATTCGACCCCTAAGTACTACAGGGATATCTTAATTTGAGAGAGTAGCTCAGGGCTAATTTGAGCATATCAAGCACAACCTCCGGAAGCCACTTCCCCAACCGCCAAGCCTCAAACAAAGTCGAGCTAACGACTTAAACAAAAGCGCTTGGTGGGAGGCAACCCATCTGACACATGTTTTTATTTTCTTTCTTTTATTTCTAACAGTTAGCTTTCTCAAGTTTTATGTACTTAGACAATAAGGAGAAAAGCCAAAAAAACTGGAAAACCAAGAAAAACCCAAAAATATGAAGAACTGCCCCGAAAGGAGGTTGGCCGCACGAGCAACCACCTGTGCCGCGGCGAGACGACAATTGGCCGCGCGACCAACAACGACCGCGCGGTGGGACGTCCCCTGGACGCGGCCGCGACGGGCCATGGCGCAGCCAGTGGTTGTCTGAACACACCGCCCAGAAACATTTTCCTCCCAAACCGAACTTCCCGCGTTTTGGTACAATCCCACACCGCTAAAACATTCCCGTTAATGAAAGTTAACGTATTTTGTTTATTGGTGACCACCACGCAAAGTAAGTTTCCTCGTTTTAAATTTTTTGAAAATTAAATGTTCTTTGGTGATAAAAACAAATTTTTAAAACAAAAAGATAATTTTTTGAATCAAACTCTTATTTCTTCTTCTCTTCCAAAAGATTTGGAGATTTTTGAGAGATTTTAGGTTTTTCAAATTTGAACCATTTTCAAAAAAATTTTGGTCTAAACTCATCTATTTTCAAAGGAGATTCAACTTTTAAAGATCATTCATTTTCATCTACAAGGTATTGTCTCTAATTTCAAATTTCTCTAGAGAACTCAATTTTGAAATCTCTCTTGCTTGACTAGATCAATGTCTAGGATGCTTGGATAAAGGTAGAGAACCTCGAATTGATGAATTAGGTTGCTTAAATTTCGATTTTTGCAATCCATTATTGATAAAGTTAGAATTTTTAGAAAGTTGAAAATAGAACTTGCTCTTAAAAGCGAATTTTGGAGGTAATTCTAGACAAATTTACTTCGCTTAAACTTGATTCATGCTAAGTATGACATAAGAATCAAAGTTTGATGAAGATAAGTTGACAAAATCAATTTATTGGAAAATTTTTGGAATAGAAACCTAAAAATTCGAAAATGGAGCTTGAGTACCAAATTGATCTTAAAAATTATGCATTTACTCGATTGCTATTAGTCTTGGAAACTCTTGATATATGCTTAATATATCATTGCACTTGAGAATCCTTATGACACATCAAATTCACATGTTTCGTCAAATTTTTGTTTTGTTTTGCAAGGTACAATGGGCTATGACCGAAACTTTGAGGTCCGTTCAAAGAATAGAAAGCAAGAAGGCTCTTCAAGACGTTCTTCGCGACAGCAAGAACGAGAGACAGCGCTCGGCGATCCAAGTCTTGACACCACTCTCAAAAGATACATGGATGAGCAACAAAGAAGGTTCCGCGACACACGGATAGCGTGCACACGCCGCGAAGATTCACTTCCACATCAAGGACCGATTTCACCACCTACAGAATTGAACCCTTCTCATCCCAAGCGAAAGGTCCGATACTTCGGAGTACCAATAGATCCAACTATCAATTACTTACGGGAGATGAAGAAGACGGTGGTTAGGACAACCCTCAAAATCGATTACTCCGCTTTAGACGCTTTGGGCATCACCGAAGACATTACTTGGTACTTGGACGAGCTAAGGGTCATGATCTTTATGGAGATTGAACTTCATGCTCTCAAGTCGCCATCTATGTGTCCTCTCTGATATATCATGGTTTTTACCCATTTTGGACCATGATATAAGTGTTTTTATTGAGTCATAGTACTATTTTCGAGTCGATATAGAGTCTATGCTGGTTCAGGTACAATTAGAGCTAAATTGGAGATTTGGATGCATTTTGGAGCTTAATGGAATCAAGTGATATGCCCTCAAATTTACCCTAGAGCTACTCTCTCAAATTAAGAGATCGATTGCAGTACTTAGGGATCGAATCCACAGGGAAAGGAATAGTCACACAGCAAACTTCTAAGTTCGAATTAAGCTAAGAAAAAAGTTTAAATGTAAAAGGCAGAAAGCAATTAAACGTTTAGTAAATTCAGGAGACGAAGCGCTAGGTTCAGGAAAATTCTCAGGTGAATCCTAATTGCAGGTCTAGACAGAATGTTAGGAATTACTAAGCACTGTTCTTGAACTCGAAACACTAATGTAAAATCAACCAACTTTCGCTGCGAAGATTATCTATGGCTAAACCCTAGAATTCCAAATCTCTTTGCAAATCCTATTGAATCAGACAAGCATTAATAACAGGTTCGATTGTTCACAAAATCCTAAACCAAATCTCTTTGCGAATAGGTATTTTGCTCATCTAACATTAGTTCAGGCAATTAATAATACTCTCGCATCTATTAATTAACCTAAGATCAGATTCTAGGTCGCGAAGCTAGAATAAGCATTAAACACAAATCCAGATGAAGAACTCTAATGATTTTATCCTAACAATTTAATTCGACCTAACAATTCATTAATCACCTTTGAAAAACCCTAAACCTAACAAGCAAACTACTCAGACATGATCAATGAAACAGAAATCATAACTTGAATAGAAAGCATAAAAGAAATCAATAGAATAAATAAAGGGAGTTCCAAATTTGCTCTAAGGAGACAAATTCTTCTCTCCAAAAACCTAAACTTCTATGATTCTTAAAGTATGAGATTATGCCTAAACAATGGCTGAAAAACTATATTTATAGGCTCAGGTTCGAATCTTCAATTCCTTGGAAGATTAGGAAAAGTCTTGAGAATTTCCTTTTCTCCAAAATTCTGGAAACTTCACGTCTTTGAAATAGGAAAACTTGGTGTCGATCGACACTAATCCTGCATCTTCAACCTGACTTCAACACTTCGTGACTTCATTCCATTTAGCTCAAAAATGTATCCAAATCTCCAATTTAACTCAAATTGTATCTGAACTTATAAAGACTCTATATAGACTCGAAAATAGTACTAAGACTCAATAAAAACACTTATGTCATGGTCCAAAAATTGGTAAAAACCATGATATATCAACTGCCCCAGACTTAGATTTTGCTTGCCCTCAAGCAAAACAGAAACAAAGTATAGAGTCGAGGTTTGAAAACCGAAAGATCCAGCTAACCTTAAGAACGCCACATCGAACCAACACTCTTGAATCCACAATACCATTGAGCCAACCTTATGTAGTATTTCAGAATACTTACCACAACCTTAGCAATCTCCCAAATCAAGTTCAGATCCTTTCCTTCCCAAAATTTCGAACTCAACAAACGGTATTGACCAAAGGACTTACAGATTCTTTCCCTTCCTTAGTGCCTGAACAAGACATTTCTTCTACAGCTCTCATATTTTTTCTTCTCTTAGTCAACTGCTGCCCATTTTCAAGGTGTTCTACAGATCTTTTCATTGACTTTTCTCATTCCTTTTGAAGTCATGGAATAGTGCTACTCTTACTTGTGTTCCTTGTGAGGAGACAGGTTCATGAGCTCTCACTAATATTGTTCCTTGTGAGGAGACAGGGTCATGAGGATCTTTGCACTATTCCTTTAACTTAGACTCCTTTTTTCTTTCTTTTCTAAAGGGAAGATCAAGGAGAGACTGTAGTGTTCTTATCTTGTCAGTGCTGAAAGAGGAATCAAGTCCAATGAATACCAAGCTCTAAGTAGGAATCTGAACTCTCTTTGTCAGACCGATCCACTTGCAGCTTTCTACCTAGTAAAACCTCCAATCAACTGCTATGGCAATGGTCCTTCAAGTGTCAATCTTCTGTGGTTATTTCTTCAGAAAACTGAAAGTCACTTATTTTGACTCAATAAAACAAGTTTTTGACTCTCAAAACAAAACACAAAGTCAGTAATCACCTCCCCCAGACTTAAACAACACTGTCCCCAGTGTTATTAAGCCCGAAGTTGGCTAAAAGAAAGATTAGAAACAACATAAAAGACCAGTTAAAAGACTTACCTTCGTTTGCGCGTGGTGTCGATCGACACTCACGAATGGTGTCGATCGACGCTGGTCTGTGTCGAATCTAATGTCACCTTTTTTTCAACTGACTGAAACTAGGACTTAGTAAAACCAAAACGAAATAAAAAGAAAAACATACCTAACAGTGGGTTGCCTCCCACTCAGCGCTCGTTTTCAGCCACTAGCTTGACTGTGTCGGGGTTTAGGCGTCTGGTGGATCAGAGGGTGGCATCGAATGCTTTCCAGACGAATGTCTCCACATCCATGGTGGTGTATAGGCAATAGGTGCATGAAAGCGACCAAAGAAATGAGGAACAGCAGCAGGGTGGGTCATCTTTTCTGGTGGGACACTTCGTTTTTCTGCAGAATCATCAAAAGAAACACCAAGCCCTCTACGAAAATCTCGTCGCTTGCATAAGCGTGGAGCAGCTTTTGAACCTTTGGTATTCTTATTGAGAGGATCAGGAGGTTTGGAATTAATTCCAGGGAGTGCGTACCTTTCCTTTCTTCGAGATTTTTGGGTTATAGGATGTGGATTCGTTTGTTTGACAATTGGTGATGGATTTGCAGCAATGGAAACAACTTATGGACTCATTTGCGGAGGGTGTCGATCGACACTGGGAGTGGTGTCGATCGACACCAACTCTGCAGCTCAAATCTCTACACTTTTTCTGCAATTCAGCTCTGCAATCCTTGCCTCCATCACAAAAACGTCTTCCTCCATCAACTTGTCATTGATTAGACCTTCATCTTCGCCCATAGTCGTGAAGATATGATTGTTTCCACTCCAATCTTCAAGCTCCACAACTTTCTCAAAATTCTCAGCCAATGCCTCTTGAACAACCACCTTGTTCACTTGCTCTTTAGAATCCAGCTCCTTGTCAAACCCAGCAGTAATGGCATCTGAATGTTCCATGATTGGATCTTGATCAATAGAAATCTCTACTGAAAAAGATTGACCATTGATGGTGGAAGGTCCCCTTCACTTGTCCATGTCAAAATTCATGACAACATCACCCAAGTCAAGCTCTATTTTTTCTTTCCTCACATCAATAATGGCACCAGCTGAAGCCAAGAATGATCTTCCCAAAATAAGAGAATCTGTAGGTTCTTCATCATATTTCAAACCACAAAGTCTGTGGGAATCATGCAGCCTTCAATCTTCAAGGGAACATCTTCTAAGACACCTTCTGGGATTCTCTTTGATCAATCAGCTAGGACAAGGGAGATTCTGGTTGGCTTGAAATCAGTCATTCCAAGTCGAACATCAACTGAGTATGGTATCAAGTTGATACTGGAACCTAGATCACATAGAGAACAAGGAAACCTTCCTGTTGAGATTGAGCAATCTAGCACAAAGTTCCCTGGATCGGATAACTTTTCTGGAATCCTCCTCTGAATCACAGCATTAACTTGTTCAGAAACCCACACCTTCTTCTTCTTCCTTGGAACTATGTTCAAGAGAATTGCATTCATGTCTCTGGTAAGCAATGCTCCTTCCTCAGGACTCACACTATTGACAACCATTCTCTTGACATATCTTCTTAATGCAGGTGAAAGTCTAACTGCATCAACTAGGGGTAGCTCAACCATCAGCTTATCCATCATTTCCTTGCATCTGGCTTCTTCTATCTCCTGTTTAGACTTTCTAGGAGGCCTGGGATAAGGTATTTTGGGCTTGTACACTCTTTCCTCTACATTTGTTGAAGCTTCAGGCGTGTTTGGCGAAGTCTGGGCATAGTGTCGATCGACACTAGTATCTTGTGTCGTTGCTTTGGTCGAATTCGGTCCGCCAGAACTCAAATCGTTGGGAATTTCTACTTGTGTCGATCAACACTCAGCAGTGGTGTCGATCGACGCTAGTTCTGCAACTGCAACATCTTCTGTTTCAAGCTCCTCAAACTCTTCAACCTCCCCAAAATTTTCTGCACTTCCTACCATGATGGCATTGACATGATGTCTGGGGTTTGTATCAGTCTTTCCAGGAAGAAACCCCTCTTGTCTCTTCAAAGCTCCAGCAGTTTGGGTAACTTGAACATCTAATTGCTTGACATAAGTACCCAGAGACTCAATTTTCCCATTCAAATTAGTGTACATGGCATCAATCTTCCCATTAAAGTGCACAGCCATCTTCTGTTGACCTTCCAGAATTTGCTCTAGCATAGACTCCATCTTATTGTCGTGTGCAGGAGGATTCTGGTAAGAAGAAGAACCATAGGTTCTTTGAAAGTTGTTGTTCTGAAAAGGCTTCTGATAAGAAGAACCATAGCCTTGCTGATTGTCAAACCTTTGACCTTGAAATCCAGCACCATTGATGTAATTGACTTCTTCTTGCTCTGGCTCAAAGGTCTCCACCTCATTAGCAAAGTGAACTTGCTTCTTTCCCATCAGGAGATTGTGTACGCTGTCCAGCTTCCTGTTGACCTCAGCTATTTTGCTTCCTCCATTGACTCCAGCGTGTTGTCTTCTCTCAAAGTCTGCATTCTTGGTGCTGTTGCAAGAGGCCAAATTCTCTATAAGCACCATCGCGTCGTCTGGATATCTGGTGTTGAAGTTGCCATTGCTCGCAGCGTCTAAAGCCATCTGGTACCTCCAATCGATCCCTCGGTAAAAGATTCCGATGAGCTGCGGCTCGCTGAAACCATGATATGGGCAGTCCCTTTGGTAAGCTTTGAATCTCACCCAAGAAGCCTTGAATGCTTCAGTGGGACCTTGGGAGAATGTGGTGATTTTTGTCCTCAGCTCCTCGGACCTTGCATCATCAAAGAATTTGCATAAGAATGCATTCTTTGTTTCTTCCCAAGTGGTCAAGGATCCTGGATCCAACTGCTTCGGCCAATATGATGCATCTCCAGCAAGTGAGTAAGGGAAGAGCTTGCAGAAGAGATAATCATAGGACACTCCATTAGCCTTGATGCTTGATGCCAAGTACTCGAATCTTTCAATGTGGTCCATAGGATGTTCATTGGGAAGACCATGGAAGGGATGTTGAGCCACCAACATGAAGTAAGGAGGCTTCAGCTCGAGGTTGTTCCTCTGAAATGCAGGAGGACGGATCGCAGCTCTATTGGCATAGAACTGGTCTGGGCGGTTGTACTCGCCAAGTGTTCTTCCACGTCCAGCTTATGTAGGTGCGACTTGCTCGATGATGACAGCTCCATTATCATCAAGTCTCTGTCCTTGGGGGTTCCTTCTGTGCCCTTCTGCATCAACCATGTGACCAGCTTCGTCTCGGGTTAGAACCATAAGATCAGCCATCGCGTTGCGCGACTGGTGTCGATCGATACCAATGGTGGTGTCGATCGACACTCGGGCAATTTTTCTGTTCGTCCGTTCGAGACGTGCTAGCTCCTGGTTATCAAGTCTGATTAGCTCCTTTTCCTTGTTGCTCCTCGTATTGCGATGAAGCATACACCTAAAAACAAGAATAAGAAACTAAAATTAGTAACCAAAAACAAAAATTAAAAACCTAGACAAAATTCTAATACTAGAATTCTGTAGGTAACTAATCTCCGTCCCCGGCAACGGCGCCAAAATTTTATATGCTCTCAAATTTACCCTAGAGATACTCTCTCAAATTAAGAGATCGATTGCAGTACTTAGGGATCGAATCCACAGGGAAAGGAATAGTCACACAGCAACCTTCTAAGTTCGAATTAAGTTAAGAAGAAAGATTAAATGTAAAAGGCATAAAGCAATTAAACGTTTAGTAAATTCAGGAGACGAAACGCTAGGTTCAGGGAAATTCTCAGGTGAATCCTAATTGCAGGTCTAGACAGAATGTTAGGAATTATTAAGCATTGTTCTTGAACTCGAAACACTAATGTAAAATCAACCATCTCTCGCTGCGAAGATTATTATATCTAAACCCTAAAATTCCAAATCTCTTTGCAAATCCTATTGATTCAGCACTGTTCGATTGTTCACAAAATCCTAAACCAAATCTCTTTGCAAATAGGTATTTTGCTTATCTAACATTAGTTCAGGCAATTAATAATACTCTCGCATCTATTAATTAACATAAGATCAGATTCTAGGTCGCGAAGTTAGAATAAGCATTAAACACAAATTCAGATGAAGAACTCTAATGATTTTATCCTAACAATTTAATTCGACCTAACAATTCATCAATCACCTTTGAAAAACCCTAAACCTAACTAGCAAACTACTCAGACATGATCAATGAAACAGAAATCATTATTTGAATAGAAAGCATAAAAGAAATCAATAGAAGAAAATAAAGGAGTTCCAAATCTTCTCTAAAGAAGTATGATTATTCTCTCCAAAAACCTAAAATTCTATGATTCTTAAAGTATGATAATATTCCTAAACAATGGCTGAAAAACTATATTTATAGGCTCAGGTTCGAATCTTCAATTCCTTGGAAGATTAGGAAAAGTCTTGAGAATTTCCTTTTCTTCAAAATTCTGGAAACTTCACGTCTTTGAAATAGGAAAACTTGGTGTCGATTGACACCAACAAGCGGAGTCGATCGACACTCATCCTGCATCTTCAATCCGACTTCAACATTTCATGACTTCATTCCATTTAGCTCCAAAATGTATCCAAATCTCCAATTTAGCTCCAATTGTACCTGGACCTGCAAAGACTCTATATAGACTCGAAAATAGTACTAAGACTCAATAAAAACACTTATATCACGATCCAAAAATGGGTAAAAACCATGATATATCACTCCCTCAGACTTACCTTTTGCTTGCCCTCAAGCAAAACAGAAACCAAGTATAGAGTCGAGGTTTGAAAACAGAAATATCCAGCAACCCTTCAGAACGCCACATCGAACGAACACTCTTGAATCCACATACCATAGAGCCAACCTTAGGTAGTATTTCAGTATACTTACCACAAGCTTAGAAATCTCCCAAATCAAGTTCAAATCCCTTTTGCTCATACAATTTCGAACTCAAACAACAGTATTGATCAAAGGACTTNTACCAATTTCCAAAGACGTGAAGTTTCCAGAATTTAAAGAAAACGAAATTATCAAGACTTTTCCTAATCTTCCAAGGAATTGAAGATTCGTACCTGAGCCTATAAATAGAGTTTTTCAGCCATTGTTTAAGGACACACACATTATTTTAGAGAGAGATTTGTAGAGAGTTTTTGGAGAGAAAAATCGGACTCCTTCAGAGCAGATTTGGAACTCCTTTATTTCTTCTATTGATTTATTTTATGCTTTCTATTCAAATAATGATTTCTGTTTCATTGATCATGTCTGAGTAGTTTGCTTGTTAGGTTTAGGATTTTTCAAAGGTGATTGATGAATTGTTAGGTTGAATTGAATTGTTAGAATAAAATGATTAGAGTTCTTCATCTGGATTTGTGTTTAAAGCTTATTCTAGCTTCATGACCTAGAATCTGATCTTAGGTTAATTAATAGATGCGAGAGTATTATTAATTGCCCGAACTAAAGTTAGATGAGCAAAATACCTATTCGCAAAGAGATTTGGTTTAGGGTTTTGTGAACAATTGAACCTGTTATTAATGCTTGTCTAAATCGATAGGATTTGCAAAGAGATTTGAAATTATAGGGTTTAGACATAGATAATCTTCGCAGCGAGAGTTGGTTGATTTTACATTAATGTTTCCAGTTCAAGAACAGTTCTCCATATTTCCTAACATTCTGTCTAGATCTAAAATTAGAATTCACCTGAGAATTTTCCTGAACCTACCGTTTCGTCTTTTAATTGCTTTCTGTCTTTTACATTAAATCTTTCTTCTTAGCTTATTCTACCGTCTCTAACAGTCTCGCGCCTTTCAGATGGATCACCACAGTTAATCCTGGAACACGAGGAGTTTCGTACCGAGTTCTCGCGTCTCCCGCTAACTATTGGAGAGTACGTAGTCGCTAAGGCTAAGAGAGATGCGATCCATCTGAGAGCCCACCGCAAATCATCTTCCTCCACGCACAGCATCTCACGATCCGCGACACTGTCCACGAAAGTACCAACCACAAAAGTAGACGACTTATGCCTTAGAAAACTCAAAAGAATGGTAACATTTTCGAGCTCCTTAAGACTCATTGCACTAAGGCACTTCCCGTCTTCATAAAAAAAAAAGAGAAACAACTCGAATAGAGGACCTGAATTCCTTGGAAAGATGATGGTACTTATCCATTACAAAAAAGAAAGAGTTACCTGAAAATAAAATAAACGGGAAGAAAATTTCTAAGAGTCTTAGGAGACCGAAACATTCAAAGAGGCAGATTCTGGTGAGAAGTTTAACCGCCATCCAATTCAATCTGAAGCAAGAAACCAAGTCTGGGGGAATGGCGATATCAAGGAGAACTTAGTTTTTGTTTTGGTTTGGTTACTAACTTAGTCTCTTATTTTTGGTTTCAGGTGCATGCTTAATCGCAGTACCAGAAGCAACAAGGAAAGGAAGCTAATTGAACTCAACCAGGAGCTCGATCGTCTGTAACGTACGAACCAAAAATCTGCACGAGTGTCGATGACACCACATCGAGCATCGATCAACACCCTGCGCAGGAAACGATGGCTGAGCCTGTGGTTTTGATACGCGACGCAGAAGGTAACCTGTTCGACTGAGAAGGCAACAGAAGGAATGCCAGAGGACAAAGACTTGATGAGAATGGAGTTGTCATCATCGAGCAACCAATACAAATCACCCCTGCAGAAGTTGGACGCGGAAGAACACTTGGCGAATACAACAGACCTGACCAGTTCTACGCTAATAGAGCTGCGATCCGTCCTCTTGCATTGAAGAGGAATGATTTCGAGCTGAAGCCTGCTTACAACACACTTGTCGCTCAGCATCCTTTCCATGGACTTTGAGAGGAAACAACATGCCGGTGCAAATGGAGGAAGCCAAATAGCTGAGATTAACAGGAAGCTAGACATCTTGGCAGGCAAAAAGCAAGTTCACTTTGCTAATGAGGTGGAGACATTCGAGCTTGAGGAAGAAGAGGTTAACTACATCAATAGAGCTGGTTTTCAAGGTCAAAGGTTTGGCAATCAGCAAGGCTATGGTTCTTCTTACCAGAAGCCTTTTCAGAACAACAACTTCCAGAGAACGTATGGTCTTCTTCTTACCAGAAGCCTCCTGCACAAGATAATGAGGTGAAGTCTATGCTGGAACAACTATTGGAGAGTCAACAGAAGATGACAGTGGATTTCAATGGAAAGATAGATTCACTGTACCAAGACTTGAATGGGAAGATCGATTGCTTGAACTCTCATATTAAGAAATTGGACACCCAAGTTGCTCAAACTGCTGAAGCTTTGAAGAGACAAGAGGGATTCCTTCCTGGAAAGACAGACGTGAATCCGAGGCATCATGTGAATGCCATCACGATCCAGAGTGAAAGAAGCTTTCAACCAGTGCTGAAAAAGGTTCTAAATGCTGAAGGAATCGTGGAGTTTCAGGCTGAAGAGGAAGAAACTCGAGTTGCAGAATAGGTGTCGATCGACACCACTGCTGAGTGTCGATCGACACCAGTAGGAAAACTCGAGACATCAAGCTCTGACGGATCAAAATCGAGCAGGGTCGACACTGAAACTTCGACACAAAACGCTAGTGTCGATCGACACCCTTCTCAAACTTTGCCAGACACATCTAAAGCTTCACAAGTTGCAGAGGAAAGGGTATACATGCCTAAGGTTCCATATCCTCATATACCCAAACACCTAAGGCCGCCCATTAGTGCAAAAGAGCTGGTTGGCTTCAACAAGAAGATGAGAAGGATCTCCAATGCGATCTCATTTGCTGAACCTTGGGAGGATTATCCTTTGAGGGTTTTCTTTAAGAATTGCACAGAGAGTCTTGAAGAAATTGAAGAACTCTTCAACAAAGCAAGGGGTACACCACCGCCAATGAAGCAGCTGCTTAAGGTTAAAGATCCTGGGATGTTTGTTGTTTCATGCTCCATTGGAGGAGTTGAGTTTGAACAATCTCTCTGCGATTCTGGTCCTAGCGTGAACCTCATGTCAAGGGATATTGCAGAAAGATTAGGCACTGCTGATATTCAACCTCCGAACATGACTCTCATGTTCGCCAACTCTGCCACCACAACCCCATATGGTACAATTCCAGACTTACTTGCCAAAGTGGGAAATTGTCTAGTACCTACTGATTTTCAGGTGGTGGAAGTGAGCAAAAATTCTATCATGCCATTCATCCTTGGAAGACCATTCATGGCCACAGTGGGAGCAGTTGTAGACATGCCGAATAAGAGAATATCCTTCTCTAATGTTGACAAAGGAGTCTTCTACAAAGCTATCCCTACTACTGGAACGTCCAAACACATCTCTTGCATTGATGTGATCGCTGGAGAGGAGCTAGATTCTACAGAGCAAGTGAACAAGCTCGTTGCTCAAAAGGCATTGAATGGAAATTTTGAGAAAGATGTGGAAATTGAAGATTGGAGTGGAAACATAGTTGTTGATCATCTCTTCAGTACTATGAGCAAGGATGAGGGTCTAATCAATGCCAAATTGATAGGGGAAGACGTTTTTTGTCATAGAAACAAGGATTGCGGAGCTGAATTGCAGAAAAAGTGCAAAGATCCGAGCTGCAGAGTTAGTGTCGATCGACACCACTCCTAGTGTCGATCGACACCACTCCTAGTGTCGATCGACACCCTCCAAAGATCACGACACAAGCCGTTTCCAATGCTGCAATTCCATCACATGTTGTCAAACAGACAACTCCGAATCCTACAGCCCAGAAACCTCGAAGGAAGCAAAAGTACGCGCTCCCTAGAATCAATTTCAAACCCCCTGATCTTATCAATAAGAATACCAAAAGTTCAAAAGCTGCTTCACACTTATGCAAGCCACGAGATTCTTGTAGAGGGCTTGATGTTTCTTTTGATGATTCTGCAGGAAAACGAAGTGTCCCACCCAAACTCAACTCCCACCTTGCTGATGTTCCTCATTTCCTTGGTCGCTTTCATGCACCTACTGCCTATACACCACCATGGATGAGAAAACATTTGTCTGGGAAGCATTCGATGCCACCCTATGATCCACCATACGTCTGAACCCCGACACAGTCAAGCTAATGACTGAAAACGAGCGTTGAGCTGGAGGCAACCCACTGTTAGGTACATTTTTCTTTATATTTCGTTTTGATTTTACTAAGTCCTGGTTTCAGTCAGTCGAAAAATGGCGACATTGGACTCGACTCAGATCAGTGTCGATAGACACCACTATAGCGTCCATCGACACCACGCGCAGACGAAGGTAAATCTTCTAACTGGTCTTTTAAAGTCGTTTCTAATCTTTCTTTTAGCCAACTTCGGGCTTGATAAAACTGGGGACAATGTTGTTTAAGTGTGGGGGAGGTGATTACTGACATTGTGTTTTGTTTTGAGAGTCAATTGAGTCATGCAAGAACTTTGTTTTATTGAGTCAAAATCAATGAAATTTTCAGTTTTCAGAAGAACCAACCACATAAGATTGACACTTGAAGGACCATTGCCATAGCAGTTGATTGGAGGTTTTACTAGGTAAAAAGCTGCAAGTGGATCAATCTAACAAAGAGAGTTCAGATTCCTGTTTAGAGCTTGGTATGCATTGGACTTGATTCTTCTTTCAGCACTAACAAGATAAGAAAACTATAGTCTCTCCTTGATCTTCCCTTGAGAAAAGAAAAAGAAAAAGAGTCTAAGTCAAGGAATAGTGCAAAGATCCTCATGAACCTGTCTCCTCACAAAGAACAATATTAGTCAGAGCTCATGAACCTGTCTCCTCACAAGGAACACAAGTAAAGAGCAGCACTATTCCAAGACTTCAAAAAGAATACGAAAATTCAATGAAAAGATCTGTAGAACACCCTGAAAATGGGCAGCAGTTGACTAAGGGAAGAAAAAATAGGAGAGCTGTAGAAGGAGTGTTTTGTTCAGGCATTAAGGAAGGGAAAGAATTTGTAAGTCCTTTGGTCAATACTGTTGTTTGAGTTCAAAATTTTAAGAGCAAAAGGGTTTTGAGCTTGATTTGGGAGATTGCTAAACTTGTGGTAAGTATACTGAAATACTACCTAAGGTTGGCTCTATGGTATGTGGATTCAAGAGTGTTGGTTCGATGTGGCGTTCTGAAGGGTTGCTGGATATTTCTGTTTTCAAACCTCGACTCTATACTTGGTTTTGGTTTTGCTTGAGGGCAAGCAAAAGCTAAGTCTGGGGGAGTTGATATATCATGGTTTTTACCCATTTTTGGAACATGATATAACTGTTTTTATGGAGTCTTAGTACTATTTTCGAGTCTATATAGAGTCTATGCAGGTTCAGGTACAGTTGGAGTTAAATTGGAGATTTGAATGCATTTTGGAGCTTAATGGAATGAAGTCACGAAGTGCTAAAGTCGGATTAAAGAAGCGGGACGCGTGTCGATCGTCACCGCCTGTTGGTGCCGATCGACACTAGGTTTACCAATTTCCAAAGACGTGAAGTTTGCAGAATTTTGAAGAAAAGAAAATTCTCAAGACTTTTCCTAATCTTCCAAGGAATTGAAGATTCGTACCTGAGCCTATATATAGAGTTTTTCAGCCATTTTTTAAGGACACACACATTATTTTAGAGAGAGATTTGTAGAGAGTTTTTGGATAGAAAAATCAGACTCCTTTAGAGCAGATTTGGAACTCATTTATTTCTTCTACTGATTTCTTTTATGCTTTCTATTGAAATAATGATTTCTATTTCATTGATCATGTCTGAGTAGTTTGCTTGTTAGGTTTAGGGTTTTTCAAAGGTGATTGATGAATTGTTAGGTTGAATTGAATTGTTAGGATAGATCATTAGAGTTCTTCATCTGGATTTGTGTTTAAACCTTATTCTAGCTTCATGACTTAGAATCTGATCTTAGGTTAATTAATAGATGCGAGAGTATTATTAATTGCCTGAACTAATGTTAGATGAGCAAAATACCTATTCGCAAAGAGATTTGGTTTAGGGTTTTGTGAACAATTGAACCTGTTATTAATGCTTGTCTGAATCGATAGGATTTGCAAAGAGATTTGGAATTCTAGGGTTTAGACATAAATAATATTCGCAGCGAGAGTTGCTTGATTTTACATTAGTGTTTCAAGTTCAAGAACAGTTCTTCATATTTCCTAACATTCTGTCTAGATCTAAAATTAGGATTCACTTGAGAATTTCCCTGAACCTAGCGTTTCGTCTCCTGAATTTACAAAGTCTTTTAATTGCTTTCTGTCTTTTACATTAAATCTTTCTTCTTAACTTAATTCAAAATTAAAAATTCGTTGTGTGACTTCGTGATATATCATGGTTTTTACCCGTTTTTAGACCATGATATAAGTGTTTTTATAAAGTCTTTTGCTAGTTTTGGAGTCTTTTTAGGATCTTTACAGGATGGAGAGCATTTGGAGCTAAATGGGAGAATATGGAACATTTTGGAGCATTTTGGAGAAGCAGCCGAAGTGATGAAGTCAAGAGGCTGGATTTACATGCAGAGTTTTGATCGACACCATCAGCGTCGATCGACACCATCAGCGTCGATCGACACCAATGAAGGTCGGCCAAGTTTTCCGATTTCCATCAGAAAAAAGAAATCACCCTAAGTCTTGAAGAATTACAAGTCTGCCCCTGGACGAAAAATCATCTTCTATAAATAGTTTTCAGGCATTGTTTAGCCTATTACCTTATCATTATTTTCTGTTTTTGAGACTTAGAGAGAGATTGATTCTGAGCTTTTGGGGAGACAATTCTAACTCATCTGAGCCAGATTTCGAACCCCTGTATCATTCTCTATTCTTTTATGCAATTTATTTCAGCCATGATTTGTGTTTGCATAATTATGTCTGAGTAGTTTGCTAGTTAGGTTAGGGTGATTTAGGGTTTGATGAAGAGTTTGTAGAATCACTAGAATTATTAGGGAAATCAATTGGATCTTCACCTTGATTTGTGCTTAACTTGATTTTCTGAATTTATCACTTAGAAATCAAACCTTAGGTTATTTAATAGATGCGAGAGCATTGTTAGTAACTTGAATTAATCATAGGTGAGCAAAGTAGCTATTCGCAAAGATATTTGGTTTAGGTATTTTGTGAACAAATCGAACCTGTTCTTATTGCTTGCCTTAATTGTTTAAATTCGCAAAGAGATTTGGGATTTAGAAATTTAGGCATAGATAACTTCTGCAACGAGAGTTGATTGGTTTTAACTGAGAGTTTCGAGTTCTAGACTGTTCTTAATAAATCTCTAATAAACTTATATTCTACATTCTTGGATTCAAACCTGATAATTACCCTTGCCTAGCGCCTTTGTCTCTGAACTTACATCGCTTTTAAACTCGTTTATTTATTTCGCTTAAGTCTTTAGTTTACTTAATTATAAATCGCCTAGCATAATCTAAACCTAGAAATCATTAGTGTAGCATCTACTTCCCTGAGGATTCAATACCCTTTATACTTAAAACTGCATTGTTGTGCACTTGCAGTAGTTGATTATTTGGGTAAAACCTGAACCCTATCAAGTTTTTGGCGCCGTTGCCGGGGAAGTAATAGCTGCCTACGAAATCTAGTACTAGGATTTTGACTAGGTTTTGTTTTTGTTTTTGTTACTAATTTAGTTTCTTACCTTTGGTTTCAGGTGCATGCCCAGTACCAGAAGCAACAAGGAGAAGGAACTTGTCGCACTGAACCACGAACTCGGCCGTTTGGAACGTACGAACCGTCGATCTGCTCGAGCGTCGATCGACACCAACAGTATCGATCGAGACCACGCGCAATCAACAATGGCTGAAACTTTGGTTGTTATACGCGACGCAGAAGCCAACTTAACCGACCTACAGGGCAACAGAAGGAACGCCCAAGGACAGCGACTTGATGAGGCTGGCGCCGTCATCGTCGAACCAGCAATACAAAATGTAGAAGCTGGACGTGGAAGAACACTTGGCGAGTACAACCGCCCAGACCAGTTCTATGTTAATAGAGCTGCGATCCGTCCTCCTGCATTTCAGAGGAATGACTTCGAGCTAAAGCCTGCCTACTTCACATTGGTGGGGCAACATCCATTTCATGGTCTTCCTAATGAGCATCCTATGGACCACATAGAGAGATTAGAGGACCTTGCATCAAGCATCAAGGCTAATGGGGTGTCCTATGATTATCTCTTCTGCAAGCTGTTCCCTTACTCGCTTTCAGGAGATGCATCGTATTGGCTGAAGCAGTTGGATCCAGGATCCTTAACTACATGGGAAGACACAAAGAATGCATTCCTTTGCAATTTCTTTGATGACGCGAGGTCTGAGGAGCTAAGGACTAAGATCACTGCATTTTCCCAAGGACGTACTGAAGCATTCAAGACTTCTTGGGTGCGATTCAGATCATACCAGAGGGATTGTCCACATCACGGTTTCAGCGAACCGCAGCTTCTCGGTATCTTTTACCGCGGAATTGACTGGAGGTACCAAATGGCTTTGGACGCAACGAGCAATGGCAACTTCAACACCAGATGCCCAGACGACGCAATGGTGCTTATAGAGAATTTGGCCTCTTGTAACAGCACCAAGAACGCAGACTTCGAAAGGAGACAACACGCTGGAGTGAGTGGAGGAGGCCAAATCGCTGAAGTCAACAGGAAGCTAGATCTCTTGGTGGGAAAGAAGCAGGTCCACTTTGCCAATGAAGTAGAGTCATTCGAACCAGATGAAGGATGCGCAGAAGAGGATGTCAACTACATCAACGGAGGAGGATTTCAAGGCCAACGTTTTGGGAACCAGCAAGGGAACATGAGCTTNGGTGCTTATAGAGAATTTGGCCTCTTGTAACAGCACCAAGAACGCAGACTTCGAAAGGAGACAACACGCTGGAGTGAGTGGAGGAGGCCAAATCGCTGAAGTCAACAGGAAGCTAGATCTCTTGGTGGGAAAGAAGCAGGTCCACTTTGCCAATGAAGTTGAGTCATTCGAACCAGATGAAGGATGCGCAGAAGAGGATGTCAACTACATCAACGGAGGAGGATTTCAAGGCCAACGTTTTGGGAACCAGCAAGGGAACATGAGCTTTAATGGTTATCAGAAGAGCTCCTTCACAGGAAATCAGAATTCTTCTGGTTACACTCAAAAGCCCCCATTCCAGAACAGCAACATCGGTTAGACAAGGAGCTATGGAAATTCTTCTTACCAGAAACGTCCTGCTCAAGACAACAAAATGGAGGCTATGCTAGAGCAACTCTTGGAAGGACAGCAGAAGTTGACAGTGAACTTCAATGGCAAGATTGATTCACTGTACCAGGACCTGAATGGAAAGATTGAG
Organism: Alliaria petiolata; assembly: GCA_020283515.1. Taxonomy (NCBI): domain Eukaryota; kingdom Viridiplantae; phylum Streptophyta; class Magnoliopsida; order Brassicales; family Brassicaceae; genus Alliaria; species Alliaria petiolata. The sequence continues at coordinate 431,387,200 of JAHZTW010000001.1, forward strand.
AGCTTGAACTCTCATATGAAGAAGCTGGATGTTCAAGTTGCTCAAACTCCAGAATCTGTTAACAGGCAAGAAGGATTCCTTCCAGGGAAGACTGATACCAATCCCAAACATCACGTGAATGCTGTCACATTGAGGAGTGGAAAGAACATTCAGCTTGTACAGAAGAGAGGGATTAGTGTTGAAGAATTCGAGGAACTTGAAGATGTAGAAGATGCTGCGGAGCCAGTGTCGATCGACACCCACGGAGATGAAAGACAAATCAGACGATCCTGAACGTGACGCAAAAGACACAACTTCAACGAAGAGTGTCGATCGACACCCACCACGGACTGCACCAGATCTCGCTAAGACCAAGATCATTGCTGAAGAAAGGGTCTACAAACCGAAGATCCCTTTCCCCTTGATACCAAAGAAGTCCAAGAAGGAGCTGCTTGATGCCAGATGCAAGGCTATCATGGATAGACTAGTGGTTGAAATCCCTTTGATGGATGCCATTAAAACTACTCCAGTGATAAAGAGATACTTGAAGTGGATGATGACAAAGAACATGGATATGGAGGAAGGTGTGATGATGATATCAGAGCAAGTTAGTGATGTCATTAAGAACAGGCTCCCAGAGAAACTCTCCGATCAGGGAAGCTTTGTTTTGGATTGCTCCATCTTTTCAGACAAGTTTGGGAGATCTCTATGTGATTTAGGCTCAAGTGTCAACTTGATGCCTCTTTCAGTTGCTCTAAGGCTAGACATGACAGACTTCAAAGCCACAAGAATCTCCCTAGTACTTGCTGATCGTTCTGTCAGAATCCCTGAAGGTGTCTTGGAAGATGTTCCTATCAAAGTGAGAGATTGTTTGATTCCCACAGACTTTGTGGTATTGGCATATGATGAGGAACCCAAAGACCCTCTCATACTTGGTAGACCATTCTTGGCTACAGCTGGAGCAATCATTGACGTGAGGAAGGGCAGGATCGCGCTGAACATTGGTGATCTGGTGATGAATTTCGACATGGAGAAGCTGATGAAGAGACCAACGATTGATGGACAAACCTTCTATGTCGATTCACTCACCAACCTTGCTGAAGAAATATTCCAAGAAGACCACCCTACAGACCCTTTGGAGCTCGCATTGACCACTTCCACAAAGGACATTGAACACTTGGACGATGCAGCTGCTGGATACGCGAAGATGCTGGACGCAAGTGAGCAAGTCATGCAACTAGTCGCCCAGGAGGACTTGTGTCGATCGACACCAACGAGTGTCGATCGACACCCTTCACGAACAACGAAAGTAGCCACTCTCGCCACTTAGGATGAGGCTAAGGCACCTAAAGTTGAGCTTAAACAGCTCCCTGCCGGGCTATGGTACGCATTTCTTGGTCCTAATTCGACTTATCCTGTCATTGTAAATGCTTCCTTAAACAATGCAGAGCTCACTTTATTGCTAAGCAAGCTGCGCAAGTATCGCAAGGCTCTTGGCTATTCTCTTGATGATATTTCAGGTATCTCACCAGACCTGTGCATGCATCGGATTCACCTTGAGGATGAGACGAAATCATCAGTTGAGCATCAAAGAAGGCTGAACCCGAACCTGAAGGAAGTAGTCAAGAAGGAGATCATGAAGCTCTTGGAAGCAGGGATCATCTATCTCATTTCAGACAGTGCTTGGGTCAGTCCGGTTCACGTGGTTCCTAAGAAAGGAGGAGTCACAGTGGTGAAGAATGAGAAGAATGAGCTGATTCCTACAAGGACTGTGACTGGACACAGGATGTGCATAGACTACAGAAAGCTGAATGCTGCGACCAGAAAGGATCATTTTCCTTTGCCTTTCATCGACCAGATGCTGGAGAGATTGGCGAATCATCCATACTACTGTTTCCTTGATGGATATTCAGGATTCTTCCAGATTCCAATCCATCCAGATGATCAGGAGAAGACCACGTTTACATGTCCTTATGGTACTTTTGCATATCGCAGAATGCCATTTGAACTTTGTAATGCTCCTGCGACCTTCCAGAGATGCATGATGGCGATATTCACGGACATGATTGAGAAGTTTATGGAAGTCTTTATGGATGACTTTTCTGTTTATGGGTCATCCTTCAAAGACTGTCTGGACAACTTATGTGCAGTATTGCAGCGATGTGAAGAAAAGCACTTGGTCCTGAACTGGGAAAAGTGTCATTTAAATGTCACAGATGGGATTGTACTTGGACATAAGGTTTCAGCAGAAGGCATTGCAGTGGATCGCACCAAGATCGAGGTAATGACTACGCTACAAGCACCAGATTCTGTGAAGTCAGTGAGGAGTTTTCTAGGTCATGCTGGGTTCTACAGAAGATTCATCAAGGATTTCAGCAAGATCGCAAGGCCAATCACTGCTCTTCTATGCAAAGACGTGAAGTTCGAGTTCACTGCAGAATGTCATTCAGCCTTTGAACAGATTAAGCAAGCCTTAGTAAGTGCTCCAATTGTGCAACCACCGGACTGGGATTTGCCTTTCGAGGTGATGTGTGACGCCAGTGACTTCGCAGTAGGCGCGGTGTTGGGACAGAAAAAGGACAAGAAGCTTCATGCCATCTATTATGCCAGCAGAACATTAGATGATACTCAGAAGAACTATGCAACCATTGAGAAGGAATTGCTAGCTGTGGTTTTTGCCTTTGAGAAATTTCGACAGTACCTTGTTGGCTCGAAGGTGATTGTTCACACAGATCATTCTCCGTTGAAGTATTTGATGCAGAAGAAGGATGCAAAGCCAAGGTTGTTGAGATGGATTCTACTTCTTCAAGAGTTTGACATTAAAGTAAAGGACAAGAAAGGAGTTGAGAATGGAGTAGCTAATCATCTCTCAAGGATTAGGATTGAAGATGACGTGCCAATTGATGATTTTCTGCCTGAGGAGAATGTTTACCTTGTTGAGAGTCGCTTACAAAGCAAATTTTCGGAGCAGATTCGCCCAGTGTCGATCGACACTAGGAGAGTGTCGATCAACACTCAGTCCAAAAAACTGAGGTTTGACAACTCTTGTGCCCGAGTGTCGATCGACACCCAACGCGAATTTCACTTCGCAGGATCTTGGATGAGGTGTTTGGACAGCCAATCTTTGCCATTAATGATGCAACTCGACCATGGTATGCTGACATTGTGAACTTCCTTGCTGCTGACATTGAGCCAAACCATCTCAAGGGTTATGAGAAGAAGAAGTTCATGAGGGAACATAGAAGGTATTATTGGGATGAACCACACTTATACAAACATTGTTCAGAAAATGTTTACAGAAGATGCATTGCAGAGAGTGAGGTTCGTGATGTGCAGTTCCATTGTCATGGTTCTGAGTATGATGGACATTTAGCAACCTACAAGACAGTGTCCAAGGTTCTTCAAGCAGGATTTTGGTGGCCTACTATGTTCAAGGATGCGCAACTGTTCATCACTCAATGTGATGTTTGTCAGAGGAGAGGGAAGATCAGTAAAAGGAATGAGATGCCACAGAACTTCATCCTTGAAGTTGAGATTTTTGATTGTTGGGGAATTGATTTCATGGGCCCTTTTCCTCCATCCTATGGAATGCAATACATCTTGGTGACTGTGGACTATGTCTCTAAGTGGGTGGAAGCAATTGCTTCTAAGACCAATGATGCTGCTGTGGTTCTTAAGTTGTTTCGAACCATCATCTTTGATATACTCATATATTTCGCATATTTAGCATACATTTAGAATAGGTTTACATGAATAATACATTCATAATAGGCTAGTTTGCATCATTTTGTCCCATTTTAGGTTTTAGACATGTTTGCATAAGCATTTGCATATTTCTTGCATATATGCATCATTTTCAGGTTATTTGGTGTACTTGGAGCTATCTTGGATGATGAGCATGGACAAGAAGGTTTCACTCAAAAGCAAAATGAAACCTTTAGTGAGGCTTGGGAAAGGTTTAGGAGCTACACACTTCAGTGCCCACATCATGGCTTCACAGAAGAGTCACTATTGAGTACCTTATACCATGAAGCTTTGCCAAAGATTCGCATGATATTGGACACCGCAAGAAAAGGCCACTTTCTTGGAAAAGAGGTGAGCGAGGGTATGAAACTCATTGAAAATTTGGCTTTGAGTGATGGAAATTATTCAGAGGAATATGATAGAGCACCAAGGGACAGTGAGCTTGAAGCACACAAAAAGGAGATCAGGTCACTCCATGAGAAAATTGACATGATGTTGCTTGCAAGACAAAACCAAGCTCCACCTCAAGATGCTATTCATGCTATGTTCAAACAACTTCTTCAAGGCCAAGTGTCTACTGATTTGAAGTTTGCTGAAATGAATACTAGGATAGACGGTTCTTGTACTGAGTTAGCTTCACAAATCAACAGCCTCAACACCAAGATAAAGCAGCTTGAGAAAGGCAAAGCTATTTCAACAAGCCAAGGAACTCTACCGAGCAAAAGTGGAGCAACTCCTAAAGAGTATTGCCAAGCTATTCAAGCTCTTCAAGAGGAAACCACCATTCTTGATGATGTGGCTCCACCACTGTCTGAATCTGAGTATGAGACTGACATCTACTCCAATGATGCATCTAGTCTCAATGAGGTCATTAGGAAGACAAGTTTGGGGGGGATTTTCAAGGAAATCTACCATGATGCTTCAAACAAACTGGTTAAAGAAGTTTTGCTGATGAAAGAATCGTGTGCTGGAGAGAAAGAGCAGACCAAGGAGCCTACATGACAGTACATTGCAGCAATTGATGAGTTGAAGACCTTGACAAAGCACACCAATCCTGGAAAATTCTCAATTGTGTGCAAGCTAGGCGATGTAGAGGTTCAAGATGCTATGTGTGATTCAGGTTCCACAGTAAATGTTATGGCTCTTGACATGGCCAAGTGAGTTGGAATCAGGAGTATGGATTGGCATCCTACCAAGATCACTTTTGGAGATGGGTCTGCAAAGAAACCTCTTGGTTTGGTAAAAGACTATCCGGTGAAGGTTGGGAATTGCTTGGTGCCAACTGATTTTGTGATCATGGATATAGACAAGGCCAAGAATCTCCCTATACTCCTAGGTTCACCATTCCTCAGCACTGTAGGGGCATCAATTGATTTTGCTAAAGAAGAGGTCATCCTAAAGTCTATGCTGGAACAACTATTGGAGGGTCAACAGTGGATTTCAATGGAAAGATAGATTCACTGTACCAAAACTTGAATGGGAAGATCGATTGCTTGAACTCTCATATGAAGAAATTGGACACCCAAGTTGCTCAAACTGCTGAAGCTTTGAAGAGACAAGAGGGATTCCTTCCTGGAAAGACAGACTTGAATTCGATGCATCATGTAAATGCCATCACGATCCAGAGTGAAATAAGCTTTCAACCAGTGCTGAAAAAGGGTCTAAATGCTGAAGAAATTGTGGGTTTCAGGCTGAAGAGGAAGAAACTCGAGTTGCAGTGCAGGTTTCGATCGACACCACTGCTGAGTGTCGATCGACACCAGTAGGAAAACTCGAGAGATCAAGCTCTGACGGACCGAAATCGAGCAGGATCGACACTGGAACTTCGACACAAAATGCTAATGTCGATCGACACCCTTCTCAAACTTTGCCAGACACGTCTAAGGCTTCACAAGTTGCAGAGGAAAGGGTATACAAGCCTAAGGTTCCATATCCTCCTATACCCAAACACCTAAGGCCGCCCATTAGTGCAAAAGAGCTGGCTGGCTTCAACAAGAAGGTGAGAAGGATCTCCAATGCGATCTCATTTGCTGAAGCTTGGGAGGATTATCCTTTGGGGGGTTTTTTTTATAAGAATTGCAGAGAGTGTCTTAAAGAAATTGAAGAACTCTTCAACAAAGCAAGGGGTACACCACCGCCAATGAAGCAACTGCTTAAGGTTGAAGATCTTGGGATGTTTGTTGTTTCATGCTCCATTGGAGGAGTTGAGTTTGAACAATCTCTCTGCGATTATGGTGCTAGCGTGAACCTCATGTCAAGGGATATTGCAGAAAGATTAGGCATTGCTGATATTCAACCTCCAAACATGACTCTCATGTTCACCAACTCTGCCACCACAACCCCATATGGTACAATTCCAGACTTACTTGTCAAAGTGGGAAATTGTCTAGTACCTACTGATTTTCAGGTGGTGGAAGTGGGCAACTATTCTGTCATGCCATTCATCCTTGGAAGACCATTCATGGCCACAGTGGGAGCAGTTGTAGACATGCCGAATAAGAGAATATCCTTCTCTAATGTTTACAAAGGAGTCTTCTACAAAGCTATCCCTACTACTGGAACGTCCAAACACATCTTTTGCATTGCTGTGATCGCTGGAGAGGAGCTGGATTCTACAGAGCAAGTGAACAAGCTCGTTGCTCAAAAGGCATTGGATGGAAATTTTAAGAAAGCTGTGGAACTTGAAGATTGGAGTGGAAACATAGTTGCTGATCATCTCTTCAGTACTATGAGCAAGGATGAGGGTCTAATCAATGCCAAATTGATAGGGGAAGACGTTTTTGTCATGGAAACAAGGAATGCGGAGCTGAATTGCAGAAAAAGTGCAAAGATCCGAGCTGCAGAGTTAGTGTCGATCGACACCCTCCGAAGATCACGACACAAGCCGTTTCCAATGCTGCAATTCCATCACATGTTGTCAAACAGACAACTCCGAATCCTACAACCCAGAAACCATGAAGGAAGCAAAGGTACGCGCTCCCTGGAATCAATTCCAAACCCCCTGATCTTATCAATAAGAATACCAAAAGTTCAAAAGCTGCTTCACACTTATGCAAGCCACGAGATTCTTGTAGAGGGCATGATGTTTCTTTTGATGATTCTGCAGGAAAACGAAGTGTCCCACCCAAACTCAACTCCCACCTTGCTGCTGTTCCTCATTTCCTTGGTCGCTTTCATGCACCTACTGCCTATATACCACCATGGATGAGAAGACATTCGTCTGGGAAGCATTCGATGCCACCCTCTGATCCATCAGACGTCTGAATCCCGACACAGTCAAGCTAATGACAGAAAACGAGCGCTGAGTGGGAGGCAACCCACTGTTAGGTACGTTTTTCTTTATATTTCGTTTTGGTTTTACTAAGTCCTAGTTTCAGTCAGTCGAAAAAGGCGACATTGGACTCGACTCAGATCAGTGTCGATCGACACCACTATAGCGTCGATCGACACCACGCGCAGACGAAGATAAATCTTCTAACTGGTCTTTTAAAGTCGTTTCTAATCATTCTTTTAGCCAACTTAGGGCTTGATAACACTAGGGACAATGTTGTTTAAGTCTGGGGGAGGTGATTACTGACTTTGTGTTTTGTTTTGAGAGTCAATTGAGTCAGGCAAGAATTTTGTTTTATTGAGTCAAAATCAGTGAAATTTTTAGTTTTCAGAAGAACCAACCACATAAGATTGACACTTGAAGGACCATTGCCATAGTGATAAGCGGTTTCTTTGTGGTACTTAACAATTACTCAAACCCACTCATGTCATTGTAGGTACTTGTGGATCAATCCATATGGATATAGTTAAGACACTAGGAATTCATACAACTTCTTAATCTAAGCTAGAAATAAAGGTTTGAAGCTTAACTAACAACCTAAGTGATCAAATGAACCAAAACAAGCTAATTAACTACTAATCAAGATTATCAAAATAATAAAACGAATCCAAGGATGGGGTTATCAACCTAAAGTGTTCCAAGAATCAATCTTTGATGTCAAACAATCACAATATAAGCTAATCCATAGGCTTAGAACTCAATAGCTAGACTAATCCCCTTTCATGGTACTAATCCCTTCATTAATCATCCTAATCAAGATCTAACTTTCATTAGTGAAAAGGAAGTTAACAAGCATTAGGAAACAAATCTAAATTGCCAATAAACACCCTAGACAATCACTTTCATGAGCTAGGAATATAAATCCCTTGTTTAGTTGGTTGAGAATTTCATCAAACACCTTGTGGGTTTGAAATTACCTAAGGCCTAGTTTTAGCATGATCAAGGCTAAACTAGCATTTAGAACACTAAACAAGGAGGGAAATGAGAAGATCTAACCTTAGGCATCTAGATTAATCCTTAAAACACCCTAGATCTAACCCATCCTTAGATCCTAAAGAAACTACTCACTTTAATCCCTCAAATCCTATGAAAGAGATAGAGATAAACATGATTAGAGAGATAGAAGATGAAAGATTAAAAGATATAAATACTAGATTGCATAAACTTAAAGAAATGTCTTACAAAATCACTTAGAAACCAAAAGGGAAAGTTTTTCTAAGCAAGAACAAGAGATTAAAAGATCCTTAGGAAAAATTAGGTTATTTCCTATTTATAGTGAATAGTGGACGACCCGGGTCAACCCGGAACAAACCGAGTATTGACCCGGTTTAAGCCTGAAAATCTGGCAGAGGTCGATACGCAGCTCGATACGCTGCTAAAGCTTTCCTCAAGGAGTGTGTCGAGCTTGGTACAGATGCCCGATACGCCATTCTTCAATCTTCAGATGAGACGTGTATCGACTTTAGCAGTCCGATACGAATGCCCGATACGCGCGCTCCGTCTTCCTGCCGAGCTATATCGACCTTGGTAGGTCGACACCATGGTCGATACACTTCTAAAGATTGTCTGCTTCATGTTTTGACTCCCTTCTTTTCTTCCTCCTTGTCACCCAACTCTCCAAAGAGTTCCTCCAAGCCTCCAAAGTACCTAATTGAGACTTAATATGCACAATATGCAACAACATAAGCTAAAACTTGCTAAACTCTAATATGGATGCAATTTGGACTAAAAGTATCTAAATGAATGCATAAATGAATGCAAAGCTATCTAAAATGGGTGCTAAAACATGTTAATTTATGAGTATATCAACTCCCCCAAACTTGCCTTTTGCTTGCCCTTAAGCAAACAAACATGACAAATCCAAGAGAGAGGTTTGAAAGTGGGAGCTCATTATCCAAAAATGCCAACGAATACAATCAACTCAATGTCCTAGTTCTTAGTTCTAAGGTGCATTTGAATTCATCCTACTCCAAAAGAGTTACCAATGCCCATCTCAACAAACAAATGCACTAAGATCTCGATGTAGATAAGCCTCCCTATCAAACCAACTCTTTAACATTCATTAAGCTCAAAACCGTGAATCATGACAATGCAAGCAAGTGAAGTCATTTGGTTAAAGGACTGGGTTTTGAGATAAAAATGATCTCAATTCATCCGGTTTCACATTTAAATAAAGGTAACACTCGAAGAAGATTGAACTATATGCATAATGTTAAAGGTAAGAGATAAGTGATGCATACAAGAATAGACTATCATCTACCCGAAATGCTATCAATGATCCTAAACCCTTCTCATTCATTTTTTTGCTCACTCAACCCTATAGAATCTACCCTTTTTCTCAAGACTCTTTGTGCCTTGCCTAAACCGTGAATTTCAAACACACTTCTTATTTTTAAAGCTCTAAGGGGGGAACTTCTTCAACCTATTACTCATAGCGAATGGTGTAATCCTTCTTATTAACTTAGCTCCTCTTTTTATCTCTAGGTAGTCTTTCTCTTCTTTGGCCCTTTTTGGCTCTTTTGATTTTCTTTTCTTCTTTCCTTAAGACTACCTAGCGCTTTTGACTTTGAGCTATTACCCTTTTTTTTTTAAACACAAGATTCACCATTTCAAACTATGCTTCCCCTTATTTTTACCAATCCCTCATTCATCACCTCTTTCTTTCCAAACTTTTCCACAACTCATCAAGTAATACCACTGCCAACAACCCCCAAATCCTAAGCCTAAAGCTAGCCTCAAAATGCAAGGCTAGAATCTACATGAAAGCCTAGACTTGTCGTCTCAAACCTAACACTTTATGCTAAGTTCAATCGAAATAAAGGCCTCACAAGTATGCACACAAGAAAAATTGGCTTCAAAGGAGGTAAGGTATGGTAGGGGTACAATTCGAGCTAGCAAGAGAGTGGCAAAGTGAGTAAGAAAGCTCAAATATTTTCAATCCATGAATTCACTTTCAATGCAAGGCATGATATTTAATTGTCAAATTTTAGGTTCAAGTGAGTAGAGTTGATTATCAATTTCAAGGCCCTATTTCGACCAAAATCTAGTGGCTAGTGAAGTGATCCAAGCATGGTTCTTCCTTACTTTCAAGATTAGCTCAAATGCAACAAAGAACTACTAACTAGTTCATTGATTTGATTACAAGAGTTGGCATTTTACAAGGATTAGCTCATCATTGCTCCCAATGCAAATGAATGCAATTCCTACATGCAATGCAACTAGACTCAACCCTAAACTGCAAATCCAACATCTAAATGACTTTCTTTTTGGAAAATTTTCAAAATTTTCAATTTTTTTGGTTTTTCTATGCCTTAAATGAATGCATGAGACTCAAGATGCATAAAAGGAAAATAACACTCATAAAACACAATGTGAAATCTCTCAACCTCTCCCCCAAACTTAAATTACACAGTCCATTGCGTAATAAAAGTTTAGAGGAGACCTCAATCAACATGACATTAAAACACAAAATGAAAAACTAAGAAAAATATTTACAAGGGAGGTGGAGGTACCTCAAAACTGTGAAGAGGAGGATGATCCTAAGGAGAGCGATTGGTTGCTCGAGGAGGGAGATCGGCTCGGCTTTCTCTTCCTTGGCCGTGCTTCGTAGGAGGAAGAGCGAGGTGGGTCTTCTTGGACCGGTTTCCTTGGGTGCATCTCGAATGAATGGCTCCTATCAAGGTCCATTTCACTCTCTTCCTTACCCGCTTCTTCTGCTGCCTCGCTTGTGCCCTCTTGTCTATCCCTTGTTGAAGACTTTCTTCTTATGATGGCCTTTAGCCCCTTTACCGTTTTCTTCAAACCTTTCACAGTCTCACCGAGCTTCTTTATAGCCTGATCTTGATGCTTGCTCCGTCTCTTGAGGAGACCAATGTGTGTGTGGGCTTCTCTCAATGCCGGGCTTGGCATCAGATCTATGCAAGAGGCAAAATAATACCTCTCGCTACCGTTGACCGGGCTTGGAGCTTGATCCTCGACCTCCATGTCTTCTTCTTCTTCAAGAACTTGGCTTGGATCAAAGTCAAATGTCGCTCTCTTGGCAATAGAGTGGAGAGGAGGGCTAACGGCCGGATTGTAGAGGTCCTCATATTGAGGAGCAAAGTCGATGTGGGCAATGTCTTGGAATGAGGTGGCTTGCAAGTTCGGGAGAAGAATCTTTGCTTCGGTTTTCGTTTCCACGGCAAACTTGTAAGCAAACCGGCTGCCTAAGCTTCCCGAGAGAAACATGGTCCTCGCAAGGTAGAAGATGTCCATCCACTCGGGCTCTATACCATCCGTCCCTAGCCGATGCCCACAAGCTTCAAGAATCGGGGTGATGATCCATCTAATGCTGAGCTCGGGGTCCTTATCCTTCATGGTGACAACTCAATCTTGGTAAGAGAGCAGCTGCCTAACCAAAAGGCTAACCATGCTGGTTCCCGTCCTATCCCCTCGGACTCTCGTGCCTCCTCTTATGTGAAACCCAATGAACTTTGCAAGACCCATATCCAACAGCTCGAGGTCCTCCTTGGCTACTTTCCCGGCCTCCTTCCTTGCATAGAAGGTGTGAGCAAGGGCTTTGTGTGCATACCTCAAGACCGGATGCCTTATCAAAGTTCCCGTGCTTCCTCCCAGTTTGAACTTGCCAACCGCTATTGTCTCCCAAAGTCCCTTCAGCTCACACTCATCAATAGTGAGCATCTTCGTTCTCCTCTCTCCCTCTTGGAACCCAAAGACCTCGTTGAGCTGCTTGAAAGTCATAGAGTACATGGTCCTATGGATTTTGAAGTTGATGTACCCATGACCATGGAGCAGTGGCGAATCTTCACCATTATAGTAGAAGTGTGCGGTTAGGGAAGACAAGAACTCGCATGTTGCGACCTTGTGAGCGGGGCGAGCCATAGTGATGAACTTGGCCAAACCCATGTTCATGATCAATTCAAACTAATGCAAGTGAAAGCCCCAAAATCTTACAAAGTTCAAGAGTTGAATTTAAATTTTCGGATCATGAACCCTATATGTCAAATTTTCAAAGATTTACCATGGAAATCCTAATGTAGCATTTGAAACCTACTACCTAACCATAATCAAGCAATGCCCAAGCCTCTAACAATCAATTCGAACATCCATAATCAAAAATCCTCAAACTTTCCACCATTAGAACAAAATATGAAAAGTTTGGTTTTTGAATTGATTACCTCGTAAGTGGCTCGAAGGATGAACGAAATTGACTTAAAATCAATGAGAGCACAAGAAATCTAGCAAGAGACACTTGAAATCACTAGGAACGCTTGAAAATCGAGAGAGGGAGGGCCAAAAATCGCAAGTGTGTGTGTGAATGGGGCTATTTTCGTGTTTGGGGAAGAAGAAGGGGAAAAAGCGGTTTAATTCGAGTGAATTAAACCGGTCAAACCCCGTTGATTTACCTGGAAAAGGGGTGTATCGAGCTTAGTAGTCCGATACATAGCTCGATACACTTTCAGACGGGGCTTTTTAAAACTGTATCGGGCTAGGTAGCTCGATACAGATGCCCGATACAAGATCAGATTTTTCCTGGTTCGTTTGTATCAACCTTCGTAGGTCGATACAAAGGCCCGATACAGCTCCGCCAAATTCCCTGTAAGAGCTGTATCGACCTTAATAGGTCGATACGTAGCTCGATACAGTGCCAAGATTTTCTTGGCAAGCTTTTGCTCTTGGCACAATCTCCTCAATCCAAACCTGTCATCCACAAACACTAGAAAACATATTAGTGAATTTAAAGGTGCAAATATATACAAAGATAGACATGGGAATGCCTCCCAAGTGCGCTTGTTTAAAGTCACTAAGCTTGACTTTTCAAACCCTTAGGCGTGGGGGTGAACAAAGAGTGGAATTGGTGTTCCTCCCCCTTTCTTGATGTAAATGGTGCCTGCTACAGCTTGCAACACCTTCCTTTTCTTCTTAGACTTCCTTGGTGACTTAGCTCCATGTTCAACAACCTTGATCCCATCAAACATTGCTAGAAGACTCTCACCATCAAAGCTTGGCCCATCATACTCATTGTGATCAAGAGTTTCATCCTCACTCTTCATCACGCTAGTGAGACCCATCAGCTGCTCCTTAGGTGGCTCTTCTTCAACTTCCTTAGGGTCACATGTGACTGTCCCACAAATGCTCAAAACAGAAGGTTTCATAGGATAGGAGACCTTTGCATTCACATTCTTGAGGATCACCCTCTTGTTGATGAAGTCTAGGTTTGCACCGGCTGTGTTGAGAAAGGGTGTCCCTAGGAGAAGAGGTAGCCTCGCTGCTTGGACCATATCCATCACAATGAAATCAGTTGGGACAAGATACTCTCCCACTTTCAATGGATAATCTTCTACAAGGCCTAGAGGTTGCCTTGAGGAAGCATCAACAAAGGTGATGTGTGATGAGTATTTCTTCATAGTAGTCATCCCAAGGTTCTTGAACATTTCAAGGGACATCACATTGACACTTGAGCCGGAGTCACACAA
>JAHZTW010000001.1:431428032-431452843 GCA_020283515.1 Alliaria petiolata
ACTCTACTCCAAAAGGTCTAGCCATACCCATACTCATTCAAGTGAACCCAAGCCTCAATCTACACAAGCATTCATTTTCACCAACTCTTTAACATTCATTAAGTAGTAACCATGGATCATGAATCATGCAATGCTAGCGAACTTGTTTGGTTTTGGGTAAGGTTTTGAGATGAAAATGATCTCAACTTCATGGGGTTCCAATGCTATGGGATCTCTCAATGAACAAGTGAACTTTGGCAAAATGCTAAGAGTAAAAAGCAACCTATGCATACAAGGACAAACTTCCATCTACCCTTTGTAACACAAATGTCTTCACTCTCATTTTTTTTTAAGCTCACTCACCAAGTCCAACCTAGGCTACCCATTACAAGACAATTTGCCAAACCCACAAGAAGATCAAACACTTTTTCTTTTCTTTTAAACACTTAGGAAAAACATCTTCTACAACCACAAGTGTTGGCACACTTTCACTTCAAGCTCTTTTCTTTTACACTTTGCTATCCTCTTCCTTTTCTTAACTTAGCCATATATATATATATATATTTTTTTTTCTTTTTCTTGGCTCCTTTACTTTTCATTTATAGAGGACTTTCTTTTAAACACTTAGAGCATAATACACATTGCCAACACTTGTCTCAAAATTTTCGTTTTCCCCTTCTCACCACCTCAACTTTGCCAAACTCATTTCTTTCATACTCATTGTCAAGCTAAAATCCCCACCCAAGAAGCCTAACCTATCACCTAGCTCATTGTCTCAAGCTAGCTACATGGAAGCCTATTCTTGTCGCTCTAAACTCAACACTTTTTGCTAAGTTCACAAGATGAAAAAGGCCTAATGCACTCAATAAGGTAGAGGTCTCAAAGAAAGCTTGGCTAGGGTGCTTGATCTTAACCGCTCTAAAGATGAGAGTCGGCTATTCGGGTTAACAAGAGTGGCAAAAGGAGAGAAGATAACCCAAATATGTATATGGTATCCACAAGTTCTCTAACAATGCATGACCATGATAATTGTTCATTCAAATTAAGTTCAAGTTCAAGAGAGTTGGTTTCTATTCAAAGCTTCCTTCAATTTAGACTTGAGTTTCAAATGGTGAGGCCCAAGTAGGGTTCAACTTTTACTTTAAAAATTTGCACTTCAAGCATCAAAGAACTACTAACTAGGGCCTTGAACTAATTCATGAGCTAAACACCTTACAAGAAAAAATCTATCATTGTCCCCTATGCAAGAATGCAATCCTATATGAAAGCTAGACTCAATCCTACTTATGTGACAAATGAAAATGCAACTACATGCTATTCTTTTTTAAAATTTTCAAAATTTTTCCAATTTTTTTGTTTTTTTTTTCTATGCCATAGATGAATGCATGAGACTCAAAAATGCATGAAAAAAAGAAAATAAGAATCACAAAACACATGTAAAATCTCTCAACCTCTCCCCCAAACTTAAATTACACAGTCTCTTGTGTAATAAAAGTCCAAGGGAGACCTCAATCAACATGACAATATACAAAAACGAAAATCTAAAGAAAATATATACAAAGGAGGTGGAGATACCTCAAAAACGTGAAGAGGAGGAAGAGTGGAGTTAGAGGAAACTTTGGAGACTTTTCCTTGGCAAATTCGACCTTGTACCATGCTCCATGACCTCTCACATCCCTTTTACTAGGATAAACATGAGAATGCCTCCCAAGTGCGCTTGTTTTTAAGTCTCTAGCTCGACATATTGAAGGTCGGATCACCGGGATCATACTCATCATAGAACCATACCCTAAACTCTTGCATCCTAACCTCCTCAAAGGGTAACTTCCATGGATCATCAATGCTCTCTTCATTGGTGGAGATTAAACCAAGATACTTGGCAAAGGGTTGTGCCATTGGAGATTCTTCTTCTTCACCCTCCTTGGAGGCTTCTGCAATGTGACTATCCTTTTTATCCATCTTGAAAATGAGTTGCACATGTGTTTCCTTCTTGGTTGAGAGCTCTTTCTCAACAATTGAGCTCTCACTTGCATTCCCTGTGCAATCAACAACCAAATCACCTTCACAAGGATCTTCATATCTTATAACAAGATTCTCATCAACCATGCTTCCAAGAAGAGCTTCAAGTTCTTCTATAGACCCTTCAGCTTCTTGTTGGAGTTCATCATTGATGTGAGCTTCATCCTCTTGTTCCTCATTCCATTGGGTAATTTTGGTGTTGATGGACTCCACATGTGATGTTGCAACAACTCTTGAACATGGAGTAGGAGTGCCTATTGTGAAGTCAAGCATGAGAATGCTCTCATTAAACTTCTCTTGCTTTTCCAAAATCAACTTCATCAAGTTGAGATTCTCTTGATCATTAGAGATTTGGGAAGAATAGGTTGCTCCTTGATCATACTCCATGTCCCAAGATTGGTATCTCTCACCATATCCATATTGGTTCTCTTGAGCAAAGTCTCCATCCAAAAGTCCTCCTTGATAAGTGGATGAGCTTTCAAAACCATGGTGGCTTGTGGGGTCCCAAGCCATCCCTCTCTCTTGATTCTCTAATATAGCCTTCAACATTGAAGCTATATCTGAATCCATGCTTTCTCCCTTGTGATTGTGCCTTGCAAAAAGAACAAACACTTGAAAGAAAGTTAGTAACCAAACAAACAAAAACAAAAGAAAGCTTAGTCTCAAACTAAACTTAAATCCTAGTGATCAAACAATCCCAATATGGCAACGGCGCCAAATTGAAACAAGAGTTTTTACTCTTGCAAGCAATTTCTCAATTGCTCATGTCATTGCAATACTTGAGATATCAATCCATCTTGGGAGTTTGATGCAAAAGGAATACAAAGTTTTGTCTAAGCTAAGCTAAATTCGAAATTGAAGTGACAAACAACAATTAAAAGCAAACTACTAGCTAAAGGAAACACTACAAGACTAAGAATATGACTTAAAACCTTAATTAACACTAATCAAGCACTAATTAAGCGATTAACCATTAAGCAAGATTACCAAATTACTAAAAACGAAACCTAGGGATGGAATCATTGATTTGGGCATTCAAATAGCCAACCTTGCAATCATTTAAGCAACTAAACAAGTTATCTCTATGCCTAGATCACTAATAAAGACTAATCCATGATGTGTGGTATTAATCCATTTCCTAATCACCTTAATGAACTAATGATGTGTTAGCATTAAAATGATTAGCAAGCAATAAGCATAAGTCTAAATGGCATGATAAACACCCTAGGCAACTAATATCTTAGGCTAGGAATGTAAATCTCTTAGAAAAGTGGTTCAAGCATTTCATCAAACACTTGGTGGGTGTGTGAAATGCTTATGATCCTAAATAGCAAAATATTAGCTATTTGGCATTAAGAACACCTTAATAAGAAGAGAGATGAAAGAATCTAACATAGATTGCAAGATTGAACCATTAGAAAACCTTAAATCTAACACATCCCCAAGTTCCTAAGAGACTACTCACTCATCATAGCTAATCTAACAAATCTCATGCAAGAAGTGTTAGTAAACATGATTAGATGAATAGAAAAAGAAAAATTAGAAAAAACATGAATCAAATTGCATTAAACTTAAAAGAAATCTTCCAAATCTCCTAAAAACCACAAAGGGTCGATTTTTGTGTTGCGGAAATCGCCATATCTCCTTAACCACAAATCATAATGACATGAAACCACCTCCAAATGAAAGATGATTCAATTACCTACATCTTTCATGAAGAGCTCGAAGGCTGAATCGGAACGAAAAGTATTCGTCTGATCCGATTTGTACCCAGAAAAAGTCTTCTTGGTTTGGATCGACGAGCTCGTCGAATCAAGTCGTCGAACTGAACCCCTGGTGCTGTGGTTGGAGCTGCTCGTCGATCCGTGTCGTCGAACCGAACTAAAATCGATGTAACTTTCAAACCACGGGTCCGAATGACTTGATTCCAACGGCACTAGAAAACATTTTGGATCCTCTACAACTCTTAAGAAGGCTTAGGAGTCTGAATCTAAGTGCAAGGCCTTCTTAGGGACACATACATTTCGCGCCTCCAAATGCGCTATATGCTTCTAAAAGACTTTTGCTTATCATTTGGCTGCTTCTCTTCCTCCTCTTGATCATGCCATCCTTCTCCAACTTCAAGCATGCCTCGATAGCATCCATATTACCTGATAAAGACTCCAAAAGTGCCAAAATATGCAAAGACTATGCAAGGACATCCTAGACTACTAGATGAATGAAATGTGGTGCAAAGATGCCTAAATAAGTTCCTAAATGAGGTGAAACTTACACTAAATGGAGGAAAATATGATGCAAAATATAGACATATCACTAGCCTAAGGGATTAGATGCCTAGGGAGCGTTTTGGCAATAGTAGAGTTGTTTAATCGTGCTTGCTAGTTTCATGGATCACTACGCGACAGCGAGGTTAGGTTATGAGATAGCAAAATGATTTATACCACGACGGTTGATTTATCTTGATCTTGAACTCTATGCTTAAGGATTAGCCTCATAGGTAGTTAATTTATGCATCAAGGAAAGACCTTTAGCTTATTTACCTCAAGAACTCCTTGTCCCTCGAACCGATCTTAATTTTATATTGCAAGTTCGTTTTCTTTAGTTACTGTGTCTTTCCTCCTTAGCTAGATCTAGTTTTATTCTTAGCTTTCTATCATTGTGACAAATAGGATGATAGTTTCCTTCCTCTTAAGTTGTTAAATCTCTCTTAGCTTGTAAAAGNACTAGCCTAAGGGATTAGATGCCTAGGGAGCGTTTTGGCAATAGTAGAGTTGTTTAATCGTGCTTGCTAGTTTCATGGATCACTACGCGACAGCGAGGTTAGGTTATGAGATAGCAAAATGATTTATACCACGACGGTTGATTTATCTTGATCTTGAACTCTATGCTTAAGGATTAGCCTCATAGGTAGTTAATTTATGCATCAAGGAAAGACCTTTAGCTTATTTACCTCAAGAACTCCTTGTCCCTCGAACCGATCTTAATTTTATATTGCAAGTTCGTTTTCTTTAGTTACTGTGTCTTTCCTCCTTAGCTAGATCTAGTTTTATTCTTAGCTTTCTATCATTGTGACAAATAGGATGATAGTTTCCTTCCTCTTAAGTTGTTAAATCTCTCTTAGCTTGTAAAAGATTTTCATAAATGCAGTAACTTGATCCTTCCCATCGGATTGATAAGACCCATAACCTATACTACATTCGGTTATAAGTAGTGGGTCATTGATTAAGTAGAAATACCCAAAAGAAATTATTTATCAATTGGCGCCGTTGCCGATTTGGGTTGATTTTGAGTATTGCATTTCAGATTCTTAGCAAGACTAAGACTTTACTCTATTTTCAGACTCTAATTACACTTCTTGAGACTTTTTCGCAGGTACCTATACCAACAAGATCAAATGGACAACATTCAACATGCTCAAGCCGAGCCAAATGAGGTACAACGGGATCAAGCTGATACACAGCGTCAGCACCGTCTCATCGGAGAATGTGACTCACCAAGCAACTACATACCAAGAATCGGTATTACCCCACCCTCGGGTGATGCTGGATACGAGATAAAGAGTAGTATGCTTGCAATGGTCTGGAACAACAAATATCAGGGTGATGCCGTGGAAGACCCCCTGGACCACCTTGATGATTTTGAGAAGATTTGTTCTTTGACAAAACAAGAAGGAATCTCGGAAGATGGATTCAAGTTAAGACTTTTACCATTTTCACTTGGAGGAAGAGCTCACCAATGGGAAAAGACGCTCAAACCGGGATCCATAACAACTTGGGAAGAATGTAAAAGAGCCTTCCTCAAGAACTTCTTCTCACCGTCAAGAACAGCAAAACTGCGACTCGAGATCTCCACGTTTACTCAACTCGAAGATGAAAGATTCAGTGAAGCTTGGGACCGTTTGAAAGGGTATACACTCAAATGCCCTCACCACAGCTACTCAAGTTCTTCACTACTCAGTATCCTATATAGAGGCGTGTCGAAGAAATATAAGGATCAGCTGGATACTGCAAGCCAAAGGATATTCCTAGGCCAAGACGTAGATGCTGGGATGAACCTCGTCGAGAATATGGCTACAAGTGACAGTAATTACGAAGACGACATTGACAACGAAACAACTGAGCTGAACAAGCAGAGGGAAATCGAGGTCATGCAACAACAAGCCCATTTGCATGCTTTGCTAAAGGGACAACACGTCCAAGACGCTAAGGTAGCACATCTCGAGGCATTCCCGAAAGACACTAGCCGATATGGGGAGGGAAATACCACAACCGACCAAACACAATATGGGGACCCCACAACTTCAGCTATACATCCTCAGCCAGCTTCGCCGTACAATGCCAATGCCTATACCCAACAAGCATTCACTCCTCCTCCTCAATATTACCATCAACAACAGCCCTATCCTCCACCAAATGCTCAACCTCCATATGGACATTATGATTACTATCCACCACAACCACAAGATTCAGACATTAAGAACCAGCTAACTCAACTAGTTCAAAGCCACTGCAGTAGCAACCGGAAAATCAAATCTATCAACACAAGGCTAGACAAACAGGAAGCAGATATCCGGCTAATCCAACGATCGATGCATTATGAAGCTACTCCACAAACAGCTTATGTCCAAGCAGTCACTCTACGAAGTGGAAAAGTCTTACCACCAAGAGTTCAAGAACCGCCACTTAGCGAGGACGCTGCAGACCAAGTGGGGGGGGGGATAGCTTTGCAAAATCAGATATTGACAACGAGGTAGAAGAAGTCCCAGAGAATGTAGAAGACCAGCTATTCACCAAACTCAGGGAACAAAATATCGGAATCAAGCCGAAACCTGTTGTTTGTTGTGAGAAACCCAAAGAACCACGATTTGTTCCTCCTGCATATAAGTCTCCTTACCCTTTCTCGGGAAGATTCAAGGAAGAACTCCTCGAGAAATATAGGGCACAATTTGAAGAACATCTGAAGAAAGTGGAACTCACCATGCCACTCATGGATGCTTTGGCATTGGTACTGCCATACCAAAAATTCATAAAAGATGCAATCCTTGCAAGAACAAAAGAACTCCAAGGCATGGTAGTGATGACACATGAGTGCAGAGCCATTATTCAAAAGAAGGTAGTGCCAAACAAGTTGGAAGATCCTGATAGTTTTACTCTTCCATGTTCAATTGGCCCCCTCACATTCAACAACTGCCTTTGTGATCTTGGGGCAAGTGTAAGCCTTATGCCACTGTCAATAGCTAAGAGACTCGGTTTCACAACCTACAAGCCAAGCCAAACATCTTTGATACTGGCAGTCTGATCCATAAGGTTGCCCAAGGGGCTGCTCGAAGACGTTCCCATCCGGATTGGTGATATCGAGGTACCAACCGATTTTGTGGTGCTTGAAATGGATGAAGAACCACGAGAGCCTCTTATCCTTGGCAGACATTTCTTGGCTACGGCAGGGGCAGTGATCGATGTAAAGAAAGGAAATATCGAGCTGAACCTCAGAAAGGATATCATCCTCAAGTTTGATATAAGGGAAGTGATGAAGAAGCCTACCATAGGGGGAAAAGTCTTCTGGGTGGACACGTTGGATGAGTTAAACGATGAGCTTTTTGAAAAACTTTCCTTAAAAGACCCGCTGCTAGTTGCTTTGACAAAGGAGAAAAAGCAGCATGGACATATAGAGCAAGAAAGTGAAGTTTATGTCATGCATCTGGATGCAAGAAGAGCCGTTGAAGATGATGAATTCCCCGAAGACCTCAAGCACGGAAGGCATAAGATAGTTTGGGGAACAAAGAAAGGAGCATATCGGGATCAAGCCGATAAGGATGCACCGAGCTCAGGCGAGCAGTGCATACGCGGGGATTGGAGCGAACTTGATGCTCCAAAACTCGAGCTAAAGCCACTACCAGATGGGCTAAGGTACGCTTTCTTGGGACTCAACTCCACGTACCCAGTTATTGTAAATGAGGATCTAAGTGATGATGAGCTAAATTCACTCCTTAAGGAGTTGAGAAAGTATAGAAAAGCCCTTGGGTACTCACTAAGTGACATCAAGGGTCTTTCACCAACACTTTTCACTCATAGGATTCACTTAGACGATGAAAACACGTTGATGCGATCATGGAAAGCACAAAGGAGAATGAGCTTGTAGCTGAGCTTGAACCTGAACTAGAAGCCGTTGAAGACTTGGTGATGCCATCCGAACCTATGACTCGTGCAAGGCTTAAGAGGCTTAAAGAAGGAATTGGAGGATTACGCAATCAGATGATCACTCAGAAAGGAGAAGAAGTTAAAACTATTCTGGTTTTAATTTCACAGCAGACTTCTGGAATTACACATCAGACTTCTGGAATTACACAGCAGACTTCTGGATATACAGAGCAGACTTCTGGAAGGACTACACAGCGGACTTGTGAGTCAAGTTCAGCAAGTCTTATAAAAAGCTTATAAATCCGGTCTTATAAAGCTTATAAAGGATGTGATCATTTGTACTCTTTTTCCTTGTCCTTGGTTTTTCCCATTGGATTTTCCAGGAAAGGTTTTAATGAGGCAAATTGATTCATAAACTTTATAAGGTTTATTCATAAGCTTATAAATTCGACCAAAGGAAGGGAATGCATCTGAAGAGTCAAGTTCGACCAAGGAGGGCAAGAGACATTCGCTGAATCTAGCTAAGAGTCATTCAACTCATTTATTTTCGGTCTTGGTCTTCCTTAGTTAATGTTGCATAGTTTTTAACACATTCTAGTCTAGTTTCTACAAA
Organism: Alliaria petiolata; assembly: GCA_020283515.1. Lineage (NCBI taxonomy): Eukaryota > Viridiplantae > Streptophyta > Magnoliopsida > Brassicales > Brassicaceae > Alliaria > Alliaria petiolata. The sequence goes on from JAHZTW010000001.1 coordinate 431,436,781, forward strand.
TTATTTCTTATAAATACTCTTGTAAACCCATCAAAATAATCAGACCTTTTTTTTATTTGAGAGTGATTCTCTTTTGTTCTTCGTGAACATTTCTGATCCTTGGTGTGTAATATCCATTGATCAAACCTTAGTCCGTCTTGGGGCATCATATCCAAGGTATTAAGAGATTGTTTGGTGCGTTATATCCATTCAATCGATCTTGAATTCGTCTTAGTGTGTCATATCTAAGGGATTCAAGTTGGGAAATATCAGAAGTATTTCCGCAACTTCTGTGCGATTCTTTCGATCCATCTTACCTTGTTCTTTGAGGATTCATCTCTTCATAAGATATATGGCTTATCCATCTATCCGAAATCCAACCGAAGAGTGCCGATTCTTGGGAGGATCGTATCACACGTCTTCACCAATAGACACGTGGATGAGATCCTATGCGATGTGTTACCTATGCGATGTGTTACCTATGAAGGGTGACACATGATAGATTCACCAATAGACATTCTTTTGAGTTCAAGGGGAAAAATATCACACTGATTCCGATGACACCACATGAGGTATATCAAAATCAGTTGTTACTTAAGCAGAAACGAGAAACAAACACTTTGAGCGACACCCTAAACACTTCACACAAGAAAAAGAATGAGAGTCTGAGAAAAGCCAAGACAATGGCCTGTGAGAGCAAACCTGTGAGGCATTCAAACTTCTTTGTGAGGATTAGTGAGGTTAAGAGAGCTTTGCTTTCAAAACAACCTTTACTTATGTTTGTTTATAAGGAAACTCTTATGAGTTTGACTGACCTTGCACCGGTGCTGCCGAGTGAGATAACTTTTCTTTTGCAGGACTTTGAAGATGTTTTTCCTCAAGATAACCCGAAGGGATTGCCACCAATTCGTGGAATTGAGCACCAAATCGACTTTGTTCCAGGAGCTTCATTGCCAAACCGTCCAGCTTATAGGACCAATCCTGTGGAAACAAAGGAGCTTCAGAAACAAGTTAGCGAGCTCATGGAGAAAGGGCATATCAGAGAGAGTATGAGCCCTTGTGTTGTACCAGTTTTACTTGTGCCAAAGAAAGATGGAAGCTGGCGCATGTGTGTGGATTGCAGAGCCATCAATAACATCACTGTAAAGTATCGCCATCCTATTCCTAGACTTGATGACATGCTTGATGAGTTACATGGTTCTAGCATCTTTTCTAAGATAGATCTTAAAAGTGGTTACCATCAAATTCGCATGAAGGAAGGAGATGAATGGAAAACTGCATTAAAAACAAAGCATGGTTTGTATGAATGGTTAGTTATGCCATTTGGGTTAACAAATGCACCTAGCACTTTCATGAGGTTGATGAATCACGTTCTGAGAAGTTTCATTGGAGTCTTTGCTGTTGTTTACTTTGATGATATCCTAGTTTATAGCAAGAGTCTAGATGAACATGCTCTGCATCTCAAAAAGATTTTAGAAGTTCTTAGAAAGGAGAAACTGTTTGCCAATATGAAGAAATTCACGTTTTGTACAGATAACCTGGTCTTTTTAGGTTTTGTTGTAAGTACATATGGCATAAAAGTGGATGAAGAAAAGGTCAAAGCGATCCGAGAATGGCCTAGTCCAAAGACGGTTGGAGAAGTAAGGAGCTTTCATGGACTGGCAGGTTTCTATAGACGCTTTGTGAAAGATTTTAGCACCATAGCTGCACCACTTACTGAAGTAATCAAGAAGGACGTTGGATTCAAGTGGGAAGAAGCTCAAGAAGAAGCGTTTAAAACCCTGAAAGGGAAGCTTACAAACGCACCACTCTTGTCTTTACCTGATTTCTTAAAGACTTTTGAAATTGAGTGTGACGCTTCTGGTGTAGGTATTGGGGCTGTGCTAATGCAAGAGAAGAAACCCATAGCTTACTTTAGTGAGAAACTTGGAGGAGCTACTCTGAATTACTCAACTTATGACAAAGAGCTCTATGCTTTGGTTCGAGCTTTGCAAACATGGCAACACTATTTCTGGCCTAAAGAGTTTGTGATCCATACTGATCATGAATCACTCAAGCATTTGAAAGGACAGCAGAAGCTCAACAAGAGGCATGCTCGATGGTTGAATTAATTGAGACTTTTCCATATGTCATCAAATACAAGCAAGGTAAAGAAAACGTTGTTGTTGATGCATTGTCACGCAGGTATGCACTGATTTCTACTCTTGATGCTAAGTTGCTTGGTTTTGAACAACTTAAAGAACTATATGAGACTGATGCTGAGTTAAAAGAAGTTTACAAAGCTTGTGAAAAGTTTGCGTCTGGAAAATATTATAGGCATGAAGGTTTTCTGTTCTATGAAAGACGTTTGTGTGTGCCTAACTGTTCCATTCGAGATTTATTAGCCAGGGAAGCCCATGAAGGAGGTTTAATGGGGTATTTTGGAGTTGCTAAGACATTTCAGGTTATGCTAGACCACTTTCACTGGCCACACATGAAGAGAGACATGGAGATGATCTGTGGAAGGTGTATAACTTGCAAGCAAGCTAAATCCAGAGTACAACCCAACGGTTTGTATACTCCTTTACCCATTCCTACTCAACCGTGGAGTGACATTTCTATGGATTTTGTGCTTGGTTTGCCTAGAACTAGAACTGGCAAAGATTCTATCTTCGTTGTTGTTGATAGGTTTTCAAAAATGGCACATTTCATTGCTTGTCACAAGACTGATGATGCATCTCATATAGCTGATTTGTTCTTCAAAGAAATAGTTTGAATGCATGGGATGCCTAGGACTATTGTTTCAGATAGGGATACGAAGTTCTTGAGTTACTTCTGGGAAACGCTTTGGTCTAAGCTTGGAACTAGGTTGTTGTTTTCAATTACTTGTCATCCACAAACTGATTGTCAGACTGAAGTAGTTAATTGAACCTTGTCCACTTTGTTGCGTGCATTGATTAAAAAGTACTTGAGAACTTGGGAAGAATGTTTGCCACATGTAGAGTTTGCATATAATCATTCGATCCATTCTACTACAAAGTTTTCTCCATTTCAAATCGTTTATGGTTTTAATCCTTTATCTCCATTGGATCTAATCCCATTGCCTTTGAGTGAAAGAACTAGTGTGGATGGGAAAAAGAAAGCTGATCTTGTCAAACAGATCCATGAGAAAGCAAGAAAGAACATTGAAGAGAGGACTAAGCGGTATGAAAGGAAAGCAAACAAAGGCAGACGCAAAATGGTGTTTGGAGTTGGAGATCTCGTGTGGATTCACTTGAGAAAAGACAGGTTTCCAGCAGAAAGGAAGTCAAAACTTATGCCAAGAGTTGATGGTCCATTCAAGATAGTCAAGAGGATCAATGACAATTCTTACCAACTCGATCTTCAAGGTAAGTACAACATTAGTTCAAGTTTTAAAGTTTCTGATCTAGTGCCTTTTGTCGCAGATGGTCAAGATTTGAGGGCAAATCCTTTTCAACAGAGGGGGGATGATGCGATCATGGAAAGCACAAAGGAGAATGAGCTTATAGCTGAGCTTGAACCTGAACTAGAAGCCGTTGAAGACTTGGTGATGCCATCTGGACCTATGACTCGTGCAAGGCTTAAGAGGCTTAAAGAAGGAATTGGAGGATTACGCAATCAGATGATCACTCACAAAGGAGAAGAAGTTAAAACTATTCTGGTTTTAATTTCACAGCAGACTTCTGGAATTACACAGCAGACTTCTGAAATTACACAGCAGACTTCTGGAATTACACAGCAGACTTCTGGAAGGACTACACATCAGACTTGTGAGTAAAGCTCAGCAAGTCTTATAAAAAGCTTATAAATCCGAAGTCTTATAAAGCTTATAAAGGATGTGATCATTTGTACTCTTTTTCCTTGTCCTTGGTTTTTCCCATTGGGTTTTCCAGGAAATGTTTTAATGAGGCAAATTGATTCATAAACTTTATAAGGTTTATTCATAAGCTTATAAATTCGACCAAAGGAAGGGAATGCATCTGAAGAGTCAAGTTCGACCAAGGAGGGCAAGAGACATTCGCTGAATCTAGCTAAGAGACATTCAACTCATTTATTTTCGGTCTTGGTTTTCCTTAGTTAATGTTGCATTATTTTTAACACATTCTAGTCTAGTTTTTACAAAGTATTTCTTATAAATACTCTTGTAAACCCATCAAAATAATCAGACCTTTTTTTATTTGAGAGTGATTCTCTTTTGTTCTTCGTGAACATTTCCGATCCTTGGTGTGTAATATCCATTGATCAAACCTTAGTCCGTCTTGGTGCGTCATATCCAAGGGATTAAGAGATTGTTTGGTGCGTCATATCCATTCAATCGACCTTGAATTCGTCTTAGTGTGTCATATCTAAGGGATTCAAGTTGGGAAATATCAGAAGTCTTTCCGCAGCTTCTGTGCGATTCTTTCGATCCATCTTACCTTGTTCTTTGAGGATTCATCTCTTCATAAGATCTAAGGCTTATCCATCTATCTGAAATCCAACCGAAGAGTGCCGATTCTTTGGAGGATCGTATCACACGTCTTCCATTGAACACCAAGGACGTCTAAATCCAAATTTAAAGGAAGTGGTCAAGAAAGAAATTTTAAAACTTTTGGAGGCCGGTGTGATATACCCCATCAGTGATAGCACTTGGGTATCTCCTGTCCATGTGGTACCTAAGAAAGGGGGTATCACTGTCGTAAAAAATGAAAAAAGAAGAGTTAATCCCTACTAGGACCATAACCGGTCATAGGATGTGCATTGATTATAGAAAACTTAATTCAGCCACTAGAAACGACCACTTCCCCCTCCCTTTCATCGACCAAATGCTGGAGAGGCTAGCTAACCATCCATACCACTGTTTTCTGGATGGCTATACCGGCTTCTTCCAGATACCGATTCACCCAAACGACCAAGAGAAAACCACATTCACATGCCCGTATGGTACCTTTGCATATCGAAGGATGCCATTTGGGTTATGTAATGCGCCAGCAACTTTCCAAAGATGTATGATGTCTATTTTCTCTGGCCTTATAGCGGAAATGGTAGAGGTGTTCATGGACGATCTTTCTGTGTATGCTTGCTCTTTTGGTGTTTGTTTGTCGAATTTGTGCAGGGTTCTCAAGCGATGTGAAGAGACAAACTTAGTACTGAATTGGGAGAAATGCCATTTCATGGTCAGAGAAGGGATAGTGCTTGGTCACAAGATATCGGAGAGAGGTATGGAGGTCGATAAGGCAAAGATAGAGGTCATGATGCATTTGAAACCACCCACCACAGTGAAGGAATTTCCTAGCTTCCTTTGGCATGCAGGCTTCTATAGGAGGTTCATCCGTGATTTCTCCAAGATTGCTAGACCACTCACTAGGCTCTTATGCAAGGAAGTCGAGTTTATCTTCAATGAGGATTGCCTTCAAGCGTTCACCACGATCAAGGAACTCTTGTGAGTGCTCCCATAGTCCAAGCCCCTGATTGGGATCTACCATTCGAGATTATGTGTGATGCAAGCGACTATGCCGTGGGTGCTGTTCTCGGACAAAGAAAGGACAAGAAGTTACACGTGATCTACTATGCAAGCCGGACGCTAGATGATACCCAAGTGAAGTACGCCACGACCGAGAAAGAGTTATTGGCAGTTGTGTTTGCCTTTGAGAAATTCAGAAGCTACTTGGTGGGATCAAAAGTGATTGTTTACACGGATCATGCTGCACTAAGGTACATCTATGCGAAAAAGGACACCAAACCGAGTTTGCTAAGATGGATTCTCCTGCTCCAAGAATTTAACATGGAGATCTTGGACAAGAAGGAAATAGAGAACGTTGTAGCTGATCACTTATCCCGGATGAAGATAGAAGATTTGATTCCTATCAATGACGCCCTACCAGAAGAACAACACATGATAGTAAATGTCCTCGGAGGAATGTACCAAGTGAATAAGAGTTTGGAAACCGTAGCCAGCATGGAAGAAAACACCATTCCTTGGTATGCAGACAACATCAACTACTTGGAGAGTGGGGCCATCCCAAACGACCTCAATGCTTACCGAAGGAAGAAGTTCTTCAAGGACATTAACTATTTTTTCTATGACGAGCCGTATCTCTTCAAAAGAGGGTTAGATGGGATCTACAGAAGATGTGTATCTAAGGGAGAAGCGAAAGGGATCCTGTTCCATTGCCACGGTTCAGCCTATGGTGGTCACTTTGCCACGTTCAAAACCGCAACAAAAATCTTACACGCATGATTCTGGTGGCCGAGTTTATTCAAGAACACTCACGAGTATGTCTCCTCTTGTGAAGCGTGCCAAAGAAAAGGGAACATTAGCAAGCGGGAAGAGATGCCACAAAATCCGATATTGGAAGTCGATATCTTTGACGTTTGGGGAATAGACTTCATGGGACCATTTCCCTCCTCTTACGGCAACAAATACATACTAGTTGCTGTTGATTATGTCTCAAAGTGGGTCGAAGCCGTTGCCAGCCCCACCAACGATGCAAAGGTGGTACTAAAGCTATTTAAGTCAACTATCTTTCCAAGGTATGGGATCCCAAGAGTGGTGATAAGCGACGGTGGTAGTCATTTTATCAACTAGTTGTTCGAAACCCTCCTAAAGAAGCACGGGGTCAAACACAAGGTGGCCACACCGTACCATCCACAGACAAACGGGCAAGTCGAGATATCCAATCGCGAGATCAAGGCGATATTAGAAAAGACGGTCAGAGCAACAAGGAAAGACTGGTCAGCAAAGTTTGACGACGCTCTGTGGGCATACCAAACTGCTTTCAAAACACCCATAGGAAGATCTCCTTACGCCCTCCTCTATGGTAAGGCGTGTCACTTACCCGTGGAACTCGAGTACAAAGCTCTATGGGCCATCAAACTCTTGAATTTTGACATCAAGACGGCTCAAGAGAAGAGGCTGATGAACCTTCACGAACTGGAAGAAACTCGGTTGGAAGCATTCAAGAGTTCTCGGATCTACAAGGAGAAAACGAAGGCTCTCCACGATAAGAAAATCAAGCCCAAGGAGTTCGCACCAGGGGATCAAGTCCTGCTGTACAATTCAAGACTGAGGCTATTCCCCGGAAAGCTGAAATCAAGATGGTCTGGTCAATTCACGATCAAGGAAGTCTTGCCATACGGAGCTGTAATACTTGTGGGCAAAGAAGGAGAGGATTACACAGTAAACAGGCATAGACTCAAGCCATACCTGGGAAGTGAGAAATACCAAATTTGGGAGGCAACCGCGGTTCGTCTCCTAGACCCCAACATAACCTAAACGACTAGAAAAAGTCAAGCTATGAGACTTTAAACAAAGCGCTCTTGGGAGGCACCCCAAGCTTATCCTTTTACCTTATTTTGTTGTTTTTCTCTCTTTACGTTACATTCTCAAGAATAATTATAAGTGGAATCGATGATTTAGACATCAGGACGTGGGATGTCGGGGAGCCATAACGGGAAGAAGACTGGAAGAATTGGTCATTACAGGCGCGAAACCCACGTACCGGCCAATGTGATCGACGTACCCTCAGATATCGGGTCGGGATCACGGTCTAAAGCCGTTATAGAAACAAGACCTGGCTGGTATAAACGGATTCACCCCGTCATGATCATCCGGATACAGTCGCGCCCATCCGCAACTTACTAAACCACGCGACACCGGACTCCTCCAACGGTCACAGACCGACGAGACCAAAGGTACCACTCCTGAACCATTGTACACAAGCATTTTACTTTTTGCTTTTTGCTTAAAATTTTGCATTTTCCGAGGACCGTATTCTTTCTCTCTTCTATCACACATGGACTGTGTGATTTAAGTTTGGGGGAGTACGTAGTACATGCATTCACTTAGATTGGACATCATGCATTCATCAAATTTGTATAAAAAACACAAAAAAAAATTGAAATTTTTTTGAAAATTTGTTCCACAAAAAGATTCATGTAGTTGCATTTCCATTCTAGGATTGAGTCTAGATGCATTCATTTAGGATTCATAAGCATTCGCATAAGGTGTTAAGCATGATGAATCCTTGTAAATAGCCATTTTTAAGTCATGAATTCAATGCCTTAGTTCATGTTTGTCTGATGCATTTTTGAATTAGACTGAGCTTAAGGCAGCACCACATTTGGAATTTGTTTTGTGAGATTCGGTTTTAGCTTGATGCATTGTGACTTGAACCATTTCCCTAATGAACTTGAACCGTTAAAATGAAAATTTAATTATCTTGTTCATGTTTGTCAATTAACTCATAGATTTAACTAGGACTCTCTTTCCTTTTTTACCACTCTTCCGCTAGTCCAAGTACCAGACCACACCCAAGACCTAAACCTTTGTTTTTAAACCTTAGACACTTTTGTGAGAGCATGTGAGGCCTTTGCACCATTTTCGAATCTTCTTAGGCGAAAACGAGCACTGAGTGGGAGGCAACCCACTGTTAGGTACGTTTTTCTTTATATTTCGTTTTTGTATTACTAAGTCCTAGTTTCAGTCAGTCAAAAAAAGGCGACTGATAGTAGGATTTTTCCTCTTTCAATTAATCTCTACTACTCATTTCATTGTAGTATTTGAGATGTCAATCCATAGGGGTTAAGATTAACAACACTAGGAATACATGAAACTATTTAATCTAAGCCAAATTCGAAATTTAGGAGACAAGGATCTATTATAAGCAAACTACAAGCTAAAAGAGACACTACAAGACTAATTATATGAATTAAAACCTTAATTTTTACTAATTAAGCGCTAATCAAGCAATTTACTACTAATCAAGATTACTAATTGACTAAAAACGAAACCTAGGGATGGAATCATTGATTTGGGCATTCAAATGGCCAACCTTGCAATCATTTAAGCAACTAAATAAGTTATCTCTATGCCTAGATCACTAATAAAGACTAATCCATGATGTGTGGTATTAATCCTTTTCCTAATCACTTTAATGAACTAATGATGTGTTAGCATTAAAATGATTAGCAAGCAATAAGCATAAGTCTAAATGGCATAATAAACACCCTAGGCAACTAATATCTTAGGCTAGGAATGTAAATCTCTTAAAAAAGTGGTTCAAGCATTTCATCAAACACTTGGTGGGTGTATGAAATGCTTATGATCCTAAATAGCAAAAGATTAGCTATTTGACATTAAGAACACCTTAATAAGAAGAGAGATGAAAGAATCTAACCTAGATTGCAAGATTGAACCATTAGAAAACCCTAAATCTAACTCATCCGCAAGTTCAAAAAAAGACTACTCACTAATCATAGCTAATCTAACAAATCTCATGCAAGAAGTGTTAGTAAACATGATTATATGAATAGGAAAGAAAGATTAGAAGAAACAAGAATCAAATTGCATTAAACTTTAAAGAAATATTTCAAATCTCCTCAAAACCACAAAGGGTAGATTTTTGTGTTTTAGCACAAGAGAAGATACATAAAAATTAGGTTTTTAAATATTTATAGGGAAGGAGGTCAACCCGGGTCAACCCGGAACAAACCGGGTTTTGACCTGGGGTAGCAGTCTTGCGGAAATAGCCATATCTCCCTAACCACAGATCGTAATGACATGAAACCACCTCAAAATGAAATCAAATTCAATTACCTACAACTTTCATGAAGAGCTCGAAAGCTGAATCGGAACGTAAAGTCTTCTTATGATCTGATGTTTACCCGGAATGGATCTGTATCGACCTTACTAGCTCGATATGAAGCTCGATATGGTGCTAAAGATCTTCTTCATTGGCTGTATCGACCTTACTAGATCGATACAAATGCTCGACACATATCTTCATCCTTCCTGTTGGTGTGTATCGACCTTGGTAGGTCGATACAAATGCCCGATATGCATGCTCCGTCTTCTCGGTTGGACTGTATCGAGCTTAGTAGCTCGATGCATCTGCTCGATATGGATTAAAATAGCTGTACTTTTCTAACTCGGGGTCAGAATGACTTGTTTCTAACGGCATTAGAAATCTCAATGGATCCTATACAACTTTGAAGAATGCATCGGAGTCTGAATCTAAGTGCAAAACCTTCCTCTGGACCCATACATTTCGCACCTTCAAATGCTCGATATGCTTCTAAAAGACTTCTTCTTCTCATTTGGCTGCTTCTCTTCCTCCTCTTGATCATCCATGAAGCTCCATATGGTCCTCCAAGGCTCCAAACCACATAATAAAGACTCAATATGTACAAATATGCAACAACCTAAGCTAAAACTCACTAAACTCTAATATGGATGCAAATGGGACTAAAAGTGGCTAAATGAATGCAAAAGTACATGCAAAACTATGTAAAATGAATGCTAAAATATGCTAAATTATGAGTCTATCAACTAAATTGAAACAAGAGTTTTTACTCTTGCAAGCAATTCCTCAATTGCTCATATCATTGCAATATATTGAGGTATCAATCCATCTTGGGAGATGATTCACTAAGAATACAAAGTCTAGTTTAAGCTAAGCTAAATTGACAATTCAAGTGACAAATGATAATTAAAAGCAAGGCACAAACTAAAGGAAACACTACTAGAGCAATAATATCGAATTAAGCCTTAATTACTACTAATCAAGTACTAATGATGCAATTAACTACTAATTAAGATTGACAAAATACTAAAAACGAAACTTAGGGATGGAATCATTGATTTGGGCATCTAAATGGCCAACCTTGCAATCATTTAAGCAACTCAAACAAGCTTTCTCTATGCCTAGAACACTAATTAAGACTAATCCATGATGTGTGGTACTAATCCCTTTCCTAATCACCTTAATGAACTAATGATGTGTTAGCATTAAAATTATTAGCAAGCATTAAACATGAGTCTAAATGGCATGATAAACACCCTAGGCAACTAATGTCTTAGGCTAGGAATGTAAATCTCTTAAAAAGTGGTTCAAGCATTTCATCAAACACTTGGTGGGTGTGTGAAATGCTTATGATCCAAAATAGCAAAAGATTAGCTATTTGGCATTAAGAACTCCTTAATAAGAAGAGAGATGAAAGAATCTAACCTAGATTGCAAGATTGAACCATTAGAAAACCCTAAATCTAACCCATCCCCAAGTTTCTAAGAGACTACTCACTAAACATGGATAAACCAACAAATCTCATGAATGAAATGTTAGTAAACATGATTAAATGATTAGAGAAAGAAATATTAGAAAAAAGAAGAATCAAATTGCATTAAACATAAAAGAAATCTCAAAAATCTCCTCAAAACCCCAAAGGGGCGTTTTTCTGTTTAAGCCCAAGAGAAGATACATAAAAATTAGGTTTTTAAGTATTTATAGGGAAGGAGGTCAAACCGGGTCAACCCGGAACAAACCGGGTTTTGACCCGGGGTAGCAGTCTTGCGGAAATCGCCATATCTCCCTAACCACAGCTCATAATGACATGAAACCACTTCCAGATGAAAGGTGATTCAATTACCTACAACTTTCATGAAGAGCTCGAAGGCTGAATCGAAACGGAAAGTCTTCGTTTGATCCGATTTGTAGCCAAAAAGAAATCGTCTGGGAAAATTTCGACGAGGTTCGTCGAAAATACTCGTCGAAACTTCACCCTGGAGGAAAGTTTCGGTGAGGCTTCGTCGAAACTTCTGGTCGAAACATCGTCCTGGAGAGAAGTTTCGGCCAGCCTCGTCGAACCGCCTCGTCGAACCGTTTTAAAATCGATGTAACTTTCTAACCAGGGGTCCGAATGACTTGATTCCAACGGCACTAGAAAGCACAATGGATCCTCTACAACTCTTAAGAAGGCTTCAGAGTCAGATTATAAGTTCAAGGCCTTCTTCCAGACACATACATTTTGCGCCTCCAAATGCTTGATATGCTTCTACAAGACTTTTGCTTCTCATTTAGCTGCTTCTCTTCTTCCTCTTGATGATTTCTTGCCCTTCCTTTGCTATGCCATCCTTCTCCAACTCCATTCATGCTTCCATAGCATCCAAATCACCTGATCAAGACTCCAAATGCACCAAAATATGCAAAGACTATGCAAATACACCCTAGAACTCTAAATGATCAAAATGCAATACAATGATGCTTAATTAGGTTCCTAAATGATAAGAAACTTACACTAAATGGAGGTAAATATGATGCAAATTATAGACATATCAACTCCCCCAAACTTGCTTTTTGCTTGTCCCCAAGCAAATGAAACACAAGCTAAGGAGAGAGGTTTGAAGGTGGGGACTCAAATCCAAAGGTGTCAAGCAAATAAATCAATTCAATGGTCCTTGTTCTTAATCCTAGGATGCAGTACACAAACTCTACTCCAAAAAACTTAGCCATACTCATCACACATTGAATCTCAAATCAAGACTTGTCTATTCCAAACAATCCAAGAATCCTAACCTTTAACATTCATTAAAGCTCAAACCGTGGATCACACTTGTGCATTTAAAACCGAATACATTTGGCTAGGGACAAGGTTATGAGATAAAAATGATCTCATTCATGTGGGTATTCCAAGCTATGGTTTATCTCAAAAAGGATTGAACTTATGCATAATGCTAAAGGTAAAAGGCAATGTATGCATACATGACTAGACTCTCATCTACCCATATAAACTAACAATGAACCTAATTCCCCTCTCATTCATTTTTTTTTTTTTTTTTTTTATTTTTTATTTTTTATCTCACTCACCCTCTAAAGATACCCATAGTCAAGCAAATAAAACTCCAAGTACAAACCCACAAGAACTTTACCAATCACATTTGCCTTAGGGATACTTCTTCAACCTTCCTTATAGCTAGTGGTATGACCATACAAAAATTAGCTCTTCTCTTTTCAATGGATAGCTCTCTCCTCATATGTATTTTTTTTTTCTTTTCTTTTTGCATTTGGCCTTTTGGCTCTTTTCTTTTTATTTTGCAAGAGAGCTATCATTTTTTTCATTTTAACTTGAGCTTTACACAAAACAATTCAAGGTCAACCACTTAAAACTATGTACCCTTTTCATTCACTTCTTATACCAACTTCTTCTCAAAGCCTAATCAAAATTCCGATTTTCAGTTACAACACCCATGAACCAAACCCCAAATCCAGCCTAAAACTAGCTTCAATATGCAAAGCTAGCATCAATATGAGAGCCTAGACATGTCGCCCTAAACCTAACACTTTATGCCAAGTTCAATCAAAAATAAGGCCTCACAAATTGCAATCACACAAGAGTTTTGGCTTGAAAGGAGGGTAAGGGTTAAGGTGTGGTGTTCTATTTAGGCTTACAAGAGAGTGGTGAAGTGAATAAGAAAGCCTAAATATTTTTTTGTAATCCATGTATCCTTTTCCAAATGCACAAGTATGATAATTCAAAATCCATATTAAGGTTTCACTTGATAGGAAAGGATTCAATTCATGCTCTTTTCAACTTTAAGCCAAGAAAATTAAAACAAATGATCCAAGTATGGTTAGAACTTACTTTCAAAGTTTGCACAAAGCATCAAAGGACTACTAACTAGGGCCTTGAACCAATTCATGAGCTTAAAACACTTTACAAGGAAAATTGCCCCCTATGCACGTGAATGATGCAACCTACATGATACAAAATCTAGACTCAATCCTACAAAATTTACAAATGCAAATGCAAGATACATGAATTTTTTTTTTGAAATTTTTGAAAATTTTCTGATTTTTATATGCAAATGTATATGCATGAAGACTCAAATATGCTTAAAGGGAAAATAAGAACACAAAACACAAGATTAAATCTCTCAACCTCTCCCCCAAACTTAAATTACACAGTCCCTTGTGTAATAGAAGTTCAAGAGAGACCAAAGCAACAAAAACAAAATGGTATATACAATGAAATAGAAAGAGGACCATACCTTGGCCCTAGCCTTTGTCCTTAGGGAGTTGGAGAGGAGGAGTAATGTAACTCCTTGTTGAGGTGGTGATGGTGAGATGAGGTGCAAGAGATGGATCCAACCTTGTGCCATGTGTGAGATTAAGCTTGAGAACCTTGGAGAGTAGCTCTTCAACCCTTTCCTTGTCATTCTCCTTCATTGTGGAATGACAAATGGCTTTGACACTTGCAAAGGGTTTAGGAATACCCTTGCACTTCACATTGTACTCAATGGCTCCATCTATGAGTCTAAAAGGGTGTAGACTCATAGTGTGAGAGGATGGAGCAAGAGTGGGATGGTTGTATTGGTTTGGCTTCTTCTTGGCCTTATTTCCTTTACCTATCTTTTGCCCCTTGCTATTCTTATTCTCATCTTCCAATGTGGTAGAGAAAAGAGTTTCCAAGCAAGCTCCATCCAATGCTAAAGCTTCTTCAACATTACCATAACCCAAAGCATTCTCTTCATGAGATTCTTTCTCCTTCTTACATGCTTTTGGGGGTGAAGCTAAATCCTTTGTCTCACAATTACTCACATCCTCCTTAGTCTCCAATGAGGGAAAGAAGAAAGAGCTAAGGCATTTTTCATTGAGAGCATATGCATCCCCTTTATTCTTCTCAAAAGTACTCTTTTCTTCATGAACCCATTGGATGGAAGGTAAACTATAGCTTAGAGCTTTACCCACGTCTCTAACCTCCTCTACTTGCTTTGGGTCTCCAATTCGTCCATTAAAACCATTGGGTGTCCTTTCCTCATCAACCTCAACATCAACAATTGGTGAAATGACGTGGCTTGAATCTTTTGGGTTCTTGGATAGCAAAGAGAGTTGAACCAATTTGGACTCTATGGTTTCCAAATGTGAGGTTGATTGTTCAAGCTTAAAGGTTAACTCATGTTGCAAACCCTCAATCTTGTCATCCATTGCTCTCATCATCTTGTCAAACCTAATATCATTCATTTGTTGGCCTTCTATGATTTGATGGAGAACCTTTCTTTGTTCCTCATCTTGGTTAGAGATTTGAGAAATCTCATGGTTCTCTTGGTAGCCTTGGTAATTTCCTTGAACTCCATGGTTAGACCCTTGATTGAGAAGCTTACTCCCTAGGTTGAAGTTCCCATTGTTGACCACGAAATTTGCTTCCTCTTGGTGCTTCTCATGAACCAAACTAACTCCTCTTTGTTGCACACTTAAGAGCTTTTCCATTCTATCCACTTTATCTTGCAAGTCCTTCCATGTGGAGCCTTCACATGATCTCTTTAGAGGTGTTGTAACATGCCCTTCACAGTAGCTTTCACTAGACTTGGCCAAGTTCTAAACAAGTAGCTCTCCTTCTTCTATTGTGAGGTTTGCAAAACACCCTTTGCTAGCCACATCCAATGTCCATTTGTGATCCTTAGCAACTCCCCTATAGAAAATGCTAAGGATTGCTTCTTTCTTGAACCCATGATGTGGACAATCCCGAGTGTATCCTCTAAGTCTCTCCCATGCTTCATGAAAGGTCTCATGTATGCCTTGCTTGAAACTCAAGATGTTCCTCCTCATTTGGACTGTTTTTTGGGTGGGATAGAACCTTAGAAGGAAGATCCTCTTGCAATCATCCCAAGAATTGACCAAGTGAGATGGTATAGATCTCTCCCATTTGCTTGTCTTTTCTCCAAGTGAAAATGGAAACAAAATGAGCATGATACTATCTTCGGGCACACCTTCAATCCTAAATGTGTTGCACAACCTCTCAAAAGAGTCCAAATGATCATAAGAATTCTCCATTCCTATCCCCAAGAACTTAGAGCATTGAATCAACCTTATCAAGCTTGTATTGATCTCATAGGCACTGGCTTCTATTGGAGGAGGATGTATTCCAAATCTCAACCCATGATAATGAGGAGTATCAAAGCTCCCAATTGTTGTCTTGTTCTCTTGAGCTTGGGTAGGAGTGGATACCAATTCTTGAGGTTGTGGAGCTTTAATAATGCTTCTTTGGTTGTCCATCTCCAACACCTCAAATGATCTTGTCTTTCCATTTCTCTTCTTTTTATTTTGGTACTTTTGAAAGAACAAGAGAATTAAGGAAGACAAGTTAGTAACCACAAATAAGAAAAAATTCATCATCTCAAATAGAGATGAGGAAACAAGGTGAAATAAAAGCTTAGTCTCAAAGAGATTCAAAATCCTAATGGTTAATGCTAAACCCCAATGGCAACGGCGCCAAATTGATAGTAGGATTTTTCCTCTTTCAATTAATCTCTACTACTCATGTCATTGTA
>JAHZTW010000001.1:431454381-431473699 GCA_020283515.1 Alliaria petiolata
ATACATTTCGCACCTCCAAATGCTCAATATGCTTCTAAAAGACTTCTGCTTCTCATTTGGCTGCTTCTCTTCCTCCTCTTGATCATCCATGAAACTCAATATGGTCCTCCAAGCCTCCAAAACACCTAATAAGGACTCAATATGTACAAATATGCAACAACCTAAGGTAAAACTCACTAAACTCTAATATGGATGCAAATGAGAATAAAAGTGGCTAAATGAATGCAAAAGTACATGCAAAACTATCTAAAATGAATGCTAAAATATGTTAAAATATGAGTCTATCAGCGACATTGTACTCGACTCAGATCAGTGTCGATCGACACCACTAAAGCGTCGATCGACACCACGCGCAGACGAAGGTAAATCTTCTAACTGGTCTTTTAAAGTCGTTTCTAATCTTTCTTTTAGCCAACTTCGGGTTTGATAACACTGTGGACAATGTTGTTTAAGTCTGGGGGAGGTGATTACTGACTTTGTGTTTTGTTTTGAGAGTCAATTTAGTCAGGCAAGAACTTTGTTTTATTGAGTCAAAATCAGTGAAATTTTTCAGTTTTCAGAAGAACCAACCACATAAGATTGACACGTGAAGGACCATTGCCATAGCAGTTGATTGGAGGTTTTACTAGGTAAAAAGCTGCAAGTGGATCAATCTAACAAAGAGAGTTCAGATTCCTGTTTAGAGCTTGATATGCATTGGACTTGATTCCTCTTTCAGCACTAACAAGATAAGAAAACTACAGTCTCTCCTTGATCTTCCCTTGAGAAAAGAAAAAGAAAAAGAGTCTAAGTCAAGGAATAGTGCAAAGATCCTCATGAACCAGTCTCCTCACAAGGAACAATATAAGTGAGAGCTCATGAACCTGTCTCCTCACAAGGAACACAAGTAAAGAGCAGCACTATTCCAAGACTTCAAAAAGAATAAGAAAAGTCAATGAAAAGATCTGTAGAACACCATGAAAATGGGCAGCAGTTGACTAAGGGAAGAGAAAATAGGAGAGCTATAGAAGGAATGTTTTGTTTAGGCACTAAGGAACGGCAAGAATTTGTAAGTCCTTTAGTCAATACTGTTGTTTGAGTTCGAAATTTTAAGAGCAAAAGGGATTTGAGCTTGATTTGGGAGATTGCTAAACTTGTGGTAAGTTTACTAAAATACTACCTAAGGTTGGCTATATGGTATGTGGATTCAAGAGTGTTGGTTCGATGTGGCGTTCTGAAGGGTTGCTGGATATTTCTGTTTTCAAACCTCGACTCTATACTTGGTTTCTGTTTTGCTTGAGGGCAAGCAAAAGCTAAGTCTGGGGGAGTTGATATATCATGGTTTTTACCCATATTTGGAACATGATATAAGTCTTTTTATTGAGTCTTAGTACTATTTTCGAGTCTATGTAGGTTCAGGTACAATTAGAGTTAAATTGGAGATTTGGATACATTTTGGAGCATAATGGAATGAAGTCACGAAGTGTTGAAGTCGGATTAAAAAAGCGGGACGAGTTTCGATCGACACCGCCTGTTGGTGTCGATCGACACCAGGTTTACCAATTTCCAAAGACGTGAAGTTTCCAGAATTTTGAAGAAAAGGAAATTCTCAAGACTTTTCCTAATATTCAAAGGAATTAAAGAATCGTACCTGAGCCTATAAATAGAGTTTTTCAGCCATTGTTTAAGGACACACACATTATTTTAGAGAGAGATTTGTAGAGAGTTTTTGGAGAGAAAAATCAGACTCCTTTAGAGCAGATTTGGAACTCCTTTATTTCTTCTATTGATTTCTTTTATGCTTTCTATTCAAATAATGATTTATGTTTCATTGATCATGTCTTAGTAGTTTGCTTGTTAGGTTGAATTGAATTGTCAGGATAAAATCATAAGAGTTCTTCATCTAGATTTGTGTTTAAAGCTTATTCTAGCTCATGACATAGAATCTAATCTTAGGTTAATTAATAGATTCCAGAGTATTATTAATTGCCCGAACTAATGTTAGATGAGCAAAATACCTATTCGCAAAGAGATTTGGTTTAGGGTTTTGTGAACAATTGAACCTGTTATTAATGCTTGTCTGAATCGATAGGATTTGCAAAGAGATTTGGAATTCTAGGGTTTAGACATAGATAATCTTCGCAGCGAGAGTTGGTTGATTTTACATTAATGTTTCAAGTTCAAGAATAGTTCTTCATATTTCCTAACATTCTGTCTAGATCTAAAATTAGAATTCACATGAGAATTTTCCTGAACCTAGCGTTTCGTCTTTTAATTGCTTTCTGTCTTTTACATTAAATCTTTCTTCTTAGCTTATTCTACCATCTCTAACAGTCCCGCGCCTTTCAGATGGATCACCACAGTTAATCCTGCAACACGAGGAGTTCCGTACCGAGTTCTCGCGTCTCCCGCTAACAATTGGAGAGTACGTAGTCGCTAAGGCTAAGAGAGATGCGATCCCTCAGAGAGCCCACCGCACATCATCTTCCTCCACGCACAGCACCTCACGATCCGCGACACCGTCCACCTCAGCTGATCCCGCTATCACTCTCCTTCAGGAGCAACTGGCACGCCAGAACGAGATGCTTGAGAGGATGGCGCGACATCTTCGAGAGAGAGGACACATAGATGGTGACCTTTACACCATGAGTTCAAATGCCTTGAAGACTTCGCGTCTCGGCCGAAACTCTTCCTGCTTACGAGCCTGGTTCCATCTATTTCACCCTTATCTTTTACATCTCCTTTATTTTTCATATTTTGAAGTCAGTCCCATCCTTTCACCAATATTTACTGGGGACAATGCGATTTAAGTATGGGGGAGGATTTATCTGTACTAATGATTTTACTTTCTTTGTTTTGGTTTTACTTGAGTCATTTTAATGGCTTTTATCTATTCTAAAAACAAAAGATGAAGTATCTCCATATATATGATATGATTTTAGGGACTAAGATGCAAAACCAAGGAAGATAATCGACCAGTGTGCTTTTACGCTATTTGCTAGTAATTGATCATCCAAGTTTTAGTACTGGACTAGACGGTAGCTAGAAAGTCGGCGATACGAAACCCTAGAGAATTTCGATCTATTGAGATCTCAGGGAAAAGAATATACTAGCTCTACTTTAATTGGACTTTAAACTGACATCTAAATTCTTTGTCAACAGATTTAAGCATTCGACGAGAAAACCATAACGTTCGGGACATCTTTTCCATTTTAAACCACCCTTCGTTGTTCCCGAACGGCCACCACATCTTCAGTTGATACCATACCCGAAACTTTTACCTGCTTTTCATACCTCATGCAACTATCTTGTTTTCACAATATGCAGATATGTACAAAAACGCCGGAGAGGGAGGAACGAAACAATTTCTAGGCACTCAAGACGAAGGATCAAATGGTTAAGGAACGAAAGTACCAACCACAAAAGTAGACGACTTATGCCTTAGAAAATTCAAAAGAATGGTAACATTTTTGAGCTCCTTAAGACTCATTACACTAAGGCACTTCCCGTATTCATAAAAAAAAAAAAGAGAAACAACTCGGATAGAAGACCTGAATTCCTTGGAATGATGATGGTACTTATCCATTAAAAAAAGAAAGAGTTACATGAAAATAAAAGAAACGGGAATAGTCTTAGGAGACCGAAACATTCAAAGAGGCAGAGTCTGGTGAGAAGTTTAACCGCCATCCAATTCAACCTGAAGCAAGAAACCAAGTCTGGGGGAATGGCGATATCAAGGAGAACTCGCGGATGTGTACGTGCGAAGAGTGATTGGAAATCTTGGATCCCAACAGTTCCAACTTCTTATGTTGTTTTGAATAATATCTCACACCTTCCAGAGATTTATACGGTAAGCCGAAACACTCTAAACCTCACTAATAAAGGCCTTTACATACCAAGCCTCGTTGAACCTCGATTAATATCCCTTGACAAGGATCATACTAATTTTTAATATTGTTTAAAGAGCTAGTTGACCAGAACTTGGGATTTAGATAGTGAAAACTTCGTAAAGGGATAGTATTAAAGGAACTATAGTGAAAAAATTTCAGGCTGAGTTAATACTGATTTAGTTCGATGACGTATAGTTAGAAAGACGGTCACTGAGTTTTTGCTAGTTCCCATATTCAAACCTCTATCCGAGCTTTTATCTGCATTTTGTTTGAGGACAAACAAAGGTTTAAGTCTGGGCGAGTTGATAACACTCATATTTTACTCCCAAAACCCTTTACAAGTATTTTAACCCGACTTTCAAAGGTTTTAAAGTGATTTCCACGTTTCATAGTCTTAAGAGTCATTTCAGGAAAATTGGACAAAAAGCATACAATCTGGAGTAAAACGTGTATTTTTAGGACAAGACGCAAAGTCTTCGAGAAAAAGAACACATAGATGGCGACCTTTAGACCATGAGTTCAAATTCCATGAAGACGTCGCGTCTCGGCCAAAACTCTTTCTTCTTACGAGCCTGGTTTCATCTATTTCACCCTTATCTCTTACTAGCACTAAGGCACCACTAGATGAGGCTTGGTTCGATTTGGTCAAATTTCAAATGGACAAGAACCTAACACGCGCAGTCATGGACCCGGATAGGCTCGGATACCGATACCGACTCGGGAAGGGAGACAACCGCACTGTCTATCTACCGTCTCTAACAGTCCCGCGCCTTTCAGATGGATCACCACAGTTAATCCCAGAAGACGTGGAGTTCCGTACCGAGTTCTCGCACCTCCTGCGTACTATTGGAGAGTACGTAGCCGCTAAGGCTAAGAGAGATGCGATCCATCAGAGAGCCCACCGCACATCATCTTCCTCCACGCACAGCACCTCACGATCCGCGACATCGTCCACCTCAGCGAATCCAGCTATCACCCTCCTTCAGGAGCAACTGGCACTCTAGAACGAGATGCTTGAGAGGATGGCGCGACAGCTTCGAAAGAGAGGACACATAGATGGCGACCTTTAGACCATGAGTTCAAATGCCTTAAAGACTTCGCGTCTCGGCCGAAACTCTTCCAGCTTACGAGCCTGTTTCCATCTATTTCACCCTTATCTTATATTTCTGCTTTGTTTTTCATATTTTGAAGTCAGTCCCATCTTTTCACCAATATTTCACACTGGGGACAGTGCGATTTAAGTCTGGGGATCCGTACTAATGATTTTACTTTCTTTGTTTTGGTTTTACTTGAGTCATTTTAATGGCTTTTATCTATTCTAAGAACAAAAGATGATGTATCTCCATATATATGATATGGTTTTAGGGACTAAGATGCAAAACCAAGGATGATAATTCACCAGTGTGCTTCTACGCTATTTGCTAGTAACTGATCATCCAAGCTTTAGTATTGGACTAGGCGGTAGGTAGAAAGCCGGCGATACGAAATCCTAGAGAATTTCGATCTATAGAGATCTCAGGGAAAAGAATATACTAGCTCTATTTTAATTGGACTTTAAACTGACATCTGAATTCCTTGTCAACAGATTTAAGCATTCAACGAGAAAACCAGAAGGTTCGGGACATCTTTTCCATTTTAAACCACCCTTGGTTGTTCCCGAACGGTCACCACATCTTCAGTTGATATCATACCTGAAACCTTTACCAGCTTTTCATACCTCATGCAACTATCTTGTTTCACAATATGCAAATATGTACAAAAACGCCAGAGAGGGAGGAACGACACGATTTCTAGTCACTCAAGAGGAAAGGTCAAATGGTTAAGGAACAGAAGTACCAACCACAAAAGTAGACGACATATGCCTTGGAAAACTCAAAAGAATGGTAACATTTTCGAGCTCCTTAAGAAGCATTACACTAAGGCACTTCCTGTCTTCATAAAAAAAAAAAGAGAAGTAACTCGGATAGAGGACCTGAATTCCTTGGAATGATGATGGTACTTATCCATTAATAAAAAAGAAAGAGTTACATGAAAATAAAAGAAGCGGGAAGAAAATGCCAAAGAGACTTAGGAGACCGAAACATTCAAAGAGGCAGAGTCTGGTGAGAAGTTTAACCGCCATCCAATTCAACCTGAAGCAAGAAACCAAGTCTGTGGGAATGGCGATATCAAGGAAAATTCGCGAATGTGTACGTGCGAAGAGTGATTGGAAATCGTGGATCCCAAGAGTTCCACCTTCTCCGGTTGTTTTGAATAATATCTCGCACCTTCCAGAGATTTATACGGTAACTCGAAACACTCTAAACCTCACCAATAAAGGCCTTTACATACCAAGCCTTGTTGAACCTCGCTTAATATCCCTTGATCAGAACTTGGGATTTAAATAGTAAAAACTTCGTAAAGGGCTAGTATTAAAAGAACTATAGTGAGAATTTTCCAGGCTGAGTTCATACTGATTTAGTTCGATGACTTATAGTTAGAAAGATGGTCACTGGGTTTTTGCTAGTTCCCATATTCAAACCTCTTTCCGAGCTTTTATTTGCATTTTGTTTAAGGACAAACAATGGTTTAAGTCTGGGCGAGTTGATAATACTCATATTTTACTCACAAAACCTATTATTTGAAGACCCTTTACAAGTATTTTAACCCAACTTTCAAAGATTTTAAAGTGATTTTCACGTTTCCTAGTCTCGAGAGTCATTTCAGAAAAATTGGACAAAAAGCATACAATCTGGAGTAAAAACGTGTATTTTCAGGACAAGTGCTCGGAGGCATATGTACAACATTAAATGACGACCTTCTCACCACAAGATCAATCTCATATTTGGAGAAGAGATAGCCTTATCAGCTGTCTTTGACCTCGGGGTGGTTTGAGTTCAATCCCGCGGTTGGATCTCAAGTTACGAAGGAAGCAAGAAGGTCTGTCAAGCACCGAGAAGAGCACACTGGCCACACCACAACTTATTCAGAACACCAGTGGTCGCACCATGCCTGGTCCCTCGCAAGTTCAGGACACTTCGGCCCATCCCGAGCCCGGTTGCACTTATTCGATATTTTCCGAGGTTAAAACCCGAAGCCCACTTAATGAAGACATTAAGGCTTCTATAAGGATACTCCTAGGGCTTCACAAAGGACATGACTTTTTCACAAGAGTTTTTCCACAAACACTTTTCACGCCACCTTTGAGAGAGAAAGAGAGATCACAGCCGCCCGGATACGAAGACTTCGAGAGAGATTTCTTCAGCAGCTGCCACCTTTTCTTCCTTCTCTTTTCATATACTGTTCTTAGTTCTTTATTTTTGAATACTTTAACAAGCGGACTGCACCGCGAGTGTTCCCATTGGCTTAACAAGATCTCTCTAATTGGATTCCCATTGGAGAAGTTTTCGAATCCCTTTTCTTATTCAATACAAATCGCACATTTTCATATCTCGACATATGTCTCTCGTTCCCATTAAGAGTAGTCGTCTAGTTGGGTTTAAAAGGGTTTCAAAGCGGTTTAATCATGGATTGATTTCGCTAGGTTGATAGAGATAAATTTTCTATTAGGTATCTTCGTTTATTTCTTGCGCTTATTGATAACATGCATATTTTACCCGTTTTTACTATCATAAGTGAGTGCTTTAATGAGCATTTCACTAAGGTTTTAATACAAATACACTAGATTTCGAGTATTTGGTTGTTCAAGACTCTTTTCAGGTAATCTTAGCAAAAGACGCATATTTTGGAGCAAAATGGACATTTCCGGAAACAGTGCTCGAGGACAAAAGTTCAACATCAAACGAAGGCTTTCCCACCACAATATTAATCTCATATTTGGAGACACGGTAGCCTTATCAGTTGTCTTCCACCTGGAAGTGGTTTGAGAACAATTACACGGTTGGATCTCAAGTTATGGAAGAAGAAAGGTCCGTCAAGCACCTGGAAGGCCAAGCTGGCCGCACTACGGCCTGATTAGACGACCAGTGGTCGCGCCACGGCCAGTCCCTCGCGCGGACACACCACTTTGCGGTTCACGAGCCCATTTGAAGCCCAACTTAATCCCGCAGTCGTCTAAAACAAGTCAAGACCTAATCCACGAACAAGGGACTTGAAGACCTATATATACCCGTTGTTTAGGGTTTTTTCAGGGCATCACTTTCAGACACGAAATTCTCTAAGTTACAAAACTCTTTCGGTGGCCGCGAATCTCATATTCGCGGTTTCACTTTGTTCTTCGAGGGAGATTGATTTCTTCTTGAACCCTCTTTGTTTCTCATCGATTTATACAAGTTATGCATTCATCAATCACGTTTTCTACTTCTTCTTTCATGTCTGAGTAGTTTACTTTCGTTGGGGGTTCTTTAAGGGGATCTATGGGGAACTTCATTAACTGTTTTTAAACCAATCATTTAGGCTGTAGATTAGGGTTTTCTTTCTTACCAAACTTGTTCTTATTGCATGAGTCTAGCGTCATGAACTAGAGTCTGATCATAGGATTTCGAGAGCCACAATCGTACTGAATCTCGGATCCGAACCTAGTAGGGTGGAGCGCATCATTTCAGGGACGCTTATGCGTACTTAGGAAGGTGTTGTGAATGTTTATCTTCCCGATCATAATTGCGTGTTTGTTTAGGACGCAAGATACGATAGTATACCTGTGAAATTTTCATTCATAGATCGATCTTGCTTGTCAGAGTTAGGTCGTTAAAACCAGTGAATCAGTTTAGGGAAAATTGCCTAGTCTCGTTTGCTTAACTTTTGTGAGTTTGATTTCTAGTTAGAACCCCATAGATTTCTCGAGAAGATCCCCAACGTGTTTCCCCCATCTACTTTACAACTCGAGATTTACGCACTTCAATATTTACTTTTTCTGCACTGCTCACCTGATTTCCTTTTTACAAGCTTTTAAGTTGATTTTCATTTTCCCGTTGGTTATAGAATTGATTGACATCCTCTTCTATATAAGACGTGATTCTGCTTTCTTTCTTTTCTGCAAAACTGTAACACATCCCCAAAACCCCAGTTCCATGCGTCTTTGGTTGCCCTAATTCTCTGTTTTGCAGTTAACCTCCTCCCTGTGGATCGATACCCTAAGTACTACAACGCACGCTGTGCACTTATATCTTAGGGTCTTACAAATTCAAAGCTAGAAGAGTCCCCAGAAAAATTCTCCAATTCCGAACGACTATTTAGACCCCATCACTTATTGCATGTTTGCTTTTCTGATCAATTAACAATTGATCCCGGGATCGATAGATACACTAACGTGTTGGATTAAGCTTGAAGATAGCTTGAGATATAAGCTATCCTAAGTAGACAAGGATTAGGAATATATTTAAGTTATCTAAATATAGTTTTATTCCTAATAGGTATGGGTTTTGTCTTAGTCTTTCATTATATAAGGAGATGTCAAGCTTGTGACAAAACTTATGAGGTTTGATAGAAACATTGAGAGCTTTAGTTTTGAGTGATTTTCTAAGGCTAATAAAGAGAGGTATTCTTTATCTTTGTGTTCTCATACATTGGAAACGGCAAAGCATGTATGGGAAGCTATCAAAGCGAGACACGTGGGAGCAGAGAGAGTCAGAGAAGCAAGAGTGCTAACACTAATGGCAGAGTTTGATCGACTGAAGATGAAGGACTCTGAGACAATTGATGATTTCTCTTGAAAGTTGTCTGAAATTTCATCAAAATCTGCTGCTCTTGGGGAAATCATTGAAGATCAAAACTCGTCAAGAAGTTTCTTAAGAGTCTTCCTCGGACAAAGTATATACATATAGTAGTGTCGCTTGAGCAAGTTTTGGATCTCAAAATCACAAGCTTTGAAGACATCATAGGTCGACTAAAAGCCTATGAAGAACACATCACCAGAGAAGCAGAAGAAACTCAAGAAGACATAGCAAACTGATGTATGCAAGTACTGAGACTCAATCAGTTCAATCATCTCGCGAGAGCAGTGGTGGATATAGAGGAAGAGGTCGCGGAGGACGTTTTAACAACAGAGGAAGAGGTCTCGGAAGATCGTATGAAGCAAGAGATTTGTCGGAAATAATGTGCTTCAGGTGCGACAAATATGGACACTTCGCATCAAAGTGTCCGAATCGTTTGCTCAAGCTACAAGAAACACAAGAGATGGACAATGATGAGACGGAAGACGCATATGCGCTTATGATGCACGAAGTGGTATATCTAAAAGAGAGAAAGGTTGTACCAAGCAAATATGAAGAAAAGACCGGAGGAGAAGATATGTGGTACCTTGACAACGGGGCTAGCAACCACATGACTGGAGATTTAAGGTATTTATACAAAATTGATTACAACATTACCGAAAAAGTGAGATTCGGTGATGACTCACGGATAGACATCAAAGGGAAAGCAACAGTAAAGATCACAGACAAGAATGGCGAGCTAAGGACATTGTCTAATGTCTACTTTATTCCATAATTGAGAAGTAACATTATTAGTATGGGACTGGCTACAGAGTCCGGATGTGATGTGAGGATGAAAGGAGAATACTTAACAGTACACGATTGTGATGGAAGATTACCGTGCAAAACGATAAGATCAAGGAATCGGCTGTACAAGGTCCGTATGGGGATACAAAATAACAAGTGTGGGCACTCAATGATAACAAACGATTCAAGCAAGTGGCATGCAAGGTTAGGGCACATTAATTTGGAAACAATTAAGTCTATGATATAGAGAGAACTTGTCATGGGAGTTTCACAGTTTAGTGTTGAGAAAAAAGTATGCAAGTCATGTCTACTTGGAAAGCAAACAAGGCAAGTGTTCCCACAAGCAACTATGTATCGAGTTGCTAAGCTATTAGAGCTCATTCATACCGATCTTTGTGGTCCTATAACGCCGAGTACGTCAGCTGGAAACAAATACATCTTTGTTCTCATTGACGACCACTCTCGATAAATGTGGACGAGCTTGTTGAAAGAAAAGAGTAAAGCATTCAACAAATTCAAGGAATTTAAGAGTCTGGTGGAGCAAGAATCAGGCCCGAGCATACATGATGGGGGTCTAAATAGTCGTCCGGAATTGGAGGATTTATTTGTGGACTCGTCTAATTTTGAATTTGTAGGACACTAAGCTGCAAGTGCACATCGTGCGTTGTAGTACTTAGGGTATCGAACCACAGGGAGGAGGTCAACTGCAAAACAGAAAATCAGGGAAACCAAAGACGCAAAAAATTGGGGTTTTGGGGATTGTGTCACAGTTTTTGCAGAAAAGAAAGAAAGCAGAATCACGTCTTATATTGAAGAGGTTGTCAATCAATATAAGGAACTTGTCAAGTCTACAATCGACCTGTTTGAGCCACGTAACTCGGAATCTAGCTTCAAGGCGTTTGGGTCTAGTTACCTTGAGCTTTTCACCCTTCCCGGATACGCTTCATGGTCCCTTTGAGTATTTCAAGCTCTCTCTTGTTGACCCCTTTATTCATTTAGGCGTGCGGTCTCTATCGAGGGAGTATTGGTCGACGAGACATTATACTCTTCTCTTCCAAACATCTAGACAAAGACATTTCAGACACAACTCTCCTATTTTCTCTTACGTTAGTCGATTTCTCCCTAACTTGCTAGGGTATCTTTTTATTTTTCTATCGACTTTCTTATTCATTTTTTTTCTTTTCTTCTTAACTTGAGAATGATCACTTCTTTGAAGTTTTCATGATGTCTGCGAACCGTCATTGTCCTTTGTGGAACTCGAGCTGCCATCCTCAAACTAAGACTTTTCTTTCTATTATTTTTTTTCTTTTCTATAACAAGGGAAGATCAAGGAGAGGTTGCATTGCATCTACTTAGTCATTCTAGAGTTTAAAAGAGGAGCAAAGTTCGAAGTACCTCAAGGCCCTTGACGAGAAGTTTTGATTCATTAGGTGTGGAGTACGCAAGATCCTTCGAGTACTCTAGAGATTAGAAATTTCTCTGTTGGAATGATCAACTCGCAGTGTTCAACTTAGTAAATCTTGCTTCTAGACCGTGAGAATGGTCACTAAGGTTCCTTGTTCGAAATGACTTGTACCTAACAAAGTTCATAGTTTCCGACTAAGAGAAAAAGTTTTGACTCTATAAAACGACTCGATAAATGATGCATGTATGCTTAAGACTCATCAAATCAAAGCATAGTTAGTAATATAAGAAACCCCCCAAGACTTAAATCAAATTGTCCCTAGTTTGTTTAAATCGAGTTGAGGTGAAAACGATAGGTGAATTCAAGTACAAGCTTGTGAAGACTTACTTGAAAGTGGCATTGGGTTTGGTATGGGTGAATGGGCGTGTGGTATGATTGAGCTAAGGACTAGATCATTCTCCTTATGTCCCTGCTTAGAATCGATTTAATTGAACTAAAGAAATCGGAAACTTAGCTCGAAAGGAAATGTGTTGCGCGGTTGAGCGTCCTTGCTTCGTTTGGTGATGGTGGGCGTGTGGGGATGATGGATGAGGGTGGTGATAGGAGTTTGTTGGTGATGATTGGCTCGCCTTTGTTGAGAAGAACAAGTACTTCGGTTGTTGAGTACTTGTCTTGGTTCGTTGACCTTTGTGAAACACCTTTAATGAGAGATGGAAAATCTTCTGTCCTTGCGTCTTGAAGATTGCATCACCTCAGAAACTTGAAGTTTGGGTCTATGCTGGCCTATCCGGTGACGTGTTCGGGATACCAGAAGACAGGTGTTGCTAGTTTGAACTTCAATGCCATATGAAATCCTTACTTGGCTTCGGTAAAGGTCTCGGTCACGGAAGAGAGAAGCTAGTCTTCGGGAACTCTCCTCTTCGCGGTTTAGTGAAGGAAGTTGCATCTTCTTCCTTCAGGAGCTTGCACAACGGTTTTCATCCTCTAGAACCGTTGTATTCTTCTTCGTCTTCGTGGATACAGGTCCGTTGATCGTACATGAAGAAGTTGAATGAGATGGATCATTGACTTAACTTGACTTGGATGGAGTCTTGTCTTGTCTCGCCGTCTTTGATGCAACAGCAACTTGCCACGGTTGTGAAAGTTATCTTTGATGTCTTTAGAACGTGTTTAGGCCTTGAATCAAGGAGGAAGCTTGAAAGGCTTGACACAGGTTGAAGGAGATCCGGTTTGGTGAAGTTCGGTATGGAAAACGTCTTAGAGGAAGGCCGGCCGCGGCCAGGTGTGTCTCCTCCGCGCCATCGTGGCTCGTGGCGCGACCAGGCTCCTTCTTCATATTTTTGAGCTTTTCTATTTTTTTTTGTGATTTTCCTTGTTTTTCTGATTTTTTTATGCTTTTGGGGTTTATGTAAATGATGTAGACTAAGAAGAAACCAAAACTAAAGATTAGTATGGTTAAGGAGATGAGAAAGAGAGTACCTAAAATGGGTTGTCTCCCATTGAGACGCTCTTGTTTAGAGTCTTTTAGCTAGACTTTGGTAGTTTGGGAGCTTAGTTGGAGGTTGAGCTCGACCTTAGGCAAGGTCTTTTCGCCTTCTGCGCGGCCTCTTCTGCTGAGGGCTCCTCGAGTCTCTCCATGATTGGATCTTCATCCCTTTCAAGAAGATGTTTCTGGCTTCGGGTCCTCTTCGGACCATGGGCTTCTTTCCTGGCCCTTGCAAGTTCGTAGAGATGAAGTATCTCTCGCGTAGTGTCATCACTCTCATGGAAGTAATATCCGATCAGATGTTCCTTTCATGCTGCAGTAAAGGAGGTTTCAGGAGGAAGGCTTTCCACCACCTTGTTGAATTCTTTAAGGTCCTCTCTGCTGATCAGGTCGTGAACCTTCCCTACCTTCTTGTATCTATGAATGTCCATGATCCTAGTCGTGGTGGCACTGAATCTCGCCTGCATGAAGTGGCACTTGATGATGCTTATGTTTTCCTTGCTATCCTTGAAGTACTCCTTCAGCCCTTTCTTTTCTAAGGCCTCATCGAATCCAACATATATCGAGATCTTTCTTGCCTTTTTGTGGAACTCGATCAGTCTTTCTCTTTTGATGCGATCCCCGAATCGTGATTCTTCTTGGATCCTCTTATTTTCTGTTCGGCAAGTCAAGGCTTCACCTAGTGCTGGCTCTGGAGATAACCTTCCATGACTTGGAGATGTTGATGTTTGGCGCGGTCGATGGTTCGAGAAGGCGAATTTGCTACGAACGTTCCTTGCCCTAAGAATGGCATCTTTCTTTGCTCTGAGGCGGGTGATGGCGTTGTAAGGTGCAATAATTACGTTCCTGAGCTTCGCGCTCGACCGGTCGCCTGGCGCCACGTCTTCCTCGCTTGAAGAATCAGAGGTCTCTTTGCATTCTCTTGCGGGGAAACTCATGACTCTCTTGAAAGAGGGTAGCATGTCGACGAGCTCCTGTTGGTCTTTGGCGAGTCTTTCGAACTTGTGCCCGCTTCTTTCTAGCTCCAAGGCAATACCCTGGATCGCTTTGCTGTTGCTGCTGGTTTGGCTCTTGATCGCGAGGCGGCCTTCTCTCGCCTCATCTATGTATCTTCCGAGATGATCTTTGACTTCATCAACGGCTTCCTTAGTCTCTTCGAGCTCGCAGCCGTACCCTCAGATCCTTCATTTGATCTGGGTCAGGTTATAGTCTTGGCATCCTAATCCTTCTACTATTTTTAGGAACTTGTTTCGGTCCCTTGAAGCTTGGGTCTCAAGTTTCTTGACTTGATCTGCGATGCCTTGCACCTTGCGAGATATCTCGGCTTGCATTGAATTGATCCGGGAATGGAAAGACTTCTCGGATTCGGCTCTGCGATCCATGATGACTTTCATCAACTCTGTGAGCTGGTTCAATCGCTGATGCAGAAAAAAGGGCAAGACCTTCTGGTTATGGTGAGGAAGAACAGAGGTTTGGTGATGGAAACTTTCGTCCTTATCTCGCGCTAGGGGTGCGGGTTCTTCCTCAGGCGTGGGGTGTTCGTGGGGTGGCGGCGTCGGAGGTGGCCTCCGAGGATGATGCAGGAGTTCTGCAGGTGGGCGTGTATTAGGAGGCATGTAAGGATCGATCCTTGCGTGCTCCATGGTGTGGTAGTTCCTGAAGCTCATAGAAAGAAATCTAAAAGTTAGAGGAAAAGAATGTCTTTGAGTTGTGATCCTGACCTTTGCTTTGGACAGCGAAACGCAACCTCCCCGGCAACGGCGCCAAAAGCTTGATGGGGTCTAAATAGTCATCCGGAATTGGAGGATTTCTTTGGGGACTCGTCGAGCTTTGAATTTGTAGGACCCTAAGCTGCAAGTTCACAGAGTGCGTTGTAGTACTTAGGGTATCGAACCACAAAATCGAAAATCAGTGCAACCAAAGACGCAGGAAATTGGGGTTTTGGGATTGTGTCACGGTTTTTGTAGAAAAGAAAGAAAACAGAATCATGTCTTATATAGAAGAGGTTGTCAATCAATTCTATAACCAACGAGAAAAGGAAAATTAACTTAAAAGCTTGTAAAAAGGAAATCAGATGAGCAATGCAGAAAAAGTAAATATTGAAGTGCGTAAATCTCGATTGAAAAGCAGATGGGGGAAACACGTTGGGGATCTTCTCGGGAAATCTATGGGGTTCTAACTAGAAATCAAACTCACAAAAGTTAAGCAAACGAGACTAAGCGATTTTCCCTAAACTGATTCACTGGTTTTAACGACCTAACTCTCACAAGCAAGATCGATCTGTGAACGTCTATTTTGCATGTATAATGTCGTATCCTGCGTCCTAGACGAACACGCAATAAGATCGAGACAATAAACATTCAGACATCTTTTGAAGGATGCTCTCTACCCTACCATGGTCTGGATCTGAGATTCAAGACGTTAGTCGCTCTCAAGACCCTGCGATCAAACTTCAAGTTCATGACGCTAGACTCATGCAATAAGAACGAGTATGGTGAGAAAGAAAACCCTAATCTTCAGCCTAAACAATCGGTTTAAAAACAGTCAATGGAATTCCCCATAGTTCCCCTTACAGAACACCCAACGAAAGTAAACTACTCATACATGAAAGAAGAAGTAGAAAATGTGAGTGCTCAATGCATAACTTGTATAAATCGATAAGAAACAAAGAAGGTTCAAGAAGAAATCAATCTCCCTCGAAGAACAAAGTGAAAAACAACGAATCAGAGATTCGCGGCCACCAAAAGAATTCTGTAACTTAGAGTATTTCGTGATGCCTAAAAAAACCCTAGACAACGAGTATATATAGGTCTTCAAGTCCTCTTGGTCGTGGATTAGGTCTTCGCTTGCATAAGACGGCTGCGGGTTTAAGTTGGGCTTCAAATGGGCTCGGGAACCGCGAGTGGCCTGGCCGCGCGAGTGACCGGCCGTGGCGCGGCCACTGGTCGTCTGGCTTGGCCGTGGCGCTGCCATCTCGTCTTTCCGGGTTCTTGACAGACTTTCTTGCTTCTTCCATAACTTGAGATCCAACCGTGGGATTGTTCTCAAACCACTTCGAGGTGAAAGACAGCTGATAAGGCTACCTTGTCTCCAAATATGAGCTTGATCTTATGGTGGGAAGGCCTTCATTTGATGTTGAACTTTTGTCCTCGAGCACTGTTTCCGGAAGTGTCCATTTTGCTCCAAAATATGCGTCTTTTGCTAAGATTACCTGAAAAGAGTCTTGAACAACCAAATTCTCGAAATCTTAGTGAAATGCTTATTAAAGCACTCACTTATGATAGTGAAAACTGGTAAAATATGCATGTTATCAAAAGCCCCTTGGTTCTTTCAACTCATCAAAATCCTAAAAAGGACTACTCATGCGCCATTAGAGAAGCTTCAAAATCCATGGGGATAAGAAGACTACTAATGGCACGAAAGATAGTCTAAAACGAGTAGAGAAAGAAACTTTAACAAGAAATGTTAAAGAACAAGTCTTGATTAAGCTTAAAAGATCATAAAGATTCAAGCTTTTTAAAAAGCTTCAATGGTGAAAAACAGAGAGATGCGTTTACAAGAAAGAAAATAAAAACTAAAGTTGGACGAGAGAGAGATATATGGATGAAGAGACACTTGTATTTAAACATAAAAGAGGAAAAACCCTACACGACGGGACCACTTAACCCAAAATGGGTACTTTCTTGGCGTGTAGTGTATCGGGTTCACGTCGTGGGAACAAGCCGTTACACAGGATATCTTGGACTTTGAGTGGCTTCATATCGAGTTCTGGTTTTGGGATCGTCCCGTGGTGTAGTCCTTTTCCTGCTGCTTCATGTCGAGGTCATCCCATTGTGTGCGTCCGATATTTGTTCGAGAGACCATCTTGCTGCACTTGACTTCGTGGTGTCTCCATCGGGGTCAAACCGCTACCATTGATAGTAGAATTTTTCCACTTTCAATTAATCTCTACTACTCATGTCATTGTAGTATTTGAAATGTCAATCCAAAGGGGTTAAGATTAACAACACTAGAAATACATGAAACTATTTAAGCTAAGAAAAATCAATAAAGTGGAAGTTTTTATCTAACAACCTAAATGAAATGAAAGCAAACAAATCTAACAACTTAAGAAATCAAAATAAGAAACTAAGCAAAATTACTAATCAAGATAAGCAAAGACTAAAATTGAATCTAAGGATGAGGTTATGGACTTTGGGTGATCCTAGAGCTAACCTATGATGTTCAAACAATCACATACATGTTAATCCTTAGTTTTAGAACTCTAAAAAAGACTAATCCACTCTCATGGCACTAATCATTTTGTTAATTACCTAATCAAGAACTAATTACCATTAGTGAAAAGATAATCAACAAGCATTAAGATTCAGTTCTAATCTACCAATAAACACCTTAGACATCTATTTCCATAGGCTAAACATGTAAATCTCATATTTAGTTCTTTGGAGAATTTCATCAAACATCTTGTGGGTGGGAAATTCCCTAAGATCTAAATCACTTCTCTCAAAGCTAATCTAGCATTAAGAACACTAAATATGAAAGGATATAAACATTCTAATACCTAAATATCAAAGATCAACTCTCTAATTACCCTAATATACTCATCCTTAGATCCTAAAAGACACTAATCACTAATCATCATAAAACCAACAAATCTCATTGGAGAAGTGTTAGAAAACATGATTAAATGAATAGGAAAATAAAGATTAGAAGAAACAAGAATAAAATTGCATTAAACTTAAAAAAATCTTTCAAATCTCCTTAAAACCACAAAGGGTCCATTTTTGTATTTAAGAACAAGAGAAGATGCATAAAAATTAGGTTTTTAAGTATTTATAGGGAAGGAGGTCAAACCGGGTCAACCCGAAACAAACCGGGTTTTGACCCGGATAAGCAGTCTTGCGGAAATCAACGTATCTCCCTAACCGCAGCTCCTAATGACATGAAACCACCTCCAAATGAAAGCTGATAAATTACCTACAACTTTCATAAAGAGCATGAAGGCTGGATCGGAACGGAAAGTCTTCGTCTGACCCGATCTTTACCCTGCATGGATCTGTATCGAGGTAGGTAGCTCGATACTCAACTCGATATGGTGCCAGACGTAGTATGGAGCTAGGTAGCATATGTATCTTGATACGCAGCTCGATATGCTGCCATACAGCTTCTTCTTGATCTGTATCGAGCTATGTAGCTGGATGTATCTGGTCGATATGCTGTAAAATCGCCTTAACTTTCTAACCCGGGGTCCGAATGACTTGATTCCAACTCCATTGGAAAGCTTACTGGATCCTATATAACTTTCAAAAATGTTTCGGAGTCTGAATCTAAGTTCAAGGCTTTCGTCTGGACCCATACATTTCGCACCTCCAGTTGCACCGAACAGGGAAAAATGTGTTCTCCACAGGTCACCTCAACGGCATGAGTCTTGGAAGATTTTTTTCAATGATTTCAGCTCAGTTCTTCTGGTCCACACGATTCACCATCCTTCACTAAGTCTCCTTAGCTCCAAAGATACCTGAAAAAGACTTCAAACCATGCAAAACATGCAATGCCTAGTCTAAGATGATATATCATGGTTTTTACCCGTTTTTAGACCATGATATAAGTGTTTTTATAGAGTCTTTTGTTAGTTTTAGAGTCCTATTAGAGTCTTTACAGGATGGAGAGCATTTGGAGCTAAATGGAAGAATCTGGAACCTTTTGGAGCATTTTGGAGAAGCAGCCGAAGTGATGAAGTCGGGAGAGTGGATTTACACGCAAGGTGTCGATCGACACCATCTGTGTCGATCGACACCAATGAAGACCGACGCATTGTTCGGATTTCCATCAGAAAAAGGAAATCATCCAAGTTTTGAAGAATTACAAGATTGTCCCTGGACGAAAAATCCTCTTCTATAAATAGTTTTCAGGCATTGTTTAGCCAAACACCTTATCATTATTTTCTGTTTTTGAGACTTAGAGAGAGATTGATCCTGAGCTTTTGGGGAGACAATTCTAACTCATCTGAGCCAGATTTCGAACCCCTGTATCATTCTCTATTCTTTTTATGCAATGTATTTCAGCCATTATTTGTGTTTGCATAATTATGTCTGAGTAGTTTGCTAGTTAGGTTAGGGTG
>JAHZTW010000001.1:431478325-431502928 GCA_020283515.1 Alliaria petiolata
ATCAATTGGATCTTCACCTTGATTTGAACTTAACTTGATTTTCTGAATTGATCACTTAGAAATCAAACCTTAGGTTATTTAATAGATGCGAGAGCATTATTAGTAACTTGAACTAATCATAGGTGAGCAAAATATCTATTCGCAAAGAGATTTGGTTTAGGTATTTTGTGAACAAATCGAACCTGTTCTTATTGCTTGCCTTGATTATTTAAATTCGCAAAGAGATTTGGGATTTAGGAATCGAGGCATAGATAACTTCTGCAAGGAGAGTTGATTGGTTTTAACTTAGAGTTTCGAGTTCTAGACGTTTCTTAATAAAGCCCTAATAAACTTAGATTCTGCATCCTTGGATTCAAACATGATAATTACCCTTGCCTAGCGCCTTCGTCTCCTGAACTTTAATCCATCTTAATCTTGTTTACTTATTTCGCCTAGTTGCATTTATTTATTTAACTATTATTCGACCTAGCATAATCTGAATTTAGAAACATTAGTGTAGCATCTACTTCCCTTGGGATTTCGATACCCCTTATACTACGATTGCATTTGCTGTGCACTTGCAGTAGTTTTATTAGGGTAAAAGCGGAGCCCTATCATAAGACTCACTAACTCTAAAATGGATGCAAACTAGAACAAAAGTGACTAAATGAATGCACAAGTGGATGAAAAACTACCTAAAATGAGTGTTAAAACATGCTAAATCATGAGTCTATCAACCAACCGTCGGGGTTCCTTGCTCATGCTTGCCCATATATGCTTGGAAGCCGTTGCTGTTGCCCGATGTTGTGAGAGAAATCGTCTATCTCCTTCTCCTTTGATCTCTCTTGAACCCTTGTTCCTTGGATCAACCTCCATGCACCCCTTGTATCTAATAAACACTTCAAATATGCAAGAATATGTAAAAACCTAACCTAATGGATCCTAGACGTAACATGAGTGTAACAGCACAAAAACAATAGGTTAACGTGCATGAATGCAATCCTAACTATCATGAAATTCCATGGAAAAAGGTGTAATTTGCAGGAATATCAGCGAAATATAAGTTTTACCAAGCTGCCTCGCGTTGCTCTGGTTATCAAACCAAACCACCTTTCTGTAGACTGCCTCTGAGACTTTCCTTTAGAGAGTCTTCAAGCGGCCCAAGCCACGTCCGTCTATGTCGAGGGACAGTGTTTCGAAGCTCCATGTATGTTGTTGTTGCTTTTTGTTATGTCGAGCACTAGTCTTCCCCCCTGATGCGTGGGGTTTTGTACTCCAAGTTTTACCCATAACATATCATTCACCTATTTGTAAACACTCGCGGTGCGGTCCGTCGATATGCGTTAGCATCCTACGGTGCGGTCCGCTCATTAACCTCTAGATCCAAACAATAGACTACACGTTATATAGAACTTAAGGAATGTTTGAGAATACAAAGATAAAGAATACCTCTCTTTATTAGCCTTAGAAAATTACTCAACACTAAAGCTCTCAATGTTTCTCTCAAACCTCATAAGTTATGTCACAAGCTTGACATCTCCTTATATAACGAAAGACTAAGACAAAATCCAAACCTATTAGGAATACAACTATATTTAAATAACTCTTAAATATATTTATAATCCTTGTCTACTTAGGATAGCTTATATCTCAAGCTATCTTCAAGCTTAATCTAACATTCTCCCTCCTAAGCTTGAAATCATCTTTAACCAAATCTTTCACGCCAATGAGATCCCTCATTTCTTTGAACTTGAGCCTTCGTCAGAATGTCTGCCTTCTGCTCATTTAAGGAACATGTTCAACTTCTACTTGCCATTTCTCAATGCATTCCCTAATAAAATGAAACATTGTGTGTATGTGTTTGCTTCGACCATGAAACACATGGTTCTTAGTAAGAGCAATCGCTGATTGATTGTCTATTCGGATAACCACTTTCTTACATGGCACTCGGTGATCTAGCTGAGCAATTCTTGGAGCCAAATCGCCTGTCTTGCAGCTTCAGTACCTGCCATGAACTCTGCTTCGCATGAGGATAGAGCTACTGTATCTTGCTTCGGCGAGCACCACGAAATCAAGATTCCACCAAGATAGAACACATGACCGGTTGTACTACCATCATCCGAATCAACGTTATGACTACTATCACTATAACCGATCAGCTTCATTGAAGTTGATCTCCTGAACGTCAGTCCAAGCGTAGTGGTGCCTCGTAAATATCTTAAGCACTGCTTCATTGCGGCCCCGTGAGACTCCTTAGGGTTTTGCGTGTAGCGACTTAGCAAAACCTACACAATAAGACAAGTCTGGTCTCGTGTGAATTAAGTAACGAAGACACCCAATATTCTTTCTATAGTTCGTGGCATCAATGTCCTTTTCTTCAGTCGATTTTGCCATCTTCAGTCTAGCCTCCATTGGTGTGTGAACAGGGTTACATTCTTTCATTCCGGCTTCCTCCAAAATATTTAAGTCATAGCGGTTTTGATTCAATGTTATCCCATCCTTGAGTTGACATACCTCAATTCCTAGATAGTAAGTAAATATTCTGAGATCACTCATCTCAAATTTAGATGCCATCTCTTTCTTGAAAACTTCTATGATTCTTGTACTTGTTCCGTAGACAAACAAATGGTCAACGTACGCCGCAACAAGAAGGATATTTGGCTTACCCTTTTCCGATACACTGATGGTTCCTTAGAACACTTCTTGAACTGGAGTCCTCTGAGAATTTGATTCAACTTATCATTCCATGCTCTCGGAGCTTGCCTTAAGCCATATAAAGCTTTATTAAGCTTGTAAACTTTGTCTTCGCTCCCCTTTACTTCAAACCCTTCTGGTTGGGTAACATGAACTGTTTTAACATCGAGATGATGTATTTCCCATCCATTAGACGTTGCGAGGTCGATGAGAAGGCGAATTGTTTCAATCCGAGCTACCGGAGCAAACACTTCATCACAATCGATCCCATGTCTTTGAACATACCCCTTGGCGACAAGTCTGGCTTTGTATTTTTTTATACTGCTATCCGAGTTTCCCTTGAGCTTGAACACCCACTTCAAACCTATTGGCTTTGCCCCAGCTTGAAGATCAACAAGATTCCACGTATGATTTTTGATGATCGAATGAATCTTATCTTCACAAGCTGACATCCAGTTTTCAGACTAATTTGCCTCACGGAAGTCTCTTGGTTCGTTGTTCAAACACATCAACAACCTTTCTCCTTCTTCATCAGCGAGTAACGCGTAGTTGTCAAGATGTTTTGGAAGCTCATACGCTTCAAGGTACTTCGGCTTAATTCGCTGCCTTGTTGTTCTTCTTATTCCTACCACACTTGTAGCCGTGTTACCATCATCTTCTTCACCATCATCATCAATGTCTTGTTCTTCGCTCTCTTCTCCAACTTTATCTATATCGTTGTCTTTATCGGCTCCCGATCCTCCATTATCTATGTTGTCCTCATTACTATCCCCTGTTTCATTAGCAACACGTTCTTTATTGTGAATACCATGATTACCATAGATTCCAATATTAATCCTGAAATTTCTAGCTCTATCTTGTTCTGAACTCCTTTTGCTCCAGTTCCAACCGTTTGTCTCATCGAAAACCACATCTCGGCTAACTACTATTCTCCGAGTTTGTGGATCAAGCAAGGGATATGCTTTTGATCCCGGTTCTATGTTGAGATGAACTAGCATGCGTGGCGTCTCCACCTTTGAGTAT
Organism: Alliaria petiolata; assembly: GCA_020283515.1. Lineage (NCBI taxonomy): Eukaryota > Viridiplantae > Streptophyta > Magnoliopsida > Brassicales > Brassicaceae > Alliaria > Alliaria petiolata. The sequence goes on from JAHZTW010000001.1 coordinate 431,482,022, forward strand.
CTGATGCAGCCAAAAACTCGTAGATGATTAATATTAGGTTTCTTACCTCGAAACGCTTCATATGGAGTCTTATCCTTGAGTGACCTTGTAGCTATTCTGTTTAGGAGATATGTAGAGTGTCTTAATCCCTCTCCCCATAGAAAATTTGGAACGTCCATATGCTTCAAGATGCTTCTCGTCATTTCCATCAGGGTTCTGTTACGTCTCTCAACAACACCTCTTTTGTTGAGGAGTGCATGGAGCTGTGAGTGCCTCTTTATACCCGAGTTATCGTAAAAAGAATTAAATTCTTGTGATACAAACTCTCCTCCTCTGTCTGTTCTAAATGTATATATTGATAACATGCATATTTTACCCGTTTTCACTATCATAAGTGAGTGCTTTAATAAGCATTTCACTAAGGTTTTACTGCATAAACACTAGATTTCGAGTATTTGGTTGTTCAAGACTCTTTTCAGATAATCTTAGCAAAAGACGCATATTTTGGAGCAAAATGGACACTTCCGGAAACAGTGCTCGAGGGCAAAAGTTCAACATCAAACGAAAGTATTCCCACCACAAGATCATGCTCATATTTGGAGACAAGGTAGCCTTATCAGCTGTCTTTCACCTCGAAGTGGTTTGAGAACAATCACACGGTTGGATCTCTAGTTATGGAAGAAACAAGAAGGTCCGTCAAGCCCCCGGAAAGACGAGCTGGCTGCACCACGGCCAAGCCAGACGACCAGTGGCCGCGCCACGGTCAGTAGCTCGCGCGGCCAGGCCACTCGCAGTTCCCGAGCCCATTTGAGGCCCAACTTAAACCCGCAGCCGTCTTATGCAAGCCAAGACCTAATCCACGACCAATGGGACTTGAAGACCTATATATACTCTTTGTTTAGGGTTTTTTTTAGGCATCACGAAATACTCTAAGTTACAGAATTCTTTTGGTGGCCGCGAATCTCTGATTCGTGATTTTTCACTTTGTTCTTCGAGGGTGATTGATTTCTTCTTGAACGCTCTTTGTTTCTTATCGTTTTATACAAGTTATGTATTCATCAATCACGTTTTCTACTTCTTTTTTCATGTCTGAGTAGTTTACTTTCGTTGGGTGTTCTTTAAGGGGATCTATGGAGAATTTCATTAACTGTTTTTAAAACGATTGTTTAGGCTGAAGATTAGGGTTTTCTTTCTCACCATACTAGTTCTTATTGCATGAGTCTAGCGTCATGAACTAGAAGTGTGATCGCAGGGTCTTGAGAGGGACTAACGTCCTGAATCTCAGATCCAGACCATAGTAGGGTAGAGAGCATCCTTCAAAAGATGTCTGAATGGTTATTGTCCCGATCTTATTGCGTGCTCGTCTAGGACGCATGATACGATAGTATACCTGCAAAATAGACGTTCACAGATCGATCTTGCTTGTCAGAGATAGGTCGTTAAAACATGTGAATCAGTTTAGGAAAAATCGCCCTGTCTCGTTTGCTTAACTTTTGTGAGTTTGATTTCTAGTTAGAAACCTCATAGATTTCCCGAGAAGATCCCCAACGTGTTTCCCCCATCTTCTTTTCAATCGAGATTTACGCACTTCAATATTTACTTTTTCTGCACTGCTCATCTGATTTCCTCTTTTTTACAAGCTTTTAAGTTAATTTTCCTTTTCTCGTTGGTTATAGAATTGATTGACAACCTCTTTTATATAAGACGTGATTCTACTTTCTTTCTTTTCTGCAAAAACCGTGACACAATCCCCAAAACCCCAATTTTCTGCTTCTTTGGTTGTCCTGATTTTATGTTTTACAGTTGACCTCCTCCCTGTGGTTCGATACCCTAAGTACTACAATGCCCGATGTGCACTTGAAGCTTAGGATCTTACAATTTCAAAGCTCGACGAGTCCCCAGAGAAATCCTCCAATTCCGAACGACTATTTAGACCCCCATCAAGCTTTTGGCGCCGTTGCCGGGGAGGTTGCGTTTCACTGTCCAAAACAAAGGTTAGGATCACAACTCAAAGACATTCTTTTTTTCTAACTTCTAGATTTCTTTCTATGAGTTTCAGGAACTACCACACCATGGCGCACGCAAGGATCGATCCTTACATGCCTCCTAATACACGCCCAAGTGCAGAACTCCTGCATCATCCTCGGAGGCCACCTCCGACGCCGCCACCCCACGAACACCCCACGTATGAGGAAGAACCCGCACCCCTAGCGCGAGATGAGGACGAAAGTTCTCATCACCAAACCTCTGTTCTCCCTCACCATAACCAGAAGGTTCTGCTCTTTTTCCTGCATCAGCGATTGAACCAGCTCACAGAGATGATGAAAATCGTCATGGATCGCGGAGCCGAATCCGAGAAGTCTTCCCATTCCCGGATCAATTCAATGCAAGCCGAGATATCTCGCAAGGTGCAAGGCATCGCAGATCAGGTCAAGAAACTTGAGACCCAAGCTTCAAGGGACCGAAACAAGTTGCTGAAAATAGAAGAAGGATTAGGATGGCAAGACTACAACCTGACCCAGATCAAACGAAGGATCCAAGGGTACGGCTGCGAGCTCGAAGAGACTAATGAAGTCGTTGATGAAGTCAAAGATCATCTCGGGAGATACATAGATGAGGCGAGAGAAGGCCGCCTCGCGATCAAGAGCCAAACCAGCAACAACAGTAGGGTGATCGAGGGCATTGCCTTGGAGGTAGAAAGAAGTGGGGACAAGTTCGAAAGACTCGGCAGAGACCAACAGGAGCTCGTCGACATGCTACCCTCTTTCAAGAGAGTCATGAGTTTCCCCGCAAGAGAACGCAAAGAGACCTCTGATTCTTCAAGAGAGGAAGACGTGGCGCCAGGCGACTGGTCGAGCGCGAAGCTCAAGAAAGTAATCATTGCACCTTGCATCGCCATCACCCGCCTTGGAGCGAAGAAAGATGCCATTCTTAGGGCAAGGCACGTTCGTAGCAAATTCGCCTTCTCGAACCATCGACCGCGCCAAACATCAACATCTCCCAGCCATGGAAGGTTATCTCCGGAGCCAGCACTAGGTGAAGCCTTGACTTGCCGATCAGACAACAAGAGGATCCATGAAGAATCATGATTTGGGGATCGCATCAAAAGAGAAAGACTGATCGAGTTCCACAAAAAGGCAAGAAAGATCCCGTTATATGTTGGACTCGATGAGGCCTTAGAAAGGAAAGGCCTGAAGGAGTACTTCAAGGATAGCAAGGAAGACGTTGGCATCATCAAGTGCCAGTTCATGCAGGCGAGATTCAGTGCCACCAAGATTAGGATCATGGACGTTCATAGATACAAGAAGGTAGGGAAGGTTCGCGACCTGATCAACAGAGAGGACCTTAAAGAATTCAACAAGGTGGTGGAAAGCTTCCCTCCCGAAACCTCCTCTACTGCAGCATGGAAGGAACATCTGATCGGATATTACTTCCATGAGAGTGATGAGACTACGCGAGAGATACTTAATCTCTACGAACTTGCAAGGGCTAGGAAAGAAGCCCAAGGTCCGAAGAGGACCCGGGGCCAGAAACATCTTCTTGAGAGGGATGAAGATGCAATCATGGAGAGACTCGAGGAGCCCTCAGCAGAAGAGGCCGCGCAGAAGGCAAAAATACCTTGCCTAAGGTCAAGCTCAACCTCCAACTAAGCTCCCAAACTACCAAAGTCTAGCTAAAAGACTCTAAATAAAAGCGGCTCAATGGGAGACAACCCATTTTAGGTACTCTCTTTCTCATCTCCTTAACCATACTAATCTTTAGTTTTGTTTTCTTTTTGGTCTATAGCATTTACATAAACCCGAAAAGCGCAAAAAAATCAGAAAAACCAAGAAAAGCACAAAAAAATCAGAAAAACCAGAAAAGACCAAAAATATGAAGAAGGAGTTTTGAAGAACACTCACCGGGCGACGAACTGCCCGTGGGCCAGCCAGAAGGGGCCTGGCCGCGCCACGAGCCACGATGGCACGGAGGAGACACACCTGGCCGCGGCCGCGACAACCCGTCGCGCGGCCGGCCTTCCTCTGAGACGTTTTCCATCCCGAACTTCACCAAACCAGATCTCCTTCAACCTGTGTCAAGCCTTTCAAGCTTCCTTCTTGATTTAAGGCCTAAACACGTTCTAAAGACCGCAAAGATCACTTCCACAATCGCGGCAAGTTGCTGTTGCATCAAAGACGGCGAGACAAGACAAGACTCCATCCAAGTCAAGTTAAGTCAATGATCTATCTCATTCAACTTCTTCATGTACGATCAACGGACCTGTATCCACGAAGACGAAGAAGAATACAACGGTTCTAGAGGATGAAAACCATTGTGCAAGCTCCTGAAGGAAGAAGATGCAACTTTGATATGGTCAAATTTACCATAAAGCTACTCTCTCCAATTAAGAGATCACTGTAGTATTTAGGGATCGAATCCACTGGGAAGGGATAGTCACACAACGAATTTCTAATTTCTAATTAAGCTAAGAAGAAAGATTTAATTAAAAGACAGAAAGCAATTAAACGTTTAGTAAATTCAGGAGACGGAACGCTAGGTTCAGGGAAATTCTCAGGTGAATCCTAATTGCAGGTCTAGACAGAATGTTAGGAATTATGAAGATCAGTTCTTGAACTTGAAACACTAATGTAAAATCAACCAACTCTCGCTGCAAAGATTTTCTATGTCTAAACCGTAGAATTCCAAATCTCTTTGCAAATCCTATCGATTCAGACAAGCATTAATAATAGGTTCAATTGTTCACAAAACCTTAAACCAAATCTCTTTGCGAATAGGTATTTTGCTCATCTAACATTAGTTCAGGCAATTAATAATACTCTCGCATCTATTAATTAACCTAAGATCAGATTCTAGGTCGCGAAGCTAGAATAAGCATTAAACACAAATCCAGATGAAGAACTCTAATGATTTTATCCTAACAATTTAATTCGACCTAACAATTCATTAATCACCTTTGAAAAACCCTAAACCTAACAAGCAAACTACTCAGACATGATCAATGAAACAGAAATCATAACTTGAATAGAAAGCATAAAAGAAATCAATAGAATAAATAAAGGGAGTTCCAAATTTGCTCTAAGGAGACAAATTCTTCTCTCCAAAAACCTAAACTTCTATGATTCTTAAAGTATGAGATTCTGCCTAAACAATGGCTGAAAAACTATATTTATAGGCCTAGGTACGAGTCTTCAATTCCTTTTAAGATTAGGAAAAGTCTTGGAGATTTCCTTTTCTTCAAAAACTGGAAACTTCTCGATTCTGGAAATTGGAAAACCTGGTGTCGATCGACACTACATGGTGTCGATCGACACCTTGCGTGTAATTCCAGTCTTGACTTCATCACTTCGTGACTTCATTCCATTAAGCTCCAAAATGCATCCAAATCTCCAATTTATCTTCAATTGTACCTGAACCTGCAAAGACTCTATATAGACTCGAAAATAGCCAAAAGACTCTATAAAAACACTTATATCATGGTCTAAAAATGGGTAAAAACCATGATATATCAACTCCCCCAGACTTAGCCTTTGCTTGCCCTCAAGCAAAACAGAAACCAAGTATAGTGTCGAGGTTTGAAAACTTAAATATCCAGCTAACCTTCAGAACACCACATCGAACCAACACTCTTGAATCCACATACCATAGAGCCAACCTTAGGTAGTATCTCAGTATACTTACCACAAGTTTAACAATCTCCCAAATCAAGTCCATATCCTTTTTGCTATCAAAATTTCAAACTCTCACAAACGGTATTGACCAAAGGACTTACAAATTCTTTCCCTTCCTTAGCGCCTGAACAAGACATTCCTACCCAGCTCTCCTATTTTCTCTTCCCTTAGTCAACTGCTGCACATTTTCAGGGTGTTCTACAGATATTTTCATTGACTTTTTCTTATTATTTTGAAGTCTTGGAATAGTGCTGCTCTTTACTTGTGTTCCTTGTGAGAAGACAGGTTCATGAGCTCTCACTAATATTGTTCCTTGTGAGGAGACAGGCTCATGAAGATCTTTGCACTATTCCTTTAACTTAGACTCTATTTCTTTTCTCAAGGGAAGATCAAGGAGAGACTGTAGTTTTCTTATCTTATCAGTGCTGAAAGAGGAATCAAGTTCAATGCATACCAAGCTCTAAGCAGGAATTTGAACTCTCTTTGTTAGACCGATCCACTTGCAGCTTTCTACCTAGTAAAACGTCCAATCAACTGCTATGGCAATGGTCCTTCAAGTGTCAATCTTCAGTGGTTAGTTCTTCAGAAAACTCAAAATTTCACTTATTTTGACTCAATAAAACAAGTTTTTGACTGACTCAATTGACTCTCAAAACAAAACACAAAGTCAGTAGTCACCTCCCCCAGACTTAAACAACACTGTCCCCAGTGTTATCAAGCCCGAAGTTGGCTAAAAGAAAGATTAGAAACAACTTAAAAAGGCCAATTAGAAGAATTACCTTTGTCTGCGCGTGGTGTCGATCGACGCTATAGTGGTGTCGATCGACACTGATCTGAGTCGAGTCTAAAGAAACTAGGATGTAGTAAAACCAAAACGAAATATAAAGAAAAACGTACCTAACAGTGGGTTGCCTCCCACTCAGTGCTCGTTTTCAGTCATTAGCTTGACTGTGTCGGGGTTCAGACGTCTGGAGGATCAGAGGGTGGCATCGAATGCTTCCCAGGAGAATGTCTCCTCATCCATGGTGGTGTATAGGCAGTAGGTGCGATTCAATTGTTCACAAAACCCTAAACCAAATCTCTTTGCGAATAGGTATTTTGCTCATCTAACAATAGTTCAGGCAATTAATAATACTCTCGCATCTATTAATTAACCTAAGATCAGATTCTAGGTCGCGAAGTTAGAATAAGCATTAAACACAAATCCAGATGAAAAACTCTAATGATTTTATCCTAACAATTTAATTCGACCTAACAATTCATCAATCACCTTTGAAAAAGCCTAAACGTAACTAGCAAACTACTCAGACATGATCAATGAAATAGAAATCATTATTTGAATAGAAAGCATAAAAGAAATCAATAGAAGAAATAAAGGAGTTCCAAATCTGCTCTAAAGGAGTCTGATTTTTCTCTTCAAAAACCTAAACTTCTATTATTCTTAAAGTATGAGATTATTCCAAAACAATGGCTGAAAACTATATTTATAGGCTCAGGTTCGAATCTTCAATTCCTAGAAAGATTAGGAAAAGTCTTGGAACTTTCCTTTTCTGAAAAATCTGGAAACTTCACGTCTTTGAAAATTGAAAAAAAACATGGTGTCGATCGACACCAACAGGCGGTGTCGATCGACACTCATCCTGCATCTTCAATCCGACTTCAAAACTTCGTGACTTCATTCCATTAAGCTCCAAAATGTATCCAATTCTCCAATTTAGCTCCAATTGTACATGAACCTGCAAAGACTCTAATATGACTCTAAAAATACCAAAAGACTCTATAAAAGCACTTATATCATGGTCCAAAAACGGGTAAAAACCATGATATATCAAACTTCCTTCACCAAACCGCGAAGAGGAGAGTTCCCGAAGACTAGCTTCTCTCTTCCGTGACCGAGACATTTACCGAAGCCAAGTAAGGATTTCATATGGCATTGAAGTTCAAACTAGCAACACCTGTCTTCCGGGATCCCGAACACGTCACCGGATAGACCAGCATAGACCCAAAGTTCAAGTTTCTGAGGTGATGCAATCTTCAAGACGCAAGGACAGAAGATTTTCCATCTCTCATAAAAGGTGTTTCACAAAGGTCAAGGAACCAAGACAAGTACTCAACAACCGAAGTACTTGTTCTTCTCAACAAAGGCGAGCCAATCATCACCACCAAACGCCTATCACCACCCTCATCCATCATCACCACACGCCCACCATCACCAAACGAAGCAAGAAAGCTCAACCCCGCAACACATTTCCTTTCGTGCTAAGTTTTCGATTTCTTTAGTTGAATTAAATCGACTCTAACCAGGGACATAAGGAGAATGATCAAGTCCTTAGCTCAATAATACCACACGCCCATTCACCCATACCAAACCCAACGCCACTTTCAAGTAAGTCTTCACAAGTTTGTACTTGAATTTACCTATCTTTTTCACCTCAACTCGATTTAAACAAACCGGGGACAATTTGATTTAAGTCTGGGGGGCTTTCTTATATTACTAACTATGCTTTGATTTGATGAGTCTTAAAAATACATGCATCATTTATCGAATCGTTTTATACAGTCAAAACTTTTTCTTTTAGTCGGAAACTATGAACTTTGCTAGGTACAAGTCATTTCGAACAAGGAACCTTAGTGACCATTCTCACGGTCTAAAAGCAAGGTTTACTAAGTTGAACACTGCGAGTTGATCATTCCAACAGAGAAAGTTCTAATCTCTAGAATACTCGAAGGATCTTGCGTTGACTCCGCACCTAATGAAAATAGGAGAGTTTTGTCTGAAATGTCTTTGTCTAGATGTTTGGAAGAGAAGAGTATAATGTCTTGTCGACCAATACTCCCTCGATAGAGACCACACGCCTAAATGAATAAAGGGGTCAACAAGAGAGAGCTCGAAATATTCAAAGGGACCATGAAGCGTATCCGGGAAGGGTGAAAAGCTCAAGGTAACTAGACCCAAACGCCTTGAAGATAGATTCCGAGTTACGTGGCTCAAACAGGTCGATTGTAGACTTGACGAGTTCCCAAGTATTGGTGAGTTTCCACGTTTTCAAACCTCTTTTTCTTACTTAGATTTCTGTTTTGTTTGAGGACAAACAAAAGTTTAAGTCTGGGGGAGTTGATAACATGCATATTTTACCCGTTTTCACTATCATTAGTGAGTGCTTTAATAAGCATTTCACTAAGGTTTTAATGCATAAACACTAGATTTCGAGTATTTGGTTGTTCAAGACTCTTTTCAGGTAATCTTAACAAAAAACACATATTTTGGAGCAAAATGGACATATCCGGAAGCAGTGCTCGAGGACAAATGTTCAACATCAAACGAAGGCCTTCCCACCACAAGATCAAGCTCATATCTGGAGACAAGGTAGCCTTATCAGCTGTCTTTCACCTCGAAGTGGTTTGAGAACAATCCCACGATTGGATCTCAAGTTCTAGAAGAAGCAAGAAGGTCTGTCAAGCACCCGGAAAGACGAGCTGGCCGCGCCACGGCCAAGCCAGACGACCAGTGGCCGCGCCACGGCCGGTCGCTCGCGTGGCCAGGCCACTCGTGGTTCCCGAGCCCATTTGAAGCCCAACTTAAACCCGCAACCGTCTTATGAAAGCCAAGACCTAATCCACGTCAAGGGGTTTTGAAGACCTATATATACTCGTTGTCTAGGGTTTTTTTTTGGCATCACGAAATACTCTAAGTTACAGAATTCTTTTGGTGGCCGCGAATCTCTGATTCGTTGTTTTTCACTTTGTTCTTCGAGGGAGATTGATTTCTTCTTGAACCCTCTTTGTTTCTTATCGATTTATACAAGTTATGCATTCATCAATCACGTTTTCTACTTCTTTTTTCTTGTCTGAGTAGTTTACTTTCGTTGGGTGTTCTTTAAAGGGATCTATGGGGAATTTCATTAACTGTTTTTAAACCGATTGTTTAGGCTGAAGATTAGGGTTTTCTTTCTCGCCATACTCGTTCTTATTGCATGAGTCTAGCGTCATGAACTAGAAGTCTGATTGCAGGGTCTTGAGAGCGATTAACGTCCTGAATCTCAGATCCAGACCATAGTAGGGTAGAGAGCATCCTTCAAAAGATGTCTGAATGTTTATTATCCCGATCTTTTTGCGTGTTCGTCTAGGACGCATGATACGACAGTATACCTGCGAAATAGACGTTCACAGATCGATCTTGCTTGTCAGAGTTAGGTCGTTAAAACCAGTGAATCATTTGAGGGAAAATTGCCTAGTCTCGTTTGCTTAACTTTTGTGAGTTTGATTTCTAGTTAGAACCCCATAGATTTCCCGAGAAGATCCCCAACGTGTTTCCCCCATCTCCTATTCAATCGAGATTTACGAACTTCAATATTTATTTTTTCTGCACTGCTCATCTGATTTCATTTTTAAAAGCTTTTAAGTTAATTTTTCTTTTCTCGTTGGTTATAGAATTGATTGAGAACCTCTTCTGTATAAGACGTGATTCTGCTTTCTTTCTTTTCTACAAAAACCGTGACACAATCCCCAAAACCCAAATTTCATGCGTCTTTGGTTGTCCTGATTTTCTGTTTTGCGGTTGACCTCCTCCTTGTGGTTCGATACCCTAAGTACTACAACGCACGCTGTGCACTTGCAGCTTAGGGTCCTACAAATTCAAAGCTCGACGAGTCCCCAAAGAAATCCTCCAATTCGGACGACTATTTAGACCCCATCAGCTTTCATATTAGTATATCTTGCTTAGGTAGAACATAAATCTTGATTCTTTCTTGTTTATCATTACTCATGCTTAGTCTAGATTGATCACCTAGTCTAATTTCCATAGGCGTCTTGCATGAACACCACATGTGAGATTAGCCGGAACCATGAACAAGATTTCAACCCTTCTTAGCCTAAGACATTAGTCGTCTAAGGGGTTTTACAGTTCAATAGAGACGAATATTCTTGCTTGTCTTTTCTATTGTACCGCTTTGCAAGAGCTAGTCTATGGTGATAGAGAATCAAAGAGGGTAGACCAAACACCATGGGCTAACCGATTTGTGGATCTCTTTACCTAAGAATCACCATGAAGACCAAGGCTTGATGTGAACTAAATCCTTGCTTGTTAAACAATCCGAGAGTTTCCTAGTTCACAAAAACCCATCTTGATCCTTCGTTTAGCCTTAAAGTTTAAATCTTTCATCGTTTAAGTTGTTATTTCGTGCTCAAATAGATTGAAGTTCATCTTTTTTCTGGTATTGAGTGACACAAGTACAAGTCTTTAGTAGTTTTAGGTCGTAAAAACAAAACCTTTTATACCAAGCTTGACTTTTAACACCATACATATTCGAAGAAGATAATCAAACCACTTTGATTTTGATTCAAACATAAGAAAAGTCTTAAGTGAATATTTTGCTTGGCCCATTTACAAATCCTTAGGCGTCAAAACAAGTAAACACACGGATCTGAAGCCGAAGGGTTATTCAAGTAGCCGAGGGGTTATTCAAACTTGCACTTAAGTTTTAGTCTAAGTCTTTTCGAGTGTACCTAGGTTTGAAACACATCTCTTTCTTTCTTTATATTCTTTTGCAAACTCTTTGTAAGACAACAATCTTTTTAATTAATCTTTGAGAGTGATTCTCCTTTGTCCCTTGTGAACTTTTCGATCATATGGTGCGTCTTATCCAAACGATCAAACAGCTATATCAAGTGTTCTTCATCACACTTGTGTGGTCATTCACCTTCCGAGTTCGTCGTTTTAAGAGAGTTTTAGGCTTAGAGTTTAATATTCTCTAACATCTTGCTTTACAAGTTCTACCAACCACAAATCCACCGCCTTGTTTCACTTGAATCGTTGCAAGTTTTGGGCATAGGGTTTAATATACCTTATCATAAAAATTTGCGGATCATCTGAAGTCAAGGATTATCAACCTACATCACTTTAAGTGCAGCTTCTTGGGAAATTCGGCATCATCTGGTATCGGATCAAACTCGAGGTTTCAGTATTCAATCATTCATCTTCTCATCTCTCATATTCTTATTGACCATCTCTTGATCTCTTCGCATTCTATCATACTCTCGTTTCTTCCTTTTCTATCTATATTTTGTAATCCATAAACAATACAAATATATATATCCAAATCAAAAGCCAAACGAAAAGAAAACCAAAAGTTAAAAAAAAAAAACTCAAAAGGCAAAGATCGAAAAGTAATCTGGTTATTTTTAGATCAATTCTGAAAAATCGTTTGTTCCTCTTATCTTTCTATATGTTCATCTCTTGAGAACACTTGGTTTTAACTCTTGGTCGCTTTGGGGTACACATCAGATTGTTTGATTAGTTCTATACGAACTCTAGAGGATCACTAAGGGAACTAGCTTTGAGTGAAACACTTGCGAGAGAAACACTAGTGAGAGTTTTTACTATAATATGTTTGTTAACTTTAGCAGGGAACCAATATGTCTCAGGATGGAGAAGTTCGAAACAGTAACAACAATGAAGGAGGACAACCAACAGTTCCTAATTTACAGATGCAAGCGTTGCTTGAAGAAATGCAAAGGCTGTTGAGAAATGAGTTGATTACGGTCTATGAAAGGCTAGAAGAGGTGCGAGCTGAGGCACAACAGAGGCAACCACAACACTTGCCTGCTGGAAGAGAAAGAGATCAACCTAGAACAGTGAGAGTCGAAGGTGAAGATGACTATTATAGTCGTGGAGATCACTCATCTCAGGGAAGCCAAAGGAGACGTAGGCGTGCTAGGGAAGCAAGGGTGAAACCTGATAACAACTTGAGTGGTCTAAAGCTAAAGATTCCATTATTTCAATGGAAAAATGATGCAGATACCTACTTGGAGTGGGAAAAGAAGATTGAGCTAGTTTTTGATTGCCAAAACTACACAGAAAACAAAAAGATTAGAGTAGCAGCTAGTGAGTTTTATGATTACCCTATTAACTGGTGGGATCAATTGGTGACAAGCAGGAGACGCAATGGAGAGTATCCCATTGAGACGTGGGCTGAGATGAAAGCCATCACGAGGAAACGCTTTGTACCTAGTCACTACCACATATAGCTACATTAAAAGTTAAGGAGACTTGCTCAAGGCAACAAAAATGTTGAGGATTATTTTCAAGAAATGGAGGCTCTTATGATAAGAGCAGATGGTGACACTACATGAAAACAGTGTTTTCGTGACTACAGTTTACGGTTAATTAGGTAGTCGTAATATTTTACGACCAAAATACGACTAATTTATGATAAAAAAAACAGTCGCAAAAAGCACGCAACACAGTCGCTAACTTGCGACCTAAGAGAATAGTCGCAAATCAGTCGACCTAAAATTACGACTGATTTGCGACTTATTCGGCGGGTCGCTAGATAGTCGCTTTGTAGTCGTACAAAACCAGTATACCACGTTTTCTGCGTTTAGTGGTTGGTGTACCGAATTTAGGCGGTCATTGTTCCGTAGTCGTAAATCAGTCGCAGTGTAGTCGCAAAATTTGCCTATAAATATAAAACCAAGTCTCTCGTATATAGACACTCGATCAAAACATAAAAACATCATCAAAACATAAAAACAGAGAGAAAAAAAAGAAAGTTTTTTTAATATAATTGTAATGTCGGGAAATTAAAATTATAATAATTTTCGGGAGTGGATGTATAAGAGGATCGATGAAGAGACGGGAAATTTCTCAGCAGTGTTCGTAGCGGGGGTCGATCAATTCATGGCATTTGCAAATAACCAGCCTCTAGCGCAGAGCAATAGGGGTAAGTTTCACTGCCCTTGTAGTGTTTGCAAAAACGACAAATTTCTCTCGGGGACAAAAGTTTGGAATCATCTGTTTAGTAGAGGATTTATGCCTGATTATTATGTTTGGTATAAGCACGGAGAAGAAATCAATATGGATTTAGGAATGAGTTGTGTTAATAGGACACATATAAGTGGGAGTGAAGAAGTGGGTAATGTAGCAGAAGATAGGTATGTAGATATGGTGAATGATGCATTTCGTGATACCGAGCGTTTTGATAACTATGAGGATGATAGTTATCAGAATGTAGAAGAACCGGTACGTAACCATTCAAAAGAATTCTACAACTTGTTAGAAGGAGCGAAAAATCCATTATACGAGGGTTGTCACGATGGTCATTCGCAGTTATCCTTAGCTGCTCGAGTCTTGCAAAATAAGACAAATTATAATATGAGTGAAAAGTGTGTGGATTCGATTTGCGAGATGTTGACAGAGTATTTACCAGACGGAAACTAGTCAACCAGTTCACATTACGAGACAGAAAAATTGATGTGGAATTTAGGCCTCCCATATTATACAATTGATGTTTGTATTAAAAATTGTATGATCTTCTGGAAAGAAGATGAGAAGTGGGATAAGTGTCAATTTTGTGATGCACCAAGATGGAAGCCTAACAACGGACGACAAAGAACCAAAGTTCCATATAGTTGATATACTTATAAATTAACATGTTTTAGCACCCATTTTAGATAGATTTGCATTCATTTATGCATTCATTTAGATACTTTTAGTCCAAATTGCATCCATATTAGAGTTTAGCAAGTTTTATCTTAGGTTGTTGCATATTGTGCATATTAAGTCCCAATTAGGTACTTTGGAGGATTGGAGGACCTCTTTGGAGAGTTGGGTGACAAGGAGGAAGAAAAGAAGGGAGCCAAAACATGAAGCAGACAATCTTTAGAAGTGTATCGACCATGGTGTCGACCTACCAAGGTCGATATAGCTCGGCAGGAAGACGGAGCGCGCGTATCGGGCATTCGTATCGGACTGCTAAGGTCGATACACGTCTCATCCGAAGATTGAAGAATGGCGTATCGAGCATCTGTGTCGAGCTACCAAGCTCGACACATTCATTGAGGAAAGCTTTAGCAGCGTATCGAGCTGCGTATCGACCTAGCAAGCTCGATACGCTGCCCAATTTTCAGGCTTAAACCGTGTCAATACCCGGTTTGTTCCGGGTTGACCCGGGTCGTCCACTGTTCACTATAAATAGGAAATAACCTAATTTTTCCTAAGTATCTTTTAATCTCTTGTTCTTGCTTAGAAAACTTTCCCTTTTGGTTTTAAGTGATTTTGTAAGACATTTCTTTAAGTTTATGCAATCTAGTATATATATCTTTTAATCTTTCATCTTCTATCTCTCTAATCATGTTTATCTCTATCTCTTTCATAGGATTTGAGGGATTAACCATGATTAGTGAGTAGTTTCTTTAGGATCTAAGGATGGGTTAGATCTAGGATGTTTTAAGGATTAATCTAGATGCCTAAGGTTAGATCTTCTCATTTCCTTCCTTGTTTAGTGTTCTAAATGCTAGTTTAACCTTGATCATGCTAAAACTAGGCCTTAGGAAATTTCACACCCACAAGGTGTTTGATGAAATTCTCCAACCAACTAAACAAGGGATTTACATTCCTAGCTCATGGAAGTGATTGTCTAGGGTGTGTATTGGCAATTTAGAACTGTTTCCTAATGCTTGTTAACTTCCTTTTCACTAATGAAAGTTAGATCTTGATTAGGATGATTAATGAAGGGATTGGTACCATAAAAGTGGATTAGTCTAGCTATTGAGTTCTAAGCCTAGGGATTAGCTTATATTGTGATTGTTTGGCATCAAAGATTGATTCTTGGAACACCTTAGGTTGATAACCCCATCCTTGGATTCGTTTTAATATTTTGATAATCTTGATTAGTAGTTAATTAGCTTGCTTTGGTTCATTTGATCACTTAGGTTGTTAGTTAAACTTCAAGCCTTTATTTCTAGCTTAGATTAAGAAGTTGTATGAAATTCTAGTGTCTTAAGTATATCCATATGGATTGATCCTCAAGTACCTACAATGACATGAGTGGGTTTGAGTAATTGTTAAGTACCACAAAGAAACGCTTATCAATTTGGCGCCGTTGCCATTTGGATACATGGTTTAAGCATTAGGATTTTACTTCTTTTTGAGACTAAGTTTTCTACTTCACTTTTTGCTTACTAATCTCTCTTGCTTTGTTTTCTCTTTGTTTCTAGGTGTATGAATTTGAGATCTAGTGGACACAACAATCTAGTTGAGCCTCTAGACAACATACATCGGGTAACAAGAGGAGCTTTTGTGAGAAGAGAAAGAGAGCGCCTAGCACATCTAAGGCGTTTGGGAATGGATAATCCACAAGAACAAGGTGGCAATGGACCACCACGAGGAGCTCAAGGGAATGAGGCTCAAGCTCGTCGAGTGCCTCAACATCCTCCACGCCAACCAAGGCACATTGGGGCTGGAGATGCTCCCAATACTCACGCCAATCGCCAAGGTATACTACCTCCTCCAATTCAGAACAGCATCTTTGAGGTCAAGAGCGGTTTGATCAACATGGTGCAACACAACAAGTTCCATGGGTTAGCTTTGGAGGATCCCCTTGACCATTTGGATAAGTTTGATAGAATATGTGATATGACCAAGATCAATGGCATATCTGAAGATGATTTCAAGCTGAGATTATTTCCTTTCTCTCTTGGCGACAAAGCACATTTATGGGAGAAGTCACTTCCAAGAGGTTCCATCACATCATGGGATCAATGCAAGAAGGCTTTTCTTGCAAAGTTCTTCTCAAACACTAGGACCGAAGACTTAGGAATGAGCTGTCAAGCTTCACCCAAAAGAATAATGAAAGCTTTTGTGAGGCATGGGAGAGATTCAAGGGATATACTACACAATGCCCTCATCATGGCTTCTCCGAAGAGACTCTTTTGAGTACACTCTACCATGGGGTTCTCCCCAAATTTAGGATGCTTCTTGACACAGCAAGTAATGGAAATTTCTTGGGTAAAGATGTAGAAGAGGGTCTAGAACTTGTGGAGAACTTGGCACAAAGTGATGGCAACTATGGTGAAGATTATGATAGGTCATCAAGGAATGATGGTACTTATGAAGACCAAAGGAGGAAAGAGATGAAATCTCTTAATGAGAAGATAGACAAGTTGCAGCAAGCTCAACAAAAGCATGTTCACTTTGTGGGGGATTATGATGAGAGCCAAGGAGTTCAACAAGATTTGAATGAGGATTGCCAAGAAGAGGTCAACTATGTAAGTGGCCAAGGCTGTCAACAAGGCTACAATAACAACTATAGGAACAACAATCTCTCCTATAGGAGTACAAATGTGGAGAATCCTAAAGATCAAGTCTACCCTCCACAAGGACAAGGAGGACAACAAAAGTCCTTTGTTTCCTACAAGCAACAACAAGGTTATGTTCCCAAGAACAACTACCAAGGGAATAACCAAGGTAACCAAGGGAATTTTCAGTCTAAGCAAGGTCCTACACCGGATTTTGCACAAGATTTGGATGTGAGGAATGTTCTACAACAAATCCTCCAAAGTCAAGCAAGTAGTGCCATGGATGTAAGCAAGAAGATTGCCGAAATCCACAACAAGGTGGATTGTTCTTACAATGACCTCAACTCCAAGTTTGAAACTTTGAGCTCCAAGGTCAAGCAACTAGAGAACAACAAGGGCATTGCTTCATCCTCTACACGAGCACAAACTTCTTTGCCCGGTAAACCCGAGACCAACCCCAAAGAATATTGCAATACCATCTACTCTATTGATGAGGAAGAGTATGAGCGTGTAGTGTCTGAGTTTGAGCAACTCTAATGATGAGGCTGTTTTCAATGAGGACATTGAAGTCCAAGTTGGGGAGGCAGTCATTGAAAATGACCATTCCTTTGATGACAAACCAATGAGGAAAGAGGAGTTCAAGGAGGATGTGATCTCTACACAAGCAAGTGTAGGATGTGATCTCTTGTTGAAAAGGAAAGAGAAGTGGCTAAGAAGACTGAAGTTGAGGCTTATGATCTCCTTGTCTATAAGCCACCACTCCCCTTTCCCGAGTAAGTTTTGACTAAGGCACAAAAGAAGGTACTCTCAAGTTTTAGAGGGAGTATGGAAAAAATTGGTGCACCATTACCCAAGGTGGAGAGTTTGTCTCAAGTCAAGGGTCAAATCAAGTTCATCAAGGAGATGCTTGCCAACATAGAGAAGGTTGAAGAGCTGATAGAAGGTTTAGATCCAACAAGCATGGTGCAAAATGAGTCCAAGGTTATCCCAAAACTGGGTAATCCGGGAAAATTTTTGATTTCTTGTTCTCTTGGGGACTTGAAGGTTGAAGAAGCTTTGGGTGACTCCGGCTCAAGTGTCAATGTGATGTCCCTTGAAATGATCAAGAACCTTGGGATGACTACTATGAAGAAATATTCATCACACATCACCTTTGTTGATGTTTCCTCAAGGCAACCTCTAGGCCTTGTAGAAGATTATCCATTGAAAGTGGGGGAGTGTCTTGTCCCAACTGATTTCATTGTGATGGATATGGTCCAAGAAGCAAGGCTACCTCTTCTCTTAGGGACACCCTTTCTCAACACAGCTGGTGCAAGCCTAGACTTCATCAACAAGAGGGTGATCCTCAAGAATGTGAATGCAAAGGTCTCATATCCTATGAAACCTTCTGTTTTGAGCCTTTGTGGGACAGTCACATGTGACCCTAAGGAAGTTGAAGAAAAGCCACCTAAGGAGCAGCTGATGGGTCTCACTAGCGTGATGAAAAGTGAGGATGAAACTCTTGATCACAATGAGTATGATGGGCCAAGCTTTGATGGTGAGAGTCTTCTAGCAATGTTTGATGGGATCAAGGTTGTTGAACATGAAGCTAAGTCACCAAGGAAGTCTAAGAAGAAAAGAAAGGTGCTCCAAGCTGTAGCAGGCACCATTTACATCAAGAAAGGAGGAGGAACACCAATTCCACTCCTTGTCCACCCCCACGCCTAAGGGTTTGAAAAGTCAAGCTTAGTGACTTTAAACAAGCGTACTTAGGAGGCATTCCCATGTCTATCTTTGTATATATTTGCACCTTTTAATTCAGTAATATGTTTTCTAGTGTTTGTGGATGACAGGTTTGGATTGAGGAGATTGAGCCAAGAGCAAAAGCTTGCCAAGAAAATTTTGGCACTGTATCGAGTTATGTATCGACCTATTAAGGTCGATACAGCTCTTACATGGAATTTGGCGGAGCTGTATCGGGCCTTTGTATCGACCTACGAAGGTCGATACAAACGAACCAGGAAAAATCTGACTCTTGTATCGGGCATCTGTATCGAGCTACCTAGCCCGATACAGTTTAAAAAAGCCCCGTCTGAAAGTGTATCGAGCTATGTATCGAACTACTAAGCTAGATACACCCCTTTTCCAGGTAAGTCAACGGGCTTTGACCGGTTTAATTCACTCGAATTAAACCGGTTCTTCCCCTTCTTCTTCCCCAAACACGAAAATAGCACCATTCACACACACACTTGCGATTTTTGGCCCTCCCTCTCTCCATTTTCAAGCGTTCCTAGTGATTTCAAGTGCCTCTTGCTAGATTTCTTGTGATCTCATTGATTTTAAGTTAATTTCGTTCATCCTTTGAGCCATTTACGAGGTAATCAATCCAAAAATCAAGTTTTTCGTCTTTTGTTCTAATGGTGGAAAGTTTGAGGATTTTTGATTATGGATGTTCGAATTGATTGTTAGAGGCTTGGGCATTGCTTGATTATGGTTAGGGAGTAGGTTTTGAATGCTACATTAGGATTTCCATGGTAAATTTTTGAAAATTTGACATATAGGGTTCATGATCCGAAAATTTAAATTCAACTCTTGAACCTTGTTAGATTTTGGGGCTTTCACTTGCATTAGTTTGCATTGATCATGCTTATGGATTCCCAACAGGTAGCATTCGGATTTGGATGATTTGAAAATTTTGAGAATTTCCAATTTGCCAAAATTTTGCTAAGTATGAAACTAGGGAGAATTTTCGAATTTTTTGGCTTCCACCTTGTTTGTTGCTTGCTAGTTGCTGTTATTTGTTGTTCAAGATGAGTTGCTTACTCTCTCTACAAGCTTTGTCTATCTTGTAGGAACAATGGGAAGAACAAAATGAGATGCAACAAAGCAAGCGGCAAGCTCTCGCACAAGGCCTTCAAAGAGCCAAAGGAAGAGGCAAGCAGTTGAGGACCGAGAGGTTAGTAGTGAGGAGGAGCAATTGACGCTTGGGGCGAGAAAGAAGTCAGTCACAAGAGACTCCAAGGGAAAAGCCAAGGTCACAAAAGAGGGGCCTAAAAAGAAGCTCACACCCGGGGAACTCCTCAAGGCATTCATGAGCATGCGGTTCAAGGCAACGAAGTACCCGCATGAGCAGACGCTGCGTGCCTTGCGAATCTATGAGGACTTCCAAACTCTCTTCAAGAACATGGGTTTGGCCAAGCTCATCACCATGGCTCGCCCCGCTCACAAGGTCGCAACATTCGAGTTCTTGTCTTCCCTCACCGCACACTTCTACTATGATGGTGATGATTCGCTACCGCTCCATGGTCATGGGTACATCAACTTCAAAATCCATAGGACCATGTACTCCATGACTTTCAAGCAACTCAACAAGGTCTTTGGGTTCCAAGAGGGAGAGAGGAGAACGAAGATGCTCACTATTGATGAGTGTGAGCTGAAGGGACTTTAGGAGACAATAGCGGTTGGCAAGTTCAAACCGGGAGGAAGCACGGGGATTTTGATAAGGCATCCGGTCTTGAGGTATGCACACAAAGCCCTTGCTCACACCTTCTATGCAAGGAAAGAGGTCGGGAAAGTAGCCAAGGAGGAGCTCGAGCTGTTGGATATGGGTCATGCAAGTTCATCGGGTTTCACACAAGAGGATGCACGAGAGTCTGAGGGGATAAGACGGGAACCGGCTTGGTTAGCCTTTTGGTTAGGCAGCTGCTCTCTTACCAAGATTGGGTTGTCACCATGAAGGATAAGAACCCCGAGCTCAGCATTGGAGGGATCATCACCCCGATTATTGAAGCTTGTGGGCATCGGCTAGGGACGGATGGTCTAGAGCCCGAGTGGATGGGCATCTTCTACCTTGGGAGTACCATGTTTCTCTCGGGAAGCTTAGGCAGCCGGTTTGCTTACAAGTTTGCCGTGGACACGAAAACCGAAGCAAAGATTCTTCTCCCGAACTTGCAAGCCACCTCATTCCAAGACATTGCCCACATCGACTTTGCTCCTCAATATGAGGACCTCTACAATCCGGCCGTTAGCCCTCCTCTCCACTCTATTGCCAAGAGAGGGACATTTGACTTTGATCCAAGCTGAAACAAGAGTTTTTACTCTTGCAAGCAATTTCTCAATTGCTCATGTCATTGCAATTCTTGAGATATCAATCCATCTTGGGAGTTTGATGCAAAAGGAATACAAAGTTTTGTCTAAGCTAAGC
>JAHZTW010000001.1:431782724-431797928 GCA_020283515.1 Alliaria petiolata
TGATCACAGCAATACATGAGATGGGCGTGGAAGTTCCAGTAGTAGGAATAGCTTTGTAGAACACTTCTTTGTCAACATTAGAGAAAGACATTCTCTTATTGGGCATGTCTACGACAGCTCCTACTGTGGCCATGAATGGTCTTCCAAGGATGAATGGTATGAAAGACGCTTTGCTTACTTCCACAACCTAAAAATCAGTTGGAACCAGGCAATTCCCAACCTTGACAAGTAGGTTTGGAATTGTACCATATGAGACTGCGGTAGAAGAATTGGCAAATTCAAGAGTCATGCTTGAAGGGCAAATGTCAGCAATCCTCAGCTTCTCTGCAATGTCTTTTGTCATGAGGTTCACGCTAGCTCCTAAATCGCAGAAGGATTGTTTAAACTCAACTCCACCAATGGAGCATGTAACCATAAATATCGCAGGATCTTCAACCTTAAGCAAGCTACTTCATTGGCCGTGGTGTTTCCCTTGCCTTGTGAAAGAGTTCTTCCATCTCTTCAAAACTTTCTCTGCTATTCTGGAAGAAGGCACATAAGGGATACCTCTCATAAGCTTCATCAAAGGAGAGCTCCTTGGGAATCATCTCCACCCTCTTGTTTAAAGCAGCTAGTTTCTCTGCACTAATGGGCGGCCTTAGATGTTTGGGTAGAGGAGGATTTGGAACCTTGGCCTTGTAGACACTTCCCAGTGCAACTTGTGAAGCTTTAGGCGTTTGTGTCAAGGATGCTGCGTCGATCGAGCTTGATACGTCTGCTTTCTTCTTGGGTGTCGATCGACACACTCTAGTGTCGATCGACATTGACTCCGCATCATTTTCTACATCTTCAAGCTCCTCGAATTCTTCAACCTCCACGAATTTTTCTGCACTTCCGACCATGATGGCATTGACTTGACGTCGAGGATTCACGTCTGTCTTTCCAGGAAGAAATCCCTCTTGTCTCTTCAAAGCTCCAGCAGTTTGAGCGACTTGAACATCCAATTGCCTGACATGAGTACCTAGAGACTCAATTTTCCCATTCAGATCTGTATACAAGGCATCAATCTTCCCATTGAAGTCCACGTTCATCTTCTGTTGACCTTCCAGAATTTGCTCTAACATAGACTCCATCTTATTGTCTTGTGCAGGAGGCTTTTGGTAAGAGGAAGAACCATAAGTTCTCTGGAAGTTGTTGCTCTGAAAAGGCTTCTGGTAAGAAGAACCATAGCCTTGCTGATTGCCAAACCTTTGTCCTTGAAAACCAGCACCATTGATGTAGTTGACCTCTTCTTCCTCTGGCTCAAAGGTCTCTAATTCATTAGCAAAATGGACCTGCTTCTTCCCTATCAAGATGTCCAGCTTCTTGTTAACCTCAGCTATTTGGCTTCCTCCATTCACTCCTGTGTTTTGTCTTCTCTCGAAGTCTGCGTTCTTGGTGCTTTTACTAGAGGCCAAATTCTCTATAAGCTCTATCGCACCTTCTGGGAATCTTGTGTTGAAGTTGCCATTGCTCGCAGCGTCTAAGGCCATCTGGTATCTGCAATCAATTCTGCGGGAGAATATTCCGATAAGTTGCGGTTCGCTGAATCCATGATGTGGGCAGTCCCTCTGGTAAGATCTGAACCTCACCCAAGAAGCCTTGAATGCTTCAGTGGATCCTTGAGAGAATGTAGTGATCTTCATCCTCAGCTCCTCGGATCTCGCGTTATCAAAGAAATTGCACAGGAATGCATTCTTTGTATCTTCCCATGTTGTCAAGGATCCTGGTGGCAACTGCTTCAGCCAGTATGATGCATCCCCAGCAAGCGAGTAGGGGAAAAACTTGCAGAAAAGATAATCATAGGTCACTCAATTAGCCTTGATGCTTGAGGCTAAGTCCTCGAATCTCTCAACGTGGTCCATGGGATGCTCATTAGGAAGACCATGAAAAAGATGCTGAGTTACTAAAGTGTAGTAAGCAGGCTTCAGCTCGAAGTCATTCCTCTGGAATGCAGGAGGACGGATCGCAGCTCTATTGGCATAGAACTGGTCTGGGCGGTTGTACTTGCCTAACGTTTTTCCACGTCCAGCTTCTGCACCGGCGATTTGTATTGCTGGTTCGACTATGACGGCGCCAACCTCATCAAGTCTCTGTCCTTGGGCGTTCCTTCTATTGCCCTGTAGGTCAACAAAGTCGCCAGCCTCGTTGCGTATCATGATCACAGGATCAGCCATCTCTGTCCGCGCAAGGTGTCGATCGATCCTGTTAGTGTCGATCGACGCTGAGGTAAGGTGTCGATCGATGCTAGATGTGTCGATCGACGCTCTTGCAGTCTTGCGGTTCGTACGTTCCAAACGACATATTTCCTGGTTGAGTGGTTTAGTTCTTTGTCTTTNCAACTGCTTCAGCCGGTATGATGCATCCCCAGCAAGCGAGTAGGGGAAAAACTTGCAGAAAAGATAATCATAGGTCACTCAATTAGCCTTGATGCTTGAGGCTAAGTCCTCGAATCTCTCAACGTGGTCCATGGGATGCTCATTAGGAAGACCATGAAAAAGATGCTGAGTTACTAAAGTGTAGTAAGCAGGCTTCAGCTCGAAGTCATTCCTCTGGAATGCAGGAGGACGGATCGCAGCTCTATTGGCATAGAACTGGTCTGGGCGGTTGTACTTGCCTAACGTTTTTCCACGTCCAGCTTCTGCACCGGCGATTTGTATTGCTGGTTCGACTATGACGGCGCCAACCTCATCAAGTCTCTGTCCTTGGGCGTTCCTTCTATTGCCCTGTAGGTCAACAAAGTCGCCAGCCTCGTTGCGTATCATGATCACAGGATCAGCCATCTCTGTCCGCGCAAGGTGTCGATCGATCCTGTTAGTGTCGATCGACGCTGAGGTAAGGTGTCGATCGATGCTAGATGTGTCGATCGACGCTCTTGCAGTCTTGCGGTTCGTACGTTCCAAACGACATATTTCCTGGTTGAGTGGTTTAGTTCTTTGTCTTTGTTGCTTCTGGTACTTAGCATGCACCTGAAAGCAAAAAGTAAAAACTAAATTAGTAACCAAAAACAAAAATTAAAAACCTAGACAAAATTCTAATACTAGAAATCTGTAGGCAACTAATCTCCTTCCCCGGCAATGGCGCCAAAATTTGATACGGGTCAAATTTACCCTAGAACTACTCTCTCAAATTAAGAGATCAGTTGTAGTACTTAGGGATCGAATCCACAGAGAAGGGATAGTCAGGCAACAAACTTCTAATTTCGAATTAAGCTAAGTAGAAAGATGGAATTTAAAACACAGAAAGCAATTAAACGATTTAGATTCAGGAGACGAAACGCTAGGTTCAGGGAAATTCTCAGGTGATCTAAATTGCAGGTTTAGACAGGATGTTAGGAATTATTAAGATCTGTTCTAGAACTCGAAACACTAATGTAAAATCAACCAACTCTAGCTCATCTAAACCCTAGAATTCCAAATCTCTTTGCAAATTTTAACAATTCAAACAAGCATTAAAGTTCAGGTTCAATTGTTCACAAAACCCTAAACCAAACCTCTTTGCGAATAGGTATTTTGCTCATCTAACATTAGTTCAGACAATCAATAATACTCTCGCATCTACCAATTAACCTAAGATCAAATTCTAGGTCATGAAGCTAAAATCAGCATTAAACATAAATCCAGATGAAGAACTCTAATGATTTTATCCTAACAGTTTAATTTGACCTAAAAATTCATTAATCACCTTTGAAAAACCCTAAACCTAACTAGCAAACTACTCAGACATGATTAATGAAACAGAAATCATAACTTGAATAGAAAGCATAAAAGAAATCAATAGAATAAATAAAGGGAGTTCCAAATTTGCTCTAAGGGAGTCAAATTCTTCTCTCCAAAAACCTAAACTTCTATGATTCTTAAAGTATGAGATAATGCCTAAACAATGGCTGAAAAACTATATTTATAGGCCTAGGTACGAGTCTTCAATTCCCAAAAGGATTAGGAAAAGTCTTGGAGATTTCCTTTTCTTCAAAATATGGAAACTTCTTGATTCTGGAAATTGGAAAACCTAGTGTCGATCGACACCTTGCGTGTAATTCCAGTCTTGACTTCATCACTTCGTGACTTCATTCCATTAAGCTCCAAAATGCATCCAAATCTCCAATTTATCTTCAATTGTACCCGAATCTGCAAAGACTCTATATAGACTCGAAAATAGCCAAAAGACTCTATAAAAACACTTATATCATGGTCTAAAAATGGGTAAAAACCATGATATATCACTACACATACTCTAACCTTTGTTATCATAAAGGTTCCCTTAAGACAAACCACAATCTCGGTGACACTCTCGATGTCACACCCGAGACAAACAAAACGTTCGTGGAACACACCAACACGTAATGTAAACACTCCACAGTTCTTTCCCATATCAATCATTATACCAATATGCTATATTCTATCATGCAAAGGTAAAGCATAATTCAATCAATCACCCAATGAGTTAAAACCCACACATACCTGGTTTGGGACCTCAAGGAGGTCGAGAAGGTTTAGGTTTTCTATCTAAGACATAAACTCTTCCCGCAACTGTCTGACGCTTGGGGGTCGGTTCGATTACTGCTTGATCATTCGGTGGTTGAGTGACAATCTGATGAGCTGGAGGATGCGTACTAGAACATGTAGTGGAAATATGTCCATGCTCACCACAAGTATAACATATGATGTTGGTAGACTTAAGAGCAAATGGCTCTCCATCTGGGCATAATTGTGAGATATGTCCCATTCCTCCACACCAGTAATATTGAATGAGTGCTCCCTCTCTAATCTTTTGAACTTAGCTTCGTATTCTCTCACGCTCCAATCTTCTTGCTTGATCTCTTGAAATTATGGTTCCAGCTGGTCATTGGCCTTGGTTGGAAAGTCCTTCCGTTCAATTTTTTTTTAACTCCATCCAGGTCGGGATTTCTCCTCCATAATGCTTTACTACTCTGTTTGACCAATTGGTCGCCTAATCATCAAAATAAAAAACTGCTACATCTTTCTTGAACTCCTTTGGATATCTTGACGTATTATTCTGTTATGCTGCCACTCCTTCACAAAAATTCTGTTATGCCTCTCTCCGTTTTGAATCATTCCTTCTGAGAGTTTCAAACATTTAATCATTTCTTGGTCCTTTAAACTCTGCGATCTCATCTGCCCTTAATTTCTCCTCCGGGGAATCATGTATAAACGCGTCATTACTCATCTCAGTCCCCTTTCTTTTATCATGTTGTGCACCATGCAATACACCCGATCTTCATTTACTTTACTCTCCATGAACCGATGGTCCCCCAAGTCTTCCTCCTTTCAATACTTTAGACCTTCTGATATAAGAACGACGCATAAGCATATGCAGCCAATAAGGGTTAGTCCTAATCCCATCTACTTAAATAAAGGAGCTAGCTGGTTTCCTAAGTGCCATTTAGCGACCTTTTTACTCAATAAAACATTGAAAACCAAGTTTCATATGAACATGCAGAACCATGCTCTGATACCACCTTTTTGTAACCCCCCCCCCCCCGATCCGGTCTAGGTCAAGGTGCAATCGGCCTGCCGCCCAACAATCAAACAAGAACATGAACGGCCAAACATTCGACCGAAACCAGACCTTGAATGCCACAATGTGTACTCAAACGTTCGGTTCGAGGTTTCCAAAACAAATTCAGAGACCTTAAACCAAACATCAGAGCACACTTACCTATGGGACATGACTCAAGGCTTTTCAACCTGAGGCATAGTGAAATGCCCTAACCCGGAAATCATGTACCGCGGTACAGTCTGGCTCGGCCACTTCCTGGCCGGCCTCGGGTAATTTTTAACTTTTTCCATACTTAGTCAAATTTCAGCGTGTTTTTCCAAGACTTAGAGATTTTAAGCGATTCAGACAAGTTCTTAGCATAAATAACTTAGATAGAAAACTGAGGTTCGAGTCATACAATGAGAGTTCGCTAATAAGCTATTACATTGCATAAAAACGACCTATTCTACCCAAGTATAATCCATCCCTTCCTTCCTGCCATCATCATGCCGCGGCTCCAAAGATCAGTTCCCTTCACGAACTTCTTTACCTGCATCCACAAAGGAGGCATAAGCAAACGAATTGCTTAGTGAGGCGGTCATCCCGACCCACTTAGCCACATATATAAAAATCGCATCCAAGCAATCAATCCAATCAATCAATCACGCTTATTCAATCAAATCGGCTCACGAGCCTAACCATGGCCATCGAGCCTTACTTGGCTTCCGAGCCTTATACCATGGCTTGCGAGCCTTTACCATTTCCGCAGAAATATGAATCAAACAGTAAAAACTCACGGATTAAATCAAGCAATCAAGACTATCGAATCTATGCATGAAAACGACCTTAGACATGAAGCCCGCGGTCACGCACTCACCTTAGTCAATCGGCTGTAGAAAGATCTTGAATTTAGTCGACGGTTTCTCGATGATCTCTCGATCCGAACACGCTTCTCTCGGACTTTTCTCGAACTCTCTCGGCGACAGTCGAAATCACTCGGCTATCTCTCGATCGGATCCGAAAATCACGAACAATCTCTCTGCAAATCTCTTTCTCTCGGACGAATTCTCTCTCAGACTTTCTCTGAAACTTTCTCTCGAGTCTTTCTGTGTTTTCTCGAAGAAATGCTGCAGAAACAATACTTAGACGGATTTTTGGTGAGAAACTGCTCCCAGAACCGTTCATTAATCAATCCGCAGCGTTTCTGCTCGAGCGTCCAAGTGCCAGTAACCGTTCCCGCACTTTTACTCGGCCAAACTCGTTCAGTTAACCGTTCCCGCTTACTTTAGCCGCGCACTTAACGTTTCTCTCGGCCATAACTGTTCCCGCTCGGCTATCCGAATAACTTAGCGGATATTTCTGTTTCCATCCGAATAATCCACTAAGACTCTCGGATATTCCAGCTCAACTCAGACCATGATAACCGTCCTGTCCGAATTCCGACCAAGTGTTCCGAAAAACACGGACTGTCCGAAATTCACTTGTCCGAGCCACTCTCGCCCAGCTCAAGTCCAGCTCCCATCCGACCACGCTCCGATTTTCGCGGCCAGTTCCGATTTTCACGGACAGCTTCATTTTCTTTCGGTTGTTCTGATTTTTACTCGGCAAACTTGCCCAATCACTCGGCTAATCTTCTAGCCAGCTCAAACACTCGGATTCTCCGCTAACCCCCCGATTTTTCTTAATTACTGCCTTAATAATCTGATTCCCAATCGAACCGCGCATCCATACCGCGACTCGTACCGCGGCCATACCAAGACTCGTACCGCGGCCTTACCGCTTGATCCGAAGATCGCGGATGTTACACATAGCCTATAGTTGGTTCGTCCCGGACCAAGACTAGCATCATATGAAACTTGAGCATTTTATAAACATCTTTTATACATTAAGTTAAGTAGGTTTACAACTGTTACCAAAATACATACATATGTCCGGACAGGAGTCTAATGCCCAAAATTGCCGCAAATAATATAAAACATACTTGTTGCTGCTAGCTGGCACACAAATCTACTCCAGCTTGCCTAAGCTCCTCCCTCTCAAAGGCTACACTAGTGGTTACATGCAAAACAAGTAGAGTCGTGAGCAACTATTTTGCTCAGTGAGTCGGGTTACCTATACGAATAATCAATCCCCATAAATCCCAAAATAACAATCAGCACGCAATCACACAATCACACAAGAATCTCACAATCATCAGATGCAACATAAGCTATACCATATTCATAACCGTACTATATGATGCATAGTAATCATACTTATACTTCATTTCACTAGCCATGGCAATTCTGCACATTTGAGATTCACACCCCTCTGCTCTCCCTTATTGCCCACCCGAACCATAGCCACAAAGGCTAAATGATCCGAATGACTAGAGGTCAATCATATTACCCATTCAGGCTATAGCCACACAGGCTAAATAACTTGAACGTCCTGACAAATCTGCACCGTCATGCAGAGCACGGCCCTAGGCTGCAATCCCGTCTCTCCGTGCTGTCGTAACTTAACCAGCTCATTTGATACTGGCCAAGCCACGAACCTCTAGGGGGTCTCAAATGGCCTCATTCATTCTCATATATAGTTCATGCATAATAAATAATCTGCACGAATCGGTTAAGATCCGGCAGCATGCATATACTATATCAAGCCTGGTGACATAAGTAGGTGCTAATGCACATGTCACACGATCAACAATCAATCAAAGTAAATATTCATACTTGCTTTGCAGTAAAGCAACAATCAACTCATACCACGACTCACCTTGGCTTTCCGAAAGATAGGTTTGAAAGACTAAGGTTTCCGGCAGCAATTCGACCTCCTACTTAAAACTTAAGTTTCAAAGTGATTGGTCCATAATAAAAAGAAACAGAGTTTAGAAATGGACTCGGGATGAAAAACTAGGCTAGACAAGAGGTTTCGGGCTAAAACAGCTTACCTTGAATTTTTCTCGGCTAGCCTCGCGGTGGTGCTGCGGTGGTGGGTGGTGGTCGGATTTATTTAGTATGGTGAGGACGTGATGACATTTATAAAAGGGAGACTGCCCTTTATACAGGCGAGCTCAAGCTAGTGATGAGTCATCCACGCGCCACCGATCTCCGCCGTGTTGCGCCATGTGTCGGCGCTGGAAAGCGCTTGGTGGCGGCGAATCATCAACAAGCTGGTGAAGCAGCTCAAGCAGCTCAAGTAGGACGAGCCTCCAAGCAGGTGAAGCAGCTCAAGTAGACATCCAGGCAGCTTAGTCACCAAGGTGCTTCTTCCCGACCAATCCGACAAACCACCCGATCGCATCGAAACATCACACCGAAAACACCGTTTGGTCCTATTGAGAAACTTATGGACTAAACTTATTTTTAACCATTATAACTCACTTAAGACCTAACTAATCCAAGCCACACTTAAGATCTACCTAAAACGAACCCAACTTCCTCCGATCTCTTAAACAATCCGAAACTGCCCTGATAAGGCATTGCTGGAGCAAACTGGAATTCCTCCAAGGAAACATGCTTTCTCTTGGCTATGAGGTTTCTCATATGTCCTTTCTTACTTTATTAAGGCTGACTTGCCATTATTTATCAAATCAAACCGTCATTTGATCATTTTGGCCGCGTCTGACAAACGGATCGGCTGCGCGACTGAAATCTTCTCCAATTGATTCTTCCATGCTTTTCTTCGACCACTTTCCTTTCTTTGGCTTTCCTTAGCCATTCCAAACTCATCAAACCTTTGTACATATCTTAGATACGTTCTGACCACTTCCGGCCGGATAGATGCAAATAGATGCTCAACGGTCGATCACGGGCCTGCTGAGTCTACTAGATTTGAAACTTGTTGATCAAAATTGCAGTCCTTTGATTACTCTGGCTTCTTTTAGTCACTCTTATCATTTCCAAATATGGAAATACCTCTTGACTTCTTTGGAAAAGCTTCCACCATCTTTGGTCGCACATAGCCCTGCTGGCCGCATTCTGGTCCTTCTTACGGGTTATTACAGACTTGGTCCTTTGGGTTCTCTACATTGGTGCTTTGGTATGAAAGGTTATTGTTGCCTTGATACCGTGGAGCATACCCTTGTTGCTTGTTGTAGTCTACCCAATTTGCTTCCTCAATGTCCTCTTGACATCCCTCTTCAAACACTTCCTAAGCTTCCCCCACAAAGTGTACTTGCTTTTGATTTGCAAGTATCATCTTGTCGAGCTTCTCATGAAGGGATTTCAGCTCCTTCCTGTGTGACTCCATCTCAGTACCTCATGGTGCTCGGTCATAGGCTTCAGAGTAGTTGCCATCACTCAACGCCAAGTTCTCTATGAGCTCCATACCCGCGGTCACTTCTTATCCAAGGAAGTTTCCTTTGCTGGCGGTATCAAGTAGTAGGCGGATCTTTGGCAAAGCTCCTCTGTAGATTGTGCTAAGAAGTGTCTCCTCCGTGAAACCATGATGAGGACAAGCAATGGTGTAGTCCTTGAATCTTTCCATGGCCTCACTAAAGGTCTCGTTTTGTCTTTGTGCAAAGCCACTGATTTCGCTTCTTAGCCGAGCTGTTCTTGTAGAAGAGAAGAACTTTGAGAGAAAGGCCTTCTTGCAGTCTGCCCAAGATGTGATGGTATCTTGAGGAAGGGTCTTTTCGCAATGGCGAGCCTTGTCCCCAAGAGATAATGGGAATAAACGAAGATTGAAGCTGTCTTCGGAGATCCCATTAATTATGATCATGCCACACACTTGTTCGAAGTTATCCAAGTGCTCTAAGGGATCTTCCAAAGCAAGGTCGTGGAACTTACTGTTCTGGACCATTGAGATGAAGCCCGGCTTGATCTCAAAGTTGTTGTTTTGCACCGGAGGAGGGGTGATTCCAAAACGATTGTGGTGAGTGTTTGGTGCATCACTCACACCTATGATGCGTTGGCGAAACCATTGTGTGGTGGTTTGGTGCATCACCCACCACACAATGGTTTCCATTACCCCTTCCAGCACCATTGTGTGGTGGTTCCCCAACTTGGTCTTGGTCAGCCATGACCTCTTGTGCAGCCTCTTGAACAAACTCTTGCACAAGCGCTTGCCCTCTTTATCTCTCCATGCTTCCACGAAATCCGTCTCAGGAGGGAGTTCTCGCACCACTTTGTTGAACTCCTCAAGTGCCAGCGGCTCCACTCGGTTTTGGTGCCAATCATCCTTCTTCGTAGGAGGCATCCTGATGGCATCCTTGTTGGCTGAGTGCCTTGCTTGATTAAAGTAGACTTCAATATCTCCCTTATCCTCCAAGCTATCTTGAAAGAAGTCGGCCAAACCCTGATTTTTCCATGCGTCTTCGAACATCATTCCTGTGGGGAGTCCCTTAACTTTGGCATTGAACTTCATAAGCCTCTCCCTTTGAACGTGCACGGTGACCGGCCTTGCGTGGCTGGCCTTGTTCCCTGCAGTCGAGCAGAAGGAGGTTTCTTCCCCGAGAGATCCCTGAGATGAGCACCTTGATGACTCGGGCGAGTATCCCTCTCCGAACTCGTAGTTTGAGTCACTCAAGCAGCTGGTAGTGAAGCTCGTTTCAGGGCTTGAGAATCTCGTTTCGGTGATGGGTTCCACTGCATTGCATGGTGCGAACGTGGCTGGGTCAGGTCGGAGGTCTGGTGCTTTCGGCGTGTTCTTCCGGGCTGCTCGGTAGATTGAGACTTCAGAGACCTCTTTAGTCGCTTCCTCTAGAGGATAGGTAGCCCTCTTGGTTCCGCCATTGCTCATACCAGAGACTATCTTTCCAAGCCTCTGCTGTTCCTTGCTTAGCCTCTCTATCGCCGCCGTCTTTTCCTTCAGGCAATTGAAAATGCTTTCGAGCTTATCGTCAGTCTCCTCCGCTTTGTCCTCAGATTGTCTTTGGTCGCCTATGAGTTGAAGGATGTCGGCTTCGGCTCGATCTCTATTGACATAGATAGAGTCGTTGGTCTCTTCAAGCTTCTCGTTCAAGGTGCGGATGTCTCTCACGCTCTGCTCGAGAATAGGTCTGCGATACTCGAGCGCATCGGAGATCTTCTTCAGCTGGGCCGTGTTGCTGGCCGTTTGCTCCTTATGCAGCCTTATCTCCTCGGATAGAGTTTCGATCTTAGCGAGAAGTTCGACTTGAACCTTGTATATATGCCCATAGACAGCTTCAGTGCAATCCGCCTGGTATTCCATCATATTCTTGATCGAGACTATGAGCTTGTCGATCTGGCGAGCGTGTTCGACCTCTGTGTCGAGATGATTGCCCTTCGGATTTTTTTCTTGGCTGGTAAGCCATGGGTCGCGCAGGTCGTGACCTTCGGGGGCGATATCGGCCTCTGGGGATCCAGGCTCGAATTGTTCTTGATTCGTGGGGACCTCCACGGTTTTAGGGTGTCTGAAACTCATAGAAATAAACCTAGAAGTTAGAGAAAAGGATGTCTTTGAGTTGTGATCCTGACCTTTGTTTTGGACAGCGAAACGCAGCCTCCCCGGCAACGGCGCCAAAAGCTTGATGGGGTCTAAATAGTCGTCCGAGTTTGAAGGATTTCTTTGGGGACTCGTCGAGCTTTGAATTTGTAGGACCCTAAGCTGCAAGTGCACAGCGTGCGTTGTAGTACTTAGGGTATCGATCGACAGGGAGGAGGTCAACTGCAAAACAGAAGAATCAGGGCAACCAAAGACGCAAAGAATTGGGGGTTTTGGAATGAGTGTCACGATTCTTGCAGGAAATAAATAAAGCAGTACCACGCCTTATATAGAAGAGGTTGTCAGCCTTTCCTATAATCAACGGGAAAAGGAAATCAAACTTAAGAACTTGTAAAAAGGAAATCAAGCAAGCAGTGCAGAAAGAGTAAAGTATGGAAGTGCGTAAATCTCGATTTAAAAGCAAGTGGGCGAATACGTTGGGAATCTTCTCGGGAAATCTATGGGATTCTAACTAGAAATCAATACACAAAAGCTAAGCAAACGAGACTAGGCGATTTTCCCCAAACTGATTCACTGGTTTTAACAACCTAACTTCATCAAACTAGGTCGATCTGCGAACTTCTATTCCACAGGTATATTTTCATATCCTGCAGCCTAGACAAACACGCAATAGGAACGGGACAATAAGTATTCAGACATCTCCCCGA
This sequence comes from Alliaria petiolata, assembly GCA_020283515.1. Taxonomy (NCBI): domain Eukaryota; kingdom Viridiplantae; phylum Streptophyta; class Magnoliopsida; order Brassicales; family Brassicaceae; genus Alliaria; species Alliaria petiolata. The sequence continues at coordinate 431,795,339 of JAHZTW010000001.1, forward strand.
ATACGCATAAGCGCCCAGGAAGGATGCTCTCTACCTTATTTTGGTCTAGATATGAGATTCAGGACGTTTGTCGTTCTCAAGATCCTGCGATCAGAATATAGTTCATGACGCCAGACTCATGCAATAAGAACGAATAATGTGAGACAGAAATTCCTAATCCTCGGCCTAAACAATCGGTTTCAACAACAGTTAATGAAATTCCCCGTAGATCCCCTTAAAGAAAACCCAACGAAAGTAAACTATTCAGACATAAAAGTAGAAGCAGAAAACGTGATTGATGAATGCATAACTTATATAAATCGATTGAAGTAAAAGAGGGTTCAAGAACAAATCAATCTCCCTCAAAGAACAAAGTGGAAACCACGAATCAAAGATCCGCGACTGCCAAAGAGAAATCTATAACTTAGAGTATTTGGGATGAAAAACTGATATCATATAAAACCCTAAACGGCGAGTATATATAGGTCTTCAAGTGCCCTAGGTCGTGGATTAGGTCTTGGCTTGCATAAGACGGCTGCGGGTTTAAGTTGGGCTTCAAATGGGCTCGGGAATCCGCGAGTGGCTTGGCCGCGCGAGCGACTGGCCGTGGCGCGGCCACTGGTCGTCTGGCTAGGCCGTGGCGTGGCCAGCTCGTCCTTCCGGGTGCTTGACGGACCTTCTTGCTTCCTTCATAACTCAAGATCCAACCGTGGGATTGCTCTCAAACCACTTCGAGGTGAATAACAGCTGATAAGGCTACCTTGTCTCTGAATATGAGCTTAATCTCGTGGTGGGAAGGTCTTTATTTGGTGTTGAAAAGAGTCTTGAACAACCAAATACTCGAAATCTAGTGTTTTTGTATCAAAACCTTAGTGAAATGCTTATTAAAGCACTCACTTATGATGGTAAAAACGGGTAAAATATGCATGTTATCACAACCTAAGCTACCCATTACAAGGCAATTTGCCAAACCCATAAGCTCAAATCACTTTCTCCTTTTCTCTTTTAAGTACTTGGGGAAAAACTTCTTCTACAACCACAAGTGTTGGCACACTTTTACTTCAAGCTCTTTCTCTTTTCATTCACAATTTGCTATCCTCTTTTTTATAACATCTTAGCCATATTTTTTTCTTTTTCTTGGCTCTTTTACTTTTCATTTCTAGAGGATTTCTTTTCTTTTCTTAACACTTAGAGCTCAATATACAATGCCAACACTCGTTCCAAATATTTTCGTTTTCCCCCTTTCACCATCTCAACTTCGCCCACTTACTTTTTCCACATCGAATATCAAGCCAAAATTCCCACCCAAGAATCCTATCCTATCATCTAGCTCATTGTTCTTGAGCTAGCTACATGGAAGCCTATCCTTGTCGCTCTAAACTCAACACTTTTTGCTAAGTTCACAAGATGAAAAAGGCCTAATGCACTCAATAAGGAAGATGTTTCAAAGGAAGCTTAGTTAGGGAATTCGTTTTCAACCGCTCTAAAGATGAGAGTCGGCTATTTGGGTTAACAAGAGTGGTAAAATGAAAGAAGATAACCCAAATATGTATATGGTATCCACAAGTTCTCTAGCAATGCATAACCATGATAATTACATGTTCAAATTAGGCTCAAGTTCAAGAGAGTTGGTTTCTATTCAAAGCTTGCTTCAATTAAAACTTGAATTTCAAATGCTGAGGTCCAAGTAGGGTTCAACTTTAACTTTCAAAATTTGCTCACTAAGCATCAAAGAACTACTAACTAGGGCCTTGAACTAATTCATGAGCTTAACACCTTACAAGGAAAAATCATCATTGTCCCCTATGCATGAATGCAATCCTATATGAAAGCTAGACTCAATCCTACTTATGTGACAAATGCAAATGCAACTACATGCTATTTTTTTTGGAAATTTTCGAACTTTTTAAAATTTTTTTGGTTTTTCTATGCCATAGATGAATGCATGAGACTCAAAGATGCATGAGAAAGGAAAATAAGATCACAAAACACAAAATCAAATACACCATACTCCCTCAAACTTAAATTACACAGTCTCTTGTGTAATCCAAACTTGGAGAAGATTTCAATATGCAAAAATAAAAATCTAAATGGTATTTACAATGGTTTTGGAGATGTTACCTAGAATTGGACTGAGGAGGAGGAGGATTCTGATATATCATGGTTTTTACCCGTTTTTAGGCCATGATATAAGTGTTTTTATAGAGTCTTTTGCTAGTTTTAGAGTCTTTTTAGAGTCTTTACAGTATGGAGAGCATTTGGAGCTAAATGGGAGATTATGGAACATTTTGGAGCATTTTGGAGAAGCGGCCGAAGTGATGAAGTCAAGAGGCTGGATTTACGTGCTGAGTGTCGATCGACACCGATGGTGTCGATCGACACCGAAGATGGTCGGCCAAGTTTCCCCAATTCCATCAGAAAAAGGAAATCACTCAAGTTCTGAAGAATTACAAGTCTGCCCTTGGACGAAAAATCCCCTTCTATAAATAGTTTTCAGGCATTGTTTAGCCATATACCTTATTATTATTTTCTGTTTTTGAGACTTAGAGAGAGATTGATCCTGAGCTTTTGGGGAGACAATTCTAACTCATCTGAGCCAGATTTCGAACCC
>JAHZTW010000001.1:432181819-432204917 GCA_020283515.1 Alliaria petiolata
CCTTTTCTCTCTCAATTCTTCATCAAATTCTTTGATTCCAAGTGCATTATTTCCGAAATTGTTTGTCACTCTTGATTTCTTAGTGAATTTCGGCCATACCTTTGCGTGGAACCAAGGTTTGTCTTCTCATCCTCTCTCTTAATCTTTGATTTCTCTTTGAGAATGAATTGGAAATTAGGATTGATAGAAAGACTTTGAATGGGTTGATTGAGTTGGGTATAGTTGAACATTGTTATGGGTGATGATTGTTGAAGTTTTTCAAGGAATTACATGGGAAAATTTTTATTTTTGAACATTTTTTCTTTAGGATTTTAAAGAGTTGCGAAAATTCATGTTTTAATCTAATTATTGTTCAAAAATTTGGAATTGGGTTTTTTTAACCTTGTTTTCCCATGTTATATAAGTAATTAAGCTAGAATCTTCTTGAATTTTAATTTATTAGCACTTAGAGGATGCTTAATTTGAATAATTCCTTGTTGATTTCTTTGAATGCTAAGAGAGAAATTTCAAAAGGGTTTATTTCTTACTTTTATTTAATTGCCATTGAGTTTTAAGTCTTGAAGCCTCCATGGAATTTTTATGATTACATGCTTGTTGCTTTCAATAATTCTAAATTCGCAATGTACTTACTCCTCTCCAAGAGTTTTGATTTTATAGGTGATATGGGGAGAACAAGGAGTGAGGCTAGCAAGAGACAAGGCAAGAGGCATGTGGAAGTAGAAGAAGAAGATCCCGAGGAGAGTCCACCAGTCATAAGGAAGTTGTCCCAAAAGAGGGACATTAGTAGGGAGAAGGCAAGAGCAAGGCGAGCCGAGAAAGCTGTGGCTACTCCTCCAACACCCTCGGAGGTGTACAAGGCCCTTATGGAGAGACCTTTCAAAGGAACCAAGTACCCGGATCATGAATTGCTAGATGAGTTGGGTCTCTTGAAGGATGTGCAAGCGATTTTTCATAATTTGGGAAGCAAAAGGTGGTTCAACAAATCGTACCCGAGCTACCAAGAGGAGACATGACAATTCCTCTCTACTTTGAAGGTGACGACTTTGAGCTTGGGAGGGGTTGATGAAGAAAAGGATGGTTTCGGTTTCATCAAATTACGGGTTCGCAACAAGTCCTACAAGATGGGTTTCAAGAAGCTAAGTGAGGTGCTTAGATTTGATGAGGGTACCGGTCCGGGATCCCGCTTGGATGTTAGGAAAAGTGAGTTAGAAAAGCTGTGGAAGTTTCTTGCTAATGGGGATTACAAGGTCGGGAGAGTGAGGAGCAGCATGATCCGTCATCCCGCTATTCGCTATGCTCACAAGGTGTTAGCTCACACCTTCTTTGCTAAGAAGGAAACCGTGATTGTAACTTCCAAAAAATGGGAAATACTTGATGCTGGGCTCATGGACATCATCCGCTACTGTCATGACAACATCCTAATGAGAGGAGATGCGATGGGGAATGGTATGGTGCAGCTTTGGGTGGCTCATGCAGCAAGTTACTATGCTCGGGCAACCAGCAAGAAGGATCGCTCGATCCCACTCACCATTGGAGGTATGATCACACCGATCCTAGAGGAAGTTGGCATCAACTTGGGAGAACCCTCAGCCGAGAGAGAGTTTATAGATTCCTCCTACCTACTTAAGGGTCAGTTTTTGGTTAAGGAAGGAAGTGGGTACTGGTATAAATTCAATGTGGACAAGCTCAAAGAGGCTACAATCCGGCTTCCTTGCATTCACCTCACAAGCCTTAGAGAAAGTTCCAACGCCCCCTTCACTCCATCCGACGAGCAAGCATTTAGGCGACATAGAGACCTTTCCGGTGGCTCCATGGGATACACACCATGTGCCTTATCAAGCTCCTCCGGTCTATGGCAGCGAGAGGTACGACTTTGTACCATATGAAGCAACCAACCAAGGAGAGCCTTCTAGACAAGCTCACCAACACATCAAGCTTCTCCAAAAATGGAACAAATGGCAAGACAAGACCATTAGGAAACTTGTGAAAAAGGTGAAAGGATTGAAAGGGCAAATCAAGGAGCTAAAGGCTAAGGTTGGAGGANCCTATCAGCGGCCATCTTTCTTCCATCCAGAACTTCGCCAAACCGGACCTCCTTCAACCTTTTTCAAGCCTTTAAAGTTTCCATCTTGATTCAAAGCCTGAACACGTCCTGAAGACCGCAAATACAACTTCCACAACCGCGGCAAGCTGCTGTTGCATCAAAGATGACGAGACGAGACAAGACTCCATCCAAGTCAAGTAAGTCAATGATCCATCTCTTTACATACTTCTTCCAGCACGTTCAACGGACCTGTATCCAGGAAGACGAAGGAGAATACAACGGTCTCATCCTCCGGAACCGTTGTGCAAGCTTCAGAAGGAAGAAGATGCAACTTCCTTCACCAAACCGCGAAGAGAAAAGTTCCCGAAGACTACCTTCTCTCTTCCGCGACCAAGACCTTTTCCGAAGCCAAGTAAGAATTTTATATTGCATTGAAGTTCTAGCTAGCAACACCTGTCTTCCGGGATCTCTAACACATCACCGGATAGGCCATCATCGACCCAAACTTCAAGTTTCTGAGATGATGCAATCTTCAAGACGCAAGGACAGAAGAGTTTTCATCTCTCATTTAAGGTGTTTCACAAAGGTCAAGGAACCAAGACGAGTACTCAACAACTAAAGTACTTGTTCTTCTCAACAAAGGCGAGCCAATCATCACCATCAAACGCCTATCACCACCATTATCCATCATCACCACATGCCCACCACCACCAAACGAATTAAGGAATCTCAAACCGCACATCACATTTCCTTTCGAGATAAGTTTTCGATTTCTTTTATTCAGTTAAATTGATTCTAAGCATGGACATAAGGAGAATGATCAATTCCTTAGCTCAATCATACCACACGCCCAACCACCCACACCAAACCCAACGTCACTTTCAAGTAAGTCTTCACAAGCTTGTACTTGAATTTACCTATCATTTTGACCTCAACTCGATTTAAACAAACTGGGGACAGTTTGATTTAAGTCTGGGGGTTTCTTATATTACTAAATATGCTTTGATTTGATGAGTCTTAAGCATACATGCATCATTTATCGAGTCGTTTTATAGTCAATTTTTTTTTTTTAGTTAGAAACTATGAACTTTGCTAGGTACAAGTCGCTTCGAACAAGGAACCTTAATGACAATTCTCACGGGCTTAGAAGCAAGGTTTATTAAGTTGAACACTGCGAGTGGATCATTCCAACGGAGAAAGTTCTAATCTCTAGAGTACTCGAAGGATCGTGCGTTGACTCCGCACCTAATGAATCAAAACTTCTCGTTAATGGGCTTGAGGTACTTCGAACTTTGCTCCTCTTTTAAAATCTAGCATGACTAAGTAGATGCAATGCAACCTCTCCTTGATCTTCCCTTATTACAGAAAAGAATAAAAAATATATAGAAAGAAAAGTCTTAGTTTGAGAATGGCAACCCGAGTTCCATAAAGGACAATGACGGTTCGCGGACATCATGAAAGCTTCGAAAAAGTGATCATTCTCAAGCTAAGAAGGAAAAGAAAAGAAAAAAAATATGGAAAATGAAAGTCGATAGAAAAAAATAAAATGATACCTTAGAAAAGTAGGGAGAAATCGACTTAGGGAAGAGAAACTAGGGGAGTTGTGTCTGAAATATCTTTGTCTAGATGTTTGGAAGAGAAGAGTATAATGTCTCGTCGACTGATACTCCCTCGAATGAGACCACACACCTAAATGACTAAAGGAGTCAATAAGAGAGAGCTCGAAATACTCAAAGGGACCATGAAGCGTATCCGGGACGGGTGAAAAGCTCAAGGTAACTAGACCCAAACGCCTTGAGTTTGAATTCTGAGTTACGTGGCTCAAACATGTCGGTTGCTAGACTTGATGAGTTCTCAAATATTGGTGAGTTTCCACGTTTTCAAACCTCTTTTCCTTACTTTGATTTCTGTTTTGTTTGAGGACAAACAAAGGTTTAAGTCTGGGGGAGTTGATAACGTGCATATTTTACCCATTTTTATTATCATAAGTGTATGCTTTAAGCATTTAACTAAGGTATTAATGTATATTTAGTAGTTTTCAAGTATTTGTATGTCAAAGACTCTTTTCAGGTAATCTTAGGAAAAAGGATGTAAAACGGAGAAAAATGGACATTTTCGGATCGCGAGCCAAATGACAGAAGTTTAGCACAAGACGGAGACCTTCCCACCATGGGATCTAGCTGAATTTTGTAACAAGATAGCCTGATCTACTATCTTTCACCTCGAAGTGGTTTGAGTTCAATCCCATGGTTGGATCTCAGGTTATGAAGGAAGCAAGAAGGCCTGTCAGACACATCCTCAGAAGAAGGTTGGTCGCGCCAGGAAAGCTCAGAAGACCAATGGTCGGCCCATGACCAGTCGCTCGCGTGGCCACAACACTTGATGATTCTCGTGCCCGTTTTCAAGCCCAAATCAAGCCCAATAGTCCCCCAAACTTGGTGGAACCCTAAGTGACGCCTAAGAAGACTTAAAGACCTATAAATACTCCTATTGTACAACCTAATTTCGGCAGACCTAGAGAGAGAGCCTAACGGCCGCCTCAATAGAAACGCAGCCACACTTTTATTGCTTTTCGTTCTTTGTTCTTTGTTCTTAAGGGAGATAGATCTGTTCTTGAACCCTTGTTCTGTCATCAATCTGATTTCGTTTATGCAACTCTCTTCATCTATGATTCTGATTTTTGTTTCTATGTCTGAGTAATCACCTTCGTTGGGTGTTCTTTAAGGGGTTATATGGGGAATTTCATTATCAAACTTGTTCTTATTGTATGATTCTAGCGTCGCGAACTAGAATGATTTTAGGATCTTTGAAAACCATTAACCTGCTGAATTTCAGATCCGAACCTAGTTTGGTGGAGCGCAACACTTCTGGGATGCTCACGCATACCTAAGGAGAAGTCGTTAACGTTTATTGTCCCGATCATTACTGCGTGTTTGCCTAGGACGCATGATACGACAGTATACCTGTGAAGTTTGCATAACATAGATCGATCTTACTTGTCAAAGTTTGGTCGTTAAAACCAGTGATTCCAGTTTAGGAAAAATCGCCTAGTCTCGTTTGTCTAAACTTTTGTGAGTTTGATTTCTAGTTAGAACCCCATAGATTTCCCAAGAAGATCCCCAACGTGTTTACCCATCTGTTTTTCAATCGAGATTTACGCACTTCCATATAACCTTACTTTTCTTTTCCTGCACTACTTGCTTTGATTCTCGTCTGATAAAGAGTTGATTGACAACCAGCTTATATAACCTTACTTTTCTATTCCTGCACATAATAGCTACTGAAACCGTGACACAATCCTACAAAACCCCAACTCCTTGCGTCTTTACTTGTCCTGATTTTCTGTTTTGCAGTTGACCTCCTCCCTGTGGTTCGATACCCTAAGTACTATAACGCACGCTGTCCACTTGCAGCTTAGGGTCCTACAAATTTAAACCTCGACGAGTCCCCAAAAAAATCCTCCAATTTTGCACGACTGTTTAGACCCCATCACCAAACACCCCTTCAGTCTTTATGCTCCTTTCGAAGCCAGATGCTCTCCTGGAAGCCATATGCTCTTTTCAAAGCAAGATGCTCTTCTCAGCCATACATTTCCTCTTTGGAACCAGACACTCCCTTCTCGGAGCCAGATGCTTCTTCCTTAGAACCAGATACTCCCTTCTTGGAGCCAGATGCTCCCTCCTTGGAGCCAGACGCTCTCTACTTGGAACCAGATGCTCCTTTCTTGGAGCCAGACACTCCCTTCTCGAAGCCAGATGTTTCCTCCTTGGAAGCCAGATGCTCCTTTCCAGGAGCGAGACGCCACTTAAGGCTAGGCGTTCAATTGAGCGAGATGCTTTTTTTATCTTGACAACCAAATTTGAAGTGACAATCTTTCTCCCCACTGGTCGCGTGACCTGATCCCATGTGGGATTCTTGTCAAGAGACTCGATCTCATCTTCCATTACAGCAAGCCATCTCTCAGCCTCAGAATTGGAGACAACTTCTCTGTATGTGGACGACCCATGTGTATCCACCTCTTCTCCAACTTGAAGTGTATAACTCACTACGTCTTTGGATGATGTAGGTTGTGAATGATCAACTTCTACCTCTTGTTATTGACTCTCTTCGGGCTAATGCAAGTCGCTCTTCTCACGATCACTCTGCAGCTCTACCTGCTTGTCAAAGCTACCATTCTCTGCTGTAACACCGCTTACAGCTTCATAGCATTACCTTTTTTCTAAACCAACATTAGATAGCATGCACCTTGCTCTCCCCAGCTTTGGATTCAATCTCTCATCTGTAGCTGTGGAACCTTGCAGCAAATATAACATTTCATGTAGAACACCCTTCAGAATCACATCAGAACCCTTGCATACATTCAGAACACCATCTCCGCCTGAGTACTTGAACCTTCTACTATCAAGCAGGCTCATGAATATAAAGATCCTCCTCAACGATGGAACATGCCTAACTTCTTTCAATGTGCAAAATCTACCATCATGCATCCTGCTGATACTGATCGATCCAACTCCAGCAACCTTGCAAGCAAAACTGTTAGCCATCTTGATAACCTTGTTTTCATCTTGCGGTACGCTGAAAACCACTCTCTTCTTCGACACATATGATAGGATGCTCCAGTATCTTGAACCCACACATCAGGATGATGTGTTTCTCCATTAGCAACAAGAGCAATATCCTCTTCAGACTCGGTGTCAACCTCTGCTACATCAGCAGACTCGAATTGCTTCTTCTTCTTAGGACAATCTGGTTTGCAATGTCCTCTTTTCTTACAATAACTACAGACATCATCTGGTTTAGGATCCCTTGAGAACGACTTCTTCTTGTCTCCTCCATATCCCTTACCACCATTTACAAATAATCCAAACATCTTGATTGGATGTATCTATACCAGAAGCCTTACACCGCATCTCCCTACTATGAAGGGATGACCTGACTTCTTCCAAAGACACTGTATCTTTACTTTTATAACCAATTGAACGTAGTTCTCGTATGACAATGGTAGAGATACCAACAGAAGAAAAGCAATATCCTCATCCTCCACCTTAACATTGAACTTACGTAAATCTAGTAATAACATGTTCAACTGATCTAAGTGATCCTTTAGTTGCGTACCGTCCTGCATTCTTAGTGCGAACAAGCGTTGTTTCAGAAGCATCTTCTTCGTTAGAGACTTTGTCATGTACAATGACTCCAACTTACCCCACTGACCGACATCAGTTGTTTCGTTAGAAACCTCGATGATGATGTCATATGCAAGGCACAACAAAATCGTTGCATGTGGTGTCTCCTCGAAACTTGTTATCGTAGCAGTGTCACCCTTGTTGTCTTTCACAAGCGACACCCACAAGCCTTGTTGCTTCAGAAACGCTTGCATCTTGATCTACCAGAGATTGAAACTGTTTCTCCCTGTGAACTTGTTGATTTTCACGTTCATCCCAGACATCTTCCCACCAGACGCAGAAATCCCTTAACTTGGATGCTCCTGGATGCTCTGATACCAGTTTGTTATAACAATTGCAAGAAGTAACAATAAACGTAAAGAACACGACAAAAAATTACGTTGGTCACCAACGATATGTTGGCTACGTCCACATGCAAAGGGAGACTAATTTATTAATGGAGGCAGCAGTTTCAGAATACATGAGATATTAGGGTAACAAGGTTACTTATAGCGTAAAGGAACCCTTGAAACCCTAACAACATGGGATTTGGGCTTGAACGTTAAGGCCCAGGTAGATACCTTTGGCTAACAACTGGGCGGCCCATAGGCATGTAGTCTTCTATGTTTCTTACGCAACCTGCATATTTCGCAGTATGTAGTTCCAACATCTTATAGCCTTCGAACAACCTCCTGCAACCTGCCAACAACCTCATGCATGCGAACAACCTTCTGCAGCCAACGAACAACCTCCTGCAGCCAGCGATCAACCTCCTAAAGCCTTCCAACAACCTCCTGCAGACTGCCAAGCTTCATTATCCTGCAGTCTACCAGCAACTTTCTGTAACCTGCTTACAACACAAACGCTTGCTGAAATAGGTTGTAAGCTGCATGTTGCACGTTGCACGCTTCAGATTCAAGGCATATCAACACTTGTAGTGAAGCTTTGTAGAGGGATGGAGAGCTCTTCAAGATATCGTTTGCCTCCCTCCTCTAGGAATCGGATATGGCCCCCTCGCATTTGATGGAATCTGTGGATTGCGCGAAACAACAAAAATTTCAATTCCAGATATTTTTCTGAAAAGGAAACTTTGACCAAGGCAATAATAGACACAAAAGAATGGCAAAATGCTCAACCTGTTAAATCCCCAGCAATTCTCGTGGCTCCGAGATCTCCTACATAAAGGAGATGTGAACTCTCTTGAAGATTCTGATGCGTCTTGGAACATCGACTTCATGTTTCAGGACTTGCATGGAGCTTTGTTTACCATCACCAAACTTTTATTATATCTTCTACCTGGATTGCAAAATTTGTAAAATCACCCCTCTTGGCTGAAGGTTTAGCGATACGAGCTCCTTCGAATCGGATTCAAAGCAGTTGGTGACAACAATTGCAAAGGGCTCTAGCCTTTCAGATCTCCATAGAATCTCCTATCCGTTCTAGCTTCTTTCTCTTGTTGTTTTGATTCAGTAGATTTCAAATTCATCTCTCGAGATGCCAATAGATTTGCCGACGGGTTAGCAAAACGAGATTTACAAGCTTTTGTACTAAATCCGGTTTAATTAATGAAAGTCAAAAATTTGATCCCAAAAAAACTAAAAAGCAGTGTTCTAAAATACGCTATACGCTAGCCGGGCTGCTTGCTACCGTAAAGCGCCTAAATGTATACGTAAACGTTTATGCAGGGTATACACGGTGGATGTTTTTTTAATATATATATATATATATATATATATATTATTAAAAATTTATAATAAATATGTGAGTTATACTTTTATATAACTCAATACTAACTCATTAAATAAAACTTGCATTTATAATTAGTATAAGTTTATAATTTTATAAATTAAAATTATGAAAAATGTTAAAAATAAATTATATGAACTGTATGTACGGTTGTATAAACCGCATATACGGGCATATCAGCTACATATACGGTCATATAATATAATTGGTCGTATAGATTAAAACGTATTTTTCTACTGTATAAACAAAAATGATACAGTCATTTTATCATATAGCATATTTGCGCCGTATATATGATATTATTGGCCGTATTTTAGAACACTGCTAAAAAGTAACTAGTAATGAGTGAATTGGTGTATATTCGATATATATTACTCTAGGTCTCTTCATACTTGTGATAATTTCTAACAAACTTTCCTCAAAATGATGGATTTTCCAACCCATCTCGAAACAAATCCAATTTTAGGACCGATAGCAAACTCTACTTGGACCATTCCACTTGTGTCGACGAATGATACCAAGTTATCTACTACCAAGTTAATTTTTACAATTGTCAACTTTAAAACCTTTATTGATATTTGAGTTGATCCATATCTTGTCCACACAAAATAAAAATGTTGATCCATATATTATATATATGATTTTCAGCATCTCTTTATATTTCTGATAATGGATTAATTCCTAATAGAAGATATATTGATCTATAGACGAGTTTCAATTGCTAGAGTTGACAGAATTCAGACGTTAGAGAAATTGGTTGGTTAAATGTGATTATAAATTTTATATATTTATCAGGCCCATTTTAAGTTCATCCATTGTTATGAAGTGCATAAACTCGTCATAATTTCTAATTTTCTAGCACTTAAAACAATAATGATAATATAATATAGATAAAATTTTGCATAAAGATACATTTATTCATTTATCTATACACATACATTAACAATAAGAATCATAATTTAACAAAGAGTGTTAGACGTAAATAATAGTGTCAGGGCAGAATATCTTCATAGGACAAGCTTTCCCTACGGCTGTGAACCCGAGAAGAAACAGAACTTTGGTTGTAAGCTTTGACAAGAGGAATAAGAGAGTGAACAACGTCTGTCATCAGTGGTCTGTAATCTGCTTCAGATTGCACACACATTGCTGCTATGGCTGCTACCTGTTTTCATGTATAATATCTATCACAACGCTTGCGCTTATAGATATATATAGACAGAAAAAAAAATGACCAAAGCATTATAAGAATAAGATTTTTAATCAATATATATATTACAAGTGTCTTTAAGGGTTTTTCAGATTTTTACAATTTTTTTTTTAAACAACTACTTTAACTTATGGATATATTCATTAATTTTTCTATTAGTTAATAAACATAGTGTTTGTCTCTTCTTTATTTTTTAAGTACATGTTACATATATTGAAACAAATCTAAAAAAAAAAATTCTTGAATTTTCAAACTACGCAAAAAATTTCTTGTTATTGGTACGTCTGCTCTTTGGTGTCATGCCGATCGGCAGCATATATCTTTTTACAAGCTAAAATCTGTTTCTTTTAACAAGCTAAAATATTTTGTGTTATTGTTATTTTCACTGTCACCAAACATAAGTAGTTCAATAGTAAAAAAAGTAGTTCAATAGTAAAATAACTGTTGTGTTTGTCATGTCATGTTAGTCAGCTTTGGTAATGTAGTGTTTGAAGAGTCTTTGGTGTCAAGGATCGAATCGCATATAATATATCTGCTTCCAAGTACCACGTTAAGCAGACCACAAAAAGAAAATGGCAATTTTCATGTCTCATGATTTATTGAGTTTCAACCCCTTAATCTATCCGAATATAAAAAATGCCAATTAGATCGAAATTTTTAATATGACTTTGAAGAGGAATTGTTTGTTAAAACCCCACACACTGTGTTATTTTTCTTAAAGAAATGTACGAAGCAAATAACTCGATACTCCGCAGTACAAAACAGAAAAGAAAGAAAGTGATGAAGTCACACCTGAATAAGATCTTTCTGTGAGTATTGGCCTTGAATGGTTGGATCTACCATTTCACTTACTTTCTCTCTGTTGGTTAGCCTTGGAAGTGCCTGAAAATATATGACACATTTTATTATAAATCAAATTTGGGCTTGTCTATACCGGTTTTCGTGGAAGTCTATGATATAAAATCAAATTTATAACAGACTATTGAAGATTAAATTATGGTTTCCTTACCCAAGAAACAAGGACATCTTGTCCGGGCGGACGCCTCGAATCGATAGGTGTACGACCCGTTAAGAGTTGTAATAACACTATTCCATAACTATAAACATCTGATTTTGTGGTAAGCTTTCCAGTCGATGCATACCTATCACAACCCAATAAAATCTTATGTGGTTATGACTTTTAAGAGCATTTTTAACAATCAAAACCTCATAATTTATAATTAACAAACTATAGATTCCAAAACCACAATTTTAGTCGATTTTTGTAGGTGACATATGGTATATGATGTTATATTTAAAGTTATTTTTATTTTCTTGAAAAATATGTCAACAAATGTGAATTGTCACTTACTCTGGAGCAAGATATCCTGTGGTCCCGAGCACCCTTGTTGAAATTTGACCGTTTAGTTTATCAGAACCAGTCTTTGCCAATCCAAAATCTGAAACTTTAGCTCGATTATCTTGATCCAATAAAATGTTGGAACACTTGAAATTCCGGTGGATCACAGCGGTCACTGTATTTTCGTGGAGAAATTCGAGGGCTCGGGCGCAATCGAGGGCAATCCTAAGCCGCAATCCCCAATCCAATGGTTCAAATTGATCCTTTAGATTCTTACAACTATGATCGTGGAGATGATGTTCGAGTGTACCATTGGGCATATATTCAAATACCAGGATCCTATGGTTTTGATCTGCACAATATCCAAGTAATTCCACCAAATATGGGCATTGTAATCGACTAAGAAGATCAACCTGCACAATAAGGATTATATGCCACCATATATATAAAGTTTATATATTGAACTTGAAGATAGTATTTATTATATCTAATGAATCTTTGAAACCACCTATGATCATGCTCTTAAACGAGTAAAATTTAAAGACACAATGATGTTTATTCAATAATTTCATGAAAGAAATTTACTACACCATAGTTTATTGGTCCTAATGTATAAATNTCATTTTCAAGGTGAATCCTATGAGTACAAAGTATAGGAGATATGCCATTGATGTCACTTAGTGAGTAACCAATTGCTCTCCTATACTTTCTCAACTCATTAAGGAGAGAGTTGAGCTCATCATCACTCAATTGTTCATTGACAATAATGGGGTAAGTAGAGTTAGGGCCTAAGAAAGCATACCTTAGCCCAATGGGAAGTGGCTTGAGTTCCACTTTTGGAGCTTTGAGTTCACTCCAATCCTCATCAAGGTCCTTAGCCAAATCGCTCTCCTCAAGCTCCTCTAGCCTTTCCTCCTGTCCTTGACTTGGAACCTCAACCCTCATGGACTCCTTGTCTTGGTCAAACCCCACTTCACTCTCACATGAAGCTACCAATCTTGTAAAGCTTTCCTCCCCATCTAGAGCCTTGCACGAATCAAGCATGAGCATGTATGCTTGTGTTTCCTCATCCAAGTACCCATTCTCTCCATGTGGTTTGGTGAGAGCTATACCAAGGTGGTCTTCTTGAGCTAGTTCCTCTAGCAACTCATCGGATAGCTCATCCATAATCTCAATGTAGAATACTTGACCATCAATGGTTGGTTTCCTCAAAGTCTCCTTTATGTCAAACTTCAACTCAACCCCTTTTCCAAGATGTAAGCCAATCTTCCCATGCTTAACACCAATAATAGCACCAGCTGTAGCTAGGAAAGGTCTTCCCAAAATCAAAGGATCCTTTGGCTCTTCATCCATCTTGAGTACCATGAAATGCGTGGGGATGATGAAGTTGCTAACCTTGAGAGGCAAATCTTCAAGAACTCCAATAGGCATCCTCACACTTCTATCCGCAAGTATCAAGGAGATTCCACACTCTTTGTACTTGGTGAAACCAAGCTTCTTTGCAATTGAATAGGGCATAAGGTTG
Organism: Alliaria petiolata; assembly: GCA_020283515.1. NCBI lineage: Eukaryota > Viridiplantae > Streptophyta > Magnoliopsida > Brassicales > Brassicaceae > Alliaria > Alliaria petiolata. The sequence goes on from JAHZTW010000001.1 coordinate 432,194,843, forward strand.
ATGCTAGCACCAAGATCACACAAGCAATTTTCAAAACCAAGAGGGCCTAGGCGCATGGTATTGTGAAAGATATGGGGTCTCCTAGCTTCTTTGGTATCACCTTGCTTGGGATTATGGCACTACACTCTTGACAAACTAGCATGACTCCTTGGATATCCTTTGCTCTTTGTGCCACGGTATCCTTCAAGAACTTAGCATATTGTGGAATCATCATAAAGGCATCCACCAAAGGCATCTTGAGTTCAATGTCCTTGATTTGCTTGTCAAACATAGCCTTGTATTTCTCCACCAATTGTTTCTTAAACCTCCCGGGGAAGGGGAGCTTAGGCTTGTAAGGTGGAGGAACAAATCTTGACTCCTTCTTGTGCACATCCTCCTTTGGCTTCTCCTTAACCACTTCCTTGCTCTTCCTTGCAATATACACATCATCAAAAGTTATAGCATCTTGATCTTTTTCAAAGCTATCATCCCCATCTTAAATTTCAATGTCCTCATTGATCAAAGGACTTGTCCTTGGAGGCAACTCCTTTCCACTTCTCAATGTAATGACATTGATGTATTCTTTGAGATTTGCTTCACACTTTTCCGGTAGAGTACCTTGAGAATTGGAGCTAGAAGCCTTGCCTTTCTCAAGTTGCTTGAAGTTTTGTTGAAGACCCCCAATTTGAGTAGCAAGCAATCTTCTTGACCTTGTAGGATTTGTTGAAGCATAAGTTGAACATTGTCTTGTGGAGTACCTTGAGAATTTTGAGCAAAACCCGGTGGAGCATTGTTTCTAGCGCCACTATAGTTGCCTTGGTTTCCCCCTTGGTAGTTAGACCTTGGTACATAACTCTTTTGTTGATTGTTGTAGTTCACAAAAGGTTTCCCTTGAGTAGCTTGTGTAGGGTAGACTTGGTCTTCGGGATTGGCCACATTAGTACTCCTATAAGAGAGGTTGTTTTTCCCCTTATAGTTTTTGTTGTATCCTCCTTGGCCACTCACGAAATTTACCATCTCTTGACCCTCTTGGTACTCAATTTGATCACCACATTCCTCTTGGTTATCTTCAACAAAATGCACATGCCTTTGGGAAGAAGACATGAGCTTGTCCATCTTGTCATGTAGAGACTTCATTTCTTTCTTGTGAGCATCAAAATCACCTCCCCTTGGAGCTCTATCATAGTCTTCATTGTAATTACCATCACTCAAGGCAAGATTCTCTACAAGCTCCAAACCATCTTCAACATCTTTGCCCAAGAAATTCCCATTGCTTGCGGTATCAAGAAGCATTCTTATCTTTGGAAGGACACCTCTATAGATGGTGCTTAGTAGAGACTCTTTTGTGAAGCCATGATGAGGGCATTGCATTGTGTAGCCCTTGAATCTTTCCCATGCTTCATTGAAGGATTCATTGTTCTTTTGAGTGAAGCTAGAGATCTCATTTCTCAACTTGGAGAAGAACATAGATAGGAAAGCTTTCTTGTACTCATCCCAAGTAGTGATAGTACCTTGAGGCAAAGTTTTCTCCCATTGGCTTGCTCTATCCCCAAGAGAGAAGGGAAATAGTTTTAGCTTGAAAGCATCCTCACTCACACCATTCATCTTGAATAAGCCACAATCTCTATCAAAGTTGTCCAAGTGATCTAGAGGATCCTCCATTGGCAACCCATGGAACTTATCTTGTTGAACCATAGAAATGAAAGCTGGCTTTACTTCAAAGGTATTGTTTTGAACCGGTGGTTGATTGATACCATAGCGATTTTGATGTGTATTTGGAGCATCTCCAGCCCCAATAGTCCTCCCTAGTCTTGGCGCATGTAAGGGGTTTCCATTCCCCCTTGGTGCTTGCGCCATGTGTGGTGGAGGGACTTGATCTCTTTGTTGTTCTTCCATTTTCAACCTCTCTAACCTTGCAGCTTCCCTTTTTGCAATCCTTGCAACCCTTTCCAATTGATCAATGTCTTGAAAGCCTTGGAAGTTGTTGTCTCCTTGTGATCTCAAATGCATTCAGGGAAAAACTGAAATCTAGAAAAGTAGATGGTCAATAAACACAAAAGGATCACTTAGTCTCAAACTAAACTCAAATCTTAATGATCAATCAATCCCAATATGGCAACGACGCCAAATTGAAACAAGCGTTTTTTACTCTTGCAAGCAATTCCTCAATTGCTCATGTCATTGCAATATTTGAGGTATCAATCCATTTTGGGAGATTGATGCAATAAGAATACAAAATTCAATTTAAGCTAAGCAAAATTTATAATTCAAGTAACAAGAGACAATTAAAAGCAAACTACAAGCTAAAAGAGACACTACAATACTAATTATATGAGCTAAGACCTTAATAATCACTAATCAAGAACTAATTATGCAATTAAGTACTAATCAAGATTACTAAAAGATTAAAAACGAAACCTAGGGATGGAATCATTGATTTGGGCATTCAAATGGCCAACCTTGCAATCATTTAAGCAACTAAACAAGCTATCTCTATGCCTAGAACACTAATAAAGACTAATCCATGATGTGTGGCACTAATCCCTTCCTTAATCACCCTAATGAACTAATGATGTTTTAGCATTAGGATAATCAACAAGCATTAAATTCAAGTCTAAATGGCATGATAAACACTCTAGACAACTAATGTCTTAGGCTAGAAATGTAAATCTCTTATTAAGTTGGTTCAAGCATTTCATCAAACACTTGGTGGGTGTATGAAATGCTTATGATCCAAAATAGCAAAGATTAGCTATTTGGCATTAGGAATCACTTAATAAGAAGAGAAATGAAAGAATCTATCCTAGATTGCAAGATTGAACAATTAGAAATCCCTAAATCTAACCCATCCCCATGTTTCTAAGGAACTACTCACTAATCATACTTAAACCAATCAAATCAAAGATTAGAGAAAGGTTAAACATGATTAGAGAAAGATAAAACAATAAATCTAAGAAGGATATTGCATTCAACTCAAAGATTCAAGCTTAACCAAAGTGGCTAAAAGTTTAAGCTAAGAACAAGAGAATAATAAGTTAAGGCAAAAATTAGGTCTAAATAGTATTTATAGTGAATAGTGATCGGACCAGGTCAACCCGGAACAAACCGGGTATTGACCCGGTTTTCTGGTTCGGCTGGTGTTCGCATCGGACTGTTGTCCGATGCACTACTGTCCGATGCGGACCGGGACGAAATCGGGCTGAACTCGAAGACGTGTGCATCGGACTGTTGCTCGATGTGTACTTGTCCGATGGCAACTCCAGGGTGCTCCGCATCGGGTTGTTGATCGATGCGCATTTGTCCGATGCAGGCCGTGATGAAGCACCAAAACTCGAGTGGCTGTGCATCGGACTGTTGTCTGATGGCGTCTGTCCGATGCAGCACTCGTCTTGAACTCGATGAGGCTCACATCGGTTTGTTGTCCGATGGGTTGCAACCCGATGTGATGCCAGGCGATACTTCATCTTTGTTCTCCAACTTCTCCTTGACTCCAAGTTGTCCACCGATCCCCAAATAGTCTTTCCAGCCTCCAAAGTACCTAAGATAAACTCCAAATGCAAAAAAATATGCAAGGACCATACAAAGAAACCTTAGGACTTTAAATGAATGCAAACTATCGTAAATGAACAAGTTATATGCATGAAACAATGCAAATGCTATCTCAAATGGATGCTTAAAAGGTGTAAATATGCTAACTATCATCTTGCACTTCCAAGTTGATGAATATTGTCTAGATAGTGAATCAAGTTATTATCACCACTATACCTCAAGTTCATGTACCTGAAAACACAGATGGAAAGGTAGAGATATTAGTAACCAAAGATTGAAAAACAAAGACTTAGTCTTCACAAAATTCCAAATCCTAATACTTCAAACTTAATCCCAATTTGACAACGGCGCCACTTGATAACACGTTTTTAGTGTGTTTGTCAAAGCCTTAAGCATGATCATGTCATTGCAGTACTTAAGGATCAATCCAACTTGGGAAGGTTGAAGGATACTAAGAATACAAGAACTTTTTGTGAAGCTAAGCAGATTGGAATTAAATGGGTGAATAAGACGAAATAAAATACTTTGAATGATCTACTGGACTTAAAAACTATTTTAAAATCCCGAACAAGGGGTTAAACAACTAGAAAGCTAATTCTAAGGAAATGAAAAGCACGACTACTGATTTTAGAAAATGCAAAACTAAAGACGGACAAAACAGGAATTTGCCTAAGACTTGGGACGAATTTTAAGAACTAGAAATATAAATCTACTGACTCTTAAACTTTACCAGGGTGCAAAATATGATACTATGGAATTTCTAAAATACTAGCAAGACCAAGAACTCAACTTTCTGAAATTAAAAAGCTTTAATGCAAGAAATAGACTACTAAATGGTTTTAAGCTAAAAGATTGAAACTTTAAACTAAAGGAGGATGATTTTTATGTTTTCAGATGATATGGAATGGATTCACGGTTTGGGGATCAACTTAAAGGGTTCAAGATTCAAGCTTTGGGTTTTTTAAAACATAAATCTACACTTTTGTGTTTTCTCTAAGTCTTGAGAAGCTTAAGCTAGCTTCATCCATGGCGTGTGGTATGAAGCCTTCCTCATCCCTTCCTCCTAACCCATTGATCGTGGTGGAAAGAAAGGATGAGAAGCATGATGCATAGATCTCAAATAGTGGCTTAAATAATCCCCTAAGCAACCATGGTGTTTGGAAAAGGATAGATTAGTCTCTTGGATTTGGATTTAAGGGATCTCCTATATCTGTCTAGGACAATGAGATCCCTGGATCAAAGATGTCTCTCTCGAGATCCTCTAGGCCTTAAACGCCCAAATCCAAGAAGAGAATGGTTTTAAGAACAAGAAAATTCCAAAGCTTAAACCTTTAAAACCCTTAATCACCCCAAACCGAAAACCCACAAGATTACTACTCACTATGCATGATCAAAATGCTTGAAAACGTAGAAGAAGGAAAGCTAAACATGATAAAAACGATTAAGCAAGAGATTAACAAAGTACTTAAGATAACTTTAAAGATTAAAGTTTTCTAAAACATGAAAAGCTTGAAAGACTAACAATGGAGGTTTTTCTAAAAGAAGGAGGAGACAAAACGCAAGTTTCGGATCCCTTTGCCAAAAATAGGTCAAGGGCCTTTTATATAAAGAGGGTAATGGTCCCCTCACTAAGCTCCAAAATGTGAGATGTCCGGATAAGGTTAGAGATCGACCTCGGTCGTCGATCTCTTACTCGATCTTGACAGTAGAACGCCTTCCTTTGCCCGATCGCCTAGTCGTTCCAATCGCAGAGATCGGGTACCTCTGTCGATCGTCTACTTGATCTACGGATAATTGAGTCTTGAGCTCGATCTAGCTCTCGTTCTACTTCCGCATCCACGCTCGTGGTCGATTATCTTGGTCGATCTTTGACCTCGATTCTTCTTCCGCGGAATGGCCTCGTGACTCGATCTCGTGGTCGATCTTCTCAAGATCAACCTGCCTGTCTCGATCCTTAGCTCGATCTCGGTTCTTCCCCTTGATGCCCGAGTTCTCCCAACTGTCCATAGACTCCATTTTGATCCTCCACTTGTCCACGCACTCTCCAAAACTCCAGTGTATCCAAAACAACCTGAATATGATGCAAGAATGCAAGAAACATGCAAATGCTAATGCAAAATGCCTTAGGACCTAAAATGGTACAAAAGCTACAATTTCCCTAAGTATGAATGTAATATGTATGCAACTTATGTCCTAAATGCAAGCTAAATGTATGGAATATATGAATACATCAAAGATTGATGAAGCCTTGTGTGACTTTGGCTTAAGTGTCAATGTGATGTCCCTTGAGATGTCCGAGAATCTAGGGATCACTACTATGAAGAAGCATTCATCACACATTACCTTTGTTGATGCTTCCTCAAGGCAACCACTAGGACTTGTAGAAGATTATCCATTGAAAGTTGGTGAATGTCTAGTCCCAACTGACTTTATTTTCATGGACAAGGTTCAAGCAGTGAGGCTACCTCTTCCTCTTGGGACACCCTTCCTCAACACACCAGGTTCAAGCCTTGACTTCATCAATAAGAGGGTGATTCTCAAGAATGTAGATTCAAAGGTTTTATATCCTATGAAACCTTCTATTTTGAGCCTATGTGGAACCATCACATGTGACACTATGGAGGCTGAAGAAGGACCACCAAAGGAGCAGCTGATGAGCCTCACTTGTGTGGTGATAAGTGAGAATGAAGCCCTTGATCACAATGAGTATGATGGGCCAAGCTTTGATGGTGAGAGTCTTCTAGCGATATTTGATGGGCTCAAGATTGTAGAGCCAATACTGAGCCACCAAAGAAGTCGAAGAAGAAGAAGATGGTGCTGCTAGCTGGAGCAGGCACCATGTACATCAAGAAAGGAGGAGGAAAGCCAATTCCAGTCCTTGTTCACCCCCACGACTAAGGGTTTGAAAAGTCAAGTTTAGTGACTTTAAACAAGCGCACTTGGGAGGCATTCCCATGTCTATCTTTGTATATATTTGCACTTTTTAATTCGATAATGTGTTTTCTAGTGTTTGTGGATGTCAGGTTTGGATTGAGGAGGTTGAGCCAAGAGTGGAAAGCTTGCCAAGGATTTTTGGCACTGTATCGAGCAGCGTATCGACCTACTAAGGTCGATACAGATCTTACAGGGAATTCAGTGGAGCCGTATCAGGCTTTTGTATCGACCTACTAAGGTTGATACAGATGGACCAGGGAAATCTCAACCTCCGTATCGGGCATCTGTAACGAGCTACATAGTTCGATACAGTTTTAAAAAGTTGCGTATGCAAGCGTATCGAGCTATGTATCGACCTACATAGTTCGATACGTTCCTTTTCCAGGTAAGTCAACGGGGTTTGACCGGTTTAATTCACTCGAATTAAACCGGTTCTCTCCCCTTCTTCTTCCCCAAACACGAAAATTGCCCCATTCACATACACACTTGCGATTTTTGGGTCTCTCTCTCAATTTTCAAGCAATTTTTGTGATTCTAAGTGCCTCTTGCTCGATTTATTGTTCTCATCTTGATTCTAAGTCAATTTCGTTCACCCCTTCGCTCTTTAACGAGGTAAACAATCATAAAAGCCAAGTTTTTCATCTTTTGCTCTAATGGTGGAAAATTTGGGTAATTTTGTATTGGAGTGTTCGAATTGATCGTTTATGTCTTGGGCATTGCTTGATTATGGTTAGGGAGTAGATTTCGAGTGTTACACTAGTATTTCCATGGTTAATTTTCAAAAATTTGACACTTAGTGTTCATGGTGCGAAATTTAAATTACTCTCTTGAACCTTGTTAGATTTTGGGGCTTTTACTTGCATTAGTTTGCATTAACCATGCTTATGGATTACCAATAGATAGCACTCGAATTTGGACAAGTTGAAAATTTTGTATTTGCCAAAATTTTGCTAAGTGTGGAATTGGGGGAAAATTCGAAAATTTGGCATTGATCTTGCTTGTTGCTTGCTAATTACTATTGTTGGTTGATCAAAATGAGTTGCTTACTCCCTCTACAATTTTTGTTTCTCCTATAGGTACAATGGGAAGAACCAAGGGAGATCAAACAACACAAGGAGTGATATCTCTGTAAATTGCATGTTTTTGACACACATTTCATGCTAGTTAGGATTTCATTCTTACACTTTTATCTTCGCTTACCTCACATTTTCACCCATGATAGGATTAGAAGCATTAGGTTAGGTTTCTGCATAGTCTTGCATGTTTGGAGTGTGTTCTCAGGTGCTTAGGATGATCCGAAGAAGAGACCAAGGGGGGAGGTCACAAATGGGGAACGAGCTGGTAATATCGAGCATGGATCACGACCACGGGACCGATTTAGACGAGTAGCATCGGTTTAGTCCCGAAAGGAGAACCTCGGTGTGAAGATCCAGCAAGAGGATGCCATAAAGACGGATGTCGGAGCAAGGCAATGGGAAGTGCCCGATTCAAGTACCAAGGAAAGCGAGCCTTCACGACGTGATCCCGAAATCCTTGTCTGATATGGAGACTGCCCGAAGAATCAAGAAGAGATAGCGTTTCGGCTTGCTCACAACGACTTGAGCCCGAAACTCTAAAATCCAAAATAGTACCATTTCGGGAAAGTGGTCCCAACGTTTATGTTTTTCCCTTTTTGTGTATAAATACCTACTCCCTCACTCTTATCTCTTCATCACGCTTTCTACTTTTTATTTTCTGTTTTCTCTTTCAAAAACCGAGACTTTGTATTTTTCCACCATTTAAGCTTGTTTAAAGCTTTTATTTTTATGCAATCTTGAAGTTTTTAAGATATATAGCTTAGTCGTATTTTCTTAAAGCTTCTTCCTTTTCTTGTTTTTGATTATCTCACGGCTTATGAGTTACTCTCTCATCGTTATGGATTTTGAGGTTTCTCAAATGGCTTGTGAGTAGTCTTTTTAGGACCTTGATGGGTTAAAAGGACCAAGGGACTCTCGGATTTATATTTCTTGCTTAGCTAAAACATAAAGTTAGATTCATTCTTGTTTATCATTCCCAAAGCTTAGTCTAGTTTGGTCATCTAGTCTAAAGTCCTTAGGCGGCTTGACACGAACATCACGTGCTTGCTTAGCCGGATCTATGAACAAGAGTTTGATTTCTTAGGTTAAGACTAACCATCTGTCTAAGGATCTTACAGTTCAATAGGGACGTTGTAGATGCTTGTTTCTTCTATTGTACCGCTATGCGAGAGCTAGTCTATGGTGATAGAGATTTAAAGAGTTTAGACCCAAACATCATGGGCTAAACGATTTGAGGATCCCTTTACCTAAGAATCACCATCTAAAGATAAAGTCTTGATGTGATCCAAAATCTTTAGCTTGATAAGTCAACCGAGAGTTACCTAGTTCATGATACTCATCAAGATCCTTCCTTTATCTTGAAAGTTTATCTTTTTACCGCTTAAATATCTATTTCCTACTTAGAGTCTTTAAAGTTTTCTTATTTTTGGTCTTGAGTGACACAAGATCAATCCTTTAGTCATTTTTGGTAGTAAAGTCTTGACCTTTATCTATTTTTAGCTTGACTTATGACACCAATATGACCGATTTGTTTAACTAACGCTCCCAAAATGGTTTGATACCCCATACGCTGTACTACTTCGGTTGATAGCTGTTGGGACATTTCTAAAAAGGAAGAAAAACTTTACTTATCAATTGGCGCCGTTGCCGTTTGGGAGAAAGTTTAGTCATTTCAGTACTAGGTCGTTATAAGGACAAGTTTCAATTTTACAGTCTTTTAACACTCTACTCGTACATCTCTGTGTTGAAACAGGTACATAAACCTACATTCACACGGTACAACAAACCTTGTTCCCCCAATAGACGATATCCACCTGCTCGAAAGATCAGCTAGACGAAATCGGGAACAAGCCGAAATGGTTAACCGTGTGACGATGGAAAACCAACAAGGTGCTCAAGGAGTTGCGGGCGCAGCTGGTGCACAAGGACAACAAGGCAACCAGGGACCACAAGGTCCACAAGGCGTACAAGGAGTTCAAGGACAGCCTGGTGTTGCAGCTGCTCCAAGAGCCGTGAGGCAAATCGGTGCCGGAGATGCATCGATATCGACTGCAAGCCGACACGGTATCCAGCCACCACCAGTGCAGAACAACAACTTCGAGATCAAAAGTGGTCTCATCTCCATGGTGCAGAACAACCGGTTCTTCGGTCTGCCTTTGGAAGACCCACTTGACCATCTCGACCAGTTCGACCGTGTGTGCACCATGACCAAGATCAATGGAGTAAGCGAAGATGGATTCAAGATGCGTTTGTTTTCCTTCTCACTGGGAGACAAAGCACACGCATGGGAAAAGACATTGCCACACGGATCCATTACCTCGTGGGCAGATTGCAAGAAGGCATTCCTGACGAAGTTCTTCTCCACATCGAGGACAGCCCGATTGAGAAACGAAATCAGTGGTTTCACTCAAAAATCCAACGAGACCTTTGGTGAAGCATGAGAGAGATTCAAAGGTTACAACACTCAGTGCCCTCACCATGGATTCAGCCAAGAATCACTCCTCAGTACACTATATCGGGGTGTCATTCCCAAGATT
>JAHZTW010000001.1:432208656-432295299 GCA_020283515.1 Alliaria petiolata
AAGGAGATCCCTGGATCAAAGATGTCTCTCTCGAGATCCTCTAGGCCTTAAACGCCCAAATCCAAGAAGAGAATGGTTTTAAGAACAAGAAAAGTCCAAAGCTTAAACCTTTAAAACCCTTAATCACCCCAAACCGAAAACCCACAAGATTACTACTCACTATGCATGATCAAAATGCTTGAAAACGTAGAAGAAGGAAAGCTAAACATGATAAAAACGATTAAGCAAGAGATTAACAAAGTACTTAAGATAACTTTAAAGATTAAAGTTTTCTAAAACATGAAAAGCTTGAAAGACTAACAATGGAGGTTTTTCTAAAAGAAGGAGGAGACAAAACGCAAGTTTCGGATCCCTTTGCCAAAAATAGGTCAAGGGCCTTTTATATAAAGAGGGTAATGGTCCCCTCACTAAGCTCCAAAATGTGAGATGTCCGGATAAGGTTAGAGATCGACCTCGGTCGTCGATCTCTTACTCGATCTTGACAGTAGAACGCCTTCCTTTGCCCGATCGCCTAGTCGTTCCAATCGCAGAGATCGGGTACCTCTGTCGATCGTCTACTCGATCTACGGATAATTGAGTCTTGAGCTCGATCTAGCTCTCGTTCTACTTCCGCTTCCTTGCTCGTGGTCGATTATCTTGGTCGATCTTTGACCTCGATTCTTCTTCCGCGGAATGGCCTCGTGACTCGATCTCGTGGTCGATCTTCTCAAGATCTACCTGCCTGTCTCGATCCTTAGCTCGATCTCGGTTCTTCCCCTTGATGCCCGAGTTCTCCCAACTGTCCATAGACTCCATTTTGATCCTCAGCTTGTCCACGCACTCTCCAAAACTCCAGTGTATCCAAAACAACCTGAATATGATGCAAGAATGCAAGAAACAAGCAAATGCTAATGCAAAATGCCTTAGGAGCTAAAATGGAACAAAAGCTACAATTTCCCTAAGTATGAATGTAATATGTATGCAACTTATGTCCTAAATGCAAGCTAAATGTATGGAATATATGAATAAATCAAAGATTGATGAAGCCTTGTGTGACTTTGGCTTAAGTGTCAATGTCATGTCCCTTGAGATGTCCGAGAATCTAGGGATCACTACTATGAAGAAGCATTCATCACACATTACCTTTGTTGATGCTTCCTCAAGGCAACCACTAGGACTTGTAGAAGATTATCCATTGAAAGTTGGTGAATGTCTAGTCCCAACTGACTTTATTTTCATGGACAAGGTTCAAGCAGTGAGGCTACCTCTTCCTCTTGGGACACCCTTCCTCAACACACCAGGTTCAAGCCTTGACTTCATCAATAATAGGGTGATTCTCAAGAATGTAGATTCAAAGGTTTTATATCCTATGAAACCTTCTATTTTGAGCCTATGTGGAACCATCACATGTGACACTATGGAGGCTGAAGAAGGACCACCAAAGGAGCAGCTGATGAGCCTCACTTGTGTGGTGATAAGTGAGAATGAAGCCCTTGATCACAATGAGTATGATGGGCCAAGCTTTGATGGTGAGAGTCTTCTAGCGATATTTGATGGGCTCAAGATTGTAGAGCCAATACTGAGCCACCAAAGAAGTCGAAGAAGAAGAAGATGGTGCTGCTAGCTGGAGCAGGCACCATGTACATCAAGAAAGGAGGAGGAAAGCCAATTCCAGTCCTTGTTCACCCCCACGACTAAGGGTTTGAAAAGTCAAGTTTAGTGACTTTAAACAAGCGCACTTGGGAGGCATTCCCATGTCTATCTTTGTATATATTTGCACTTTTTAATTCGATAATGTGTTTTCTAGTGTTTGTGGATGTCAGGTTTGGATTGAGGAGGTTGAGCCAAGAGTGGAAAGCTTGCCAAGGATTTTTGGCACTGTATCGAGCAGCGTATCGACCTACTAAGGTCGATACAGATCTTACAGGGAATTCAGTGGAGCCGTATCAGGCTTTTGTATCGACCTACTAAGGTTGATACAGATGGACCAGGGAAATCTCAACCTCCGTATCGGGCATCTGTAACGAGCTACATAGTTCGATACAGTTTTAAAAAGTTGCGTATGCAAGCGTATCGAGCTATGTATCGACCTACATAGTTCGATACGTTCCTTTTCCAGGTAAGTCAACGGGGTTTGACCGGTTTAATTCACTCGAATTAAACCGGTTCTCTCCCCTTCTTCTTCCCCAAACACGAAAATTGCCCCATTCACATACACACTTGCGATTTTTGGGTCTCTCTCTCAATTTTCAAGCAATTTTTGTGATTCTAAGTGCCTCTTGCTCGATTTATTGTTCTCATCTTGATTCTAAGTCAATTTCGTTCACCCCTTCGCTCTTTAACGAGGTAAACAATCATAAAAGCCAAGTTTTTCATCTTTTGCTCTAATGGTGGAAAATTTGGGTAATTTTGTATTGGAGTGTTCGAATTGATCGTTTATGTCTTGGGCATTGCTTGATTATGGTTAGGGAGTAGATTTCGAGTGTTACACTAGTATTTCCATGGTTAATTTTCAAAAATTTGACACTTAGTGTTCATGGTGCGAAATTTAAATTACTCTCTTGAACCTTGTTAGATTTTGGGGCTTTTACTTGCATTAGTTTGCATTAACCATGCTTATGGATTACCAATAGATAGCACTCGAATTTGGACAAGTTGAAAATTTTGTATTTGCCAAAATTTTGCTAAGTGTGGAATTGGGGGAAAATTCGAAAATTTGGCATTGATCTTGCTTGTTGCTTGCTAATTACTATTGTTGGTTGATCAAAATGAGTTGCTTACTCCCTCTACAATTTTTGTTTCTCCTATAGGTACAATGGGAAGAACCAATGGAGATCAAACAACACAAGGAGTGATATCTCTGTAAATTGCATGTTTTTGACACACATTTCATGCTAGTTAGGATTTCATTCTTACACTTTTATCTTCGCTTACCTCACATTTTCACCCATGATAGGATTAGAAGCATTAGGTTAGGTTTCTGCATAGTCTTGCATGTTTGGAGTGTGTTCTCAGGTGCTTAGGATGATCCGAAGAAGAGACCAAGGGGGGAGGTCACAAATGGGGAACGAGCTGGTAATATCGAGCATGGATCACGACCACGGGACCGATTTAGACGAGTAGCATCGGCTTAGTCCCGAAAGGAGAACCTCGGTGTGAAGATCCAGCAAGAGGATGCCATAAAGACGGATGTCGGAGCAAGGCAATGGGAAGTGCCCGATTCAAGTACCAAGGAAAGCGAGCCTTCACGACGTGATCCCGAAATCCTTGTCTGATATGGAGACTGCCCGAAGAATCAAGAAGAGATAGCGTTTCGGCTTGCTCACAACGACTTGAGCCCGAAACGCTAAAATCCAAAATAGTACCATTTCGGGAAAGTGGTCCCAACGTTTATGTTTTTCCCTTTTTGTGTATAAATACCTACTCCCTCACTCTTATCTCTTCATCACGTTTTCTACTTTTATTTTCTGTCTTCTCTTTCAAGAACCGAAACTCTGTATTTTTCCACCATTGAAGCTTGTTTAAAGCTTTGATTTTTATGCAATCTTGAAGTTTTTAGTCTTATAGCTTAAGTGTTATTTTCTTAAAGCTTCTTCCTTTTCTTGTCTTTGATTATCTCACGGCTTATGAGTTACTCTCTCATCCTTATGGATCTTGAGGTTTCTCAAATGGCTTGTGAGTAGTCTTTTTAGGACCTTGATGGGTTAAAAGGACCAAGGGACTCTCGGATTTATATTTCTTGCTTAGCTAAAACATAAAGTTAGATTCTTTCTTGTTTATCATTCCCAAAGCTTAGTCTAGTTTGGCCATCTAGGCTAAAGTCCTTAGGCGGCTTGACACGAACATCACGTGCTTGCTTAGCCGGATCTATGAACAAGAGTTTGATCTCTTAGGCTAAGACTAACCATCTGTCTAAGAATCTTACGGTTCAATAGGGACGTTGTAGATGCTTGTTTCTTCTATTGTACCGCTATGCGAGAGCTAGTCTATGGTGATAGAGATTCAAAGAGTTTAGACCCAAACATCATGGGCTAAACGATTTGAGGATCCCTTTACCTAAGAATCACCATCAAAAGACCAAGTCTTGATGTGATCCAAAAGCTTTAGCTTGATAAGCCGAACCGAGAGTTACCTAGTTCATGATACTCATCAAGATCCTTCCTTTATCTTGAAAGTTTATCTTTTTACCGTTTAAATATCTATTTCTTGCTTAGCGTCTTTAAAGTTTTCTTATTTATGGTCTTGAGTGACACAAGATCAATCCTTTAGTAGTTTTTAGTAGTAAAGTCTTAGTCTTTACCCGATTTGAACTTGACTTATAACACCGATATGACCGTTATGTTCACTAACGCTCCCAAAATGGTTTGATACCCCATACGCTGTACTACTTCGGTTGATAGCAGTTGGGACATTGCTAAAAGGTTAAAAAACTTGTTTGTCAATTGGCGCCGTTGCCGATTTGGGAGATAGTTTAGTCATTTCGGTATTAGGTCGTTATAAGGACAAGTTTTTATTTTTCAGTCTTTTAACACTCTACTCGTACATCTCTGTGTTGAAACAGGTACATGAACCTACGTTCACACGGTACAACAAACCTTGTTCCCCCAATAGACGATATCCACCTGCTCGAAAGATCAGCTAGACGAAATCGGGAACAAGCCGAAACAGTTAACCGTGTGACGATGGAAAACCAACAAGGTGCTCAAGGAGCTGCGGGCGCAGCTGGTGCACAAGGACCACAAGGTCCACAAGGTCCACAAGGAGTTCAAGGACAGCCTGGTGTTGCAGCTGCTCCACGAGCTGTGAGGCAAATCGGTGCCGGAGATGCACCGATATCGACTGCAAGCCGACACGGTATCCAGCCACCACCAGTGCAGAACAACAACTTCGAGATCAAAAGTGGTCTCATCTCCATGGTGCAGAACAACCGATTCTTCGGTCTGCCCTTGGAAGACCCACTTGACCATCTCGACCAGTTCGACCGTGTGTGCGCCATGACCAAGATCAATGGAGTAAGCGAAGATGGATTCAAGCTGCGTTTGTTTCCCTTCTCACTGGGAGACAAAGCACACGCATGGGAAAAGACACTGCCACACGGATCCATTACCTCGTGGGCAGATTGCAAGAAAGCTTTCCTGACGAAGTTCTTCTCCACATCGAGGACAGCCCGATTGAGGAACGAAATCAGTGGTTTCACTCAAAAATCCAACGAGACTTTTGGTGAAGCATGGGAGAGATTCAAAGGTTACACCACTCAGTGCCCTCACCATGGATTCAGCCAAGAATCACTCCTCAGTACACTATATCGGGGTGTCATTCCCAAGATTCGGATGCTGCTCGATACGGCGAGCAATGGAAATTTCCTAGCTAAAGACGTTGAAGACGGTCTTGAGTTAGTTGAAAACTTAGCTCAGAGTGACTCTTCTTACCACGAAGACTATGACAGATCCAACCGTGGTTCCAAAGAAGAAGTGGAAGGAAGCCGAAAGGTGATCAAAGAGCTCAATGAGAAGCTTGACAAGTTACTACTTGTCCAAACTCAAAAGGAGGTCTATTTCGTGGAAGAACTCACTCAAGTGCAAGAAGGGGAGGATATTTAGTATGAAGATGTCAACTACATCAACGCTGAAGGAGGGTATAACAATTGGAAACCAAACAACAACCTTTCCTATAGAAGCACGAACGTCGCAAATTCTCAGGACCAGACCTACCCTCAGCAACAAGGAGGAGGAGCAAAACAATTCATGACCTACACAAATCAACAAGGCTTTGTACCGCGGTTCCAAAACAATAACGGCTATCCGCCACGACATCAAGCCGGTGCACTTCCTTGCTTCCCACAACAACAACAAGGAAACCCAAATGCTCATTCTGGCTTTGACTTGGAAGGAACTCTGAAGCAACTTCTACAAGGTCAAACACATATCCAGGCGGATATGCACAAACGTTTTACTGAAGTGCATAACAAGATTGATGGTGTCCACACGGAACTATCCGGGAAGATTGAAGACTTGACCGCTCGTGTCAAGACAATTGAAAACAACAAAGGGATTGCATCTACAAGCCAAGCAAGCAACCTTCCTGGAAAATCCGTCATGAATCCAAAGGAGTATTGCCAAATGATCACCACTTTCGACGAGCAAAAACGGGATCTTCCCGATATCACTTCTCCAAAACGGGCTCACGTCGATGCGGACATCGACATCCTTAGAAGGGGAGGAAGTTCGAAAAATTTGGCGATCCTTGAAGAGAAAGCACCATTCCTGCGAGTCTATAAACCGCCAATGCCATACCCCCAGAAGCATAAGAAACGTCTCATAGAGGAACAAGAGGCTGAATTAATTGAAACATTGAAGAAAGTTCAAGATCTCTTCAACAATACTGACGAGACCAAGCCTATTCCAGATTTCCTAGTAGCTTTGAAGGATAAGCTATATGCTGATGCAATGGCAACGATAGGGATGAATGCGGCAGATCGTGAAGAGAAACCTAAGGGAGAAGCCTTAGTAGTGAAGAAACTCGAAGATCCAGGATCATTCACTCTGCCATGCACACTCGGAGGAATAACTTTTGAAAACTGTCTGTGTGACCTCGGAGCAAGCATCAATGTGATGAGTCTAGCCACGGTTGAGCGTCTCGGCTACGACACTTATACCGACAATAAGAAGCCGTTATCACTGGCCGATGGGAGTGAAAGGAAAATTGTTGGGAAGCTGCTGGACCTACACCTCATGATTGGGAACGTGCTACTGCCAAGCGACTTCATGGTGATAGAGATGGACCAAGATGTCAAGGAAACTCTCCTGTTGGGAAGACCTTTTCTAGCCTCTGTCGGTTGCATGTTTGATTGCAAAACCGGCAAGGTAGAGCTGAGACTAACTGGAAGCTTGGTAATGCACTTTGATACCAAAGGGAAGAAAATCAATGAGAAGGAACACGCATACTCCCTTGTGCTCAAGAAGACGATTGAGAAGACAAAGGATCCATCTTTAGAAATATGTTATGATGGAGCTAGCTTTGATGGGGTCTATCTCAATGCAATATTCGAAGGGCTACCAGAAGAAGTCCAAGAAAAAACAAAAGAGGTGATCACTTGCAAGAAGTCCTACGTGAAAGGACCGACCCTCGGCGATCTTCTGGAAGGTATGACTCTCAAACCTGTTCTCTCTGCTGTTGGTGAGATGAGATACAAGCTGAGATGCAAGGGTAAAGTTAGACCCTTTGCTTACCTTAAGGTGATAAAGGACACTGATTTGACCAATCAAAAGGGTTCTAAGGCAAGCAAAGAGGGAACTTCCAATGTATCTCTGGCCGATTTCATCACGATGATCAAGGAAAGTAAGGATCCTCCCACAGGATCGAGGGGTGTTCATTTCCCCCTTTCGCACTAAAAGATGACCAAGAAAAGTCAAGCTAAGTGACTCAAAACAAAGCGCTCTTGGGAGGCACCCCAAGCTTATCCATGTACATATTAATGCTTTTTCTAGTCTAGTTTAATGTTTTCAGGATCCCATGAGAGATAAGGAGGGGTCGCTTGTACACAAAGAGGAACAAAAACCAATGTGAGAAGCTGTCTGGCTCAATAACGGGATGTAATATCGGGTTAACACCACGATATTCTCCCTGGTTATTCCTTGTCGGGCAGGCACAACGGTGTGTACCCGATATGGAACGAAGCCCAAGCTAGGCAACCTTCACCAGGGGAAATATCGGGGACCAGCCGATATCCAAAAACGTCAGTCACACCATATCGGAGTCAACCCGATATGACCGTCCAGGTAATAGGGTATTTGGGCTTGGCCAATCCGAGAAAAGCGCTCAAATTATGGCCCACTTTTCCGGATAAGGCATGAATGGTTGGTTGGGGTTAACCGACAATTATTCCCCAAACCAAGAAACCCTAGTCAAACCCTTCTCTTCCCCATATCTCCTCTTTATAAAAACTCTCACCTCTCTCGTTTTCATTCCCCATCACTCTCAAAACCAGAAAATTGTCTAGAGCTTTTAAATTCGCAATTCGATTTCGTGCATCCTTCCAAAAGTTTTTCTGCAAATATCGTGCTAAGGTAAAAATCCGCTCTAGAACGATAAGATTGAGTATTGTCTAGGATCGTTGGAATTTGTTGCATTAGGGATTTGAGTGTTTGATGGAGGAATATTTGGTAGATAACTTTTGCATAAGATTTAGGTTTTTTTGTAGGATTTTTCAGAATTATGACATTTCCATTCTTAAAGAATAGCTTCATGGCTAAATTCTTTCGAAATGCTAAGATTCTAGAGATCCCCTTTTCCACCTTTTGTCTATTACATGCTAATCTAATCCGAGATTGTGAGAAATGAATTATAAAGAACATTTTTTTTTATCTTGTCATTTTAAGATTTTTCTCGATCTAGTGATTATTCGTATATATGCTTGCTTGGGTCTCTTTAGTCATGAATAGAGTTACCTTACGCATAAGCGTGTATGCGAGATAATCTTTGCTCTTTTTGTTTTTCCTTGTACTTACACACTTTCGAGTGTTTTTGATTGATAGGTACAATGGTAGGAGCAACAAGAAGTGCAGCTATCTTGGGAGATCAAGGGAATACCAGACGGAGAACAGGCAAGCAAAGAGACCGGTGGGAAGCTCAAGCCGAGCCGTCACAGTGCGCTCACCCACGCGTGTATCGGGGAGAAGGAGGGCATGTTCCCAACCCACTTTGGCCGATATGCGTGCATGATTCAGGCGAATGGAGTTCAAGGCCATGCGCTATCCCCACGAAGAGACAATGGCCGAGCTAGGCATCTATGAAGATTGCCAAATCCTTTTCAACGCGATGGGTCTGAGGAAGTTCATGGAGAACGCCTATGCATCTCATGACGAAGCAACCTTCCAGTTCCTTGCAACACTGGAGGTGACCTTCTACGTCTTTGGAGAGGAGACTCCAGAGGAAGTGATGCGGGGTTTGTTTTACTTCAAGTTTTACCCCTAAGATAGCTGCAAGTGCACAGCAATCACAGTAGTATATTAAGGGATCGAATCCACAGAGATTGTTGTTTTGCGAACGTCCTAAGATTTCTAACTTCTTTAAACCAAATGGGAACTTGGGGGATGCAGTGTGTCACGATTTGCAGTAATGATATCAAGCAGCAGAGAAGAATTAAACGGTTGTAAATGAATGAATAAAAGGTGTTGGGTTCAGGGACATTCTCCGGGGTTCATGGATCGAATTTAACAAGCAACAGGATATGTTCTGAATGATTTAATAGGTTAGGTTCTTAAGCTGAAACGGTCGACTATGACTACCCCGCCTTCACGGATCTAGCCACCTGCGTTTGTCTTTCACTGCGGGTATAATTTCTCATCCCGCGATGCAAGACAACCGCGCATACATATCATTCACCTATTTGTAAACACTCGCGGTGCGGTCCGTCGATATGCCTAAACATCATACGGTGCGATCTGCTCGTTAACCTCTAGATCCAGACGATAGACCACATGTTCTTGTATCTAGTCGTCCTGGAATCAGTTGCTAATTGATCAGAGAAGCAAACATGCAATAAGAACAAGACATCAACGAAGATACCTAAAAGAAACTCTATCTCTATCAACCTAGCGAAATCAATCCATGATTAAACCCCTTCGAAGATCCCCTTAAAAACCCAACTGGATGACTACTCGTTCATGGGAACGGGAGACATCTTTAAGGTATGAAAGGTGCGAATAGTATTAATAAAAAGAACAAAGTGAGAAAACTTCTTCAAGCGAAATCGATTGAAGAGAGGTTTTCTTAAAGTATTAAAAAGCAAAATAACTAAGAACAAAGGATGAAAGGGAAAAGAAGGAAGAGTAGGCGGCTGCAGAAGAATTCTCTCTCGAGGTTTTCAACTCCGGGGCCGTCGAACTCTCTCTCTCTCTCTCTCTCTCTCTCTCTCTCTCTCTCTCTCTCTGTGCGGCGCAGATGTGTTTTTTTGGAAAAGCTCTCTGTGTCGTCCTCTCCTTCTTTTGAAACCCTAAGGTTCCTTTATATAGGCTCCCGGTCTTCAGAAAGTGGGCTTCACGTTTTAACCTCGGGAAAATATCGGATAAGTGCAAACGGGCTCGAGATGGGGCGGAGTGGTGTGGCCGCGCGAGCGACCAGGCGTGGCGCGGCCACTGGTCTTCTGAGGATCTGTGGCGCGGCCATCCTTCTTCTGGGAATGTGTCTGACGGGCCTCCTTGCTTCCTTCGTAACTTGAGATCGAACCGTGGGATTGAACTCAAATCGCCTTGGCATAAAAGACAGCTGGAAGGGCTATCTTGTCTCCAAATATGAGCTTGATCTTGTGGTGGGAAGGTCGTCATCTGATGCTGAACTTATGGCTCCGAGCACATGTCCTTGAAGTTCCCGTTTTGCTCCAAAATGTGTCCTTTTTGTCCAATTTTCCTGAAATGACTCTTAAGACTAGGAAACGTGGAAATCACTTTAAAACCGTTGAAAACCGGGTTAAAACACTTATAAATGATCTTGAAATAATAGGTTTTAGGAGTAAAATATGAGTGTTATCAACTCCCCCAGACTTAAACCTTTGTTTGTCCTCAAACAAAACGCAGACAAAGCCTGGAAAAGAGGTTTGAAAATATAGGAACTAGCAAAAACTCAGCGACCGTCCTTCTAAACCATAAGTCATCGAACAAGTCTATCCAAGCTCAGCCTAGAAAATTCTCACTATAGTTCCTTCAACACTAGTCCCTTGCGAAACTTTCACTATCTAAACTTCAAGTTTCAGTCAACTAGCTCTCTAAGTAGTATTAAGTTTGGCGTGATCCTTGTCAAGGGATATAAAGCTAGATTCAACGAGGTTAGGTATATAAAGGCCTTTATTGGTGAGGTTTAGAGTGTTTCGGGTTACCGTATAAATCTCCGGAAGGTGCGAGATATTATGCAAAACAGCAAGAGAAGGTGGAACTATTGAGATCCACGATTTCCAATCACTCCCTGCACGTACACATCCGCGAGTTCTCTTTGATACAGCCATCCCCCCAGACTTAGTTTCTTGTTTCTTGCTCGGATTGGATGGTGTTTAAACTCCTCACCATATCGCCCAGGTTCTGCCTCTATGCATGTCACGATTCTCTTAATGCTCTTAGGCATTTTCTTCCTGTTTCTTATCTTTGCATTTTTTTTGTAACTCTCTTTTTTATGGATAAGTACCGTCATTACTCCAAAAAGTTCGGGTCCTCTATCCGAGTTATTTTATTTATATATATTTTTTTTTATGAAACGGGAAGTGCCTTGTTGTGAGAGTCTTAAGGATCGCAAGAATATTACCATTCTTTCGAGTTTTCCGAGGCAAGAGTCGTCCTTGTTTTGTAGCTAACACTTCCATTCCTTAACCATTCGATCCTTCGTCTTGAGTGACTAGAAATCGTGTCGTTCCTCCCTCTCCGGCGTTTTTTTCACATATCTGCATATGGTGAAAACAAGAGAGTTGCATGAGGTATGAAAAGATGGTAAGGGTTTCGAGTATGGTACCAACTATTGATGAGTTAGCCGTTCGGGAACAACAAGGGAGTGTGTAAAAATGGAAGAAGATGTCCCGAACGTTCTGGCTTTTTCGTTGAATGTTTACATCTGTTGACAAGGAAATTAATAGTTAGTTTAAAGTCCAATAAAAATAGAGCTAGTGTATTCCTTCCCCTGAAGTCTCTATAGATCGGCATTCTCCAGGATTTCGCATCTCTGGCTTTCTAGCTACTGCCTAGTCTAGTACTAAAGCTTGAAAGATCTGTCACTAGAAATAGCGTAGAAGCACACTGGTCGAATATCATCCTTGGTTTTGCGTCATAATCCCTAAAACCATATTATATATATCGAAATACATCATTCTTAGTTCTTAAAAGAAAAAGACTCAAATAAAAACCAAAACAAAAGCAAAGTCATTAGTACGAACTCCCCCCAGACTTAAATCACACTGTCCCCAGTGTGAAAAAGTGGTGACAGGTCGGGAATGACTGAAATAGATGAAAGATAAAGCATAAATGAAAAATAAAGGATAGGGGTGGAATAGATGGAACCAGGCTCGTAAGCAGGAAGAGTGTTGGCCGAGACGCGAAGTCTTCTAGGCATCTGAACTCAGGGTCTAAAGGTCGCCATCTATGTGTCCTCTCTCTCGAAGCTGTCGCGCCATCTTCTCAAGCATCTCGTTCTGGCGTGCTAGTTGCTCCTGAAGTGCGGTGATCGCGGGATCAGTCGAGGTGGACGGTGCAGCGGATCGTGAGGTACTGCGCATGGAGGAGGATGAGGTGTGGTGAGTCCTCTGACGGATCGCTTCTCTCCTAGCCTTGGCGGCTACATACTCTCCAATGGTAAGCGGTAGACGTGAGAACTCGGTACGGAACTCATCATGGTTCGGGATCCACTGTGGTGAACCTTCTGAAAGGCGCAGGACTGTAGGAGACGGTAAGTAGACCGTGCGGTTGTCTCTCTTTCCCAATCGGTAGCGGTATCCGAACCTGTCTGGATCCATGGCTGAGCCTGTCAAGTTCTTGTCCGTCTGAAACTGGGACAAGTCAAACCAAGCCTCATCTAAGGGCGTCTCAATGCTGGTGTCTACTCCTGCGGCCTCCATGATCGCTGTAATGATGCCTCCGTAAGTCGTGAAGGCAGTCTCGCATCGAGGTGCGATGACGTCGTGCTTCACTCGCATGAGTCTCTCTGCTAGGATGCATCCAAAGCATGCTGAAAGTGGCTCGTCTGTAAAGGCGGACTGAAGTAGGACGAGCTCTGGAATGAGAATGCATGATTGGTTGCTACGAGAGTAAAGTCGTTGTGCTATGAGGCGGTGCATGAAACGCACGGCTGGATGTGAAAGAAAGGCGGACGTATGCCTTCCCATGTCGTAAATGCCTCGGCCCATGAGTTCCCAAATATCTGCACTCCATTCTTCTTCGATGGTTGTCTCGCTCCTCAAGTCAAAACCAAATATCTCGCAAAGTCTAGGGATGCTCAGCTCATAATCCCGAGAGCCAATGGTGAAATAGAGAATAACATCTCTCGGATGTGATTTCCTCCCTCTCTTGTATGACAGCTGAACCGAAGCTAAGAACTCTTGGGCGAGTCCCTTGTAGGTGGGTCGATCAATTTCCATGAAGGTCCTGAGCCTTAGCTTATCCATGTACCACGTGACATCCTCGGTGATGCCCAACGCATCTAAAGCGGAGTAGTCGATCTTCAAGGTTGTTCTTATATCCATCTTCTTCATCTCCTTCAAATAATCAATGTTCGGGTCCATTGGTGCTCCAAAATTTCGGACCTTGCGCTTAGGAGGAGAAGGGTTCAGCTCTCTTGTTGGCTCTTGAGGTGGAGGATCGTCGCGGCTTGTGCATACCTTTTGCGATTCGAGGAACTTCCTCCTTTGCTCCCTCATATATTTCCCTAGAGTGGTGTTTAGACTCGGGTTCCCTAGCGGTCCTACGTGTTCTTGCTGTCGCGAAGAACTCCTTGAAGAGCTTAGTTGCTCTCTATACTTCGAACGTATCTCGTAGTTTCGATCGGAACTCATTGTACCTTGCCAAATAAAAACAAAAACTCGACCAAGCATGTGAATTTGATGTGCCATATGGATTCTCAAGTGCAATGATATACAAGACATATACCAAGAATTTCCAAGACTAAGACTAATCGAGTAATTGCATAAATTTCAAGATCAATTTGGTACTCACACCCTATTTTCGGATTTTTGGGATTCTAAACCAAAAATTTTCCAATAAATCGATTTTGTCAACTTATTATCATCAAACTTTGATCTCTAAGTGATACCTAGCATGAATCAAGTCCAAACCAAGCAATTCGTCCAATAATATCTCCAAAAATCGGTTCTTAGAGCATGCTAAAAAAAAAAATTTATTTCAAAGACTTCAACTTTTAGATATATGGTTGCAAAAATCGAGATCTAGGCAACCTAAATCATCAATCCAAGGTTCTCTACCATTATCCAAGCATCCTAGACAATTTTCTAGTCAAGCAAGAGAGATCTCAAAATTGAGTTCTTTAGAGATTTGTAAAATTAGAGACCATACCTTGTAGATGAGGATGAATGAGCTTTAAAAAGTGAATGCTCTTCGAAAATAGATGAGTTTAGGCCAAAGAATTTTTGAAAACGGTTTGGATTTGAAAAACTTAAAATCTCCAAAAATCTCCAAGTCTCTTGGGAGAGAAGAAGAAAAGAGAGTTTGATCCTAAAATTTCTCTTTTGCTTTTAAAAAGGTGTTTTTATCATCAAAAACCTTTTATTTTCAAAAATTTTAAAACGAGAGAACTTACCTTGCGTGTTGGCCACGAATCGATCAAATCTGTCATTTTATATTAACGGGAATAACGTTTTGGTGCGGGATTGTACCAGAACGCAGCAGCTCGGTTCGGGAGGAAAACGTGAGTTTTCCGGGCTGGTGGCTCAGACGACCGCTGGCCGCGCCACGGCCTGTCGCGGCCGCGGCTAGGTCGCTTCCCTCCGCGCGGTCGTGGTCCGTCACGCGGCCGCGGTCCTTCTTGCCGTGCCACGGGCCATGCTCATGCGGCCAGCCTCCTTCTGAGGCTGCTCTTCATATTTTTGGGTTTTTATTGGCTTTTCCCCCTTTTTTTTTTTATAATCCTAAGTACAGAAAACTTGCAAGAACTAGATGTCAGAAATGAAAGAAAGAAAAGAAATCAAAAACACGTACCGGATGGGTTGCCTCCCACCAAGCGCTTTTGTTTAAGTCATTTAGCTCGACTCTGTTCGAAGCTTAGGCAGTTTGGGAAAGTGCTTCGGGAGTTGTATCTCCTGAAGCTTCTCCTTTCTTTCGTATCAGCAGCGTCCCTCCGTTTCCGTTCCTTAGAATTTTGGCTTCTAAGATTACCCGCTTTGTTTTCTCAACTGACTTCGAAACTTCCTCTTCACCCAACTCTTCTAGCTCGGGAGGAATCAGAATTTCGATTCGGGAGAAGGGTCTCGAGTTGAGCTGGCTTTCCCTTAATATCATCCCCTTTTTCTCCTTCTTAGTCACGTGGCTCTTCGTTTCCGGAGGCGGAGTGCTCAGCTCCTTTGGGTAGTATCTGGCTTATATGTTGGAAGACTACGAAGTTGCTTACATGGTCGATCCTTGCTCCTACAGTGGCCAAGAAGGGTCTTCCAAGTATCAGTGGTTTGTCTTTGTCTTCCCCCATGTCGAGCATATGGAAGTCAGTAGGTACTATCTTATACCCGACAAGAAGTTGAACGTTGTAGATTACGCCATTCGATTTCTTCCTAGACGAGTCTTCGTACACTAGCTGCGTAGGTGAGGGGAAGTAAGTCGTAACTCCTAACCTTTCAGCGATTGCCATTGGCATGACATTGACATTGGCTCATGTGTCTCATAGACAATCCTTGAAGTTGATTCCCGTTATCGAGCATGGGAAAGTAAATGCGTCTGGATCTTCTTCTTTCTTCAGTCTGTCGAACCCACAGTTCTCCGGGGTATCGAAAGGTGGATTGGCAGTTCCTTTCTTTATCGTCGGGAAGAGTGGGACGAACCTGCACTTTTCTCCCATGGCTAGTTCTGGCTCCTTAGCCTCGTCGGCGACTGCTGAGATCGCGTTACAGAATCCTTTCGGGTTATCCTCTACTTTTCCGGGAAAGATCCCTGCTTGCCTCTTGATGGCTTCAGCGGTTTGAGAGACTTGCATGTCTAATTTCTTCACGTGGGAAGAAAGGGTTTCAAACTTGCCGTTCAGGTCGTTGTATATGCAATCTACCTTGATGTTGAGATCCTTGACCGATTTTTGTTGAGATAACAGCAGCTGTTGCATCAGTATCTCGTGTTTGTCTTCTCGAGACGGGTAAGGTGCGTTCGGTGCTGCTTGCGGCGCTCCCTGCTGATTGTTGTAGGGCGTGAGCTGAGAGTTGTAGGGTTGCTTCGCCTGGTAGCTTCCGTTGTTTCCGTAGTTCATGTTCTGAAACTTGTTCTAGAAGGGTCTTCCTTGAGGTGGATACACTTGATCTCGCGGGTTCTCCACGTTTGGGTTTCGGTATGATAAGTTGTTGTTGTTCCTGAAGTTGTTGTTGAATCCATTGTTGAAGTTTCTGTTTGGATATGAATTTTGTCCTCCTATGAAGTTAATTTCTTCTTCCCGCGTATAGGACTCGTCTCCATCGTCTCCCGGGCTAGATTCTTCCCTTTCCTCTGCGGTCTCACACGCACTGATATTGCGCTGCTGTCCTTTGAGCAGCTGGCTCATCATATTCTTCAGCTCGGCTATTTGCTTAGAATCAGAGTCTCCGGTTCTTGGACTCCTATCATAATCTGGACAGTTATTGCTGTTGCTTACAGCGAGGTTCTCGATGAGCGCTAACAAAGGAGTGTGGAGAGCATGGTTATCTAAGTAGTCAAACCCAAGAATACATTCACATCCTTGATTCTCGCAAAACTGTCAAAGAGATCGACGGCGCGATCGAGCCACTTACCCGATCAGACGACAAGATCGACACGCTGATCGACCAACATGTACGATCTAGGGAAGCGATCGACCAGCCAACACGATCTCCAGCTCGATCTAGCAAAGAACGACTGAGCCAATCGAGGGAAACGAGTCGATCCGAAGCGGATCGACTAGACGATCGACCGATCAACCCGATTACAGCGGGGCAGACGCTTGAAGAAGCAAGTATGGAGGCTCATGACTCGGGGTCTAAAGTAGCAAATGAGGACAGCGATCTCAACAGGAACCAAGAGGAGGACTGGAGCGAACTACTAGCCCCAAAGGTGGACCTCAAGCAGCTACCAATTGGTCTAAGGTACGCATTCTTAGGATCGAATGAGACTTACCTGGTCATTGTCAATGACAATCTAAATGATGATGAGTTAGACTCTCTCCTTAGGGAGTTGAGGAAGTATAGAAAGGCCATTGGGTACTCTCTCAGTGACATCAAAGGCCTTTCACCATTACTTTGTACTCATAAGATTCATTTAGATGATGAGAACACTTCTTCAATAGAACACCAAAGGCGTTTAAACCCAAACTTAAAAGAAGCTGTTAAAAAGGAAATCCTAAAACTCTTAGAAGCCAACGTGATATACTCCATAAGTGATAGCACTTGGATCTCACCAGTCCATGTCGTGCCTAAAAAGGGGGGAATCACGGTTGTAAAAAATGAAAATGATGAACTAATACCTTCTAGGATCATCACCGGTCATAGGATGTGTATAGATTATCGAAAGCTTAACAAAGCCACTAGAAAAGATCACTTCCCACTGCCATTCATTGATCAAATGTTGGAAAGATTAGCCAACAACCCCTATTACTGTTTTCTTGACGGTTATAGTGGCTTTTTCCAAATCCCGATTCATCCAAATGACCAAGAAAAGACAACATTTACTTGCCCTTATGGAACATATGCTTATAGAAGAATGCCTTTTGGTTTATGTAATGCTCCTGCCACATTTCAAAGATGCATGATGTCTATATTTTCTTATTTGATTGAGGAGATGGTTGAGGTATTCATGGATGATTTCTCCGTGTATGGCTCTTCCTTTGGTATTTGTTTGTCTAATTTGGGCAAGGTACTCAAAAGGTGTGAGGAGACCAATCTCGTGCTCAACTGGGAGAAATGCCATTTCATGGTAACAGAGGGGATTGTCCTTGGTCACAAGATCTCAGGAAAAGGAATCAAAGTGGATAGAGCAAAGGTGGAAGTGATGGTTACTTTGGCACCTCCGGCTAATGTGAAGGGCATAAGGAGTTTCTTGGGGCACGCTGGCTTCTACAGAAGGTTTATCAAAGATTTTTCCAAGCTAGCACGTCCCCTTACAAGGCTACTATGCAGAGAAGCTGAGTTCAATTTTGATGAAGAATGCCACCAAGCGTTCAAGACCATCAAAGGCGCACTAATAACCGCACCAATAGTACAAGCACCGGATTGGGACTTTCCCTTTGAAATCATGTGCGACGCTAGTGACTATGCTGTAGGAGTTGTCTTGGGACAAAGGAAAGACAAGAAGTTGCATGTAATCTACTATGCCAGCCGCACCTTGGATGATACACAAGTGAGATATGCAACCACCGAGAAGGAGCTTCTAGTCGTGGTCTTTGCTTTTGAGAAGTTTAGATCTTACTTGGTGGGTTCTAAGGTCATTGTGTATGCTGACCATGCTGCCTTGAGGTACATATACTCCAAGAAAGACACCAAGCCTAGACTCTTGAGATGGATCCTTCTCTTACAAGAGTTTGACATGGAGATCAAAGACAAGAAGGGGATATAGAATGGTGTAGCGGATCATCTTTCTAGGATGAGGATAGATGAAGTCTTACCTTTGGACGACTCACTCCCTGAAGAGCAGCTCATGATGATCAATACCGTGGTATGTGCAAAGCTAGAAGACAAACTTGAAGAAGTTTTGAGCCTAAAAGATGAAGATCTCCCATGGTACGCAGATATTGTCAATTTCTTGGCTTGTGGAGAAGAATCTACTCATTTGGACCGGTACCACAAGAAGAAATTCATGAGAGACGTTCTGGGATGAACCTTACCTATACAAAAGGTGTGTGGATAGTTTGTACCGAAGATGTGTCACAAGAGAGGAGGCTAGAGACATACTTCTACATTGCCACGGTATGATCTATGGAGGACACTTTGCGAGTTTCAAAACTGCTACAAAGGTTCTCCAAGCTGGGTTTTGGTGGCCTACACTCTTCAAAGATGCACATGAATTCATCAAGTCATGTGAAGCATGCCAAAGAACCGGAAATATCACCAAAAGAAACGAGATGCCACAATCTCCAATCTTTGAAGTAGAGATCTTCGACGTGTGGGGGATCGATTTTATGGGGCCGTTTCCATCATCATATGGCAACAAGTATATTCTTGTAGAAGTAGACTATGTGTCTAAGTGGGTGGAAGCCATGGCCTCACCAACAAACGATTCAAGGATGGTACTTAAACTCTTCAAAACAATCATCTTTACAAGATTTGGAGTCCCTAAGGTGGTGATTAGCGATGGAGGCAGCCACTTCATCAACAAGGTTTTTGAAGGTCTCTTGCGAAAACATGGTGTTAAGCACAAGGTGGCCACTCCCTATCACCCTCAAACAAGTGGCCAAGTGGAGGTTTCAAATAGACAAATCAAAGCTATACTAGAGAAGATCGTGAGGATCACTAGAAAAGATTGGTCTAGCAAGTTGGATGACTCTCTTTGGGTATATAGAACGGCATACAAGACTCCAATTGGGACAACGCCTTTCAACCTCCTCTATGGCAAGTCTTGTCACCTTCCTGTGGAACTAGAGCACAAGGCTCTTTGGGCCGTAAAGCAACTCAACTACAATCTCAAAACAGCTCAAGAGAAACGGCTAGTACAACTTGAAGAGCTTGATGAGATAAGGATGGATGCTTATGAAAGCGCCAAGATTTACAAGGAAAGGACAAAAGCCTTTCATGACAAGAAGCTGGTGCGCAAGGAGTTGCAAGAAGGAAGCATGGTTCTCCTCTATAACTCAAGATTGAAGCTGTTCCCCGGAAAGCTCAAATTTAGGTGGTCCGGGCCGTATGAGATTAAAAAAGTACTACCATATGGAGCCATCACTTTGCTTGGAAAGAATGGAGAGAACTTTACAGTGAATGGGCATAGAGTCAAGCCCTACATGGCGAGTGACTGCAACAAGGAGAGCACCACGTTGCGTCTCCAAGCCCCACAACCAGCCTAAATCCGGTAAAGTCAAGCTTATAGACTTAAAAAAATCGCACTCGGGAGACAATCCCATGACTATCATTGTATATATTTTTCAATTTTATTCTTTCTATTTTAAGTGTGTAGATGCAAGAAAACAGGAGCCAAGAAGCAACCTAATGGGTTCTACAAACCAAGGAAAAGAAGGGGTAGGAGGAGAAGATCGAGTGTAAGATCGAGTGATACCACTCGATCGTGAGCCAAGATCGATCAAGAGATCGATCAACAACTCGATCGTGAGCCAAGGTCGATCAAG
This sequence comes from Alliaria petiolata, assembly GCA_020283515.1. NCBI lineage: Eukaryota > Viridiplantae > Streptophyta > Magnoliopsida > Brassicales > Brassicaceae > Alliaria > Alliaria petiolata. Next base: position 432,228,598 of record JAHZTW010000001.1, read on the forward strand.
GGATCGACCCAATTAGTCGATCACGAACGAAACAAGTTTAAAACGAGGACTTAAGTCGATCAACTACTCGATTCAAACCAGATCGACCGACCAATCGAGCTGATAACTCGATCAGAGTAAGTTAGGCAAGAGATCGAGTGGTGGATCGACCAAACTACTCGATCGTCTGCCAAGGGAAGTTTTTCAAATTTCCCCCTCTTTCTCATTCCCACCCACTTTTGAATTTGAATTTGAATTTGGTCAGCCAGACTTCTCTTCACTTTGTTATTTGAGCCTTTTTCAAATTTGATTCCCCACTTGCATGAATAAATTCAAGCATTCCCCTCTTTATAAAACCACACATCCTCACTCTCTCCATTCCTCACATTCACGATTTTTTTACAAAATAGAGAGAGAGTGACTTTTCTGGTTTTCTAAAGAAGAAGAGCAACTTGTTTCCATCAACTTTCAAGGGTAATTCAAATTTTTTTTATGCCATATTTTGGTTCTTGAAAATTTCTTTTTTAGTTGTATGGTTGCTTAATTTGCTAAGGAAAATGATTTTATTTTTAAAAAAATATCTAAATATTAGGGAATTTCCTTGATTTATTCTTATCTCAAGAGATTTTTTTCTAATATTTATTGATAAATCCAAAACTTTTCCCAAAAAAATAAAAGCTTGGGCAAAATCTTTTTAAGCGTGAAAGCCTCTTGAACTTGTGTTCTTCTCTTTGCCGTGATCTTCACTAATTTCCTCTTTAAAGTTTTGATTTTCAGGTACCATGGCGCCACAGAAGAGAAGTAGAGCTATGGCTGCACAAGAGGAAACACAGCAATAAGTTGAGGAAACGGCTAAGTGGAGCAAATAGGAAAAGAAAACAAGGAGGAAGCTAGAGAGGTTGCGTTTTGAGCCAATAAAATTTGCAAGTAGGGAGTTCTTGCAAAGGCTTGGATTATTGAAAGGGTTTGATGAGCTACTCACTAACATGGGGCTAGCATGTCTTTCACGGATGGACTGTCCCACATACCCCGAAGCCACCCTTCACTTCCTCTCCACCTTAGAATGCGAATATGAAGACCCCAACATCCCCACTCCAACCGAGGGCCTTATCAAATTTAAAATCCGCAAGCAAGCATACCGCCTCTCTATCCCTGAGCTGTGCTAAGCTTATGGACTCAATGCAGCAGCAGACCTTATGGAGTTCCCAGAATTCAAATCCGCAAGCAAGCTATGGGACTTGATTAGCGATGGAGACTACAAGTCTAATACCGCAAAAATCAAGAAGGTGTGCAACCCTTTGCTAAGATACACTCTGAATCTGCTAGCAAACATATTCAGTGTGAGATCCACGACGCCAACAGTGACAAAGAACGAGCTGTGCTTCCTTTTCCAAGGAGTTAAGCATGTTCTATGCGATAGGGAGAGAAGTGATGAACCAATGGAGGACGATCTTGGAGATAACATTAACTATGAATGCATCCTGGCTTCATCCTTGCTCAAATACAAAACTTGGGCCATCAAGTGCAAGGTAACATCAGCACTCATAGGTGGCTTTCTCACGCCACTCTTTGTGCAAGCGGGAGTTCCACTTACCGAATTCACACCATGCGCGGAACATGCGTACATGGATCAAGCCTACATGATCAACACCGACTCCTTGGGACCTACTCCAGCTCCAGGTTACTATGCATACCTATTATCCAATTAGGAACATGAACAGAAGACGTGCATCTTACCACACCCGGGAGAGGCGCTACCTAGTAGCGTTGGCAACATCGAATTCTTGCCAACCGTTGAAGAATGTTATGCACCTCTTGGGGGCATTCCAGCCACACCACAACTTGACCAATCATCACCCGAGTCTCCTCCCACTGATGCTGAGATGCCATCAAGTTATGATCTCCCAAAGATGGACTTCGAGCCACGCACCAAAACAGAGAAGTTCCTTGCCTCGGTTGTGGAGATTCAGCGCAAAGTAAACAAATGGCAAGGCAAGATGATCAAGAAGCTGGTGAAGAAGGTCAAGGTCCTTCAAGGGAGGAGCTCTTCAGAGATGACCTTGAGTGACGAAGCTGAACAAGAACACATGACGGCGGCAAGACACTCCACCGGAGGTATACAAATCCGTGAACCCGACGATTTCCAAGCCGGACGTCCTTCTCTTCAAAACCGTCCAACCAGGAACAAGGACAAGGGAGTACTTCATGACACGCCAAGAAAGAGCAGGAGGACCGGAGCAACCTCAAGCTCCGGCCATCTCTAGCTCCAAGGTACCAAAAACGCCAAACCTTGTATATAACATGCATTTTTATTTTTTGTGTGTCTTCTCCTAAATTTGTTTAAACACCGAGACGGCGTCATTCAAGTTTGGGGGAGGAGAGTTTGTGCTTTGACATATTTTATTTGATCTTATTTTGTGTTTTCATTTTTGAGTCTTCATGCTTAACATAAAAAATTGCATAGAAAAAATAAAAACAAAAAAATCAGAAAAACTCTTAAAAATTTCAAAAAACAAAATTCATATAGCTTGCATTTGCATTGTCAAATATTGTAGGATTGAGTCTAGATTTTTTATCATATAGGTTGCATCATTCATATGCATAGGGGGCAATGATGAAAAATTTCCTTTAAAAGTGTTTTAAGCTCATGTATTGGTTCAAGGCCCTAGTTAGTAGTTCTTTAATGCCTTGTGCAACTTTGAAATTAAGTTCTAACCATGCTTGGATCATTTGATTTAATTTTCTTGGATTAAAGTTGAAAAAAGCATGAATTGAATCAATACTTAAAATCGGAACCTTAATGAACATCTAATTATCATACTTGTGCTTTTGAAAAAGGATTCATGGATTATAAAAAATATTTAGGCTTTCTTACTCACTTTGCCACTCTTTGTAAGCCTAAATAGAATACCTCACCTTGACCCTTACCTCATTTCAAGACAAAATTTGTGAGTGATTACAAATTGTGAGGCCTTATTTTAAGTTTGAACTTGCCATAAAGTGTTAGGTTTTGGGCGACATGTTTAGGCTCTCATGATGTTGCTAGCTTTGCATTTTGAAGCTAGTTTTTAGGCTTGTTTGGGATTTGGGAGTTCACGGGTTTGAGAATGGGAAAATGTTAAGGAAAAAGATGAAAAGGGATACATATTTCTAGTGGTTGATCTTGATTTGTGATAAGAAAAAGCTCTAGCAAAGAAAAAGAGCCCTAGAGGCCAAATGCATAAAAGAAATATTTTTAGAAAGCTATCAAAATAAAGAAAAGAGCTAATATTTATGATCTTACCACTAGCCTTAAGTAAAGTTTAAGAAGTTTTCATAAGAAAAGAAAGTATTTGATGGAAGTTCTTATGGGTTTAAGCTTGGCGTGAATAGCCTTCTTGATTTGGGTAGTTTCTAGAGGATGAGTGAGCTTGGAAAGTATAAAAATGATTGAGAGATGGATTAGGATCATTGTTAGTATACTTGGGTAGATGTGAGTCTAGTCATGTATGCATGCATTGCCTTTTACCTTTAGCATTATGTATAAGTTCAAACATTTCTGAGAGAAACCATTCCTTGGAGTACCCATTTGAATGAGATCTTTTTTTTTATCTCATAACCTTAACCCTTGCCAAATGTATTCGGTTTTAAAAAGGCACAAGTGTGATTCACGGTTTGGAACTCTTAATGAATGTTAAAAGTATTGATTCTTGGATTGTTTGGAATAAACAAGTCATGATTTGATTCAATTTTTGATGAATATGGCTAAGTTCTTTTGAGTATATTTTGTGTTCTGCATTCTAGAACTGAGAACAAGGACCTTTGAATTGATACTTTTGAAAAAACACTTTTGGATTTGAGCCCCCATTTTTAATCATCTCTTCCTAGCATGAATTTTGTTTGCTTGAGGGCAAGCAAAAGGCAAGTTTGGGGGAGTTGATATACTCATATATTTCGCATATTTAGCTTGCATTTAGAATAGGTTTTTCATGCATACATCATTCATAATAGACTAATTTGCATCATTTGTACCATTTTAAGTCCTAGAACACTTTGCATTAGCATTTGCATGGTTTCTTGCATATTTGCATCTTTTTCAGGTTGTTTTGAGTACTTGGAGCTGTGATGGATGTTGAGCATTAAGAAGAAGATGAAAGAAGGACCTAGGAGTAGGCGGGAATCAAGGGAAAACTCGGACAAAACCAAAGATGCCGAGATCGACTGGCCGATCGAGCAGAATGACCTGATCCAAAGACAAGATCGACCGTATGATCGACCACACTCACACGATGAAGGTGTGATCGACAAGACAATCGACCAAGACGAGTCGATCCAAAGCAAATCGAGTGGACGATCGACTGACGACCCGAACCAAACACTGATCGAGTCCGAGATCGACCAAACTGACTCGATCAAAGTGTAGATCGACTAGAAGATCGACTGGACTACTTGATGTGGTCTAAATAGTCGTCTGAGTTTGGAGCATTTCTTTGGAGACTCGTCGAGCTTTGAATTTGTAGTACTTAGGGTATCGATCCACAGGGAGGAGGTCAACTGCAAAACAGAAGAATAAGGGCAACCAAAGACGCAAAGAATTGGGGGTTTGGGAATGAGTGTCACGATTCTTGCAGGAAATAAATAAAGCAGTACCACGTCTTATATAGAAGAGGTTGTTAGCCTTTTCTATAATCAACGGGAAAAGGAAATCAAACTTAAGAACTTGTAAAAAGGAAATCAAGCAAGCAGTGCAGAAATAGTAAAGTATGTAAGTGCGTAAATCTCGATTTAAAAGCAGGTGGGCGAATACGTTGGGAATCTTCTCGGGAAATCTATGGGGTTCTAACTAGAAATCAATACACAAAAGCTAAGCAAACGAGACTAGGCGATTTTCCCCAAACTGATTCACTGGTTTTAACAACCTAACTTCATCAAACTAGGTCGATCTGCAAACTTCTATTCCACAGGTATATTTTCATATCCTGCAGCCTAGACGAACACGCAATAGGAACGGGACAATAAGCATTCAGACATCTCCCCGAATACGCATAAGCGCCCAGGAAGGATGCTCTCTACCTTATTTTGGTCTAGATCTGAGATTGAGGACGTTTGTCGTTCTCAAGATCCTGCGATCAGAATATAGTTCATGACGCCAGACTCATGCAATAAGAACGAATAAGGTGAGACAGAAAATCCTATTCTTCGGCCTAAACAATTGGTTTCAACAACAGTTAATGAAATTCCCCATAGATCCCCTTAAAGAAAATCCAACGAAAGTAAACTACTCAGACATAAAAGTAGAAGCAGAAAACATGATTGATGAATGCATAACTTATATAAATCGATTGAAGTAAAAGAGGGTTCAAGAACAAATCAATCTCCCTCAAAGAACAAAGTGGAAACCACGAATCAAAGATCGGCGGCTGCCAAAGAGAAATCTATAACTTAGAGTATTTGGGATGAAAAACTGATATATATAAAACCCTAAACGGCAAGTATATATAGGTCTTCAAGTGCCCTAGGTCGTGGATTAGGTCTTGGCTTGCATAAGACGGCTGCGGGTTTAAGTTGGGCTTCAAATGGGCTCGGGAATCCGCGAGTGGCCTGGCCGCGCGAGCGACTGGCCGTGGCGCGGCCACTGGTCGTCTGGCTAGGCCGTGGCGCGGCCAACTCGTCCTTCCGGGTGCTTGACGGACCTTCTTACTTCCTTTATAACTCAAGATCCAACCGTGGGATTGCTCTCAAACCACTTCGAGGTGAAAGACAGCTGATAAGGCTACCTTGTCTCCGAATATGAGCTTGATCTCGTGGTGGAAAGGTCTGTATTTGGTGTTGAACTTCTGTCCTCGGGCACTGTTTCCGGAATTGTCCATTTTGCTCCAAAATATGCGTCTTTTGCTAAGATTACCTGAAAAGAGTCTTGAACAACCAAATACTCGAAATCTAGTGTTTTTGTATCAAAACCTTAGTGAAATGCTTATTAAAGCACTCACTTATGATAGTAAAAACGGGTAAAATATGCATGTTATCAACTCCCCCAGACTTAAACTTTGTTTGTCCTCAAACAAGACAGAAATCTAAGTAAGGAAAAGAGGTTTGAAAACGTGGAAACTCACCAATACTTGGGAACTCGTCAAGTTTATCAATTGACCTGTTGAGCCACATAACTCGGAATTCAGCTTCAAGGCGTTTGGGTCTAGTTACCTTGAGCTTTTCACCCTTCCCGGATACGCTTCACGGTCCCTTTGAGTATTTCGAGCTCCCTCTTGTTGACTCCTTTATTCATTTAGGCGTGCGGTCTCTATCGAGGGAGTATTGGTCGACGAGACATTATACTTTCTCTTCCAAACATCTAGACAAAGACATTTCAGACACAACTCTCCTATTTTCTCTTCCGTTAGTCGATTTCTCCCTATTTTTCTAGGGTATCATTTTATTTTTTCTATCGACTTTCTTTATTCCACTTTTTTTTTCTTTCATCTTAGCTTGAGAATGATCACTTCTTTGAAGTTTACATGATTGCTGCGAACCGTCATTGTCCTTTGAGGAACTCTGGTTGCCATTCCCAAATTAAAACTTTTCTCTCTATATTTTTTTTTTTCTTTTCTATAACAAGGGAAGATCAAGGAGAGGTTGCATTGCATCTACTTAGTCATGCTAGAGTCTAAAAGAGGAGTAAAGATCGAAGTACTCAAGCCCCTTGATGAGAAAATTTGATTCATTAGGTGCGGAGTCAACGCAAGATCCTTCGAGTACTCTAGAGATTAGAACTTTCTCCGCTGGAGTGATCCACTCGCCGTGTTCAACTTAGTAAACCTTGCTTCTAAATCCGTGAGAATGGTCATTAAGGTCCCTTGTTCAAAATGACTTGTACCTAGCAAAGTTCATAGTTTCCGACTAGAAGAAAAAACTGTTTTGACTCTATAAAATGACTCGATAAATGATGTAAGTATGCATAAGACTCATCAAATAAAAGTATGATTAGTAATATAAGAAACCCCCCCAGACTTAAATCAAACTGTCTCCAGTTTGTTTAAATCGAGTGAGGTGAAAAAGATAGGTAAATTCAAGTACAAGCTTGTGAAGACTTGCTTGAAAGTGGCGTTGGGTTTGGTGTGTGTGGATGGGCGTGTGGTATGATTTAGCTAAGGACTTGATCATTATCCTTATGTCCCTGCTTAGAATCGATTTGATTGAACAAAAGAAATCGAAAACTTAGCTCGAAAGGAAATGTGTTGCGCGGTTGGGCTTCCTTGCTTCGGATGGTGGTGGTGTGCGTGTGGTGGTGATGGAAGAGGATGGTGATAGGCGTTTGGTGGTGATAATGTTGATTGAGGCACGCCTATGTTGAGAAGAACGGGTACTTCAGTCGTTTGAGTACTTGTCTTGGTTCCTTGACCTTTGTAAAAACACCGTGAATGAGAGATGGAAAATCTTCCTTCCTTGCGTCTTGAAGATTGCGTCACCTCAGAAACTTGACTTGAAGTTTGGATCTATGCTGGCCTATCCAGTGATCTGTTCGGGATCCCGGAAGACAGGTGTTGCTAGTTCGAACTTCAGTGCCATATGAAATCCTTACTTGGCTTCGGTAAAGGTCTTGGTCGCGGGAGAGAGAAGCTAGTCTTCGGGAACTTTCCTCTTCGCGGTTTGGTGAAGGAAGTTGCATCTTCTTCCTTCTTGAGCTTGCACTACGGTTTTCATCCTCTAGAACTGTGGTGTTCCTCTTCGTTTCCGTGGATGCAGGTCTGTTGAATGTGATGGACGAAGTAGGTAGAGAGATGGATCATTAACTTGACATGACTTGGATGGAGTCTTGCCTCGTCTCGCCGTCTTTGATGCAACAACAATGTGCCGCGGTTGTGGAAGTGATCTTGCGGTCTTTAGGTCGTGTTCAAGCCTTGAAACAAGGAGGATACTTGAAAGGCTTGAAACAGGTTGAAGGAGATCCGGTTTGGTGAGGTTCGGATGGAGAACGTCGTGGAAGAAGGGTGGCCGCGCGACGGGTTGTTGCGGCCGCGGCCGGGCGTCCTTCGTCCGTGCCATCGTGGCTCGTGGCGCGGCCAGGCTCCTTCTGGTCGGCCCACGGGCGGTTCGTCGCCCGGTGAGTGTTCTTCGAAACTCCTTCTTCATTTTTTGGTCTTTTTGGGTTTTTCTGATTTTTTGTACTTTTGGGGTTTATGAAAATGCTGTAAACTAAGAAGAAACCAAAATTAAAAATTAGTATGGTTAAGGAGATGAGAAAGAGAATACCTAAAATGGGTTGCCTCCCATTGAGCCGCTCTTGTTTAGAGTCTTTTAGCTAGACTTTGGTAGTTTGGGAGCTTAGTTGGAGGTGGAGTTCGACCTTAGGCAAGGTCTTTTTGCCTTCTGCGCGGCCTCTTCTGCTAAAGGCTCCTCGAGTCTCTCCATGATGGCATCTTCATCCTTCTCAAGAAGGTGTTTCTCCATGGTGTAAGGTACCGCGGGATAGAACTTCTTTCCGTCGATATTGGCAAATGAGACTCGCCTGTTTGGCCAATCCATGATGGCTCCTACAGTGGCTAAGAACGGCCATCCCAAGATGAGAGGTGCAGCTTCTTCTTGGCGTGTCTTGACTATGTAGAAGTCTACCGGGATTCTACAATCGCCAATGATGACCGGGAGATCATAAATGACTCCTCTCGGGGCAGCGAAGGATTGATCCGCCAGTCCGATCCTGATGTCAGTGGGGAAAACGCATTTCACGCCGAGTTTCCGTGCTACACCGGCTGGCATAATGTTTATGCATGACCCCGAATCGCATAGGGCGTTCTTGAAAATGTCACCTCGGATGCTGCAAGTTGTGAGGTATTGCTCGTGGCCCTGGATCTTGTGGAGGTTTCTAATAGGCTTTCCGGTTCTGGCGAGGTTGAAAAGGCCTTGAATGTCCGACACTGTCTCCCTACTTTCGCAGAAGAAATGTCCGATAAGGTGATCTCTCCATGCTTCCACGAAATCCGTCTCAGGAGGGAGTTCTCGCACCACTTTGTTGAACTCCTCGAGTGCCATCAGCTCGACTCAGTTCTGGTGCCAATCATGCTTCTTCGTTGGGGGCATCCTGATAGCATCCTTGTCGGCTGAATGTCTTGCCTGATTAAAGTAGACTTCAATATCACCCTTATTCTCCAAGCTATCTTGAAAGAAGTCGGCCAAACCCTGGTTTTTCCAGGCGTCTTCGAACGTCATTCCTGTGGGGAGTTCCTTAACTTTGGCATTGAACTTCATAAGCCTCTCCCTTTGAATGTGCATCGTGATTGGCCTTGCGTGGCTGGCCTTGTTCCCTGCTGTCGAGCAGACGGAGGTCTCTTCCTTGAGGATCTCTCGAGACGAATACCTCGATGACTCGGTCGAGTATGCCTCTCCGAACTCGTAGTTTGAATCACTCGAGCAGCTGGCAGTGAAGCTCGTTTCAGGACTTGAGAATCTCGTTTCGGTGATGGGTTCCACTGCATTGCACGGTGCGAACGGGGCTGGGTTTGGGCCTCGGTCTGGTGCTCTTGGCATGCCTCTCCGGGTTGCTCGGTGGGTTGACATTTCGGAAACCTCTTTGGTCGCTTCCTCAAGGGGGCAGGTAGCTTTCTCGGTTCCGCCAATGCCCATTGCAGAGACTATCTTGCCAAGTCTCTGCTGTTCCTTGCTTAGCTTCTCTATTGCCGCCGTCTTCTTTTTCAGGCAATTGAAGATGCTTTCGAGCTTATTGTCGGTCTCCTCCGCTTTGTCCTCAGATTGCCTTTGGTCCTCTATGAGTTGAAGGATGTCAGTTTCGGCTTGATCTCTATTGACAAAGATAGAGTCGTTGGTATCTTCAAGCTTTTTATTCAAGGTGCGGATGTCTCTCACGCTCTGCTCGAGGATAGGTCTGCGATACTCGAGCGCATCAGAGATCTCCTTCAGTTGGACCGTGTTGTTGGCCGCTTGCTCCTTATGCAGCCTCATCTCCTCGGATAGAGCTTCAATCTTAGCGAGAAGTTCGGCTTGAACCTTGTCTATATGCCCATAGACAGCTTCAGTGCAATCCGCCTGGTATACCAGCATATTATTGATCGAGACTATGAGCTTGTCGATCTGGCGAGCGTGCTCGACCTCCGCGTCGAGATGATTGACCTTCGGATTTTTTTCTTGGCCAGCAAGCCACAGGTCGCGCAGGTCGCGATCTTTGGGAGCGATATCAGCTTCTGGGGGTCCAGGCTCGTGTTGTTCTTGATTCGTGGGGACCTCCACGGTTTTAGGGTTTCTGAAACTCATAGAAATAAACCTAGAAGTTAGAGAAAAGGATGTCTTTGAGTTGTGATCCTGACCTTTGTTTTGGACAGCGAAACGCAGCCTCCCCGGCAACGGCGCCAAAAGCTTGATGGGGTCTAAATAGTCGTCCGATTTTGGAGGATTTCTTTGGGGACTCGTCAAGCTTTGAATTTGTAGGACCCTAATCTGCAAGTGCACAGCGTGCATTGTAGTACTTAGGGTATCGATCCACAGGGAGGAGGTCAACTGCAAAACAGAAGAATCAGGGCAACCAAGCAAAGAATTGGGGGTTTGGGAATGAGTGTCACGATTCTTGCAGGAAATAAATAAAGCAGTACCACGCCTTATATAGAAGAGGTTGTCAGCCTTTTCTATAATCAACGGGAAAAGGAAATCAAACTTAAGAACTTGTAAAAAGGAAATCAAGCAAGCAGTGCAGAAANGAGCAAATTATGATGATCAAGAGCATTTCTAGTGCACATGGAGTTGGAAGAAAGCTTGAAGAGATTCAAGGTCTAGAGGACAAAGCTTTGCCTTGGTATGCCGACATTGTTAACTACTTGGTGTGCAAAGAAGAACCCACTCATCTCAACACTTATCACAAAAAGAAGTTTATGAGAGATGTGTCACACTTCTATTGGGATGAGCCCTATCTCTACAAGAGATGTGCTGATGGGATTTATAGAAGATGCTTGGCACAAGAGGAGGTTGAGAGTGTGATTTTTCATTGCCATGGGTCTAAGTATGGAGGGCATTTCGCCACATTCAAGACAGCTACAAAGGTGCTTCAAAGTGGGTTTTGGTGGCCTACATAGTTCAAGGATACTCATGAGTTCATCAAGAGATGTGAGCCTTGTCAAAGAAAGGGGAACATAAGCAAGAGAGACGAGATGCCCCAAAACCCAATCTTAGAAGTGGAGTTGTTTGATGTTTGGGGCATAGACTTCATGGGACCTTTCCAATCTTCTTATGGAAACCAATACATCTTGGTGGCTGTTGATTATGTCTCAAAGTGGGTTGAAGCCATTGCAAGTCCTACTAATGACTCCAAGGTCGTGGTGAAGATGTTCAAGAGTATAATCTTCCCAAGGTTTGGAGTGCCAAAAGTTGTGATTAGTGATGGGGGAAGCCACTTCATCAACAAGGTCTTTGAAGGGTTATTGAACAAGAATGGTGTCAAGTATAAGGTAGCCACCCCTTACCACCCTCAAACTAGTGGTCAAGTGGAAGTCTCAAACCGTGAGATCAAGGTTATTCTAGAGAAAACTGTAGGTCTAACAAGAAAAGATTGGTCAATCAAGCTAGATGATGCTTTGTGGGCTTATAGGACAGCTTTCAAGACACCAATTGGGAGATCTCCTTTCAACCTTGTGTATGGAAAAGCTTGTCATCTACCAGTAGAGATTGAACACAAAGCTTTGTGGGCTGTGAAGCTTCTCAACTACAACATAAAAACTGCCCAAGAAAAGAGATTGATTCAACTCCAAGAGCTTGAGGAGATTAGGATTGAGTCTTATGAAAGCTCAAGGATCTACAAGGAGAGGACCAAGGCTTTTCATGACAAGAGGATTGTGAAGAAGGAGCTAAGTGTCGGTGACAAAGTTCTTCTCTACAATTCAAGATTGAAGTTGTTCCCGGGTAAGCTCAAGTCAAGGTGGGGAGGCCCTTTTGAGATTCAAGAAGTGTTGCCTTATGGAGCCATCACCTTGATTGGAAAGAATGGGGAGAGTTTCACAGTCAACGGTCATAGGGTCAAGCCATACTTGGTGAATGAGCCTAAGGAAGAGGCAAGCTCAATTCCTCTTCAAGATCCCCCTCTAGCCTAAAAAGGTTTAAAAAGTCGAGCTAATGACGTTAAACAAGCGCACTTGGGAGGCATTCCCATGGTTATCCTTGTATATATTCTTGATTTAGTTCTATGATTATGTTTCTTTGAGTTTTTGAAAGTTTTAGGTTGAGTATCGAGGACTTAGACTTGAAGAAAAGGTGTGGACAAAATTTTTAAAAGTGGTTCGGCGAACTGGTTCGGTGAATCACGTCGAACTAGAACTCCAGGGTGTACGTTCGACGAGATGGTTCGGTGAAGGACGTCGAACCATTTTTCCAGGGTCACGGTTCGACGAGTTGGTTCGGTGAAGGACGTCGAACCATTTTTCCAGGGGTTCGGTTCGACGAGTTGGTTCGGTCAAGGACGTCGAACCATTTTTCTAGAGGTTCGGTTCGACGAAGACGTTCGAAGAACACACCGAACCGCTTTTCAAGGGTAACGGTTCGACGAGATGGTTCGGTGAACTCGTCGAACCGTTTCCAAAAAAGGTTTGCTTGACTTTTATTCCTTCCTTTGACCGGTTTAATGTTGACCTCCCCCACTTATATTGAACCGATTTTTGAGGATTAAAATACTTCTTCTTCCCCAAAAGCTATCTCACCCACGATTTTTTCACCCTTGCATAAGGATAAGAACTTGTTTTCCTCTTTTCTCTCTCAATTCTTCATCAAATTCTTTGATTCCAAGTGCATTATTTCCGAAATTGTTTGTCACTCTTGATTTCTTAGTGAATTTCGGCCATACCTTTGCGTGGAACCAAGGTTTGTCTTCTCATCCTCTCTCTTAATCTTTGATTTCTCTTTGAGAATGAATTGGAAATTAGGATTGATAGAAAGACTTTGAATGGGTTGATTGAGTTGGGTATAGTTGAACATTGTTATGGGTGATGATTGTTGAAGTTTTTCAAGGAATTACATGGGAAAATTTTTATTTTTGAACATTTTTTCTTTAGGATTTTAAAGAGTTGCGAAAATTCATGTTTTAATCTAATTATTGTTCAAAAATTTGGAATTGGGTTTTTTTAACCTTGTTTTCCCATGTTATATAAGTAATTAAGCTAGAATCTTCTTGAATTTTAATTTATTAGCACTTAGAGGATGCTTAATTTGAATAATTCCTTGTTGATTTCTTTGAATGCTAAGAGAGAAATTTCAAAAGGGTTTATTTCTTACTTTTATTTAATTGCCATTGAGTTTTAAGTCTTGAAGCCTCCATGGAATTTTTATGATTACATGCTTGTTGCTTTCAATAATTCTAAATTCGCAATGTACTTACTCCTCTCCAAGAGTTTTGATTTTATAGGTGATATGGGGAGAACAAGGAGTGAGGCTAGCAAGAGACAAGGCAAGAGGCATGTGGAAGTAGAAGAAGAAGATCCCGAGGAGAGTCCACCAGTCATAAGGAAGTTGTCCCAAAAGAGGGACATTAGTAGGGAGAAGGCAAGAGCAAGGCGAGCCGAGAAAGCTGTGGCTACTCCTCCAACACCCTCGGAGGTGTACAAGGCCCTTATGGAGAGACCTTTCAAAGGAACCAAGTACCCGGATCATGAATTGCTAGATGAGTTGGGTCTCTTGAAGGATGTGCAAGCGATTTTTCAGAATTTGGAGAGCAAAAGGTGGTTCAACAAATCGTTCCCAAGCTACCAAGAGGAGACATGCCAATTCCTCTCTACTTTGAAAGTGACAACTTCGAGCTTGGGAGGGGTTGATGAAGAAAAGGATGGTTTCGGTTTCATCAAATTCCGGGTTCGCAACAAGTCCTACAAGATGGGCTTCAAGAAGCTAAGTGAGGTACTTGGATTTGATGAGGGTACCGGTCCGGGATCCCGCTTGGATGTTAGGAAAAGCGAGTTGGAAAAGCTGTGGAAGTTTCTTGCTAATGGGGATTACAAGGCCGAGAGAGTGAGGAGCGCCATGATCCGACATCCCACTATTCGCTATGCTCACAAGGTGTTAGCTCACACCTTCTTTGCTAAGAAGGAAACCGTGATTGTCACTTCCGAAGAATGGGAAATGCTTGATGCTGGGCTCAAGGACATCATCCGTTACTGTCATGAAAACATCCTAATGAGAGGAGATGCTACGGGGAATGGTATGGTGCAGCTTTGGGTGGCTCATGCAGCAAGTTACTATGCTCGGGCAACTAGCAAGAAGGATCGCTCGATCCCACTCACCATTGGAGGTATGATCACACCGATCCTAGAGGAAGTTGGCATCAACTTGGGAGAACCCTCAGCCGAGAGGGAGTTTATAGATTCCTCCTACCTCCTTAAGGGTCAGTTTTTGGTTAAGGAAGGAAGTGGGTATCGGTATAAATTCAATGTGGAAAAGCTCAAGGAGGCTACAATCAAGCTCCCTTGCATTCACCTCACTAGCTTAAAGGAGAGGTCAAACGCTTCCTTCACTCCATCCGACGAAGAGCTAGACGATATAGAGACCTTCCCGATGGGTTCACGAGACACTTCCCACCAGCCTTATCAAGCTCCTCCGGTCTATGGCAACGAGAGGTACGACTTTGTACCATATGAAGCAACCAACCAAGGAGAGACTTCTAGACAAGCTCACCAACACATCAAGCTTCTCCAAAGATGGAACAAATGGCAAGACACGACCATTAGGAAGCTTGTGAAAACGGTAAAAGGATTGAAAGGGCAAATCAAGGAGCTAAAGGCTATGGTTGGAGGAGCTTCTTCCCAAAGGCATGGAGAGATGCAACAAGAGGATGATGAGGAAATGCAACAAGAGGATGATGAAGCGGATAGCACAATGGCGGGAAGACGCCATTCCTTCCAAGGAACCCCAAGTGCACCAAGCCATGAGGATGAGCCACGCCCCTCCTCCTATGAGACAAGAAGGCGTGAGAAGAGAGTCATGCGATCCCCCACTCCTCAATCCAGCAATCCATCCTACTCCATGGACTCTTACTCCTCCTCCTCCATGCGCTTTTGATCAAGGTACCACTCCAATCATTGTAAATACCATTTAGTCTTTTATTTTTGCATATTGAAATCTTCTCCAAGCTTGGATTACACAAGAGACTGTGTAATTTAAGTTTGGGGGAGTATGGTGTATTTGATTTTGTGTTTTGTGATCTTATTTTCCTTTTTCATGCATCTTTGAGTCTCATGCATTCATCTATGGCATAGAAAAAACCAAAAAAATTGAAAAATTTTGAAAAAAAAAAATAGCATGTAGTTGCATTTGCATTTGTTACATAAGTAGGATTGAGTCTAGCTTTCATATAGGATTGCATTCTTGCATAGGGGACAATGATGATTTTTCCTTGTAAGGTGTTAAGCTCGCGAATTAGTTCAAGACCCTATTTAGTAGTTCTTTGATGCTTTGTGTGCAAATTTTGAAAGTTAAAGTTGAACCATACTTGGACCTCACCATTTGAAATTCAAGTTTTAATTGAAGCAAGCTTTGAATAGAAACCAACTCTCTTGAACTTGAACCTAATTTGAACAAGTAATTATCATGGTTATGCATTGCTAGAGAACTTGTGGATACCATATACATATTTGGGTTATCTTCTTTCCTTTTATCACTCTTGTTAACCCAAATAGCCGACTCTCATCTTTAGAGCGGTTAAAATCGAACATTCTAGCTAAACTTTCTTTGAGACCTCTTCCTTATTGAGTGCATTAGGCCTTTTTCTTCTTGTGAACTTAGAGAAAATGTTGAGTTTAGAGCGACAAGGATAGGCTTCCATGTAGTTAGCTCGAGACAATGAGCTAAGATACAGGTTAGGCTTCTTGGGTGAGGGTTTTAGCTTGACAATGAGTTTAAAAAGAATTGAGTTTGGCAAAGTTGAGGTGGTGAAGGGGGGAAAACGAAAATTTTGGAACAAGTGTTGGCATTGTGTATTATGCTTTAAGTGTTAAGAAAAAAAAAAATCTTCTAGAAATGTAAAGTAAAAGAGCCAAGTAAAAGAAAAAAAATATGGCTAAGCTAAGATAAGAAAGAGGATAGCAATTTGTGAATGAAAAGAGAAAGAGCTAGAAGTGAAAGTGTGCCAACACTTGTGGTTGTAGAAGAGGTTTTCCCCAAGTGCTTAAAAGAGAAAAGGAAAAGGTGGTTTGAACTTATGAGTTTGGCGAATTGCCTTGTAATGGGTAGCTTAGGTTGGACTTGGCGAGTGAGCTTAAAAGAAAATGAGAGTGAAGACAATTGTGTTACAAAGGGTAGATGGAAGTTTGTCCTTGTATGCATAAGTTGCTTTTTACTCTTAGATTTTGCCAAAGTTCACTTGTTCATTGAGAGATCCCTTGCATTGGAGCCCCATGAAGTTGAGATCATTTTCATCTCAAAACCTTACCCAAAAACCAAACAAGTTCGCTAGCACTGCATGATTCATGATCCATTGTTACTACTTAATGAATGTTAAAGAGTTGATGAAAATGAATGCTTGTGTAGATTGAGTCTTGGGTTCACTTGAATGAGTATGGGTATGGCTAGACCTTTTGGAGTAGAGTTTGCATTAGAGCATCCTAGAATTAAGAACAAGGACCATTGAATTGATTTATTTGCTTGACACCTTTGGATTTGAGTCCCCACTTTCAAACCTCTCTCCTTAGCTTGTGTTTCATTTGCTTGGGACAAGCAAAAGGCAAATTTGGGGGAGTTGATATGTCTATATTTTGCATCATTTTCCCCTCCATTTAGTGTAAGTTTCTCATCATTTATGAGTCCAATTAAGCATCATTGTGTTGCATTGTATCATTTAGAGTCCCAGAGTGTATTTGCATAGTCCTTGCATGTATTGGTGCATTTGGAGTCTTGATCAGGTAATATGGATGCTGTGGAGGCAACAATGGAGTTGGAGATGGATGGCACAGCACTTGGAAGAGCAAGAAGTTGCCAAAAAGATGGAGCAGGAGACTTATGGCGCTGGTTCGGCGAGTTGGATCGACGAAGCTCGCCGAACCAAACTTCCAGGGTGTCCGTTCGGTGTATCCGTTCGATGAAGCTCGCCGAACCATTCTTCCAGGGGTTCGGTTCGAAAGTCGTTCGATGAAGGTCGCCGAACCAAACTTCCAGGGGTTCGAAAGTACCCAGACGCAAGGAGATGAACCAAGGCACTAAGAAGCGTTCGACGTAGCCGTTCGACGAAGCTCGCCGAACCAATCTTCCAGGGGTTCGGTTCGACGAGTTGGTTCGATGAACTCGTCGAACTGAACCCAGACGAATCTTTTTTGTCAGCTTTATGAGTCCCTCCTATAAATACTCTTTAGACCTAATTTTTACCTTAACTTTTATTCTCTTTGTTCTAAGCCTAAACTTTTAGCCACTTTTAGGGAAATCATTGTATTTTGCTTGGATCTTCTTGTTTAATGCAATATCTCTCTTGAACTTCTTGTTTTATCTTTCTCTAATCATGTTTAACCTTTCTCTAATCTTTGATTTGATGGGTTTAACTATGATTAGTGAGTAGTTCTTTAGGAACTTGGGGATGGGTTAGATTTAGGGATTTCTAATGGTTCAATCTTGCAATCTAGGATAGATTCTTTCATCTCTCTTCTTATAAAGTAGTTTCTAATGCCAAATAGCTAATCTTTGCTATTTTGGATCATAGGCATTTCATACACCCACCAAGTGTTTGATGAAATGCTTGAACCAACTTAATAAGAGATTTACATTCCTAGCCTAAGACATTAGTTGCCTAGGGTGTTTATCATGCCATTTAGACTTGTAATTAATGCTTGTTGATCATTCTAATGCTAAAACATCATTAGTTCATTAGGGTGATTAAGAAAGGGATTAGTCCCACACATCATGATTTTTAATCTTATTTAAGTGTTCTAGGCATATAGTTAGCTTGATTAGTTGCTTAAATGATTGCAAGGTTGTCCATTTAGTTTCCCAAATCAATGATTCCATCCCTAGGTTTCGTTTTTAGTTAATTTGATAATCTAGATTAGTAGTAATTGCTTGACTAGTACTTGATTAGTGATAATTAATGCTTAGTTTCATAGTATTGCTCTTGTAGTGTCTCTTTTAGTTTGTGTTTTTCTTTTAATTGTTACTTATCACTTGAAATTGCCAATTTAGCTTAGCTTAAACCAAACTTTGCATTATTATTGAATCATCTCCCAAAATGGATTGATATCGCAAGTATTGCAATGATATGTGCAATTGAGAAATTGCTTGCAAGAGATAAAAACTCTTGTATCAGACGGCTTTCTCTCCAAGAGCGTCCAACCGGGAACAAGGATAAAGGCATCCTACACGACACTCCAAGGAAGAGCAGGAGGACCGGAGCAACCACAAGCTCCGGTCATGCCTAGCTCCGAGGTACCAAACAACAACCCTTGTACATATCATGCATCTTTTTATTTTTGCTTTGGATTTTGGTCTCCTCTTAGACTTGTTTTACACCGAGACGTTGTCATTCAAGTTTGGGGGAGAATGTGTGCTTTGACATGTTTTATTTGGATCTTATTTTGTGTTTGCATCTTGAGTCTTCATGCATCCATCTAAGTGCATAGAAAAATACAAAAAATCAGAAAACATTTCAAAAATTTCAAAAATTTCAAAAAAATTCATGTAGCTTGCATTTGCATTGTGGAATATTGTAGGATTGAGTCTAGAATTTTTATCATTTAGGATTGCATTCATATGAATTGGGAGCAATGATGAGCCTATCCTTGTAGATTGTTAACTTTGTGATCAATTCAATACCCTAGTTAGTAGTTATTTGATGCTTGTGAATATATTTGAAAGTAAGGAAGAACCATGCTTGAACCACCTCATTTGTCACTAGTTTTTTGTCAAAATAGGTCTTGAAATTGATAGCCAACTCTACTCACTTAAACCGAATTTTGACAATTAATTATCATGCTTGCATTGGAAGTAAATTCATGGATTTAAAATACTTGAGCTTTCTTATCCACTTTGCCACCTTTTTGCTAGCTCAAGTAGCAGCCCTACCAAAACAAACCTCCTTTGAAGCCACATGTTCTTGTGTGTTTACTTTTGAGGCCTTTATTTCGATTGAATTTAGCATAAAGTGTTATGTTTGAAACGACAAGTCTAGGCTTTCATGTAGATTCTAGCTTTGCATTTTGAGGCTAGCTTTAGGCTTAGGATTTGGGGGTTTGTTGGCCGTGGTACCACTTGATGTCTTGTGGAAAGTTTGGAAAGAAATAGGCGATGAGTAAGGGCTTGGCGAAAATAAGGGGAGACTTGGTTTGAAATGGAGAGTCTTGTGATTAAAAAAGGGAATAGCTCAAAGTTAAAAATGCTAGGTGGTCTTAAGAAAAAGAAAAGAGAATCAAAAGAGCCGAAAAGGGCCAAATTAGAAAAGAAAGAAGGCCACCTAGAGATAAGAAGAAGAGCCATGCTAATAAGTTAAGACAACTCCATTCGCCGAGAATGATAGGTTGAAGAAGTTCCCCTTAGAGCTTTAAAATAAGAAGTGGGTTTGAAATTCAAAGGGTTAGCAAGGCACAAAAGAGCCTTGAGAGAAAGGGTTAGATTCTAGAGGGTTGAGTGAGCTAAAAAAATGAATGAGAGGGGTATAGGATCATTGTTAGCATTTCGGGTAGATGAAAGTCTTTTCTTGTATGCATCATTTGTTTCTTACCTTTAGCATTATGCATGTGGTTCAATCTTTATGAGTGTTACCCTTGTTTAAAAGCAAAACCGGATGAATTGAGATCACTTTTATCTCAAAACCCAGTCCCTTAGCCAAATGAATTTACTTACCTTGCAATGTCATGATTCACGGTTTAACACTTAATGAATGCTAAAGAGTTGACTTGATAGGGAGGCTTGTTTAGATTGAATTCTTAGTGCACTTGAATGTTGAGATGGGCATGGCTAACTCTTTTGGAGTATGATAGATTCACATGCATCTTAGAATTAAGAACTAGGATATTGAGTTGATCATTATTGTTTGTGATCTTGGATATTGAGCTCCCACTTTTAAACCTCTCTCCCTAGCTTGGATTTTGTTTGCTTGAGGGCAAGCAAAAGGCAGGTTTGGGGGAGTTGATATACTCATATATTTCATATATTTAGCTTGCATTTAGGGATTTCATATATTTAGCTTGCATTTAGGGCATAATTGCATTCATACTTAGAGAAATTGTAGCTTTTGTCTTATTTTAGGTCCTAAGGCACTTTGCATTAGCATTTGCATATTTCATGCATTCTTGCATCATATTCAGGTTGTTTTGGATACACTGGAACTATGGAGGGTGCGTGGACATGCTAAGGATCAATAAGGAGTCTATGGACACTTGGAAGAACTCGGCCATGAAGCAAAGGAACCGAGATCGAGTTGAAGATCGAGCTAGGCAGGTCGATCTAGAAGAGATCGACCACAAAATCGAGGCATTGAGTCGTTCCAAGGAATAGGATTGAGCTCAGAGATCGACCAAGATGATCAAACGCGAGCACTGACGCAGAAGAAGAACGAGAGCTCGATCGAGGTAAAGACTTGATCATCCAAGGATCGACTAGACGATCGACAGGAGTACTCGATCTGCCAGGAGGGCGTTCTACACCCGAGATCGAGGTCGAGATTGACCACCGAGCTCGATCTCTAACCTTATCTAACAGCTCATGCGTTTTGGATTTTAGTGAGGAGACCATTCCCTCTTTGGCATAAAAGATTTGTGACCTATTTTTGGTCACATATCCTTAGACATACGACCTGTCTCTCCTTCTTTAGCGAAAAACACCATTGTTAGTCTTTTAAGCTTTTAGGATTTTGTAAAACCTTAATCTTTTCTTTAATCATAAGTACTTACCGTAATCTTTCTTGTTTAATCGCTTAATCATGTTTAGCTTTCTTTCCTTTACGTTTTCAAGCAGTTCAATCATGCCTAGCGATTAGTCTTCTTTTGGGTTTACGGTTTGGGGTGATTAAGGGGGTTTAAAGGTTTAAACTTTGGTCTTTTCTTGCTCTTAAACTATTTTCTTCTTGGATTTGGGCGTTTAAAACTTAGGGATTCTTGAGAAATATCCTTTTGATCTCAAGGATTTTCTTGTATTAGCAGATTTTGGAGATCTCTTAAAATCCAAATCCAAGTGGCCAACTCATCCTTTCCCAAACACCATGGATGTTTAGGGAGTTAGTTAAGCCACGTTTTTGAGATTTATGCTTCAAGTTCTTCATCCTTTCTTTCCACCACAAACCATGGGTTTGGAGGAAGGGGTGAGGAAAGGATTCGTTCCAAACACCATGGATGAATCTAGCTTAGCTTCTCAAGGCTTAGAGAAAGCACAAAATGTGTAGATCTATGTTTTCAAAACCCAAAGTTTAAATCTTGAACCTCTTTAAGCGTGATCCCCAACCATGAATCCATCTTTAGCTTTTAAAAACTTAGAATCATCATTTCTTAGCTCTAAAGTTTGAGTCTTTTGTCTTAGCTTCTTAAAAATAGTCTTTTTAACTTATTGCTTTCATTAGAGTGTCTAAATTCACAAAGTCATGTTCTTGCTAGCTTAAGTATTTTAGAAATTCCCTAGAGTCTCATTTAGTATCCTAGTAATCGTTTTAAGGTTGTTAGATTTTTATTTAATAGTTTTTAAAATTCATCTTAGGATTTTAGCAATTTCCCGATTTGTCCGATTTTAACTTTTGATTTTATAAAAATAGTATATGTTTCGTTTAATCATTTAGAAGTATTCTGCTAGTTAGTTAACATCCTAGTCGGGTTTTTAACATAGTTTTTACAGTCGTTTGGCAGTCCCAATTAGTTTTTAGGATTTTATCCCCCAAACTATCCGGTTTTCACTTAGCTTTACTTTGAGCTCTTGTATTATTGGTTGCTTTCAAACACCCATTTTGGATTGATTCCTAAAGTATAACAATGACATGACCATGCTTTAGGTTTGATAAAAACCAGCTAAAAAGCTAGTTATCATTTATATTGTCGATTGGGGGAACAAGATTTGTTGTACCGTGTGACCGTATGTTCATGTACCTATCAAAACAAAGAGATCACGGTACAAGAAATCTTGTTCCCCCAATCGACAATAAAATAAAAACTTGTCCTTATAACGACCAAGAACCGAAATGACTAAACTTAACCCCAAATGGCAACGACGCCAATTGATAACACGCTTTTGACGTGTTAAGGAGTTTAATGACCCACTAGTAACCATTGCAGTATATTGTATGGAGTATCAATCCATTTGGGGCTGTTAGTTAACAGATCGGTTATATAGGTGTCACAAGTCAAGCTTGAAATGGTAGAAGGTTGGGACTTTACTACTAGAAACGACTAGAGACTGGATCTTGTGTCACTCAAAACCATAAAAATAAGAACTTTAAACTACTTGCTCAAGAAGTAATGGTTTAAAGGTTAAAAGAGATAAGTTTTATAATAAAAGAAGGATCAAGATGGGGTTTATGAACTAGGTGACGGAATTTTTATCAAGCTAAAGCTTTTGGATCACATCAAGACTTGGTCTTAAGATGGTGATTCTTAGGTAAAGGGATCCTCAAGAAGTTTAGCCCATGATGTTTGGGTCTAACCTCTTTGAATCTCTATCACCATAGACTAGCTCTCGTAAAGCAGTACAATAGAAGAAACAAGCATGCTAAATCGTCCCTATTGAACCATAAGATCTCCTAGAGAGATGGTTAGTCTTAGGCTAGGAAAGATCAAACTCTTGGTTATGGGTTTGGCTAAGCAAGCACGTGGTGTTCATATCAAGCCGCCTATAGTCTTTAGACTAGATGATCAGACTAGACTAAGTATTGAGAACAATAAACAAGAAAGAATCAAACTTTATGTTCTAGCTAAGAAAGAAATGTAAATCTAAGAGTTCCTTGGTTCTTTTAACCCATCAAAACCCTTAAAGAGACTACTCACTCGCCATTAGGGAAACCTCAAGATTCATAAGGATAAGAAGGTTACTCATGACTTGCAAGATAGTCAAAAAACAAGAAAAGAAAAAAGCTTTTAACAAGAAATGCTATGAAACAAGACTTGATAACTTCAAAATAAGATAAAAGATTCGAGTTTTTTAACAAAGCTTTAATGGTGAAAGAAAACTAGAGTTTCGGTTACAAAAAGACAGAAAATAAAAGTGGAACGAGAGAGAGAGATAAGCGTGGGGGACAATGTGTAATTACACACCAAAGAGGAAAACCCCTAAGCGTTGGGACCACTTGCCCAAAGTGGGTACTATTTTGGACTGTAGCGTATCGGTTTCAAGTCGTGGAAGCAAGCCGAAATGCTAAGTCCTTGTGTTCTTCGGGTAATCTCCATATCGGGGATCGATTTCGGGACCTTGCCGTTGTAAAGTCCATTGCCTGCTGCCAATATCGGGCTAATGCTGATGCCTTGCTCCGATATCCGTCTTCGAAGAACACCTTGTGGGACCTTAATTCCGGAATGCCTGTTTCGGGATCAAGTCGCTTCTACTCGTCGAGGTTCGTCAATGCGCTTGCCTGTATCAGCTAAGGAGTCGTGATCTGTGCCTGATATCATCTGTTTCCTAGTTCTTGATCTCTCATTGGACCTCCTTCCCCGGACCATCCTGCATACACCTTAATACCTGAGAAAACACTTCAAAACATGTAAGAATATGGAAAGACCTAACCTAATGCACCTAGACCTAACATGAATGGAAATGAAACAAAAACTAAGACAAAAGTGCATGAATGAGATCCTAAGTAGTATGAAATGCAAGTGAAAAAGGTGTAATTTGCAGAGATATCACATATCCATCGTTCCAATGCTAGATGTATTCAACTTCTTCGTTGCCTCAAATATACCAGATCCTTCCTTACGTGTTGGATGTGTCGTATGTACGCTTACTGTGTCGGATGTACCAGATGCACCAGATGAACTCATACTGTGTCAAATGTCCCTTATGCAACCTTTTTGTGCCAGATGTACCAAATGCACTCTTCACTGTGCCAGATGTCGCATATGCAGTCTTATTGTGTCTGATGTACGAAACGTTCCTCAATATCAGATGTACCAGATGGACCAGACATCCCTTTGGTCCAACTAGACATCCCTTCAGATCGGATGTTTCTTGCGATCAAACACCCCTTCAGTCTTGACCCTCCATCGAAGCCAGATGCTCTCATCGAAGTCATATGCTCTTCTCGAAGCCAAATGCTCTTCAGAGCTAAACATTTTCTCCTTGAAACCAGACGCTTCTTCCTTGGAACCAGACACTCCCTTCTCGGAGCCAGATGCTTCTTACTTGGAACCTGACGCTCCCTTCTTGGAGGCAGATGCTCCCTCTTTGGAGCAACACGCTCACTACTCGGAACCAGATGCTCCCTTCTCGGAGTTAGATGCTCCCTTCTAGGAGCCAGGTGACACTTAAGGCTAGACTCTCAATTGAGAGAGATGCTCTTTTATCCCATGTGGGATTCCTGTCAAGAGACTCGATCTCATCTTCCATTGCAGCACGCCATCTCTCAGACTCATAATTGGAGACAACTTCTCTGTATGTGGCGATAGACTCATAATTTATCATATTTTAGCATTCATTTTAGATAGTTTTGCATGTACTTTTGCATTCATTTATCCATTTTTAGTCCCATTTGCATCCATATTAGAGTTTAGTGAGTTTTAGCTTAGATTGTTGCATATTTGTACATATTGAGTCCAACCGAGAAGACGGAGCATGCATATCGGGCATTTGTATCAACCTACCAAGGTCGATACACACCAACAGGAAGGCTGAAGATGTGTCTCGAGCATTTTTATCGACCTAGTAAGGTCGATACATCCAATGAATAAGATCTTTAACACCATATCGAGCTTCATATCAAGCTAGTAAGGTCGATACAGATCCATTCCGGGTAAAAATCAGATCCGAAGAAGACTTTCCGTTCCGATTCAGCCTTCGAGCTCTTCATGAAAGTTGTAAGCAGTTGAATCAGCTTTCATTTGGACGTGGTTTCATGTCATTTCGAGCTGTGGTTAGGGAGCTATGGTGATTTCCGCAAGACTGCTACCCCGGGTCAAAACCCGGTTTGTTCTGGGTTGACCCGGTTTAACCTCCTTCCCTATAAATACTTAAAAACCTAACTTTTATGTATCTTATCTTGTGCTAAAACAGAAAAACGCCCCTTTGGGATTTTGTATGAGATTTTGAGATTTCTTTTCTGCAATTTGGAATTTATCTTTTTAATCTTCCATCTTTCTATTCCCTAATCATGTTTATCAACTTTTCCTTCATGGGATTAGTAGGTTTAGACATGATTAGTGAGTAGTTCTCTTAGGATCTAGGGATAGGGTAGATTAGGGTGATTCTAATGATGGTTCTTGATGTCTAGGGATTAGATCTTTCAATATCCTTTCTTGTTTAGTGATATTAATGCTAGATTATCTTTGAGAAAAGTCATTTAGACCAAAGGGCATTTTCCACCCACAAAGTGTTTGATGAAATGCCCCAACCAACTAAATCAAGAGATTTACATACTTAGCATATAAATGTAGATGTCTAAGGTGTTTATTGGTTATATGAAGCTTGTGTTTATTGCTTGATGATTATCTTTTTACTAATGATGATTAGCTCTTGATTTGATAATTAACAAAAGGATTAGTGCCATGAGAGTGGATTAGTCTTAATTAGTGCTTCTAACCTAAGGATTAGTATTGAAATTGATTGGTTGGACATCTTGAATCAGATTTAGAGTCACCCAAAATCAATAACCCTATTCTTGGATTCCCTTTTTTATTATTTGATCATCTTGTTTAGTTATTTGCCTTGTTCTTGCTTTTACCTTTGATTGCTACTTGTTTGATCACTTAGGTTGGTAGAGAAACAACAATCTATATATATTTGCTTACCTTAAGGAGTTCTATGCATTTCCAGTGTCATCTACATCACCAAATGGATTGATACCTCAACTACTACAATGACATGAGTGGTGTTGAGTATTGAAAGTAATACTAAAAATACTACTTATCATGTGGACGGCCCATGTGTATCCACCTCTTCTCCAACTTGCAGTGCATAACTCACTAAGTATTTGGGTGATGTAGGTTCTAAATGATCAACTTCTACCTCTTGCTATTGACTCTCTTCGTGCTAATGCAAGTCGCTCTTCTTGCAATCAGTCTGCAGCTGCATCTGCTTGTCAAAGCTATCGTTCTCTGTTGTAACACTTCTTACAACTTCATCGCAGAACCTTCTTTCTAAACTAACATTAGAGAGCATGCACCTTGCTCTCCCAAGCTTTGGATTCAACCTCTCATATGTAGCTGTGGAAATTTGCAGCAAATACAATGTTCCATGTAGAACACCCTTCAGAATTACATCAGAACCCTTGTAGACATTCATAACACCATCTCCGCCTGAGTACTTGAACCTCCTACTACCATGCAGGCTCATGGATATCAAGTTCCAGAAGCCTTACGCCTCAGCTCCCTACTGTGAAGGGATGACCTGACTTCTTCCAAAGACATTGTATCTTTACCAATTATAAACGATTAAACGTAGTTCTCGTATGACAGTGGTAGAGATACCAACAGAAGCAAAGCATCATCCTCATCCTCCACCTTAACATCGATATTACGTAATTCTAGTAATAACGTGTTCAGCTGATCTATGTGATTTTTGAGTTGCATACCTTCCTGCATTCTTAGTGCGAACATGCATTGTTTCAGAAACTTGTTCGTTAGAGACTTTGTCATGTACAACGACTCCAACTTCCCCCACAGACCGGCATCGGTTGTTTCATTAGAAACCTCGATGATGATTTCATATGCAAGGCACAACAAAATCATTGCATGTGCTTTCTCCTCTAAACTTGTCATCGCAGCAGTGTCGCCCTTGTTGTCTTTCACAAGCGACGCCCACAAGCCTTGTTGCTTCAACAACGCTTGCATCTTGATCTGCCAGAGAATGAAAATGTTTCTCCTTGTGAACTTATTGATCTTCACGTTTATCCCATATATCTGATAAGCGGTTTCTTGGTGAGACTTAACAATTACTCAAACCCACTCATGTCATTGTAGGTACTTGAGGATCAATCCATATGGAAATGGTTAAGACACTAGGAATGCATACAACTTCTTAATCTAAGCTAGAAATAAAGGTTTGAAGTTTAACTACCAACCAATTTGATCAAACAAACCAAATCAAGCTAATTAACTACTAATCAAGATTATCAAAAGACTAAAACGAATCCAAGGATGGGGTTATCAATCTAAGGTGTTCCAAGAATCAATCTTTGATGCCAAACAATCACAATATAAGCTAATCTCTAGGCTTAGAACTCAATAGCTAGACTAATCCACTTTCATGGCACTAATCCCTTCATTAAACATCCTAATCAAGAACTAACTTTCATTAGTGAAAAGGAAGCTAACAAGCATTATGAAACAGTTCTAAATTACCAATAAACACCCTAGACAATCACTTCCATGAGCTAGGAATGTAAATCCCTTGTTTAGTTGGTTGGGGAATTTCATCAAACACCTTGTGGGTGTGAAATTCCCTAAGGCCTAGTTTTAGCATGATCAAGGCTAAACTAGCATTTAGAACACTAAACAAGGAGGGAAATGATAAGATCTAATCCTAGGCATCAAGATTAACCCTTAAAACACCCTAAATCTAACACATCCTTAGATCCTAATGAAACTACTCACTAATCATGGTTAATCCCTTAAATCCTATGAAAGACATAGAGATAAACATGATTAGAGAGATAGAAGAAGAAAGATTAAAAGAGGTAAATACTAGAACTGTATACACTCAAAGATATGTCTTACAAAATTACTTAGAAATCAAAAGGGAAAGTTTTCTAAGCAAGAACAAGAAATTCAAAGATTCTTAGGAAAAATTAGGTATTTTCTTATTTATAGTAAACAGTGGACGACCCGGGTCAACCCGGAACAAACCGGGTATTGACCCGGTTTAAGTCTGAAAATTGGGCAGCGTATCGAGCTTGCTAGGTCGATACGCAGCTCGATACGCTGCTAAAAGTTTCCTCAAGGAGTGTGAAGGTCGACACATATGCTCGATACGCCATTCTTCAACTTCGGATGAGATGTGTATCGACCTTAGCAGTCCGATACGAATGCCCGATATGTCGTCTTCAAAACTCCGGGTGACCTGTGTATCGAGCTTAGTAGCTCGACACAATCGTCCGATACGCACACTCCGTCTTCCCTGCCGAGCTATATCGACCTTGGTAGGTCGACACCAAGGTCGATACACTTCTAAAATTTGTCTGCTTCATATTTGGCTCCCTTTTCTTCTTCCCCCTTGCCACCAAACTCTCCAAAGAGGTCCTCCAAGCCTCCAAAGTACCTAATTAAGACTCAAAATGCACAATATGCAACATCCTAAGCTAAAACTTGCTAGACTCTAATATGAATGCAATTTGGACTAAATGTAGCTAAATGGATGCATAAATGAATGAAAATCTATCTAGAATGGGTTCTAAAACATGTTAATTTAGGAGTATATCAACATCTTCCCACCAGACGCAGAAATCTCAGAACCTAGATGCTCATGGATGCTCTGATACCAGTTTGTTGTAACGAATGCAAGAAGTAACAACAAACGTAAAGAACATGACACAAAATTTATGTTGGTCACCAACGATGTGTTGGCTACGTCCACGAGCAAAGGGAGACTGATTTATTAATGGACGCAGACAGTTTCAGAATACATCAGATATTAGGGTAACAAGTTTACTTATAGCGTAAAGGAACCCTAGAAACCCTAACAACATGCGATTTGGGCTTGCACGCTAAGGCCCGGGTAGATACCTTTGGCTAACAACTAGGCGGCCGATAGGCATGTAGTCTTCTATGTTTCTTACACAACCTGCAGATTTCACAATATGTTTTTCTAGCATCTTATAGCCTGCGAACAACCACCTGCAACCTACCAACAACCTCCTGCAGCCTGCGAACAACCTCCTGCAACCTACCAACAACCTCTTGCAGCCTGCGAACAACCATCTGCAGCTAGCGAACAACCTCATGCAGCCAGCTGACAACCTCCTGCAGCCTGCGAAAAACATCCCGCAGCCTGCCAACAACTTCCTGCAAACTGCCAAGCTTCATTATCATGCAGTCTACCAGCAACTTCCTGCAACCTGCTTACAACACAGACGCTTGCCAAGCTTCAACGTTGCACGTTGCGTGATACACGTTGCACGCTTCATATTCAAGGCATATCAACACTTGTAGTGAAGCTTTGTGGACGGATGGATAGCTCTTCAAGAAACTGTTTGCCTCCCTCCTCTATGAATTGGATATGGGCCCCTCACGTCGTGTATTTGATGGAATCTATGGATTGCACGAAACAACAAAAAATTTAATTCTAGAGGTTTTTTTGAAATAAACTTTGACCAAGGAAATAACAGGCACAAAAGAATGGCAAAATGCCTAATCTGTTAAATCCCCAACAATTCTCGTGGCTCCGAGACCTCCTACATAAAGGAGATGTGAACCGTCTTGCAGATCTAATGCGGCTTGGAACATCGACTTCATGTTTCAGGACTTGCATGGAGCTTCTTCGACCATCACCAAACTCTGATTATATCTTCTACCCAAATTGCAAATTTTGTAAAATCGCCCCTCTTGGCTGAAGGCTTAGCGATACGAGCTGCTATGGAGCACCCTCTAAACCTCGATTACAGGAGAATCTCCTTCGAAACGGACCCAAAGCAGTTGGTGACAACGATTGCAAAGGGCTCTAGCCTTTCGGATCTCCATGAAATTTCCTATTCGTTTTAACTTCTTTTTGTTGTTGTTTTGATTCAGAAGATTTCAAATTCATCCTTCGAGATGCCCAATAGACTGGCCTACGGGTTAGCAAAACGAGCTTTACAAGCTTTTGTACTAAACCCGCTTTAATTAATGAAAGTCGAGAATTTGATCCAAAAAAACTAAAAAGCAGTGTTCTAAAATACGCTATATGCTAGCCGAGTGTCTTTCTACCGTATAGCGCCTAAATGTATATATAGATATTTATGCGGGATATATATGGTGGATATTTTTTGATATATATATAATATTAAACATATATAATAAATATGTGAGTTATACTTTTATATAACTCAATACTAACTCATTAAATAAAACTCAATACTAATTAGTATAAGTTTATAATTTTATAAATTAAAATTATGAAAATGTTAAAAACAAATTATATGAACTGTTTGTACGGTTGTATAAACCGCATATACGGCCATATCAGCTACATATACGGTCATATAAACTATATAATTAATCGGCCGTGTAGATTAAAACATATTTTCTACTGTGTATAAAACAAAAAGATACAGTCATTTGTCATATAGCGTATTTGTGTCGTATATACGATTTTATTGGCCGTATTTTAGAATACTGCTAAAAAGTAATTAGTAATGAGTAAATTGATGTATGTTCCATATATATTAATCTAGGTCTCTTCATACTTGTGATAATTTCTAACAAACTTCACTCGAAATGATGGATTTTCCAATCCATCTCGAAACAAATCAAATTTTAGGACCGATAAAAAACTAAACTTGGACCATTCCACTTGTGTCGACGAATATCTGATACCAAATTATCTATTGAAATATTCTAGATCCGATACAATAACATCAAATAAGTTGTATTAGGATATGTTCATATATTTAGCTTTGGCTCTATCTCCTAAATTGTAGGAAGAAGACTTGTGTATAAATACATTGTACCATTCACAATGAATAACAACACAGAATATTCAGATCAATTTGACATGGTATCAGAGCCATCAATTGAATCCTAAAATTCTTCTTATTTTCTTCCTCCTAAAATCATACTTTCTTATTTTTTTCATTCTTCTTCCTTTTAGTCGTACGATTCAAGTCACTTGACCAAAATTCATGAGTGATTCTGAGTCTGATGCGTCTGTTCGGTCAAACCCAGCCCTGGTTGTTTCTGACAAGCTGGTGTCGCCGTACTACTTGCACCCGTCGGACAGTACTGGGCAAGTTCAAACTCCGATCTTGTTGAACGGACCTAACTACGAGCGTTGGGCGAAGCTGATGATCAATTCACTTCGCACCAAGAGGAAACTTGGTTTCATTGACGGAAGCCTTAAACGACCGTCCGACAATTCTGACGAGGCAGAAAAGTGGGACATGGTCAATTTTATGATCATTGGGTGGATCTACAGTAGCGTGGAACCCAAACTTCGACCCTCTATCTCTCTGGTTGAGAGCGCGAAGGCCATGTGGGCAAGTCTTCAGCGACGATTCCTGGTGAGTGACGATACGAGAATCCATCAGTTACATGCGGATATTGCTGCGTGCAAACAAGGAGGTGATTTCGTTGAAGACTATTTTGGCAAATTCAAGGTTTTGTGGGATGATCTCGCAGACTTTGACAAAAGTTTCACATGCTGCTGCAAAGACTTGGATTGTGCATCCATGTTGAGCTATGAGAAAAGTCAAGAGAAGGTTTGCTGTGATCAATTCCTGATGGGACTCGACAACTCCCGTTTTGGAACGACGCGATCGAATCTCTTGAGCAAAGGAGGTGCGATGAATCTGGAGATGATTTACTCGCAAACAATTCAGGAAGAGCGTCATTTATCGGTGATGAGGAGCTCCGATGACAGAGTTCCTACGGTGGGGTTCTCAGCGACAGCACCGGCGCCTCCCGTTCAAACTGCAGCGACTCGCTTCGTTTGTCCCACAACGACTTGTTCTCATTGTGGGAAGCCCGGACATGACGTGAGTAGCTGTTTTCAGATAGTTGGGTTTTCTGACTGGTACTCCGACAAGAACAAGCAATCTGGAAATCGCGGTGGTGACTCCAAAGGCAGAGGTCGTGGACAAGAAAATCAGGGTCGCGGTCGTGGAGGACGAGGCTCTGGTTTCCGTTCCAACAATGCTCACATTGGCAAAGCTTCGGAGTCCCCTGGTATTCCAAACTTCACAGCCGAACAATGGGCCTCATTGGCCAACCTCATGAATGCTCAGAAGCAACACTCATCGTCGGAGAAGCTCTCGGTAAGAAAGAAAAACTTTACTTCTACGGTACAGACAACCGTTACGACATTATTATTGACTCGGGGGCCTCTCATCATATGACGGGAGATATTTCCTTACTCAGTGACCTGATTACAATCGATTCTTGTCCCATCAATTTACCGAATGGGGAACTTACTTGGGAAAAAAGACATGGCAGTTTAAGTCTTGGAGGAAGACTCGTTTTAAACAGAGTTTTTTACGCACCACAATTGAAAATTACTCTGATTTCTGTTGCTCAGTTGTTACATGATGTCGCTAGCCTTGTGCTATTCACGAAAAAAATTTTGTTTGATACAGGACCAAACTTCGAAGACTTTGATTGGTGCGGGTGAGGAGCGTGACGGGGTCTATCACGACACGGGTATTGTCGCAGTTCACGCTGGAAAGCTTGATCGTCGGGAGTTGTGGCATCGTCGGTTAGGCCATCCGTCATCAACATTGCTTTCGTGTTTATCAGATTTATGTGATTTTTCACGTAGTTCAATTGCAATTGAAACGGCTTGTGATGTCTGTGTCCGAGCCAAACAATCTCGTAAAAAGTTTTCAGAAAGTTCTAATAAAGCAGATGCTATTTTTTCAATGATACGCTGTGATCTTTGGGGCCCATACCGTGAACCATCCTCATGTGGTGCTAGTTACTTTCTAACTATTGTT
This sequence comes from Alliaria petiolata, assembly GCA_020283515.1. Classification (NCBI taxonomy): domain Eukaryota; kingdom Viridiplantae; phylum Streptophyta; class Magnoliopsida; order Brassicales; family Brassicaceae; genus Alliaria; species Alliaria petiolata. The sequence goes on from JAHZTW010000001.1 coordinate 432,261,248, forward strand.
GACGACTTCTCGCGCGCTGTCTGGACCATCTTGTTACTTGAAAAGAAAGAAGCTCTGAATGCGATCAAAACATTCTTTAAGTTTGTCTCTCGACAATTCAACAAATTCATTCAAGTGGTATGAAGTGACAATGGCGTTGAATTCACTTGTTTGAAGTCTTTCTTTGCTGATAATGGAGTCGTTCATCAGACTTCATGTGTCGCTGCGCCTCAGCAGAATGGCCGTGTCGAGAGAAAGCACAGGCACATTCTCAACGTCGCGAGATCATTGTTGTTTCAAGCGAAACTTCCTATTCGATTTTGGGGAGAGAGTATCTTGACCGCCACTTACTTGGTAAATCGCACTCCTACGAAGCTTTCCGATTTTAAATCTCCGTTTGAAGTGCTCTTTGGCTCAGTTCCTTCCTATGATCACATTCGGATATTTGGTACTTTGTGCTACGCAAAACGTGTGGCTCGTGAAAATGACAAGTTTGGAGCTCGTGGAATTAAATGTGTATTTGTGGGTTACCCACTTGACAAGAAGGGATGGCTGGTCTACGATCTTGACACTGCGAAAACATTTGTGTCTCGGGATGTCATTTTTCATGAGAATGTATTCCCCTTTGCTGATTGTGAATTTGTTGCTGAAACTGTGCCTTCATCACGTCACCCGACAATTTTTGACGACGTAGAGCCTATTAATCCGGTGGCTATCGAGACAGGGGGAGCTCCTTCTGCAAATACAGAACAACAAGCAGTTCCCGAGTCTGCTCCTACTACGCAAGTTACTCAGATTAACACAGAAGAGTTGGGCAGAGGAAGACGAACTCGTACTCGTTCTGTCTTGCTAGCACCTTACGTCACATACTCTGCTAGTACCACGATAGACCCCCCCACACTTCACGCTTCGCACACCTACACATCAGTCTTCAAGTACGTCTTTCTATCCTATCACAAAATTTGTTTCTTGTCATCGCTTGTCTCTGCAGCAACAGATGTTTTGTGCGGCGGTGATGGCTTCCGATGATCCAGTTTCTTACAAAGAGGCTGTTTTGAAAGACATTTGGCGTATTGCTATAGGCTCTGAAATCGGTTCTTTGGAGCGTCTTAACACTTGGGATATCACTACGTTACCTCCCAACAAAGTCGCTATCGGGTGCAAATGGGTGTTTCGTACTAAGTTACGTTCGGATGGGACAGTCGAACGCTATAAAGCAAGGCTGGTCGTTCTTGGAAATCATCAAAAGGAGGGTCATGATTACAATGAAACATTTGCGCCCATAGTGAAGATGAATACTGTTCGCATCTTACTTGAAGTTTCAGCTGCAAAGGACTGTGAACTCCATCAAATGGACGTCCATAACGCGTTTCTTTACGGCGATTTGGACGAGGAGGTTTATATGAAGTTAGCACCAGGATTCACTGCTTCAAAACCGAATCAAGTTTGCTAGCTTAAAAAGTCATTATATGGCCTTAAGCAGGCTCCTAGATGTTGGTTTGCTAAACTTTCAGAAGCTTTGCTCGGTTTTGGTTTCAAGCAAAATTACTCAGACTATTCGTTATTTACTTTGATATGCGGCTCGTCTACAATATACGTGTTGGTCTACGTAGACGATCTTATCATTGGCGGCAATGATTCGAATTTGATCACGAAATTTAAGGACTATCTTCACCGCTGTTTTTACATGAAGGACTTGGGAGTTCTCAAATATTTTTTGGGCATTGAAGTATCTCGTGGCAAGTCTGGTATTTATCTCTCTCAGAAAAATATACGATTGACATCATTACGGAATGTGTGCTACTTGGAGCAAAGCCTGCAGCTACTCCTCTTGAACAGAACCATGATCTTGCTCGTGATGAGGGAGATTTCTTCACGGAACAGGAAAAGTACAGACGTCTTGTTGGGCGACTGATTTACTTGGCGGTTACTTGACCAGATTTGGGCTATGCTGCTCACATTTTGGCTCAATTAATGCAGCATCCATGACATAAGCATTGGGAAGCTGCATTGCGTTTGGTTCGATACCTGAAAGGCACTCCTGGCCAGGGTATTTTGTTGAGCTCAATGAATGATCTCAAACTCTCCGCTTACTGCGACGTCGATTGGGCAGCTTGTCCTCTGACCCGTCGCTCTCTTTCTGGCTATATCATCATGCTTGGCGATTCTCTCGTCTCATGGAAGACAAAGAAGCAGCAGACCGTAGCTCGATCTTAGGCTGAGGCGGAATATCGGTCCATGGCTTATACTTATCAAGAACTGAAATGGACTAATGAGCTTCTTCAAACTCTCGGCATTCATCAGTCCGCACCAATCCCATTCTACTGTGATAATCAGGCCGCTTTACACATTGCTCGCAAATCGGTGTTTCATGAGAGAACGAAACACATAGAAGCCGATTGTCACTTTGTTCGTGATGCAGTTCAGGCAGGAATAATTGCTACGCAACACGTCAAGACAACGGATCAACTAGCGGACATTCTCATAAAGCCGTTAGGACGACAACAAATACGCTATCTACTTGGGAAGATAGGCATTCGAGACCTCCATGCTCCACCTTAAGGGGGAGTATTGGAATATTCTAGATCCGATACGATAATATCAAAATAATATCAAATAAGTTGTATTATGATATGTTCATATCTTTAGCTTTGGCTCTATCTCCTAAATTGTAGGAAGAAGACTTGTGTATAAATACCTTGTATCATTTACGATGAATAACAACACAGAATATTCAGATCAATTTGACATTATCTAATACCAAGTTTATTTTTACAATTGTCAACTTTAAACCTTTATTAATATTTGAGTTGATCCATATCTTGTCCACACAAAATAAAAATGCTGATCCATTTATTTTATATATGATTTTCTGCATCTCTTTATATTTCTGATAATGGATTCCTAATAGAAGATATATTGACCTATAGACGAGTTTCAATTGCTAGAGTTGACAGAATTCAGACGTTAGAGAAATTGGTTGGTTAAAGGTGATTATAAATTCTATATATTTATCAGGCCCATTTTAAGTTCATCCGTTGTTACGAAGTGCATAAACTCGTCATAATTTCTAATTTTCTAGCACTTGAAACAATACTGATATATAATATAGATAAAATTTTGCATAAAGATACATTTATTCATTTATCCATACACATACAATAACAATAAGAATAATAATTTAACAAAGAGTGCTAGACTGTAAATAATAGTGTCAGGGCAGAATATCTTCATAGGACAAGCTTTCTCTACGGCTGTGAACCCGAGAAGAAACATAACTTTGGTTGTAAGCTTTAACAAGAGGAATAAGAGAGTGAACAACGTCTGTCATCAATGGTCTGTAATCTGCTTCAGATTGCACACACATTGCTGCTATGGCTGCTACCTGTTTTCATGTATAATATCTATCACAACGTTTGCGCTTATAGATATATATATATAGACAGAAAAAACTGACCAAAGCATTATAAGAATAAGATTTTTAATCAATATATATATATATATATATATTACAAGTGTCTGTCCTAAAAAATTTCCAACAAACTTCCCTCGAAATGATGGATTTTTACAATTTTTGTTTAAACAACTACTTTAACTTATGGATATATTCATTAATTTTTCTATCAGTTAATAGACAAAATGTTTGACTCTTTTTTTTTGTTTTTAAGTACATGTTACATATATTGAAAAAAATCTAAAAAAAAATATTTCTTGAATTTTCAAACTACGCAAAAAATTTCTTGTTATTGGTACGTCTGCTCTTTGGTGGCATGCCGATCGGCAGCATATATCTTTTTACAAGCTAAAATCTGTTTCTTTTAACAAGCTAAAATATTTTGTGTTATTGTTATTTTCACTGTCACCAAACATAAGTAGTTCAATAGTAAAATAACTGTTGTGTTTGTCATGACATGTTAGTCAGCTTTGGTAATGTACTGTTTGAAGAGTCTTTGGTGTCAATGATCGAATCGCATATAATGGCATATATATGCTTCCAAGTACTACGTTAAACAGACCACAAAAAGAAAATGGCAATTTTCATGTCTCATGATTTATTGAGTTTCAACCCCTTAATCTATCCGAATACAAAAATGCCAATTAGATCGAAATTTTTAATATGACTTTGAAAAAGGAATTGTTTGTTAAAACCCCACACACTATGTTATTTTTCTTAAAGAAATGTACGAAGCAAATAACTCGATACTCCGCAGTACAAAATAGAAAAGAAAGAAAGTGATGAAGTCACACCTGAATAAGATCTTTCTGTGAGTATTGGCCTTGAATGGTTGGATCCACCATTTCGCTTACTTTCTCTCTGTTGGTTAGCCTTGGAAGTGCCTGAAAATATATGACACATTTTACTATAAATCAAATTTGGGCTTGTCTATACCGGTTTTCGTGGAAGTCTATAATATCAAATAAAATTTATAACAGACTATTGAAGATTAAATTATGGTTTCCTTACCCAAGAAACAAGGACATCTTGTCCGGGCGGACGCCTCGAATCGATAGGTGTACGACCTGTCTCTTATACACATCTAGATGTGTATAAGAGACAGAATCTCTATACGGCCTTAAGCAGGCTCCTAGATGTTGGTTTGCTAAACTTTCAGAAGCTTTGCGAGCTTACGGATTTCAACAATGCCTGTCTCTTATACACATCTAGATGTGTATAAGAGACAGGCCTTAAGCAGGCTCCTAGATGTTGGTTTGCTAAACTTTCAGAAGCTTTGCTCGGTTTTGGTTTCAAGCAAAATTACTCAGACTATTCGTTATTTACTTTGATACGAGGCTCGTCTACAATATACGTGTTGGTCTACGTAGACGATCTTATCATTGGTGGCAACGATTCGAAAAAGATCATGAAGTTTAAGGACTATCTTAACCGCTGTTTTTACATGAAGGACTTGGGAGTTCTCAAATATTTTTTGGGCATTGAAGTGTCTCGTGGCAAGCCTGTCATTTATCTCTCTCAGAAAAAATATACGATTGACATCATTACAGAATGTGGGCTACTTGGAGCAAAGCCTGCAGCTACTCCTCTTGAACAGAACCATGATCTTGCTCGTGATGAGGGAGATTTCTTCACGGAACCGGAAAAGTACAGACGTCTTGTTGGGCGACTGGTTTACTTGGCGGTTACTCGACCAGATTTGGGCTATGCTGTTCACATTTTGGCTCAATTTATGCAGCATCCATGACAGAAGCATTGGGAAGCTGCATTGTGTTTGGTTCGATATCTGAAAGGTACTCCTGGCCAGGGTATTTTGTTGAGCTCAAAGAATGATCTCAAACTCTCCGCTTACTGCGACGCCGATTGGGCAGCCTGTCCTCTGACCCGTCGCTCTCTTTCTGGCTATATTATCATGCTTGGCGATTATGTCGTCTCATGGAAGACAAAGAAACAGCAGACCGTAGCTCGATCTTCAGCTGAGGCGGAATATCGGTCCATGGCTTATACTTATCAAGAACTGAAATGGACTAATGAGCTTCTTCAAACTCTCGGCATTCATCAGTCCGCACCAATCCCATTCTACTGTGACAATCAGGCCGCTTTACACATTGCTCGCAACCCGGTGTTTCATGAGAGAACGAAACACATAGAAGCCGATTGTCACTTTGTTCGTGATGCAGTTCAAGCCGGAATAATTGCTACGCAACACGTCAAGACAACGGATCAACTAGCGGACATTCTCACAAAGCCGCTAGGACGACAACAAATGCGATATCTCCTTGGCAAGATAGGCATTCGAGACCTCCATGCTCCACCTTGAGGAGGAGTATTGGAATATTCAAGATCCGATACGATAACATCAAATAAGTTGTATTAGGATATGTCCATATCTTTAACTTTGGCTCTATCTCCTAAATTGTAGGAAGAAGACTTGTGTATAAATACGTTGTATCATTCACGATAAATAACAACACATAATATTCAGATCAATTTGACAATAACGAGAAGAGGAAGAATCGAAAAAACGTTTCTTGTGACGCAAGAGAAAGCCATTTTCTCCAAGAGCAGATATGTGTGTTTCTTAGATTTGGGTAGTGCCTATTTCTTAGTAATCATATATGATTGATTATATATATATATAAGAGACTTTTCTCGCTATTTAGGAATGTTCACATTTCTAGAAAAAAATCACATGAAAATTAAATTCAATATTGACGTAATTATGGTAACACACTTTATATTTAATTAAACAATCTACATTTTGGAGTATAAAATAAAATTAGTAAAGATAGTCTAAATTTGCGTATTGCTTACTTAATATATACATAGTTTTTGGGTTGGCCAAAATGTAAACTCCTATTTGGCAGGTTTTATCCTGGTGTGGGTATATGGAATATGTTTTTTGTTATTGTTTTTGAAGTGATTTACCAATTAAGTCACTTTCTTCAAATCTCATTTCAGATTAAGTCATTTTCTGCTGCTATAGGGTAACTTTGCTCCTCTCTTTAGTACATGATGTGTCTATATTTTACCTTTAATAAAGAGTCACAGTGATTTTAGTAAAAATCGTCTCTTCTTGGACATCCGACGACGGCGAGAAGGGTATCGTAATATCGTATCGCTATGGCTAGAGATGTTTGGAAATTTCCAACAGACTAAAAGTTTTTTAAAACCATAGAAAATGGCAGACTAATTGTATGCGCTCTCCGAATTTCTATTTTGTATGAGATGACTTGTAGTGGATGAAATTGGAAGAAACAGTAATTTGACTACGAATTTATTGGTTTTTTTAAGTTACCACAACAGAGTTGATAACATATTTTCATACGTTTTTTTTTTTTTTTTTTTTTTTTTGCTATTTTCTTGTTTAAACTATTTATTTAGTAACTCTGTTAAAAAGAATTGAATCAAAAGTAAGTTTGACGACAAAAGTACACATAAAAAGCCTGAATTTACATTCGACCATTGCATTAAAAATCAGAAACTATGGGTAAATGCATCATTTATACGTCTTAGAAAAAAGTTTTAAAATTAATAACAATCTTATAAACGCCAATCAGGGATAAATATATTTGTAAGACGAGTTTTTTTTAAAGTGGCCAGTCAATANTGGTAGGAAAAAAAAAACATTCAACACTAGTGCTATAAAATATAAAAAGGTCCCGCTAGCACCCGCAAACACAGCGTTTGCGGATGGTACCGATTGTTGGCGTTCAAAACGCTTTCAACAGTTTCGAACCGTTTTTTATCGCTCAAAATCAAAATTTCATTCCAGCTAGCGTTTGCGGTTGCAGGCAATTGCGGATGGATAATTAAAAAATTTTAAAAATTAAAAAACACAATATTTATTTAAAATTAAGATATATATAAGACGAAAAAAGATTTGAATATTATAATTACAAATAAATAAATAAATAAATTTGACACTTTTTAACTAATATTCATTAACAATATTTCATAATTTTATATATATAAACTATATAAACTCTAATTATTTTGATAAATTTTCTCTACATCACTAATGTATATATATATAACAACTAAAATTCTTTTCATCTAACATCTCCATACAAAAAACAGTTTCTCTATTGAAATCATAATGTTCATCCAAATAAAAAAAAATAAGAAATAAAAGTAAGTATTATACACATACTATTTTATAATTAATTAAGTTTAATTAATAATTTTATAGTTTTTTATAATAATATGGGTTTTAATATTTGTATAGTTATAAAATTTGTTTATATTGTTAATTTATTGTTTAACCGCTACTACATCCACAAGTTAACCAGTCGTAAATATTCCGCAAACGCATCCGTTTCTACCGCTGTGCCAGTCGTTCAACCCGCATAATAACGCTGTTAACCGCAATCGCCCGCTTGCGCAAACTTCCGCAGCCACAACCGCAGCAACTGTGGTTAAACCAGTCAGACCCTAAAGGGCTCACGATTTATACGGACTTACGTGATACATGATACCAAATTTCTGCTATACAGAGTTTTTTATACTAGCATTAGTATAATATTACCTAACTTAAATTGGCAAAAGTCAAATTTAACACACAGTGGTCACCGAGCGACCAAACTCCCAGCAACCCCTTATTTGGCGGTCGCTGGCAGGCATGCTCCTCCATCGAGGCGGTCCTCGGGTCTTGGTCTGCGGTTATTGATTCTCCTATCTTAATTTCTTTTTTTCTTTGTTGAATCATCTTTGTACTCGTAACTAGAAGTGTCAAAATGGGTCATCCAATCCAAACCAACTCATGACCCTAATAGGTTAAGTGTTAAACAAGTCGTAACTATGATCACAATGTTCTTAGCTTCGTTGAAAAGTTAAATCAGGTGGCTTTCTTCTCTGTGATTGGAGTTAAGGGTTGGCAGAATAACCGGACCCGATTATCCGAACCAGAACCGACCCGAAAAATTGGATTCAGATTATATTCGGTTTTATAGGAATAACCGATTGGGGCTGAAGCTTGATTTGGTTCGAGTATCGATTCGGATCGGGTATACCCGAAATCCGATCGGTTTATCCGAAAACCTCGAACCTAAATTACATCTTCTATGTATCTATGCCTTTCCCGTTATGATCTCCTGGGATATTCTCGAATCCAAGAGTTTCTTTTCTTAATCAACAACGTTAATTCCCAAAATTCAAGCTGGAATCCCTAAATCCCCAATTCTCACTTTGTCCTGCTTCTGAGTCATCCAGAAATCGATCCCAAGTCCGTTATTTTCTTCTTTTTCTTCTCGATGTTGCTGTAATTAGTTCTCCTTTTTTGCATGATGTTGATTTCGTTTGTTTATAGTTCGATTTGTGTTTTGAATTAGATTACGGTGTAGATTTTTATACCATTGACTGCGTGGTTTGATTTGATTTTGGCATTTCCTCTATGTGAATGGTTGTTATATGTTTCCTCTTTTGTGCTCTGTTCTGGTTTTTATTTCCTTCCTTTGATTTTTTTCCACTGTGAGAGACAGAAGAAAACCTCCCTGCGTGCAAGAACCCTTAAAAAAACAGTATATAATCTGTATTTGCCTTTGTATGTTGACGAATTATAATCAAAGTGTCATTTGTCTATATATATTGCTTCTACCTGTTTCAAGAAAAGGATGTATCTATCTTTCATCTCCAAGATTAATTAAGAACTAGTGGCTTATAGTTGTACGATGGAGATAGGAAATGATTAAAAATCAAAACTAAAAGCGTTTTTTTTATTGGTGTGTGAATATTTGATCTCAGTCACATTCGATTTTGTTTGCTCTTCTCTTGGTGTATTTGCCATTTGTGATTTCCTTTACAATTAAGTGTGCCATTCTTGGGGAGTTATAATTGGTGTGAGTTTGACTTGTATTGTAATATGAGGTTTGCTCTTCTCTCGGTGTATTTGCAATTTGTGATAATGAGTGCTCACTGCCATGTCATTTGTATTCTGGATGACTATGATATCTTTTTGATTCTATGCCTCGGCCAAGAGTTACTCTCTTACATGTTTCAGTTTTTTTATTTGGTTTCAAAAGCATAATTCCCTGTGTTCTTTCTAGTTACATTTATATATTGTCTATGTTCGATCATTTCTTTATCGTTATTCCCATCTATCTTTTATATACAGATGGATTCTTGTTCATCTCCAAATCCAGAGAACAGTCAACCCGACAATGATGCTTCTGATGGTCAAAATAAAAGAAAAGAATTTCCGGGTAGAAGTGAAGCTTCTTCTCAGCCAGCAAAGCCAAAGAAGACACTCAACCTAAGGTCTGATGTTTGGAAGTACTACACAAAGACGAAAGAAGATCGTGACAAATGCAATTGTAACTATTGTAAGAAGCTTTTTGCATGTCCAACATCTTCAGTGACTTCAAACCTGATAAAGCATCTAAACACATGCAAAGAGTTCAAGGCATATGAAGAGAGGGAGACTCAGAAAATCATTGATGAGACTGGAAATACGAAGAGCACCAAAGTTTCTGAGACTATATTCAGGAAGGCTACGGACGAGATGCTTGTGATTGGAGAATTGCCACTTTCTTTTGTTGAAAGTATGGCTTGGAAACACTTTTGCAACAAGATGCAACTGTACACGCCTCATTCAAGAAGAACAGCTGGCAGAAACATTGTTGAGATGTATGTGCAGAGAAAAGAATCTATGAAAAAGTGGTTTCAAACTAACAAGGAAAGAGTCTCTCTTACAACAGACATATGGGTGTGTCAGCCTACATGTAATTCAGATTGATGAGTTGATTCTGATTTCTGGTCGTACACAGATTTATGGTCCTTGTTCCATATTGTAAGTTGTTTCTGATTTCTAATTTGACTTGTTTTAATAGGTGTGAGTTATATGGTGATCACATGTCATTACATTGATGAGTATTATAACCTAAAGAAGTTCATAATTGGGTTCAAGAACGTCATAGATCACAAAGGTTTGACAAACTCAAATGTTCTTCTAGAGTGTTTAGCTGATTGGGGTATAAGGAAGATTTTTTGTATTACTGTTGACAATGCAACTGCTAATACTTCGGCTTTGAAGAGGTTTCACACGACTTTTTCAAAACAGTCTAATGATGCTTTCGTGTTAGATGGTAGTTATATACATGTTAGATGTTGTGCTCATATCATTAACTTGATAGTGAAAGAGGGTTTGGCCGAAGTAAGTGATAGTGTCTCTGATGTACGTAATGGGATTACATATGTCAGATCATCTACACCTAGGTTGAAGTCATTTAAGTTGAGGGTTGATTCAGGAAAGTTGTCAAGAGGCAGTTTGCCGCTGGATGTAAGAACACGCTAGAATGCGACATTTACCATGTTGAATAGGTCTATTAAATTCAGGTTAGCATTCGAGAAGATGGAGGCAAAAGTCAAGTTGTACAATGAGTACTTTATGGAGTTCGAGAATGGGGCAAAAAGGATTGGACCTGCTACTAGAAGTGATTGGAATGCGGTTGAAAGGTTAGAACGATTCCTTATCATCTTCTACAACTCCACATTGGTTGTCTCAGCTTCTAGTTCTCTAAACTCGTTCAAGTGTTATGGTGAGATAGTCACAATAGAGAAAAATCTGATGAATTTGATGACTAATCTAGACTCGGAATTGAGGAAGAAGGCTGAGGAAATGTTACATAAGTTTGATAAGTACTGGGAAGGAATGAAGGGAATCAACAAGATGATGATTTTAGTTACAATCTTTGATCCTAGGAAAAAGATGAAGTTTGCTAGNCTTAATATCATCTAACAAGAAAGTATAAATTTCAAATGAGAAATTGAAAATTAATAACCAAGAGCGTGTGGCCTAGTGGTTTTTCGAGCGGATAGAGGATTCTTCATGTGGGTCATGGCCAAGAATAAAAAAAAGTTAATGTGATTTGTTCTTGGCCATTGTACATGGCTTAATTGGTAAGAATACCCGTTTTCTACAGGTTATGTGGATTAGTTTGAGTTTCAGTCTTAGACTTATTCCGGTTAATAAAAGCAAAAAAAAATAATGTTTTACCAGGGCTAGAAGTGTAGCTGTAGCTTGTGGAAGGTCCACCATTGTTGGTGCTGCAACTTTCTTTGCAAGTTAAGTAATGTGATTTGTCTCTTACGGATTTAAGTCGATAAAGTAGAAGAATTATAAGAAGAATAGCTAAAATTATGAAGATGGAGATGATGGAGATGACAATGATGATCATAGCATTAATTGAAATTAGACCATGCTGGTGCTGCTCCTGGCTGGTGGGAGATTTTGGATGAAATGATGATGATGGATGATGGTAGTGGTTGCTATGACTTTCGTTTTTCATCTTTACAAGAGCTCTGTCCATTTTGCGAGAGAAAGAGGAGAATGTAGGTTTGGAAACGAATTGAAGTAAGTTTCTCTATATATACACATATATGCCAGGTATGTAAAGAATTATACATGGTTGAGTTTTTATTAACCGGATTGAGACATGTCCACAATCGATAAGGTTGTGTGGCATGATTCATAAAATGAGTTGTCAAAGATTTGCATTTTAAAAGATATTTAAACTTTAGTGCACGATTAAAAATTTGTACATTACGTATCTTTGTTAGAACAAAAAAAAAAAACGAAAAAAAGGAATGGAAGTAAGGACTAAAGAAACATTGGAATATAAGAAATTAAAACACTGTACATACGGATTTACCATATCATCTTTAGAAAAAGAAAATAAAAATAGGTGGTTTAACAAAAAAAATAATAGTTAGGAACCAAAAGTAAAGGGCTCACGATTTATACGGACTTCCGTGATACATGATACCAAATTTCTTGTATACAGAGTTTTTTATACTAGCATTAGTATAATATTACCTAACTTTAAATTGGTAAAAGTCAAATTTAACACACAGTGGTCACCGAGCGACCAAACTTCCAGCAGCCCCTTATTTGGCGGTCGCTGGCAGGCATGCTCCTCCATCCTGGCGGTCCTCGGATCTTGGTCCGCGGTTATTGATTCTCCTATCTTAATTTCTTTTTTCTTTGTTGAATCATCTTTGCTCGTAACTAGAGGTGTCAAAATGGGTCATCCAATCCAAACCAACTCATGACCCTAATAGGTTAAGTGTTAAACAAGTCGTAACTATGATCACAATGTTCTTAGCTTCGTTGAAAAGTTAAATCAGGTGGCTTTCTTCTCTATGATTGGAGTTCTTCCAAGTCTAGGAAGATTCATTTTGTGCTCTATCTTGAAGACTTTGGGTTCCGAATTCAAGTGACGAATCCCGTAATCGAGTGCTTTTTCGACCCTTAGGCTCAAATTACATATTTGATATGTAAAGCTGAGATATATGAAAAAATTAAAAACATATTTGACATTCAAAACTTATAGCCAGAGCATTGACTCAGAAAAGCATATAAAACGACCGTAAAATGGTGTTAAACCACATATATCGATAAATGATGAAAAAATTGTGTGATGATATATAATGTCACTCGACAAACATTTATGAAATTCATTAATAGCAAACGGGTCGTCGAATACAGTAGTTTTCGAAAAATTATTTGCAATTTGGGATATTAACTTATAGTGCAGCGGAATCATTTGTAGTGCGTAATGAAAAATTGAAAATGACTTTTCTTAAGACAGTACAAAAGAAAAGACGAATTACAAAAGCACTAACACGAGCAGTTTGTTTTCCTTATGAGAGATAAGTCTGATTTATGGCCATACACATAATGTGAAGGGAAACTCCTTTTTGGATTTTTTTTTCAACCAAATTTTAGAACTACTTGTGTTTTTGTTTTTATTCGGTTCCGTTAGAGTGGTTGTAAAGCAAGGGTATGCTTTCTCTCATTTTTGATATTCTATAATTATCTTTTTACGCAATATGACAGCTTTCATTGAACTGTAGAAAATATTTTGTTTGAATTGATGATATTCAAATTTATAGTTAATTGTCATCAAAACTAAGCTATTATGTTTATTGATAGAATTTTATAGCAAATTTCGAAATTGAAGAGGATGATTAGTATGATCTCATCTTCTTCATGTTCAAAATTATATGATTCAACTAATAATCTCCACGGTTTTTAGTATCCAATCATAAAAGCCCAAAGTCCATGAAATTCAATACTAAATATTTACTGAATTTAGAAATATTACGAGAAATAAGTAGTAGAGAAGATAATACTTTAACATTCCAATTATTGGAGCTCAAAGGTCACATGTCCATATAAGCTCACATGCTCCACCTAAGCACAAGTCAACGTCTTATGCATTCAAAACTCACATGTCTTAAACCCAAAACCGTTTCGCACTGTTAGGAGATTCTTTGGAGGTTTTAAATTAAAAATAAATATTTGAAGTTTTGAGATAACAAAGACTTAATACAGTTGGTAACTTGGTATATAATAAATTCTGCTCTAGAATTTCAGGACCGTCAAAAAGTAAAATCCAAGATCTAGCGTCAAGTAAACATCTTTACCAAATGGAGGGTTCGAATCAAAATCAAACATTAAACTCAGGTTGTTCAATCTGGAGTTAAACGATGAAAGTAAAACCAAGCGATCATATTTATAGTTGACTTCAAAAACGTATTGAAAAATTATTCAAGACAAAGCAATTTAATATTTTGATCAGAAACGGCCGAATTCATTGAAATAAATGGAATTATTACAGAATCAAAACGGAGTAAATAGAGACATTAAACACCATATGAACCTATAAAACATAAGAGGAGCATCATAGAGCAAGCAATTCAATACTCATTCTTTAATTTCTAATACACACTTAGCTTTACTCGACTTTTTTACTTGTTTACTCTGTTCTTGCTCTTGTAAACGCTCTATGTTGAAATATAAAAAATCATTTACTACCACTTTCGTCTCCTGTTCTTACTAAAATTGTCTCGACCTGTTCTTTGAGTTCAGTAATTGGTCAAAATCCATCAATTTCTTTGTTATCGCTAAAGACAAATTAGGTCTTACGAGTTATTCATATTTACAAATTTTGACAGTTGTAATTTCGGCTACAACAGTTTGGCGCTAAAAAAGGGGTTTGGCTAGTATAACATCGATACAAAGCAGTCATGGCAGAGCGAGATTTCTACCATTCTAAGGGATCGTCCTCAAGTTGCAGAAAATGGATAAGGAGGGAGTACAATGAAAATGCATATTGCATAGCTCACGAAAAGAGCGGACATGACATGACATGACATACTTCTGGAAGCTGAGGAAGATACTCTTTGAAATGTATCTTGCTGGCGAATTCAGAGACTTGGTCCCACCACCATCTCTTGACCATACCTTGGAGTCAGAGTCACCCTCAAGATCCGTAAATTTCATAGCAGGAGGATATCGGAAGAACGGTCAATTCGTTAATACAATTGCTCAAAGATCACTCGTCAAGTCATTTTCAGTGAGAGCTACGCCCATGGCTTATACAGGCCGCATGACGATACATTAGTTGTAACCGTCGATATTAGCAACTGCGAAGTTTTGAGAGTTCTGATCGATACTGAAAGTACGATAAATTTAATTTTTACCGGAACCTTAGAAGGTTATCTGGTTTCACCGAAAAGTTAATCAACACGACATGCTTGATATTTCTACCCGTAGGAATCCATGGTAAAATTAAAACCATGGTATTCATCGTGGTAGAAGGACCATCAATATACAATGGGTCTTTGGCACCCCATGGATCACACGCTATGAAGGCATTGCTTTCGAGTTATCATTACTGCGTAAAAATTTCTACTCCAATTGGAGTGATAACATTAAAAGAAAGCCAAAAGCTTCAGGCTATATCAAAACCACTGAGCATGGTTAACTCAGAAAACAAGGATTTTGTCATTAAAGATCCCCCAATTCAAGACGAAGTGGATCCAATGGTGATAGATGAGCTCGAGTCAGGAAAATGTGTCATCATTAGGGCAATGTTAAGAGCCAATAAGGAGTGAACTGATCTCTCTACTAAGGGAGAATAATAAGACTTTTGCATGGACTGCCCAAGACATGCCATCCCGCCCAAAAACATTTCACACGAGCTCAACGTGGATGAATCCTATAAACCAATAAAACAGAAGAGAAAAAATCTAGGACCACATATGTCGATGGCTGTGAATGATGAAGTGGAGCGACTTCTAAAGAATGGGTCAATCCGCAAAGTCAAATACCCAAAGTGGTTAGCTAGTAAAAAAAAGAAGAATGGGAAGTGGAGGGGTTGTGTTGATTTCACAGACTTAAACAATGCATGCTCAAAATACAGATTCCCATTAACTCATATAGATCGGCTGGTCGAAGCAATAACCGGTTAAGAACTCTTATCTTTCATAGACGCTTTTTCTGGGTACAATAAAATCTTGAGGAATCCCAAAAGATCAAGAGAAGACTTATTTCACTACTGACCGAGGTATCTACTACTACAAAGTCATGCCTTACGGGTTGAAAAATGCTAGGGTGATTTACCAACGACTGGTAAAACGAATGTTTGCCGAAAATTTGAAAAACGATGAAAGTTTATATCGATGACATTATAGTCAAATCCATCGAGGCTCTATCCCACGTGGAACATTTGCGAGAATGTTTCGCGATCTTAAATCATTTCATCATGAAATGAATCCTGTTAAGTAGTATTTTAGTACTCCTTTTAATACTCAATACCACTCATGTTATTGTAGTAGTTGAGGTTATCAATCCAAATGGGAGGAAAGAACAATAGGAATGCAAGAACAAAACAAAGCTAAGCAATATTCGGATTTAAATGAGTAACCTTTAAAATAAAACTACTAGATAAACTTGTAAATAAAAACTCTAAAAACAGAATATCAAGCTAAAGGTGATGGATTTAAATTTATCAAATACTAAAAAACAGATCTCAGGTTGAGGTTCATATTTTAGAGAGGTTCAAGGTTCAATCTTGGGTTTTAAAACATTAGATCTACACATCAATATGAGCTATCCTTAAATCTAAAAAATCAAAATTAGATTAATCTACTCCCGTGGTAGAAATCCTTTCACCGATTCTCTTTTCAAACCAATCCCTTGGAGGAAAAGATGATGGTGAACAATAAGGATGGATCATAAAATGATCTAGCAAGTTCCCTTTGCATACACTCTTGTGCAAAAGGATAAGCAAGCTTCTTGGTTTGAGATTCTCTAAGTCTTCACGAGATAAGAGAATCCCTAAGATCATACAGCCTCTCCCGAGGTCTCTAGGCATGAAACGCTCCAAAACAAGAAAGGAATAAGATTAAGAACACATAACACCAAGATTAAACCTCTTTAAAACCTCCCTAATCCCCTCAACCTTAGATCTTAAGAGATCTACTTGCTAAGCATGATTAAAAACATCGAAAGCATGAAAGAAGAAACGATAAACATCCTTAAACGATGATAGAAGAAGATTAAAGATAAGTACTTGCGATTAAGATAAAGTTTAAGGTTTTACAACTAAGAAAACTTAAACAAACTAACAATGGCGGCTTGAGAGCTTAAAGAAGAAAGGCAAAACATAATAAAAGATAAGCTGATCGAAAAGTAGGTCTAAAAACATTATATAGTACAAGAGAAATGGTCCCCTCAGAAAAGGACAAAACGTGTGAGCTGTTCGGATAAGGTCTGAGATTGAGGTGAGACGTCGATCTTGCGGCGATCTTGGACTGGGATCGGCTTGCTTCACTCGATCTTCAGGTCGATTCAAGTCTTCGATCGATCTCCTTCTTCGATCTTGTGGCCGATCTCTGCTAGATCGACCCGTGACTCCGATCTCTAGGTCGATCTTTTATGCATGTGTCTCCACGTTTGTAGACTCGCACGACTGGGCTTGGTCAATCTTAACCTCGATCTTCACCTTGAAACTCCTCCTCGATCTTCTGGTCGATCTTGGCTAGATCGACCTGCCTTGCTTGAACTCCTCCTCGATCCTAGTGCTACATTGCTTGTCTGAGTCCTTCTAAGTGTTCCCAAGCTCTCCCTTGAACCTCATTAGGTTCCAGCACTCCCCATAGCTCTAAGTACTCAAAACAACCTGAATATGATGCAAATATGTAAGAAACCATGCAAATGCTAATGCAAAGTTTTCTAGGACCTAAAGTGTGATAAAGTATACAAACTAGCCTATTATGAATGCAATATGAATGAAAATCTATCCTAAATGTATGCTGAATGCACAAAATATATGAGTATATCAAATCCCACGAAGTGTACTTTCGCGGTCACTTCCAGAGAATTCTTAAGGTACCAGTGATATAGTACGTATTTTACTACTTTTTAATATATTTTTAAAACGTTTTTAATAAAGAAATGATTTGGTTTTGGGTTATTATTGGTATTTTTAGTGATTTTGAATTATTCAAAGCTTTTACAGGTAATTTGGATGTTTTTGGAGTTTTCAAAGCTTTTACAGGCAATTTAGACAGTTTTTTGATGGCAGAAGTTTTGCATCAGATGGAGTTCTTGCCACGGAGTGTTCTTCCTCAGATTTGAACACAAAATATCTGAGGATGTTAGCTTTAATCTACAAGTGGTTTGAAGTCTATCACATTGTTGGATAAAGAGTTATGCTCGAAATACTAAATATTGGTCTGTCTAGCGACAAAATAGAGGAAGCAGAGAATTACACCTTGTAGGCCTGGGCAAATGACCTGGAACCAAAGTACCGAATAAAACCGAACCAAATAGGAAGGTATCGAACTGAACCAGAACTTGCGTAAATACCCGAATGGATCCTAAATTCCTATATCCGAAGAACCAAACGTAGAACCGAATCGGTATTTGAAATATCCAAAATTCAATTATATACTTAAAAAATTAGTTATATTTAGACTTGAAACAATCAAAATATCCAAAATTATAATTGTAAATTAAATATATTAGTTATGTTTAGAGTAAAATAACCAAAATATCCATAAATCTTTAGTTATATTTGTCAAAAGTAAATTTTTTTTTGAAAATTTAACTATTCGAAATATCTGAAAAAATTGAATACTTCAAACAAATTTCGGATAATTCGGGTACCCGGAGCCAATCCGAACCCGAACAGAACTGAAACGAACTCAAACCAAAGAAGAAAAATACCCGAATGGATCCTACACCTCAAGTACCAAAATACCCAAAACCCGAAAGAACTGAACCAAACTCGAATGGGTACCCGAATGCCCATGCCAAACACTTTGAATCGACCAAACCGATGGACTTGTTTTGGTCGAACGGCTAGTTTATCCAACCCTCGTGGAGCCACCCGAGAGACTGTATCGACTGGCTGTTCGACCCAGTGCATATTAGATCGATCTATCAAGTGACCCAAAAAAATTAAAAACCTTTATTTTCTGATCAAATTTGCTCAAATATTTTATGGATTACCCTAGCCACCTCATATACCTATAAAATCACAGAGAAGCCACAATACCTCTCTACAGACCCTACACAACCACCATAAAAATGATTTCATAGTTTCATAGTTTTTGATCTAAGAGCTTTGGGGAGAATATTTCACCTTTGTATCTCCATATTGAATAATTGTGAACCCTCTTGTTTATTATTTTCACTTTGATAACGAATCACTATTCATATCCGTGTTTTCGTTCTATGATCATGGTTGAGTAATTTCATTGTTGGGTTTAGAGGTTTTCAAAGAGGATTTATGATCGATTGTTAGGTTGTTATATATGTGATTATCTTTAGAGTTCTTCATCTAAATTTGTGCCACTGTGAGTTGCGTGATTGACCATCTAGTTTATGCTATTAGGGTAATAAACTCGTCAAAAGTGTTGTTGCATTACTTGAATCAATTTAGGTGAGCAAAACATCGTAACATGCATAAGTAGAGTTAATGGAGTTTTGTGAACATATCAAACTTGGTATGTTTATGCATGTTTAACTTCTTAAAAACCAGCCGGAATTGAGTAATTTAGGTTGTTTAGACAAAGTAATTAGCGCTGCGGAAGTAGGTTTATTATTCACTTGAGATTTGAGTTCTAGAACAAATCTATTGAAATTTCATGTTTAATTCAATCGTTTAAGTCGATCTATGATACCGTGATAATTCCCTAATGCCCAACGCTTTCTCTTATTGATTTAATCTCGCTGTTGACTTGCTTTAAAGTTTATTATTTGCCATTTTCATCACTGTTCACAACTCACAAACAAACACTCGTATATTTTATTTTAACTTAATAGTAATCTCATAAATTCGTTGTGTGATTCTTTGGTCTGTGTGGATAGATCTCTAAGTACTATTGCATTTGCTGTGCATTTTAAGAAATATTTCAGGATAAAACTCTGAACACATCAAGTTATTGGCGCCGTTGCTGGGGACCAAAATAGTCGCCTACAAATTTCAGGTTAGAGTTTTGTCTAAGTATTTGTTTTCATTTGTTTTCTTTCAATTTAAATAAATTAAAAAAATATATTTCTGTTTGTGTTCCAAGTTCTCTAAAGAGATAAGTACGCTTGAAACAAAGCCTTTATGGCACATTTAGATGTCGATACTCAAGATCGCATGATTGGAGACTGCGATTCGTTGGATGCCTCTTTAACAAATCGTAGTCCAATCTGTCCTTTACCTTCTCTTGGAGAGTTTGAGATCAGCTCAAAGCTGATTGATTTGGTTGAGAGACATAAATATTGTGGTTCAGATCAAGAACACCAAATCGATTATGTAGTACAAGAAGATATGATGGAGTTACTGTAAATTATTTGAAGTGCACATTATTTACATTATTTTTAAATGGGAAAGCCTATAAATGGATGAATACTACTATAAAACACCCAATCTACGAGGGACAAAACCGTCGCAAGTCCCTCGCAAATCGGCTGTAACGATAGATTTGCGACGGAAGTAAAAATATTGCAAATTGTGAGTCGCAAATCCAAATATGTCGCAATTCCATCGCAAATTTTACGAGGGACAATAACAATTGCCAATCCCTCATAAATTTGCGAGGAAAAATAGGAGTTGCAAAACTGTCAGCAAATTTCTTTCCTCGCAACTCAATTGCAACATTTGCTAGTTATGTGCAATTGGCTTGGGCTTGTCATGAAAAATAACGCCGCAAGTCCGTTGCAATAATTACGACAGATTTGTGTCAGAAGCTTAGTGAGTTTAGTCATAAATCTGTCGCAAATTTTGGAGCGAATTGTCTTTTTTTTTGCAAATAAACCTTTAATTATCTTTTTTTTTTTTTTGCAACTCTATCCTTGACTCTCGGAAAATGTAGGTCAACCTCACCATCTCTTGGTCAACCCGCAATATAACTCTCGGTTGTAACGGATGTTATATCAGTGACGAATATCAAAACGACTAGTTTTGGAATGAACCTAATGATCAAAAATCATGTAGTTTTTTCTTAACAAATTAAAAAAAAAATTAGAAAAAAGCAATCTTCTTCTTCTCCTCCTCGCCAATTTTCCTTATCTTCATATCTCCATGTTCGATGACTTATTTAAAAACCTGACTTTGATGCCATCGTTAAAGACAAAAATCAATTTCAATTACATAAACAAAGTTAGAATTTCACCAAATGAGATCAAAGCTGGCCGTGAAAGGGCTTTCCCTTCTACTGTTTGCCTGTTTCAATTCAATTCGATATTCAATGAATCAATTTGATTGATATCCTCCACGAGTAACAATACTTGGTTTATAAAATCAAAAAGGCAGTTCAAAGAAGCGGACAAGCAAAATGGAGTTTTTCATCATCATCTTCCTCCCCTTTCTTCATATCTTCATCTTCTTCATCTTCCCAAGACAATCTTCTTCAGAATTCGTTTTCAAGTCGTACCCGATCGTTGGAAGCATACCTGGGTTGGTGAAAAACCGTCACCGTTTCCTCGATTGGACGGTGGAGACTCTATCCCGAAGCCCAATCCAGATGGCAACGAGCTACAAATTCAGTACTAGGTCACTCCCTGACTTCGTTATGACCTACGTAACAGTCGAAATCAACACCGGTGCAGCCTCCTAGGTTTGGATTCGCCGGAAGGAAAAGGGGAACCACTTTCGAAGATTCTCCGGCGTAGCCTCCTAGGTTTGTCTGATTTTGGTTTTTGTAAACCACATCTAATTCTCGGTTTAGATTGATTTAATAAAATTTATATTATTAAAAAAAAAGTAAGTCGTTTTTTCTATAAAAAATGACACTTAGATTTGAACTTTTTGTCGTTTTTTCTTAAATAAAACAGTGTGTTTTACATTCCATCTCATTTTCAGATAACATCCATTCTTGCCACGACATCGATACAGCCGAGAGTTATATTGCGGGTTGACCAAAAACTGGTGGAATTTACCTGCATTTTCCGAGAGTTGAAGGTAAAGTTGCAAAAAAAAAATACAATGGAAAGTTTATTTATAGAAAACCCATAAATATAATATAATTTATTTATAATTTTTATTTAAATTAATTAATAAAATTATAAATAAATATAAAATTTAAAAAGATAACTAAAATTAAATAAAATTGGTTAAAATTAAAAGAAAAAAAATTAAAACTATTGAGACGGATTGGTTTCAGCTCCAGAAGACAAGTCGTTTTCCGAAGTGCGGGCTCGGAGAAGTGTCAAATTCGGATGTTTTTTTGCCAGATAGTCAAAAAACATATCGTAGTTCTGCATCTTCTTTGAGTGAGTCTAAATCAGACGGGGCTAAGTCTCAATTATATTTTCCAGAACAATCAGATCTCCTCTTGAGTATGAAGAATCACGAACAGTAGTTGACTCTATATTCGGTTGCAAGGAACCAACTCCGTAAATTCTCCTTTTTTATAGGGAGCAACCTAAAAAAATTAAGATAAGAAATATAATTAAAACATTATTAAATATAAATAGAAATAAACACACAAAAATTGTTAAATATAAATAGAAATAAACAAATCTTGTTCTTCTCGGCCTGCATAAGTCAGAAGATGTAGTTGTAACGTCCCGACCGTCCCTACAAGCGAGGCCTCACACCTCTCCTGAGCTGTGGATCCCGCCCCGGCCATGTCCGACGGTCGGTGCGTTATTTTTTTCTCGGTGGCGCGACCGACTTATTTACTAATCCTGCAATCACCACATGACCTTTCCACATGTTTTGGCCTCACTCACACGGTTCCGCAGAGAACTTCCTAGAAGGTCACCCATTCTAGTCCTACTCCAGGATAAGCACGCTTAACTCTGGAGTTCTCTCGGGGTAAGTGACCGGAAAAGGTAAGTGCACTTTAATGACATAAGTAGCCAAATCAATTCATTTAAACTTATTCAAATGGGTCGGGCCCGAGTCGTTACAATTCTCCCCCACTTAACGGGAATTCGTCCCCGAATTCTGATCCCGCCGGTGTGAACCCTAACCCCCAAATCCCAAGAAAGTCTCCTGGGACAGAACCAGTTTGACTTCCATTGGCTCTGCTACCACTTGTAACGTCCCGACAGCCCCTACCAGCGAGGCCCTACACCTCTCCCGGACTCTGGGCCCCCCGTCCCTGTCCGACGGTCGGTGCGTTATTTTTTCTCGGTGGCCCGACCGATTTATTTACTGATCCTGCAATCAGGACGTGACCTTTCCTGATGTTTTAGCCTCACTTACACGGTTCCGCAGAAGATTTCTCGGAAGGTTACCCATCCTAGTCCTACTCCAGCATAAGCACGCTTAACTCTGGAGTTCTCTCGGGGTAAGTGACCGGAAAAGGTAAGTTCACTTTGATGACATAGGTAGCCAAATAAATTCATTTAATCTTATTCAAATGGCCCTTGAGTCTCTTCGGGAAGAGGTTTGATCATATTGTTGGTGTTGCTTCCAATGCTTCGGTAGTGGTGGTAAGTGGAGAGTGGTGGTGGTTGGCGATGGTGATTATTGCTCGCCTTTGTGGTTCTCTACAAATACATTGGTTGGAGAGTACTTGCTTCATCTTGTATCTTTGACCTTTGTAAACACCTCAGTAGTGAGTTGGAAAATCTTCTATACGAGAGTTTTGAAGATTAATTTAACTTGGGAACTTGTTGAGTTTGGGTCAATGTTGGCAGATCCGTAGATTGTTGCGAATCCCGGTAGGCAGATGTTTGGCTGTGAGCTAGGAGTTCAACGCTGGGTGAAATCCTTTCTTGTCACTAGCTAAGAGGTCAAAGTCGCGGTTGAGAGTAGCTTGTGCCTTTCCGTTTGGTGTTGGATGTTGCATCATTTGCCTTTCTTCATCAGCTACAACGGTTTTAGGAGTTCAAAACCATTGTAATCTTCTTCATCTTCATGTGTACATGTCCATTGAACGTTCCAGAGAAAGTTGATAGAGACGGAAGAGCATTGACATGACCTGATTGCTCGGTTAGAGCTCTTGTCATACCCCACCATCTTTGATGCAAGAGATATGTATACCTCGGTTGTGGAAGTCGTATTGCGGTTTAGAAGTCACGCACAAGCCTTGAAGTAGTTGGAAAGATGCAAGAATTGACGATCGATAGGAGAAGAGACGCAGTCGGCCAATTCTCAAAGAGATGTGGCAGGTTGACAGAGGGTTGCTCGACTGGCAACCCCTGTTCGACCGGCCAGACGCCTTCTGGTCGGTAGCTGGGCGATCACTCGACCGGTGGTTGCCTTCGAGCTCCTTCTTAATTACTTTAGTCTTTTTTGTTGTTTTATGATTTTTTTTTGTGTTTTTGTGTTTTTATAGAAGAAAGAAATACCTAAATGAGTTGTCTCTCATTGAGCCGCTCTTGTTTAAAGTCGTTTAGTTTGACTTTGGTTGGTTTATGATCTTAGTAGGATGGTGAATTCGACCTTGTGCAAGGTCTCTTCGCCTTCTTGTTGTCATCTTCTGTCAAAGACTCATCAAACTGTTCCATTATGGCATCATCCTTTTTAACAAAAAATTTGCTTCTCCATGGTGTAAGGAATCTTCGGATAAAACTTGTTCCTGTCGATGTTAGCGAAAGAAACACGTCTATCGGGCCAATCGATGATGGCACATATTTTAGCTAGAAAGGACCATCCCGAGATGAGTTGTGTAGTCTCGTCTTGTAGAGTTTTACAATCGTTCATGATGACTGGAATGTCATAGATGACTCCTTTGAGAGCTGTGAATGGATGATCCGCCAATCCTATCTTAATTTATGTTGGATAGACATACTTGACACCAAGATTTTGTGCAGTCAATGTCGTCATGATGTAGATACATGACCAGGAGTCGCATATTGCATCCTTGAAATCGTTTCCTCTAATGCTACAAAAGATGAGAAATTGTCCATGATCTTGAATCTTGTGTAGATTTCGGATTGGTCTTCCCGTTCTAGCTTGAATGAAGAGGTCTTTGATTTTGGATATCGATTCTGTGCTTTCGAAAAAGTTGTGGCCAATCAAGTTCTCCGTGTAAGACTGCGTGAAGGTGACTTCGTTGGGGAAACTTCGAACAAGAGCATCGAATCGTTCTAAGTCTCATGGTTCAATCCGGCTTGAATACAAATCGTATTTCCTTGAGCGATGCATGTCCATCAGCTCTGTGATATTTGAACATCGGGTTTTTCCAAAGTAAATGCGAGAAAATTCTTTGTTCTCCGTGCTATATAGGAAGTACTCGCTTATACCTTGCTTCTCCCAAGTTTCAACGAATAACATACTTGTCGAGATTGTCTTGACTTTTTTGTTAAACTCTATCAATCTCTCCTTTATGATTTGAGTCATAAGAGATCTTACTATATTTGCCGTGTTATCACCAGATAAGTGAGTAAAAGGATGTGTCAATATTGTGGCTATCCAAAATAATTGATCTAGCATAATTTTGCAATATTGCCACAAAAAGTTACTGTTTCCTATCGTGACTACATATTCCCATATATTCGTTGTTTGTCAATTATTTTACATAGTCTCGGAAATGACGTGTCTAAAACGTGACAAAACAACCCTGATTTAGCCACGCAAATTGTTTGTGACTAAGTTTCCACGAAATTTTTGTGGCCAAATCATGGCCACGACATATTCCTATATAATCCGTGACTATTTTTGACATGTTGTATATCCTTTTAAAGAGATGAACGTCGCTAGTACTAAAGCAAGCCACGCCTATAGCATCCCAGTCGAGAGGAAAGTTTCTGGCCTAAAAACCAAAGATTAAAACTCAAGTAAACCCAATGGGGATCAAATCCTTAGACCAAAACAAGGATTATGATCTGAAGAGATTCAGAAAAACTCGAGGGGAAATGAAGATGTCTGAGAAGGACCATCACAGGTAATGAAATCACCATAGACACAAGGGTCAGAAACCAAAATTGCCACATTTCAAAAAAAGATGTTGTAATCACTTAAAGAATAGGGAAGAAGATGTTTGCTCGAAGAAAATCAAGAAAAACTAGAGGGAATCGGAAGACGCCACAGAAAATAATATTGAAGCCGTACCAGAATCCAAGGAACGCCGAGAACGTCGAACAAAACTCAAAATTTCTCGACACATAAAAATCAAGGACATTTGCAAAGACCAATGGAGAAGATTTAACAAGATATTATAGAAGAAATAATAAATCCAAAGGAAGGCTATCAGCCATAAAATGGCCAAGACAAGATGATTGGACGGGACCACGACAAAAGTGAGATCGAGATACTAGGAAACAACAATGAAGAAGCGGCACACTTTTAAAGAAGAAAATCAGAATTAATCGAAAAATTTCGATCAAGGGGCTAGATGGCGTCACATGGCATGACGACAGTTGATCATGCCGACCACCGAGGGAGCAAATTCTGGATTTTGTGAGTGGATTTTGACACCTAAGACAGTGCGATCCCACTCAGAGATTTCGATGCTCGGACGCTAGCCGAGGTGTCGCGACCGGATTGGACAAGCGGTTTGAAATTCTACCGAAAATGCTCGACTAGAAACATGGAGGCCACGGTTGGAGCTGAAAATAGCCGACAAAATGATGACCTTACGAAGGCTAGCCGGACCTACGACTTTTACAATCAACTATCCCACACAATGGTCCATAAAAGAAAAACCTACGGGCAGGTTAGGGACGAGACTAGCCAATGCGGCTGACATGCACCAGCATGCAACCACAGAGCCGCCGATTGTCCCACTACTGCATGGCTGATTCACGATCACGGTGAAACCTAGCATAACTCCACCGCCTTAGTTCGGCTATAAATAGGATCGTTCGACTAAGTTAATTTTTACCTGAAATTTCTCTAAGTCTTAAACTCTAAAAGTGTTAGTAGAGAGAAATAGTTAGAATAGAGCGGTCTTAGCCAAGAGAAGGGAGTTTTAGCCGAGAGATAGCTATCTAGTGCCGGATATGGTCGCAATGCTTAGTCAAAATCGTCGGATTTTTGGTGAGTCCAAGTAGCATATGTTGCTAACGTGTGTTTTGCAGGGTTATTGTGTGGCTAACCTCTGTGATGCAGGGACAAGATCTTAATAGCCGTGAGATAACACATAGAGTATTGTCTCGTGCATGAGCTAGTAAGATTCATGCATGATGATTTTTGCGGTTTTCAAACCAGGTGTATAGTCAAGTAAAAGGACTATACAAGCCGCATGATTTTTTTCATAAAACCGATTGTATAACCAAGTGGAAAGGATTAATACATAATACATATCGTGAATTGTTTTCTTAAAAAAAATCGGATGTGTAAGTCGAGCGGAAGGGACTATGAATGCAGTGATTTTGATCTTAGGGCCAGATGTCTTAGTCAAGTGGAAAGGACTATACATGTTGTGACTATAATCTTAAAAACTGAATGCTTTAGTCGAGTGGAAAGGACTAAACATGCCATGAATTTGTTTCCTAAAAAAATGGATACTAAGTCGAGTGGAAAAGACTTAGTATGCCGTGAACTTGTTTTCTTGTTTTCTTACCCGTTGCACAAGTCGAGTGGAAAGGACTTTACATACCGTGGATATGTTTTGGAGAAAATCCTGGTGTTTAGCCGAGAAGGGCAAAGCATTCCGTGGGTGGAACGGATGCGATAGCCGGGGAGGCGGTCCATTTCGTGGGTTTGTGTAAGGACGAATGCATGAGTCAGGTGTGACTATGCATGCCGAGTGCTAGGTGTTAGGACGTATAGGTGGCTTTTGGGCTTATATGTCTAGGTTTTGTATCTCCCGCTGTCCCACAAACCGACTTGGACAAATACGGGTTATCCTCGGTTCATGTTGGAATTAAGGCTTGAAGGGTGCTTGGGTCGCTCCCATGGCCGATGCAGCCCCGCATGTCGAATGGAAAGGACACAATAATTATGATGTTTCAGATCATGGTCTTTTGTGGTGAATGATCTCGGGTGTTCAAGTGGATACGGAAAGCGTGAACCGATGCATCTAAGGATTCCACTAGATGTTTAGCAGGATGGGTCTTGTAGAGTGTCGGGTTCGGTAATGCATGATCAACACTAGCATGATACTTTTTCATTAGCTTCCGCATGTGCATGTTTTGGAATGGTTTAAGTTGTACTGTAGCAAGCGATAGATTGTGTGTTTTCTACTTGCTATTCTTTGACTAAGTGATTGATATGGCTCAGGTTTTACCCAAATAAAACTAGTGCAAGTGCACAGCAAATGCAATCGTAGAATAAGGGGTATCGAAATCCCAAGGGAAGTAGATGCTACACTATGATTTCTAAATTCAGATTATGCTAGGTCGAATTATATGAAATTAAAACTAAGCAATTAAACGAGTAAGTAAATCGGGTTTAGATGGATTAAAGTTCAGGAGACTAAGGCGCTAGACAAGGATAATTATCAGGTTGAATCCAAGAATGCAGAATCTAAGTTTATTAGGGATTTATTAAGAACCGTCTAGAACTCGAATCACTAAGTTAAAACCAATCAACTCTCGTTGCATAAGTTATCTATGCCTAGATTCCTAAATCCCAAATCTCTTTGCGAATTTAAACAACTAAGGCAAGCATTAAAGAACACGTTCGATTTGTTCACAAAATACCTAAGCCAAATCTCTTTGCGAATAGATATTTTGCTCACCTATGATTAGATCAAGTTACTAACAATGCTCTCGCATCTATTAAATAACCTAAGGTTTGATTTCTAAGTGATCAATTCAGAATATCAAGTTAAGCACATATCAAGGTGAATATCCTACTGATTTCCCTAAAAGTTCTAATGATTCTACAAACTCTTCATCAACCCTAAATCACCCTAACCTAACTAGCAAACTACTCAGACATAATTATGCAAACACAAATCATGGCTGAAATAAATTGCATAAAAGGATAGAGAATGATACAGGGGTTCGAAATCTGGCTCAGATGAGTTAGAATTGTCTCCCCAAAAGCTCAGGATCAATCTCTCTCTAAGTCTCAAAAACAGAAAATAATGATAAGGTATTTGGCTAAACAATGCCTGAAAACTATTTATAGAAGGGGATTTTTCGTCCAGGGGCAGACTTGTAATTCTTCAGAACTTGAGTGATTTCCTTTTTCTGATGGAATTGGGGAAACTTGGCCGACCTTCCTTGGTGTCGATCGACACTGATGGTGTCGATCGACACTCAGCTCGTAAATCCAGCCTCTTGACTTCATCACTTCGGCTGCTTCTCCAAAATGCTCCAAAATGTTCCATAATCTCCCATTTAGCTCCAAATGCTCTCCATCCTGTAAAGACTCTAAAAAGACTCCAAAACTAGCAAAAGACTCTATAAAAACACTTATATCATGGCTTAAAAACGGGTAAAAACCATGATATATCAACTCCCCCAGACTTAGCCTTTGCTTGCCCTCAAGCAAAACAGAAACTTAGACTGAAGTAGAAGTTTGAAAACAGGAACTTCCAATCACTTCTTCAAAACGCCACATTGATTAACACTTCTTGAATCCACATGATATTAGAGCCAACCTTAGGAAATGTTCAATGTACTTACCACAAGCTTAGCAATCTCCCAGTTCGAATCCAGATCCTTTCCTTGATATAAATTTCGAACTCTAACATTGGTAATGCCATAGAACTTTTCTGATTCTTTCCCTTCCTTAGTACCTGAACAAGACATTCTCATACAGCTCCCCTATTTTCTCTTCCCTTAGTCAACTTCTGCCCATTTTCAGGGTGTTCTAAGATCTTTTCATTGACTTTTCTTATTCTTTTTTTTTATGGGATCTCTGGAATAATGCTACTCTCTACTTGTGTTCCTTGTTAGGAGACGTGTTCAAGAGCATCACTAATATTGTTCCTTGTGAGGAGACAGGCTCATGACAAAGGCACTATTCCAGACTTAGACTATTTTTCTTTATTTTCTTTTCTCTTAAGGGAAGATCAAGGAGAAACTGCAATTGCCTATCTGTTCGGACTGAAAGAGGAATCAAGTTCTGCACATACCTAGTTCTTATAAGGGGATCTGAACTCGCCCTGTTAGACTGATTCCACTTGCAGCTTTCTTCTTAGTAAGACCTGCAGTCGACTACTATAGCAATGGTTCTTTCAAGTGTCAACTTCTTGTGGTTAGTTCCTAAAAAAACTGAAAGTTCCAACTGATTTTGACTCAATAAAACAAAAATTTTCAAAGTTTTTGACTCTCAAAACAAAACACAATGTTAGCAACCACCTCCCCCAGACTTGAATAACACTTTTCCCAGTGTTACTAAGTATGAGTTTGGATAGAAAAATTTTGTGCTAAACTGTTAAAGATCAAAGAGAAAATCGGATTACCTGACTCAGCGGGCAGCGTCGATCGACACAGATGGTGTCGATCGTTGCTGTGTATGGTGATGGTGTCGATCGACACTTGTTGGTGTCGATCGACACCATGTACGTGATCAGTGTTCCTTCTCACGAACAGAAATGTTGTCAAGTTAGATTGTTGTTAGAGTCATTCAAGCTGTTAGAAAACTCAAACAAAGGGTTAAAAGCATAAGATAATCCAATGAACTTAATAAAAGCAACCAGTTTGAAACAAAGTACCGAAACAAATGCAGACTCAAAAAAAAAAGAAAAAACTGACTCAAAGTATTAAAAAGGAATGGAGGAATCACTCGTCGTCATCAGAACGTGGTGGTGTAGCAGGTCGAATGCAGCCACAGTTGGAAACAACTGTGATGGTGTTCCAAATAGCCTGGAAGCTCTAAAAGACATCTGGCTCCATGAGAATCTCAGGAGCATCCGGAAGGTGATGAGGTCCAATAGGCTCCAAGGTGGTAGGTGCTCTGCGCCTAGAAGATGAAATCGCTGTGGCATTCTCTGCGTGTGAAGCTGCAGCTCGAGAAGAAACACCTCTGCGCCTAGCAACGGGAGAAGCTCGAACTAGGTTCGGACTGGGCTGAAAGGAAAGGCGGCCTGGATCGCTGGTGATGTGAGCAAGGTCCATGTTTGGTAACTGGACCAGAAGCTGCTCAGCCCTCACGCTCGTGAAAACCCACTGGTTCTCGGGCTTCACCCAAGTAGCCATCTTCAAGTAATCCATATCAACTGAAGATCTGTCAGTCACAGTGGTGCAGCTAGAAGTGTCTATCCCGCAGTGCTGGAAGATAGGAGTGAGAAGACTTCCTACAGTCTCGGGCTTAGCCTTCGTACCAATGAAAGGCTTAGTCTTCAACGAGACCAAATGATGAGCAAAGACAGCACCGAAGTTGACGTCTTCTATCGCGGGCTCCTCGTAAATGATAGACCCCAGCGCATGATACATCAATACCAACTCAGAGACGCGCATCTTCCATGGCTCATACTTACAGAGAAGTGTAGTAGCAAACAAACAGACAATATAGCGCAGGGTAAGATGACGAATATCTGTCTGTGAGGAGGTCTTAGAGTCATACCTCCCATTCCCGAAATGAGATCAGAAGTCCAGGCTGTCTGAAAGCTGTGTAAGAAGGGAGACACCGGTGGCATGCTCGTTCTGGAACCCATAGATGCCACAAAGCTCTGGAAGTGTGATGCGATAACGGATTCCGCGGAACAGAAATGTCAATGTGACTTCCAAGGCATTGCAGACTATCTTGTTCCTGTAGTAGACCCGCGCTGTGGAGATGAACTGGCGAACTAGATCGGGGTAGAGGTTATAGTGTCTGGTCGCAATAGTTCCCAGCCCAATCCTGTTCAGCAACTGTAGGACGTCATCCTTGATGCCTAACTCAGACATCGTCTTCTCATCAGCCACACGAGTTGGTGCGATCTCCACTCGCACCCAAGCATTGTATAACAAGGTGTCATATTCATCCCAAGTCTCGTGGACACCTCTGTAAAGACACTCGTCCTTAGCAACCTCCTTTGCTGGTGAATCTTCCCAGTTTCATTCTACCCGAATCCTTGCGTTTTCACGCTTAGACCAAGGAGGAAGAGAGGGAATCGCCTCATCATTAGCAGTCCCCGACGGATGCTTCAGTGCGGCGTGGTCTCTTACTCACTGGAGGCATCTTAGGGCGGCAAATGAAATTGAGAGATTTGAAGAACATACCTTGGTAGATCAAATGAATTGACTAAGGATTATGAAAGAGAATGAAAATATGCACGGATTAGGGCTTTGAATCACTCAATTTGGTTGAGAAATGGAGAAGTTATGATTTGGGGGAAAAATCTCTTAAAAGTGCGGTTTTTGAAATATGAAAGAAAAGAAGAACAAGTAAGGGTTTTGAAGACTTACCTGCGTCTCGTGGTGGTGTCGATCGACACTGAAGGGTGTCGATCGACACTTGTGTTGGCCGTGCCTTCCTCCTTTTTTTTATATAAAAGCCAAAATAATTAGTAAAACCAAAAGCCAAAATGAAAAATAACTAAGTACCTATTAGTGGGTTGCCTCCCACTAAGCGCTCGTTTAACGTCAATAGCTTGACTGTTCATGCGATTAGGCAGAGGGTGCATCATCCAGAGACACAATGTGTCCTTCTGGAATTTCGGCTTGAGCCCAGTAGTGTTTCACCCTGTGTCCATTTACAGTGAACTCCTCTCCTTTTGAGTTTGTCAAGACAATTGCTCCATAAAGTCTGACTTCTTTGATGGTGAAAGGACCTGACCAACGTGAACGCAGTTTACCAGGAAACAATTGCAAACGAGAGTTGTATAGAAGTACCTGGTCATTTGGCTCGGATTGTCTGGAGACAATTTTCTTGTCATGATATGCCTTAGTCCTTTCTTTGTAGAGATTCGAGTTCTCATAAGCGTGATGTCGAAGTTCGTCCAGCTAATTGACTTGCATTAGGCGCCTTTCTGCAGCTGGCTTCAAGTCAAAGTTCATCTTCTTGATAGCCCAATGCGCCTTGTATTCCAACTCCACTAGAAGATGGCAAGCCTTGCCATAGAGAAGCTGGAAAGGTGTAGTCCCAAGTGGCGTTTTGTAGGCAGTCCTGTAAGCCCAAAGTGCATCGTCTATCTTCACAGGCCTAATCCTTCCTGGTCTTGCCCACTGTCTTCTCCAGGATTTGCTTGATCTGTCTGTTGGAGACTTTAACTTGTCCACTCGTTTGGGGGTGATTAGGAGTAGCCACGCGATGTTGAACTCCATGCTTCTTCAGTAGCTTGTTGAAGACCTTGTTAATAAAGTGAGAACCACCATCACTTATAACAATCCGAGGCACTCCAAATCTTGGGAAGATGATGGTTCAAAACAACTTAAGAACCACAACAGCATCATTGGTCTTAGAAGCAATTGCTTCCACCCACTTAGAGACGTAATCCACAGCTACCAAGATGTACTTGTTCCCAAAAGATGAAGGTAAAGGGCCCATGAAGTCAATACCCTAGCAATCAAAAATCTCCACTTCAAGGATGAAGTTCTGTGGCATTTCGTGTCTCTTGCTGATTTTCCCTCTCCTTTGACAAACATCACATTGAGTGATGAACAGCTAAGCATCCTTGAACATAGTAGGCCATCAAAAGCCTGATTGAAGAACCTTGGAAACTGTCTTGAAGGTTGCGAAGTGTCGAGCATTGTCTGAACAATGCATCTTCGGTAAACATTGAAGAATTTCATTCTCTGCAATGCATCTTCGGTAAACATTGTCTGAACAATGCTTATACAAGTGAGGTTCAAGAACTTCACTCTCTGCAATGCATCTTCGGTAAACATTGTCTGAACAATGCTTATACAAGTGAGGTTCATCCCAATATTACCTTCTATGTTCCCTCATAAACTTCTTCTTATCATAGTCCTTGAGCTGTTTAGGCTCAATGTCAGCAGCAAGGAAGTTTACTATGTCAGCATACCACGGTCGATCGTCATCATTAATGGAAAAGATTGGCTGTCGGAACACTTCGTCCAAGATCCTGCAAACTTATGATGGTCCTTGGTGTCGATCGACACTACAGACGGTGTCGATCGACACTCGTGAAGTTGGTAAACTTCGAAGTGTTGAATCGCGACTTGTTCTCAGATTTTCGGACGGGGTGTCTGATACAAGAGTTTTTATCTCTTGCAAGCAATTTCTCAATTGCTCATATCATTGCAATACTTGAGATATCAATCCATTTTGGGAGATGATTCAATAAGAATACAAAGTTTGATTTAAGCTAAGCTAAATTGACAATTCAAGTGACAAATGATAATTAAAAGCAAAGCACAAACTTAAAGAAACACTACTAGAGCAATAATATCAAATTAAGCCTTAATTACTACTAATCAAGCACTAAACAAGAGATTAACTACTAAGCAAGATTATCAAATTTACTAAAACGAAACCTAGGGATGGAATCATTGATTTGGGAAACTAAATGGACAACCTTGCAATCATTTAAGAAACTAATCAAGCTAACTCTATGCCTAGAACACTTAAACAAGATTAAACCATGATGTGTGGCA